>OX419724.1:24238200-25438200 GCA_948477245.1 Thumatha senex
TGTGTGAAAGTGAAGGAATATATGTCGCGATAATGGCTGAGGATCCCCGCGTAAATGGACTTCACAATCTGAAATTATGGATGTTCCTTTTAGAAATTTTGATGTATGTTAGTAACCGTCATAAAGTCGAAACGTCCATTAATTTAGTATAATAGTATAGTTAAGCAAATAACTTCAGCCTTTGACCAATATTTTTGTTTCTATTAATCTATTCTGAAGACATTTATAATATGGTGTGACTTAAGTCTCAAATTTATCATTACCGGCGGCGTTGCAGCTATTTATCATAATGCGGAACTTAAATAAATATTGTGAAACACTTTTCACACCACGCTATTTAGCCCAAACTAAGCTTTAAGATTATGCTATGGGATCTAGACTAATGATAAACATATGGTTAAATATTAAAGGTGTATGGTTTTTTAATAAAGTAGAAAAAGACAATTCGATTCGAGACGAGGATTGAACTCTGGTACTGATAAACATAGTTAACTCTTAAAATGACGATTAAAATATGTGCAGAATTTCAACTTGATTCAATATGGTTCGGGTAGTTCAGGTGGCTAGAACATTGTCCTGGTTAGGCAAAGGTTCAATCCCCGTCTCGAATCGGATTGTCTTTTTCCACTTTATTATTAAAAACTTATAAATATAGTTAAATAGAAATACATAGTAAACACTCAAACAAATTTGTGGATCACAAAAATATTAATCCGATCTGGGAATCGAAGCCGGAAGAATTTGTATGTAAGTATGTTTGTAATGAATTGGTTCAAAAAGTACTAGACCGATATTAAAAATTCTTTCAGCATTTGAATACTACATTATCACTGATAGGCAATATTTATAGCAAGAAAAAAATAAGGATCCCTACTAAAACTACAATAATGTTACCCATGGTGTAAAAAAATGCCTATAAAACATCTTTCATCGCATGCGCTGCGAAAACTGTTGATGATAGAACAAAAAAATGTTTCACAAAATTAAAGAACGTATCAATATCTACAAAAAATGTCGGGATAGCATGACAGTGTCAAACTATTTTAGTTAAGTTACTATAACTACTTTTTAAAATTTTAAATTTAATAGAAATCTTACACCAAGTTGTTTTTACCATTGCCTTAATCCTTACCTAAATAAATGATTTCTCAAGCAAGGCTGTTTAAATACTTGTAAATTACTTATTGGTTTATTTAAATCGGACATTCCATTCGAAACATATTACGAGTTTAAATACTCTAACGCCACCGAGGCAGTTAATACAATCAAAAATTGAGTCATGAAAAATAAAACCAAATATGAAGTCTTTGCACAAAAATACCTTTTTCAACTGGGGGTCCCTATGATAACATATATTTGTTGGATCTTGAATAAAAGCACTTGTACTATTCCACATAATTGACTTTTTATATTGTTGGACACGGCCTCTTTGCCTCGTCCTACATCTACGGGGATAGAGGCGCGACTTTATGTATGCAATAGGTTTGATTTTATAAGTATGTTTATCGGCCCACCATATGTATTAATCAATTAGAAAGATTTTATTAAATTCTAGTTTTTCATTACTTACTTTTAGGCATCCGAAAATAGAGCTTCGATAATTTAAATTCCATCAAAGTTTGTTTTAATTAAGTCAGATCAGTAGTTCGGCAAGTACAAATACAAGTAATATTGGGAGTAGTTTACTATGCGGATTTGGTGGCATCTCGAGTGAATTTTCGTGCTTTAAGATGTTTTTGCCATACATATGACTGGAATTAAACATAGCATTAAGCATAGCTCACAAGACCCAGACCCACTCTTTCGTAGAATATATGCTATAACCGAGGTGCTTCCCGTTTTTATAGAAAGTACACCTAGTTTCCTTCCAGTTGTCCCGCTTTACAAAGGTAGGAAGAAATTGTTTTTTTTTCAACTCCCTCAAATTATCGTCTGATTAAGCTCGTCCCCGTATCTGCAGCTCCTCTCATTTAGCCGCTATCACCTCGCGGGCGAATGAGGCGACGGCGGCTTAACACTGTCGGCTGCAAGCCATGGCTGGTACCACGGCCGGCAGCGACAGATCCATCATCACGCTATCTGTGATAGCATTGCGTTCCAAACCGTCCACACACGGCGAGCGTATACTCAGCCGTATCCACGACCTCGCTAGGGCAGCGACGGTACACCGGAACCGGCTCCACACCTGCCACCTGTGAGAAGCTGAGTGAGGTGGTACGTAAGAGTACCGTGCGCCCTCTGTACCCACTGCCGTAGGACAGGCCGGATGGCCCCCACGAGCCACACGCTCGTGGTGGGGCTCTTCAGTCTTTCGGCCCACTTCCGGAAGAGATAATCGCCAGCCGCCTGTCTCCATCCTGATCGAT
Source organism: Thumatha senex (assembly GCA_948477245.1). Classification (NCBI taxonomy): domain Eukaryota; kingdom Metazoa; phylum Arthropoda; class Insecta; order Lepidoptera; family Erebidae; genus Thumatha; species Thumatha senex. The sequence goes on from OX419724.1 coordinate 24,240,567, forward strand.
CTCCTCCGGAAGCGGCCGACCTCCAGCCCTGCCTTGGAACGCACTACACCGTCGTAAAGACGACGCCACGTACTACCCGGCTCCCGGTATTGGGGAGCAGTCTTGCAAGCCTTCCGGCGTATTGGATCAACTTTTTCTTCATAGGGCTGTTTAAATTCGTAAAAATACCGAAGAACTTACATGTATTGTTGATTTTGTTTTTGTGTCAGATTGAAATGAACTAATCTATCTTCACGCTGTATCCCTGACGGGGTAGTCAGATTGTTTAATTACATAGCATATGATTTGACTGTAATCTTATGGTTAAATAAAGAAAACACGACATTTCAGTACACAATTTAATACACGAATTGGGTTTGACACAACACTGTAGATACCGCGTGAAAAAATTGTAACCAGTATTTTGAGAAAACACTGTACTTTTTTACATATAGATTCAGCGTGACATTAAATAGTTAGTTAGATAAAACTAGATATTTTTATCACGTACTACTGCAAAGCAAGGGCCGTAACAAACCGTGATCCACGAGCTCTGTGAACTTTATCGGCCCATGATTCGACTAGGACACGAAAATGGACTACTAATTTATGATAACAAGCAAAATTGCTTTTGCAAAAATCTCGCAGAATGCTATGAATAAAATTTTAACCGATACTTCACTGGTTTCGATTTAAATATAGATTAAAGTCCCAATATGGAAAGGTTTTTAAGGAGCGATGTAGGTACGCAGGGAACTGAATATATTGTCCCAATATAAGGAAGGGAAATGGAAGTGTAGTGTCATACAGTGGCTACAAGGTTACTTAAAGATAGAGTGATACAATATACTCTCAAAGTATTCGTACTATCCCATGCATTGCAAGTTTTATTCATGTCTATTTTTGATATTTATTTTTTATGACAAAAAGGTAGGCACTTTAATGTCGGTGCACTTGTTAACTAACATACGAGATTTTGGTTCAAAAGCAGGCATCCGTAAAGGTTTAATACTCCAAAACATTACTTCATACTATCGTAACAACGAAAATGTTTCTCGCACGTGATATTTTTTTTTAACGAAAAGAAAATGTGATATCCTATCCATCTGTAATAAGCAGCGACATTAATAGGCTGTCAGAATTGCCAAAATGTATTGCCTATTTCAAAGGCAAGTTCCAAAACCCTTGTAAATGATGGTCCATAGTTACGAATGGGTACGTCGGTTACAGGCTTTTTCTACTCCAATTTTATGTGAGGATTAGTAGGGACAGTAGATCCAAGAGATGTATGGATTTCTGTTCCTTATTTTTATATCCTCTTCGACATTGGAAGGGTCTTTAACATTAAGAATGTATGAAATACAATGGTATGAAAATATTATTACTTCATAATGCCATGTTTTTTGTTAACTGAGAACCAATCCGAAAAGTGTGCAATATATCCTGCCAGATTTAAAATTGAGAAAAAAGGATTACGTGGAGTGAACAAATAATTCATCTTCTTTTATTTAAATATAACTAGCTAGAGAATTGTATTTGAGACTCTTACATTCTAAAAGAGCCGAAACTTAATGTATCCAAGATACATATGACAACTGGGAACGCCTTTCTTGATTATCTAAGGTATCTAAAGAATGCCTTCATCAAACTTCAGGTAAGTATACTCGTATATATATGGGAATATCGGGAAATCCTTTGTTAGTACCTACTCATCCAAAGTAGTTTACGAATACATTCACCAAAATTTCATGTTTGTGTGTTAGTAATCTAGGCCGTTTGTAGTTTCACCCGTGGTTAGTCTCACCAAAACTAACTATAACTGATTAATATTAGGCGTGATAACGCATAAGTAGGTAACCGTGACATGCATAAGAGATTCAGTTTTTAGGATTCCGTAGGTACTCCAAATAAAATGGATTACTTATAAACTTATAAGATCACTACCTCATCCGCCTGTCCGTCTGAAATACTGAAGTCAATAGTCCCAATTATGTGTATAAAAATGAAGGTTCTAAGTAAACACGATAATAAGATATAGGCAAATTTTAATTTTTCGCGAGAACTTGGAAATACCTCAATTCACCTAAATTTTTAACTATTTTTATTTTCCAATTTTTCCCTTTACTTATGTTATAGGCCTCAAACAATCTAGTAACCCATTGAAAGATATACACAAAATTTCATCCAAATTGGTCTCGCCGTTTATCAAGAGTTAGGTGATAGAATAAAATAATAACATATAATATTCTCCTATACGTGGGACAAGAGAATATTAATTTAATTATTATTTAAAAATCGTAGGTTTTCATTTTTCGACAACAAACTGACACTATTGTTTGTTATTACTGAAACGAACTGTTTTGTATTCCAACATAACCGTTTAACATTTACAGCAGAAGCTGGTGCTTGAAGATGTAAATTAAGCGCCTCACTAGTCGATTATAAATCATTCGTAATATAAAAATCATTATTTAACATTAATTTAAAAGAAGCACGACTGGTGATTCATATAACGCAGTGCTAGTGCCAACGAACCGTAATATGGTAGATTTTAATAAAAGTGCCAGGGTTAAGCTGGAAAAGGGCGTGCTCCGTTGGTTTGGACACGTCCAACGAATGAGTGAGGAACGATTGACGAAGAATATATATTGTGCGAAAGTAGAGGGTAGAAAGAGTCAAGGTAGGCTGAGACTTGCATATGAAGACCACGTGAGCAGCTTGCTCAAAAACGGAAAAGTCAAAAGTTCTCGGATACCCAGACGTAAGTGTATGGGGCGATTGATGAATCTTCAAGAAGCGAAAGAAGTATGCATGGATCGCGAAGCCTGGCGATCTGTCCTCTCTGACTACCCCGTCAGGGATACAGCGTGAAGATAGTTAGTTAGTTAAATATTAAGACGTTTCCAGCTATAGGTAAAATAAAAACTTAAAAGAAAGACGATGTGGAACTGCTCTATCTTGAAATATCTGTATTTTTATAACACACTCATTAAAGAAAGCACTTGGTTGTAGTGTCGAGTTTTCTCAGACACAAGTAGACAGGACTTTTAAAAAAGTCCTGAAAAAGTCTAAAAAAGTCTAGAAGCGCTCGTGGCCCCGCGGTCTCAGTGTTCGGTAAACGATCACTAAGGTACGCAACTTTCACTATGGCTGGTCGTCGGATAGGTGACCACTTTGTGGCATTTACATTTGCGAGCGTTTTGTGCTTCGGAAGGCACGTTAAGCCGTTGGTCCCAGTTGCCAGTAAAATGGCAGTCGTTAAGCCTGGTTGAAAGCCTTATAGGCGGCTTAAAAAAATTCAACAGCAGGTAGCCACAACCTGCGTCTATTTCAACACGGCAATGGGCTCACCACCTATTACGTGGGACAGGAATCCACACGGTGAAAAGTGGGCATATAATATGCCTCTGCCACCCCTTCGGGGATAAGGCGTGATGGATATTTATTTATTTATTTATTTACTTTAAAAAAAAAAGTAATACTCAAAACCTGCCAAGTCTTAAGCTATAGCAGTATCCCCTTGCTCCCTAATAATATTTTAATAATAAACTCGCGCAGGGAACAAAACGAATGCCTTCTCTCGGACGTTGGTGCAAGTAAACTAAAGAAGCGTTTTATAAATTGCTTAGCCTCATAGTAAATTTAATAGTAATCTTAATAATTTACATGATGTTAGAGAAATAAGTGAAAAGTCTACTAAAAAGAAAAACGTAGGTTCCCTAGTCAGACAATCAGACTTGACTATCCACTTGCTCCGGACAAGAGAACGGAGTTCATTTAGATACACCAATGTTTCTTTATGTAAGGCATTCATTTTTGTAAGTTTTATTTGAGTTCAGAGCCCCAAAAAATTTAACACATTGTTTTCAATGTGTTAATTTTTTTTATCTACTCTGATACTATAATACAAAGATTGTAAAACTGATAACAAAATTCTTATGACAAACATTACGTACAGGCCAAAAATAATAAAAAAAAGTTTAATTACGATACAGGTCTTGTATGGACACCTGTATCATAATATAACTTTTTAATCATAACGATACACCTATATAACCTCCAGCTGGACCAAGGAGGTAGAACCTCTACTTAAAAAAAAAAGGTTTCAATCATTGGTTTCAATGAACGAGTCCGCGTCGCAAGCGCGCATGCGCAATCAATGTTTGCGCCTTGGCGCCAACATTTGACATTTTAAAAATAAATTTGTTGTTATATTCATCATTTTATTTGCAATATTGTTTTACGTATTATAGTATGAGAGTAGATAAAGTAGTGTATGACACTGTACATAACTTGGTCTTATAACACTCGTGTGATAATATAAAAAAACTCGCCTACGGCTCGTTTTTTAAAACACACTCATGTTATAAGAACCCTAATTATGCAACAGTATCATAAACTACTATAATAATAGTATATTATTATGAATAAAATAAAAATTTGTTTATTATCATCTGCCTTAATAACATAATTATAATTTGGGACTTTGTTCTTATAAATGTTAATATGTACAATAATATAAAGTATATGTTTTCAAATAATACAATAATTCAAAGCATTTATGTGAACAGATAAGGCATTTTATTATAGTTGGGCTAGTAGTAATTGTTTTAATAGTTACTTCAAATAGGAACTAGTAATTTCTATGTCTAATATTAGGGTATAATATGTTGGGTTAGTCTTGATAGTTTCATTATGGTAAACTAAAACTTAAGTAAGGTAAGGTAAACTTGGATGCTACTGAGGAGCTGTTAAATAAATTTGAGCGATTGCAAAACTTATGCATACGGTTTATTTTCAATCTACGCAAGTATGACCATGTCTCGGAATTTCGTAAGAAACTTAAGTGGCTCCCAATCCGACTCCGTAGGAATACTCGGATATTGTGTGTCCTATTTAATATCCTGCACAATCCCTTATATCCTTCCTACCTACGGGAGCGTTTCTCTTTTATGAATACACCCAATGCTACTTGTAGATCGCACCTTAAACATCGCCTTACTTTTCCTTCTCACAAAACTGATTTTTACTCTTATTCCTTCACTGTTTATGAAGTAAGGCTGTGGAACTCCCTCCCGACAAAGATACAATCCAGCCAAACTATTTCATTGTTCAAAAAGAAAGTGAAAGAACATTACCTCTCCTCTTTGCCATAACTACCTTGACTTAAATATTATTATTACTTAATTATATAGGTAAGTAGAGTATGTATATGTTTTATATATTTATATGTATATGTGTATGTTTTATATATTTTGGTATTTAATATGTATGTATTTGAATATGTATGCCATTATTATTTATGTATGTTAGTTAACCTGCACACACATTTAATTATATCTAACCTTAACATCTCCTATCTCAGGTCTACTGGAAGAGATTTCCGTGGAAATAAGTAGGCCTTTGTACATTGTTATCTTCTTTATTGTTTTCTTTTATTACCACTTGTGTGTACATAAATCAATAAATAAATAAATAAGGTAAAGTATAGGATCAGTACATATTTTTTTATTAAGCAGAACTGACTTGCAGGTTGTATAACTTCAGTCGAAAAAAAATTAAACGAGTACAATTATTTATTAAGAGATAATGAAGGTAAGGGGCCCCACCAAGATCTTCGGGGCCCAAGTCAACCTCCCGTGCCAGTGCGTGCACCTGCTGATAAACGGCCGAGGCTCTGGCGCTGGCTTTCCCCTCTGGGGTTGGGAGGTCTGAGGGCGTCGCTCCCATAAAAGCCACCCGCCGAAACAAAAAAAGTACTATAGGAATGCAGCCGCAAAACGGCGCGCAGGAGCCCCGTCCGACTCCTGTGGCAAGTGGGCTAGGGCTGCCGTGTGTCGGGCCAGCACGGCTAAAGAAGTTAGCCCCAACCCATATCCGCTTCGCATCGTGGAACATTGGCACGCTGACTGGGCGTGCGGTAAAGTTGGCCGAAGTACTCTCCAGGTGGAGGGTGGACGTGGCGTTCCTGCAGGAGACTCGGTGGAAGGGCAACAGAGCCCGGCCTCTGCAGAAAGGCTACAAGCTGTATTACACGGGTGCGCCTGGTGGGGAGAACGGGGTGGCCGTGGTGCTCTCCGAGGGGCTGCAGAGCGGCATCTTGGAGGTGAAACGCTGTAGCGACCGGCTTATGATCGGGGGGGTGCTCATCGATGGGATTATTACCCACCTGATAAGTGCCTACGCGCCACAGGCCGGTTGTAGCGACGCCGATAAGATGTCGTTTTATGGCCAACTCGAGGGAGTGCTTCGGAGCATTCCGTTGTCACAGGGAATCGTTTTGGGCGGCGACCTAAACGGTCTTGTGGGTGAGAGGTGTGAGGAGAACGCTGAAGGAGAAACTATCCTCAGAACGTGTGCAACTGCCGATCTGGTCATTGTGAATACGTATTTCAAAAATAAATTCGAACATCTCATCACCTACAAGAGCGGGAGGCGTACAACTAAGATCGATTTCCTACTCACTAGGCGACACAGCATCGGCAAGGTGGCCAACTGCAAGGTCATACCCGGAGAGAGTCTTACTGCACAACACCGTCTCCTTGTCATGGACCTCTGCGTGAAGCTCAAAGGCAAACGCATCGAGCGGTGCCAGCACCGCAACAGATGGTGGCTGCTTGATGAAACTAGGTCCCAGGAGTTTTATCTCAGCTGTCGGTGACAAGTGCACCGACACTGAAGGCGAACCAGTTCATGATTACTGGGACAAAGGTCAGGCGGCCATCCTTGTAGCGGCGAAGGTGGTGTTCGGTGAGTCTAAGGGTGGACGCTAATATGACAAGGAAACTTGGTGGTGAAACGACGCAGTCCAGAGGTAGACTAGGGAGAAGAAAGCCCTCTTTAAAAAGTGGCAAGCGACCGGATCTCCCGAAGACCGCGACGCGTACAGGGCTGCCAAACGCGCCACAAAGAGAGCTGTAGCCAGAGCCAGACGAGACCACTTACAACCTCTGTATGATAAGCTGGAATCGTCTGAGGGGCAGATGCTCATCTATAAGCTGGCGCGCTCCAGGGTCAAAGCGGCACAGGATATATCCAAGTGTCGCTGTGTAAAAGACCCTGAGGGCAACCTGTTAAGCGAAGACCTCGCGGTAAAGGAGAGATGGCGCTCGTACTTCCACGAGCTGCTTAATAAACAGCACAAAGAGGTGCAGCCTCCGGACCTCCCTCCGAATCAGGGACTAGTGCCACCGGTAACGCCTGGAGAAGTCCTGACTGCGCTTCACCGCATGAAGAATCGGAAAGCTATCGGACCCGATGGAGTCCCCATCGAAGCCTGGAAGGCGATGGGTCCTCGCGGTGTGGGCATCTTAGTAAACCTTTTTAACCGCATACTCCTCAGAGGGCAGATCCCAAACCAATGGAGACTGAGTATTGTTACTCCAGTCTTCAAAGGTAAGGGGTTAGTGCAGGAGTGCGGGAGCTACCGCGGTATAAAGGTGATGTCCCACACCATGAAGATCTTCGAGAGGATTATAGACTCTCGGATCCGGCAGGAGTGTACTCTCTCGGAGTGTCAATATAGGTTTCATCCTAGTCAAGGGACCACGGACCCTGTTTTTGCCCTGAGAGTTGTCGCAGAGAAATACAGGTCGAAGAACACGCCTCTGCACTGTTTGTTTCTAGACATGCAGAAGGCCTTCGACTGTGTTCCTCGTGCGATGATCTGGTGGGCACTGCGGTCCAAAGGGGTTCCAGAGGTATACTTTGACACTATCCGGGACATGTACTGTGACTCCGATTCAATGGTTCGGACTGCTGTTGGCGACACTAAACCCTTCCCCATCACCGTCGGGGTACACCAGGGTTCGGTCCTTAGTCCGCTTCTGTTCAGTGTAATATTAGACGAATTGTCGGACAGCATCAGAAACTCGCATGAGCAGCCTCCATGGTTGCTCATGTATGCTGACGATATTGCGCTGGCAGACGCGGACAGGGGAAGATTGGTGCGACGTGTAAAGGCGTGGAAGGAGACGCTTGAGAACGGCGGTCTGAAACTAAATGTGGTGAAGACCGAGTACTTGGCACTAAACTCGGCAGATCCCACATCCGTCCGCATAGGCGGTGATTTGGTCGAGCGCACGGACCAGGTTAAATACCTGGGATCTGTTTTTCACACGTCCAGTGACATCGATTGCGATGTCAAGTCACGCATTGCTGACGCGTGGGCCAAATGGCGAGAGATGAACGGTGTCATTTGTGACCCTAAAATACCGATCCGGTTGAAGGTCCATTTTTAGACGTGTCCTTTTACATGGCAGTGAGACGTGGCCGATATTGGAGCGACACAAGCAGGAGCTGCGTGTCACGGAAATGAAGACGCTGCGGTGGATGTGTGGAGTCACGCGGATGGACCGCGTGAGGAAATCTCGCATCCGCGGCAGCCTTCACGTCTGTGACATTGTAGACAAGTTGCAAGAGTGTCGCCTTCGTTGGTATGGTCACTTCTTGCGGCAACCGCCGGGCTACGTAGATAACAAATGTCTGGCCATGTCAGCCCCGCCGGGTCCTGGTAAGAGGGGAAGACCAAAGAAGTGCTGGCTTGACGTCGTAAGGGATGACATGCGTGCCAATGGTCTCAATACAGGGGATGCCGACCGAGCGAAGTGCAGGAGAAAATGTAGGAAAGCGGACACCGGGCTTCGCGAGACGCAACTGGGACAGACGCTCGGATGATGATGATGATGAATGAATGTATTTAGAAATATATAAGTATGTTTATTAATTGTCCATATCCCATACCACAAGCTTATATTGGCTTACTTTGTTTTATTAAAGAATAATTAAATGATTTGGTTTATACTTAAACAAAACAAAATGTGTTTAATTCTGCAATAAATTTAATGCACAATTGAATGCAATTGGTTAATATTTACGTATTAATAATAGACTTTCTACATCTAATATGTATTGGTATAATAAATACAATGCTATCGAAATGGTAAAAATTTGACCAAGTTCAAAAAAAAGATTTTGCATTTCTTCTCTACATAAACTTTTACTGTGTCAAATTTAACGTTTATCTGTTCGAGATTTTTTTTTATTGTCTTTCCAAGTTTATACTTTACGTATTTATTTATAGACATTAAGCTCGACACTACAATACTTATATTCGTTTCTCGGATAGTATGGATGGCCCTATGTTACGCCTGTATCAGCAGTATTAGAAAAGTACTACATACTTTCAAAAAATAGAAATGGCAGGTTTTGTAAATGATACTATGGGCACTGTAGATAAAATAGAATGGTATCCAATCGATAAGACATAAAGTGAAACAGAGTTGTCATCATTATTAATAATGTTCGTAATAGACTAGCACATTTTATGTAGAAATTTCCAATAATCCTTTGGGCATTAATTCACAGCGAACAGTTTTCATCTGTGTCGCGAATGTCATGGGAATTTTTCTATTTAATTTTATTTTGTTACAGCACTTTTTGAAATTTCGCTATGTTTATAACTTAAACCAGTAAAGAACAACGCGAAGATTTATAGAGGATTACTACTGCCACAAATCAGCAGTTGCCATCAGAATTGTGTGAATTTATGTGATATAAATGCAGTTTTTCTAGTCTACGCAATACATCACAATGTATCCGTATCTCAAAGCGCCTGGGGTTCCATATTAAAACACATGTACTTGATATCTCCAAAACAAAAAAAAAGGATTCTAATGTCTTAGTAAGTGATTAATTGGGTCTCATTTTATTTTTGAATGGATTAATTCAAGGAAACTAAACCATAGTGGTTTAAAGAGTTGCCAGATTTAATATCTTTCTGAGACCTCGCTAAAAGAACACTTTGATAGAAATACAATTTGAGAACTCCAGATTCATTTTTACTTAATATCGAATAATTAATGCAGTATTTATACAAATAGTTGACGACTGCCATGTTACTGACAACGGTTTATGGTGACTTTCAAAGTTCATAAATAGAAAACCACAAAGCAGTCACCCATCCATGCCAGCCATAACAAAAGTTGCTTAACGCAGTGATCGTTTACGGAACACTGAGTTAGCGGGGCTATGAGCGCTATATTTTGATTTACTAATATTTTGTCTAATCTAATATTTTATTAAATTGTACAAAATATATGTATGTAGTACATGTAATATAACATTTGCTTCTCGCCGAAAAAGATAAAGTATATTACGATGAATGGTAAAAATAATAAATCTCCTGCAAACCCTTTCTCAAAACGGAAGTCCTCGTAAAACGTTGACCTTGAGCATGTTTCCTATACATTTCGCTTTATAGATCAGTCGACGCAATTTCAGTCTGTAATAACAATAAAATATTACGAGGATTTTACATACCCTTGCGAGCATGAAATGAATCGGTGTTGGAAAAATGTTGTTCAACATTAAAATTATAATGCAAAATATTTGAATTCAAAAATATCTATCACTAGTTGACGCCCGCGGCTCCACACGCGTGGTGAAGTTTTCCCGTTCCCGTTTCCTACAAGAACTGTTTCCCGGGATAAAAAGTAGCCTATGTGTTCTTCTAATGTGTAAGCTATATTATTGTAAAGTTTCATTAAAATCTATTTGGTAGATTTTGTGTGAAAGTTTAACAAACATCAATTCATACTTGCAAACTTTCGCGCTTATAATATTAGTAGGGTAATTACGTGTATTCAACTACTACGTTTGCCTAGCTCTTATGTACTGTTGATCATTAGGAATAATCTAATTAGTTTTAAGCATAAATCAGCAGAATAAGCAAACTTGGATCTAAACTTAACATAACTATTGCCATCAAGTAAGCAGCCAGGTTCACTTGATTCATGCACCATAAAACTATTTTTGGCATAAGTAAATTATACGTAGTCATAGCTTAAATCTTTCTCTATAGTAAGGTTAATTTGGCAATTAACACAACGAGCACTAAATGTTATTACCAAATATCAATACTTACATAAATGTATCATACGCCATATCGTCATTATGAGACCCTCGTCAAATTGGCTGTTATAGTCAAACGATTTTATCCATTTACGCCATATTTTTATGGCGTCCATACGAAAAGTAATGAATTTAATGCACACGAAAGGAAAATGGTTACGTCAATAATAATTTAGTTTCAAAATTTTGCTTGTTTAGGTCATGTGGCATGTTTACGCTAGTGGTTGTCTATCTAATTCATTTCTTCAAAATATAAGTTAACAGTTAGTAGCACGTAAAAAGAAATTACTCATTCTACTCACTCAGGCTCAAAGCTAGATTTTTCGGGTGTCTTTACCGACTTGATTTCGACTGTTAGTCCTAAATTCCATAAATAAAATCAGTGTCTGCTGTATGTAGGCCTCTCCCAATTTTAACTTGGGCGGATATAGGACTCACTGTATTATGTTCTTGAAATGTGCATTCCTTGCATGAAAGCACTTGTACTGTGCCTCTTATTGACTTTAAAACCTGATAAGTTCCGTAAAATAAAATACCGGAAGGCATATTTTATGCATACAAATTGTTATTGAGTACAATACGAGTATATACATTATAACGTACTGAATGATGAATACAATGATGTATTTTGAGTACAATATATTTGACATACGTAATAGGTATATCCTATTATTCTTATTCTCATATTAGTGTGTTCCGAATTGTTCTTAAACTCTTCCTACATTTAGGGGATTCGTTCATCGTTTGGTTTTTAATTTTCAGCTTTATTAGAAGCGACTGCTTCTGACATCTCTATCCCGTATTGGATAATTACCTCATTTGTCACCAAGTGTACTGCTAGCAGGTGAGTTCCTGAGATCTTCGTGGGGCCCCTTACAACCAGGCATGTCCCATTCCTGAGCTGCAATAGTAGTAAAAATATACTCAGTACTCAACCTCTTAAGCATTATACCTTGACTGCAAAAAGTATTAATCAACAAAATTGAATTTATTTTTAGAAGACAGTCATAGTTACCTAAAAAGTTTCGAAGTAAATAAATAGGATGACATAACTTCATACAACTCCTATGCTGCTTAAAACCTCAGCTTTATGACTTGAACAACATCTTGCAAAGTTTTAGTTTGAAATATCTCATCATCAAAGTAACAATATGAAAGTTTCAAAAACATTGTAAATCAACGTCTTGTCTTATCAGTTTATATCATAAATATATTGAGTTTGACTGAAGATTTTGGCTCAACCGTCAAGGTTCGACGTTTTGTTAATAATTTGATCGTCTTCTGAAACTCTTAATTATCTGTATATAATAATTCATCAATTTTCAGATTACAGCCGCTAACATAAGAAAACAATTTTAAATTAATCTCAGTATAAAATAATTAAAACTAAACAAACTACCTATCTTCATGCTGTATGTATCCCTGACAGGGTAGTCAAAGAGGACAGATTGCCAGCCTTTCCGATCCATGCATACTTCTTTCGCTTCCTACAGATTCATTAATCGCTTCATACATGCACGTCTGGGTATTCGAGTACTTTTGACTTTCCGTTTTCGAGCAATCTGCTCACGTGGTCTTCATAATGTAAGCCTCGGCCTACCCTGACTCTTTCTACCATCTACTTTTGCACAATATATATTCTTCGTCAATCGTACCTCACTCATTCGTTAAACGAGTCCAAACCAACAGAGCACGCCCTTGTCTAGTTTAACACTGATACTTACATTTAAACCTGTATGCCTAATTTACTTGCATTCGAGCGAAAACCTTTACTTTTACACTCCTCTTTTATATTAGTGACTAATGCCTGAATGTCTGCTTCTGATGAGGCCATGAGCACCGCATCATTAGCGCACATCGGACAATTTACTGTTTATTCACTCAATTATGTGAATTTTGAATTTGATTATGATTTTGAATATGGGTCAGTCCGAGACTACCAGGACTTTAATTGGTCGTGCTAATTAGTGTCTAGCACAAATGACCTTTTAGCCTTTTTGCTACCACTTCACTAAAAAGGCTACGGGTTTTAAATTTCTTCCAAATTTAACCTCTAAAATTGACACATTTTATTAAATATACATTTCCGTGCTTCGGAAGGCACATTAAGCCGTTGGTCCCGGTTGCCAGTAAAATTGCAGTCGTTGAGCCTGGTTGAAGGCCTTATGGGCGGCTTGAAAAATTGCAACAGCAGGTCGCCACCGCCTGCACCTGTCCATTTCAACACGAGAATGGGCTCACCACCTGTTACGTGGGACAAAAATACATACGGTGAAATGTGGGAGTATAGTATGCCTCTGCCTACCCCTTCGGGGATAAAGGCGTGCCAATTTGTATGTATGTATCAATATAGGTGCGCCCATATCACAATCTTTCAAATTCTGCAGGCACCTGTCCCTGTGCATCACGCTTATTACTACTATCTACCTAGAAGTCTATTAAAGTGCGATTGTAATAGTAAGAGAACTGTCAAAATTGTACCTTTGACTCTCTATTAAGCCACAATTTCGAATCTATTCTGACATGATTGAAATAGCAGACTCAGCCCCCTGGAAGCGAAAAAGGCGATCTATCTTCTCTGAACACCCCGTAAAGGATACAGCGTTAAGAGATTTATTTATAAAATGTTATATGGACATTTTACACAGTTTCCATTAAGCGAAAATTAAGCTAATTTATTAGAATAAGCTATGGGTATTGGAATCAACTTATAAACATACATATTTCTAAATACATGCGTATTATAGGTATTAAAGTGTACATTATATTAAAATCATGTAAGATATTTTCTATTTCTTATTTTTATTATATTTTCTATGTGAATGGACTACTGTTAATATATAAAACAACATTATTTCATTTCTTTGACATGTATGTATAAAATCGTTCAATTTACGAAAAATGTTTTTGTAACTGTAACTTACTTTATTTTATTAAACAATAAGGTAAGAATATGAAATTATGTCAATACCAAAATTGTAGAGCTACGACGTAGAGGTTTAAGCCTTTAAGCGTAGCAATATGTAGAACTCTGAAGTACTCTTCTATTCATAATACATTTGAAAGTAAATTTAAGCCAACAAACTACCATAAATTTTCTAAAGCTCAATAACGTCTGGAATAAAAGTTTCTTGTCATAATTAAAACAAAGGTTTTCATACGCGTTTTTAGTGCCTTTAACAAATCATATATTGTAAAAATAATATGTAGTACCTTATCTTGATACTAGAGGCCCATGGGAAAGACCGTAACAGATTATCATATAAGAGTACTCACTTGAGAGCAATAAATTATACACAAGCCCTTATTATGAATACATTGTTGTTAGATCATGTAAATAAATGATAATGATAGTAATTTCTTAGTGCATTTAATAATAAGGCAAGTGTAAAGTAATTGCACGCCTCATAAGCGAAGCGTTAAGGTGGGTACTACTGTCACTTCGCGCAAAACATATTTGTTTTTCAAACTTAAAATGTCTCTATTTATCATATATTGCACTTGTAAAATAATGTATACACACACATATCAAGAAAAAACACAATTTTTAACACTCATGATATTTTTTATGCCATTTTTGTTATTTAAACAAGTTAAAAAACTGTTTAAAAAGGTTTCATCTTGGACGTCCGTTACGGATATTTTCTTGTTAACACGATAACGACCGAAATACCTTACTAATCGAGTCTTTTTTTTTTCTCTTACGCTTCAGTATAATTAGGAATAGAACCCTTTCAATTTTCACGGTCTGATTCGATGTGGTTTAATTGTTATTATCTTTACTTTATTTATTTCATAACCCTTACGCGATAATTCATAGCAAAGTTTGTAAGCTTATATTTCTTATTTAATATTAAAAAAGCGTGTGAGGCGTGCACTTTTGGGTTTTCCAATTTTTTTTTTATTTTCGTTTGGATTTATCTATGATGTTTTGTGCATGGTATTACATACGATTTCAATTTCATATATCGAACGTTTGTAAGACTTTTTTACCTTTAACGAAGTGGCATTTTTTGTTCTCCAAATATGAACGGTGTTATTACTGATAGTTCCACGAGCAAGGCAGAAACTAGAGTACAGCATAGTAGTTGAGTATAATACAGTAGTAGTGGAAGAAGATTGTAGTAGAGTATCCATCTTACATACACACATTAGTTAAATTCAAGTTAATACAAATATACATTATGTAGCCAGCCTCAACTCGTCCCTTTTGATCGTGATGTTAATTGCTTTATTGAACTCTGAAACACTGGACGCTATGGAGCATATGGAGATAGGTATTCATCGCATATTGTCCCCTTTCAATATGTCCTTCCTTTCATACGCGAAACTTGTATAATTTAATCAGTAAATGAGATTACAAAATGTATACAAATCAGAATACTAATTTAATAGAAACAATAATAGTAGCAAACTGATGTTTTGCGTAATATGTATGTAATATTCTTTATTATACTGTGTATTACCAGAAACTGTTTAAGTATATATATACGTATATGTTCGACTGTGTGCATATTTTATTAGACTAACTGTTAGTTATGGTTGTGCAAGGTAAAGATGAGGACGCGATTTGATGAGAGAGGGATTTCCTTGTGGTACATGTGGTTTTAGGTCGACTTATGTGATCAAAGGCCTTTCTTACGATGTGTTAGCAGTTCTTGGTGTTATAAATCCGTAATAAACGTCTTGGCTCATGTTTAATAGTCAACTGCCTTTATCTCTACTGCAGACTCGATTTAAAACAAAAAATCTACACTTATATTATGAATACGAAAGGGCTTTTGTTTTTTATTGTTTTAAAACATACTTTGTTTACTGTTTCATTTAAAATTTCAAGCACTATGCACATTGGTGGGTCATGAAGTTTTTCGTCAGTGAACATTAGCTCTGGGACTACGAGACCGCTCCTTTGGCTACTGCTGGGTATCCTTCTAGCGTGTGGTGTACCGTGTCTTCTTAGCTGCCAGAGTAGTGGCGATGGCTCTCATTGAATAATCTGCTACTGTTTATAATGAAACAATTCATCATGAATCAATAACTTAACTTACCGTGACAAACAAACAAACTAACGACTTATGTGGTTCTGTATCAGTGACCGGAAACTGGTCGGGAATATGTGGCGTGACTTACGACCCGCTGCCGCCCGCTATATTTGCTGTACTTACGCCATATCCGGGGAGATTATGTACCTATAAACCTATAAGTATTTGTCTAGTACTTAAGTAATCGATTAGCATGCATTTTAAGTTATTATTAAGGTAATTTTATTTTTACTCAACTCTATTAAACTTTAACGTCCTTTTTAGGTGGTCCACAGTAGGTATTTGAGCAAATTATAGCATGATTTCTATTTCACAATCAAACTGACTGACTAAATATGTTTCTTTAATAATTTAAGTGGTTATTTTAAGAAAGCACTGGTTGCAAAGGCACCACGACACCGATTTAAAACATAGTATTTCAGCCTCTTGTATTTTGTATATGAAATTTAATTAAATTCTCGGCCTCACTGAAGTATTTCTGACTCACAGTAATAGCTGCTAAGTTAATCCCCCAGAGTGACGGTTTTCTAAACCGCCAATATTTCGAGTGGCGGACGATCGATTGATCCCGTGACGTCACAGCGTATTATACTAAGCTTCCGGGTATCTATATAGCTGCGTAAACTATGCAATAACTACGTAAGTACTTAGAAATGATTTATGAATATACCCAATAGCATGGGAAATATGTTCATAACCTACTAACTATAGATATTAGTGAAGTTCTCTGTAGTAGCGGTTAAATTTCAGAAGCTTTGTGATCACATAATAATAGGATTTGACACATGTGAAGGCTGTCGTAAATAGGTGAGAATAATAGAATAATAGTTAAACATGTTTCTTAGTATTAGAAAATAAGCATAAGTTCCGACATGGTTACAAACGAAATGAATAAATAAATTCCTTTATAATGAATTCTAGCAACCTAATTCTTTTTTTTTCTATTCTTGCAAATCCTGCCATTTAAGCTGGCCGCTAGGTTTCAACTAAGACTAGAATGCGCCGTCTCAATAGAAGTACCTACTTTTTGGTCCGTTATAAATTCATAGTACATTAAAAAAAACGGTCATGCGCGCGTCGAACTCGCCATGCGCCTAGGGTTCCGTACCCATTATACCGCCATAATAAATATTGTACCTTATTTGGTGTTAGTGCCAATTAAGTAAGACCTCCAAATACGAGCGCCCATACAACTTTGAGGCTTATGTAAATTACTTTTTTCTATATGTGTACGGGGACTCCTCTTATTTCCAACATTTTTTTATTTTGTTTATTTTTTATTTGTGGATTTAGCATTTTAGCTAATTTCGTGATTTTAGATTATTAGACCAGAGAAACCAAAACCTATAGGGTACTTTTATTTGACCTAGAATTGTCAATTTTGGCGAAAAGGTCTTATATAAGAAGTAAATGGTAAATTCCTAAAAATACGTTAATAAATTATGATTAATTTTGGTACTTGCAAGTTTTAGCGACAATAAAAAGAACCCATATCTTTTTGTCGTATTAACTCGGGATTGATTTGATTGATTGATTTGATTTGATTTTAATTGACCTTATAGATATTAACGATAGAACTCAGTATCTGGTATAAATGTCAACTTGCTAGGTCCACGTGTTAATGAGAAAATCGATGGTGTGAGATGGACAGACCTACGGACAAGAAAGTGATCATATAAGAGTTCCTTATTTTTACCTTTTGAGTAACGAAACCCTAAATCATTATAAGCTTGTTATTTCATGCGTCAAAGTAACTTACCAACTGCTACTATGAAAATGCATAAACCCTTTAAATTTATTAAAATCTGTGATCGAAACGATGCCGCGATGTAGGTAAGTCTTTAGTCTTCTTTTCTGAATTTCGTCGAAAAATCGAAAATACCGAAAGTTTCGAAAAATCCGTAATAATTTACTTACTTCTTGAAACGATAGTTAATAGGTTGCTAGGATTCGTTCAACGGGAGTCAGTATTTATTGCAAATTAGATTATGTTGTAATTTCAATTCAAAGGTTTTTATTATTAAAATTAGGACTAAATTTTTCTGCTTTGAGATACATAGGTTCTTGGTCTACTGTGCTGTGTTATTCCATCCTATAATAATGAGTACCCATATCACTATTGGATCCTACCCAATACCCATGTGTATCAATTCTGTTTTCAATTTAGGCATCCCACATACGTTTTGTAATTAGTTTAGATCTCTATATATATTTAAATGAGCTTATAAAGAACGTGTTAATCTATATAATATTATAAATGCGAAAGTTTGTATGGCTGTTTGTTACTCTTTCACGTAAAAAGTACTGAATAGATTTTAATGAATCTTCACAATAATATAGCTTATACATCATAATAAATAATAATAAATAAATAAATATCCATCACGCCTTATCCCCGAAGGGGTGGCAGAGGCATATTATATGCCCACTTTTCACCGTGTGGATTCCTGTCCCACGTAATAGGTGGTGAGCCCATTGCCGTGTTGAAATAGACAGACGCAGGTTGTGGCTACCTGCTGTTGAAATTTTCAAGCCGCCCATAAGGCCTTCAACCAGGCTTAACGACTGCCATTTTACTGGCTACCGGGACCAACGGCTTAACGTGCCTTCCGAAGCACGGAAACGCTCGCAAATGTAAATGCCACAAAGTGGTCACCCATCCGAGGACCAGCCATAGTGAAAGTTGCGTAACTCAGTGATCGTTTACAGAACACTGAGACCGCGAGGCCACGAGCGCTTCTATACATCATAATAACACATAGGCTACTTTTTATCCCAGGAGCAAGTTTCTGTGGGAAACGGGAACGGGAAAACTTATCTACGCGGGCGAAGCCGCGGGCATCAACTAGTATACCTGTATTTTTGTAAAATAAAGCGTTTATTTTACTGTTTTTCTATTTTCGTATTTTTTGATTTGCTTACATGTGATCAATTAAACCATGGAAAGCTTTCAGTACCTTTGATAATAATTATAATAGAGTCCTTGTAATTAGTCATTAATTTAATTGTTGTATAAAATAACTTTAATGGATTTTTCGATCGTTATTACGTGTTGTACCGACAAAGCATAGCCAGAAAAACAAAGTATATATAAACGATGAAGCAATTGCTAGTGAGGCGTGCCGTCGATTAGATTTCTATTAATAATTAGATACTGTCAAACTTCAACGAGATCTACTGATAACCACATGCTTTTTGTATTTTCTTGAATTAATTTCAAATCAAGAGAATCTAACTTGTCATTAAAAAGTAACCACAAAAACACAAAATCGAATTCAGAATTAATCATATAAATCGTGTGAGATTTTAATTGAATGAATTATACCTATGTTGAACATTTGCAGAACTCTCTCAATAAAAACCCATTTCCCTACATATTGGCATGTACTAAAAATATAGCTACCCGTGATTTCGGCCCTTCTCAGATGAAGAGACTAAGTAACTTTGGCCATTAAGTCTGTGGGGAGGTTCTGCTGCCCATAATGTAATATCAAAAATGTGAGCAAAGTAAATTCAGCCCCCATTGAATACTATCGCACTAAAGTAATGGCTAGTTTCGCTCTTATCTACACAACATTAGAATTCCAACAATGTATGCAATATTATTTAACGAGAATTGTTTGTACTGTACATTGTAAACCGTATTGATTTTAATGTGTCTTTTAAATTTGATTGTCGAGTTATTGTTATTTTAAGATTTGAAAGACAGAAAAATAGCAACCCTAGAGCTTTGTAAAAGCTGTAATATAACTTATTACATAACAGTTCATACCAAGCTATTCATACTCTATGATGGAAAATTAAACTTGAAGTTTTTTTTAATATATTGTGTGACATTTTTTTCACACAACACCATCTCGCAGAATACTAAGTGAATATGAGCTTGTGTGTGTATGTTCTGTAGAATAAGATCTAAACAACTGAAACACATACTTTTACTTTTATAAATATATGCGTGTCATATATTGTATAGAAAACACCCAAATTTCAAAACAAACATTTGCGGGTCACACAAATATTTGTTCGTACCCGGGATTCGCATTGAAGTCCTCAGTGCGGCAGTCACGTATACGCCACACATACTCGTACCTTTTACGCCACTGAAACAGTTAATTAAAATTACATAATTGTTCTAATTATTATATATTATATACGAGATAATTTTCTTTCTATTGTTGCATTTGATCAAGAATATCCTTTCTTCGACTGTTACAAGCTGCCATATATGACAAGTAGTTACGTATCGCGTTATAATATTTTTTTGCTTCACAAAGTATCATGGCTTGCCGTAATAAAGTTAACATGCATGGTGGTGGTCTTACTCTATCGAATAGAAATTGCAGATTTTGTTGTATTTATTCACTCTCACAGTCTCCGTTTTTAGTCCACTGGTACGGGAAAAATGCTATCGATGTCCGACCGTTCGTCCGTTCGTCCGTCCATTCAGTCTACAGGTCGCATTTTTCATCGGATTTGCATGTAACTTGGTATGGACAATCCTTAAAATGGCCAAAAACTTTCGGGGGGAAATGGAGGCAGGGGAGGGGAAATTGTCCCATAGTGGTTGACAAGTATGCGGTAGTATATAAATATATTACGGTATGTTTAACCTTTTTCCTCAATTTACTCCGAAGTCTACGGATCACAGAACCACTAGTTCTGAGTACCTTTATTCAAATATTTAATAGTCAAACGATAACCAAGTCAAAGGTTAATCAGTTTTTATGTTTTACCCCACTCAATGTATCTTTAGAAAATTATAGCATTATACCAAGTTTGATTTTTAATAAATTCATGGTCAATGGTCTTAACGAATGGTTGTTGTTCTCGGTTGTTGGTATTTTTTTAATTTGCACAGTAAATTTATCCAATTATGTTCTCGTGTTCGCAGAAGTTGATCACTTGGTTCTGTATTGGTAAAATATTTTTTAACAATTCTTGTTCAAAAGAACCTTTGACCTTACATTATAATAATTAGTTATAAAACTTTTTTTGAAACATACGATTTGATTTTGTTCAGAAAGCCATGGAATATAGTAGGTCCTGTTATTAGTTAAACCATTTTTATAATATTGTAAAAGTTTTTAACAAAATGAATATCTTTTGTTTACCCCAATAAACTATGATCTAGACTAAGTTCTAAAGAATTTCTTTAGTAATAAATTTACGAAACGCTTCAGGGATCCGCTTAATAACTTTTTAATAATGATTTAGAGCGAAGGCTTTTTTCTACGAGCTTCGCGCTTTATTTCACAAAAGTTTAACTGAATTTACTGGCAGTTTACGAAGCAATATAACATTCTGGTAATATGTGTTCTTTATTGGCGTTATGTGATCTTTCTTTATAAAACTTTTATCTTTTACTCAATGATCAACTGCTTTTTGTTATATTTGACTTTATTCGGGGTTTATGATAGCAAAGTTGTAGCACATCATCGTTATTCGATAGTTAACGGAAATCATACATTAGAGATCAGGAACCACGTTTGTTGACCGTTTGGACGTATTAGGTGAGTCTCAATTTCCCGATAGCCAAATATTCTTTTGTGTATTTGATATCTTCTACAGGTTGCATTTTATTTTCATGAAATGTCAGATTCAGTACCACAATATTGTGGGAATTATGTAATATTTTCAACAAAATTACT
The DNA here is from genome assembly GCA_948477245.1 of Thumatha senex. Classification (NCBI taxonomy): domain Eukaryota; kingdom Metazoa; phylum Arthropoda; class Insecta; order Lepidoptera; family Erebidae; genus Thumatha; species Thumatha senex. The sequence goes on from OX419724.1 coordinate 24,262,147, forward strand.
TAAATAGGAGCAAACGTTCAAATGTTCATTCATAAATCTATTTTGTAACTTTTTATGTATTAATCTATCATCTATCATTACTGACGTCCTTTATCTGCCCATTTAAATCAGGTTTTTATAATTCTCAGCTCAGGTTTTTATAAGTATCTACACACCATAGGGCCCTCAACTTCTAGTCAAATGTCTTGCCAACTGATAAAATTTCTCCAATGTCTGCAAGGTGGCGACAAACGGTGCTGCTGAATGCGTTAAATAAATTTGTATAATGTTTGCAAAATATGCTGATAAATGAAGTTAAACATAGATTAGGTACCTGTACAACTGAATCTTACCTAGTTATGAATTCCAGTCAAACAAACTCTAACACGATATGTCGGTAAAATACTAACATTTATACAAATGTATGTAAATAATATATTGTACTATACAAGTTTGGCTCCGGCTTTGCTTACATAAATCAGACATATGTAGAGGAAGTGAGTCAAACTCGGGCTGCTGACATGTTGCAGTAATTATTAGGAATTCGTAAATTTGCCAAATCTTTGGATTAACTAAACATTTCATAAGTTTTCTTCTACTTATTTTAAGTCACTGAACTTATGATGCTATGCCGTGGCCATTGTTAATGGCATCTCTAAAATGTCAAGGTCTGTATTGCAAGCTTTTGTCCCTCATTGAACTTGAGATTTTAGTTACCTTTTAGGACCTAACGTTGTTCCATGACTTCAAAGGTTGAAAAGAATTCTCAACAAAAAACCTATGAAGTATCATTCAGCAAACTGGTGCAGAAAACGATCCTAAATCCTACTACCATCTGAATCCTGATTTTGAATTTACCCAGCTATATTTTATTAATCTTACCCATGTTGATATTCGCTGACATATAAAAAAAGCATGCCTATGTGTACTGAATATAAGTTTTTAAAAATATGTCTTCTACCTACTTCTAAATAGTCGGCAAAGTAAGTTCACCTAAAAATTGCAAATGTAAGAAAATTTGTTTTTTTTTCGGAATACTAAATTGTGTTACTTAACGGTGACATATTTGTGTTTCCGTTTTGTTTTTCTCTGTTTATGAGTTATTTTTTCTTTTACTGACTTGTAAGTTTTTGCTTCTATTTGTCTATTGTTCATATTTGGTTAAAAGCTCTAATGGACTTGGTTTATAATAGAAAAAAGTTCTGGGTTGAGTTTGTTGGACAATTTTAAAGCTTGGAAATTTTAAATTGAGTTCATTTTACTTTAAGTCCAGGATTCCTGGTCCATTTCTGCACTTGATTACTATCAAGCTCATTTTCCGTGAGCAGTTTGATTTTGATAAGACGCCCAAAAAAATCCTGCACTAAACTTCCGATTGTGGTAACTAACAGAGGTAGCAAGGATAAAATATTTCGATCTGATGATTCTAAAATATTTATTATTAACTAAATTTTCTTTTGTTAAATTTCAAGATAATTATCTAAATTATTCGAAAAACTATCTGTCCTACAAAATTTAAGGGTTGATCCTTTCGATATATCGATAACGAGGTCATCATAAATGATTACTAACCAGCTGATTCTGTTTTATTTCTCAAGCATCATAAACATAATGTTGACTTTTTGTTAGATTTTACTCAACAAGAAGTTACAAAATTAATAATCGTCAACTTAAATTTAACATAACATTAACATAAAAATTGTGCCGTTTGGGTTTCTGTATTTTGCTACTACAGCTTACAACGTATTAGGTATCCCACGTTAGTGTCGAATTGTCGACCAAAAACCACAAGATACAGCCTGTCTTAGATTCACTACCTCTACCAAGTACTGACTACTTACTAAAAACGTCGTTTAATTTGTAACTTAATCTTTAACGCTACAATCTACGTAAAGTACATAAAAACCTTGATTCTTTCACATATTAGTTGTCGCCATAAAATCAAAATGGCAAACTATCATAATAAATAACCACACTGTGTACAAGCAATAGCATACCTTATTTCTCAACAATAAGAGAGCTTACAAGACAATTTATTTAGAAAGCAACTTAAACTCAGAACGCGAGCGATTATGACACTTACTCCAATACAAATAAAAGGGATAAAGGTTAAATTCACACTTGTTTTTGATGTTATCACGTACAGTTGAATTGACTGTCACTTACAAAATTGTTTTGAACTTTTGTCATCGTTTCGAGTTTGTTTTGCTAGGGATTTGCTTAAACGTGACCGAATTTAAGTGCAAAGCAACTTGACTTTGGGATTTTTCCACAGAGATAGGATAGTGGCTTACTCCCTCTCGCTCGCGGCCTAATAGACATGAAAGTAATAATACTACCATGTGCCAAGTTTAGTAAGAATGTAGCGAAATTCACATACGCGGCCTGTCTATTGCCTACTATTCGTTTGTAAAAGTGTTATCATATAAGAAAAAGCTTCGTCGACAAGCTTGATTGTATGAAAAATATTAAGTAAGGTGTCTCTAATAGAGTGCTAGTGACATTGATTCCTTCCTCTGTGGTTTTCGTACCAATACAAATATGATCGCCAGATTTGATTATGCTGAGTCCTAGTAGAATACCGCCATTAATATGACTTTTAATAGATTTGTATCAATATACGAACACCATCGAATTAAAAATGAACATTTATTGACCTTAGTAGATAAGAAACTTTTTAAAACTCATTCACATTTTAGTAACGTAACTGATTAACTTGAGTGCATTATTATGTATATTATATTACACATACATACATACTGTCATGCCTATATCCCTGAAAGCGTAGGCAGAGGTATACTATATGCCCTCATTTCACCGTATGCACTTTTGTCCCACGTAACAGGTGGTAAATCCATTGCCGTGTTGAAATGGACAGTCGGAGGCAGTGCCGACCTGCTGTTGAAATTTTTCAAGCCGCCCATAAGGCCTTCAACTTGGCTTAACGACTGCCATTTTACTGGAAACCGGGGCCAACGGCTTATCTTGCCTTCTGAAGCACGGAAACGCTTGCAAATGTAAATTCCACAAAGTAGTCATGCATCCAAGGACCACCTATAGCTAAAGTTGCCTAACGGAATGATCGTTTACAGAACACTGAGTTAGCGGGGCCACTAGCGCTTCTTCTATACATATATTATCTACATATTATATATTAAACACATTTGTTAACCGTACAAAAATATGTATGATGTATATTTTTGTATTTACTTTTTGTTTTCTGCAAAAAAAACAACTAGCTATAACCCTAATATGAAAGTAAATCTAGCTTAGCCAGACTTCTTTGTACCATTTGTAAAGCCCATCAATTCTGTTTATTTTCAAAGTCTAATAAAGGATTATTTGCTGTTAGATGAAACACAAGGACCAATAAATGTCCAAGTTTGGACATAAAAGATCCTGTAGCTTTCATATAATGTATTCTTTCAGATTTTGTAAGATCTACTTTTATATTTGCTTCATTTTTAGCAAATATCACGAAAATATGAAAAGGTTACAAGATGTGTGATAAAAAGACAGAAACAATGAAGTCAATCAAATAATTTATATAAAATCGAGAATTTTATACAAATATATTTTTGTTGGATTGCGTTATAACTATGAAGATTGAATTTTTTAGTACTATAAAAACAAATATTTATAATTTTACCTTTTTTAGCCGACGTGACGACTCGATGGATTAATTTTCAAAGTAATAATTAAACTAACTCAGCGGGCTTCATTTAGAGTTAATGGTAACCCCCAGTTTTGAGATTAAAATTTATGACAGATAAAATAGATCGAGTTGTGTACAAAGTCTAATTTCATAGAATTCTAACCAAATTTTGAATATGTGAATGGGATTTACATAGTTTCCAGCTAAATTTTAATTGTTTGAAGTTTTGGAATAGTGTAAGTTTTCAGTTGAAAATTTTGAGTAATCAATCACGTTGCTTGTCTGCTACTCTGTCACAGATATTTTGTAAACTTCAAGTTCGTAATTTTAATTAAATTAAATTCTATTATAAGATATTCTACATGGAAACTATTTGGCAAGAAGACTAAATTTTCCCGTCCCGTCAGGGAGTCCCAGTTTTTCGTAACTCTTTGTATAACGAAGCGCAGGACATGTAATAATTGAAGCGGTGAAACCCGTCATGAAGTTTGGACGGTAGCCATGACGGTATCTCACTTAATTTCAACCTAATCGAAAATGTCCATTTATAGTATCCATTTTTGAGCTCTTGTGTCAGATACGGCGAGAACCAATGCCCAAATACCGTCGCTGTCGAGTTCTACTTTGCGAAAGCTGACAGAGTTCATTATGTAAATAGAGTAGCTATACACATTGTTGTAGTGACCAGAGCAATAGAAAATCTCACGCTATACATTGTGAATATCCATGCTCAAGATATATAGAAAAATTAAAGCATGCTGCTTTGTTAATTAGGTACTGCTTAATTAACAACTACTTAATTAGGTAATTTTTGTTTGTATGTGAATATGTATATCATATAGTAAGCTGTATAATTTCTCATATCTCTGAGCACCTACTTAATCTTATCTCTGCATCACCCTAAGGTTGACTGGTAGAAAATGCCCAAGGCATTAAGTCCGCCTTGTACTTTGTGCTAAAGTTTGAAATAAATAAATAAAATAAATACTACCTTACCTCGTTGAGGTTTTCAAGAGTAAACGAGACGTAGCCTTAGACACCTCCTATTTATAGTGCTGAAGCTAACATTGGCTTGTAGCCATACTGGCGTATTCTAAGTAAGGTCACCAAGCTCTTCTTACTATTGGATACTTTATCGATAATCGCGTTAGCTTGTGACATCGAGACAATTAACCTCATCCATACACATTTCTGCTCCTATAAAATCTTAAACTCTCTCTCTCTGTCTTTTTATCTACAGTTTTGCCATGTCAACTATCAGTAATGTAAAATAGTTTAGAGTTTTATTATACAAACTTAGCCCAAATAAATATAATTATTTCACAAAAGCACAAGCTTCATTTGGACCTAACACATAATATCCAAATAGCTCCGTGAACAAAGGCACTAAGTACCAATATATAAAGTTTGTCCATTTCTACCTGTCAACAGTAGTAGCCATAGCGACCGGTTTTAACGACAGTACATCGGAGCTCGTTAGAGCGTAATTAAGGTAACTGCGAGCTTGAGTTCATCCTTGTTCCCTGTTGTTCGATTAGTGATGATGTACTTCTGAAATAAAGTCTAAAATTGACGTAGACCATAATATCAAGCAAACTTTTGCCAGTATACGGATAGCTCAAAAAACAGAGAGTCTTTTTTGTGAGAGAATTTGACTACGGCACTAAATTTTTATGAGATCAAGTTTTTTGCTGACAATTACACGTAAACTGCAAAAATGGTAAGAATCGTATTATTTAGGCTTTGCTTTAAATTTTTGCTAATAATTAAAAATTGCTAGTCTGAAAACAAAAAGATGACACCAAATCTCTTCAATCTGACATATTATATAGCCCGAAGAAGCAACTGACTCACTGAGGAAATCGACAAAGTAAAAAAAAAAATAATAATAAAGCCACAGAGTCAATCATATACGCCCTATTATTAATCATTTGAACTTTGTATGGTTACTTGGCACTGTAATTAAAATAAAATAAATAAATATCCATCACGCCTTATCCCCGAAGGGGTGGCAGAGGCATATTATATGCCCACTTTTCACCGCGTGGATTTCTGTCCTACGTAATAGGTGGTGAGCCCATTGCCGTGTTTAAATAGACAGACGCAGGTTGTGGCTACCTGCTGTTGAAATTTTTCATGCCGCCTATAAGGCATTCAACCAGGCTTAACGACTGCCATTTTATTGGCAACCGGGACCAACAGCTTAACGTGCCTTCCGAAGCACGGAAACGCTCGCAAATGTAAATGCCATAAAGTGGTCACCCATCCGAGGACCAGCCATAGTGAAAGTTGCGTAACTCAGTGATCGTTTACAGAACACTGAGACCGCGGGGCCACGAGCGCTTCACTGTAATTTATACACAAAATAACAAAAAAATGGGTTACTTTTTTATTTCAAGTGCTATACATGGAGTAGATAGGTAAATACTTTACGTATTTCATAGTCGTAGTAACAAGCAACTATCAAAACTCCCACCAGAAGTTTCAAAAGGATATATTAAAGAATTTTTATAAGAATTCTTATTTGGCACAATAATTTTACTAATGTGTTAGTATTTTTTCTAGTTGATTTCTTTATTTATAGATACGTATTTTCCAAGATTTTGCTCACCCAGATATACCTCGCACTGGCTCCATCAGTTATAATGGACTGTATACGGGTGTGGGCAGGCACAACAAAAGTATTTTTTTCTTGGAATTGAAAAGTGCTGAACGCTCTCCTTTAAAAGTAATGCTCTTCAAACCCTTTAGATTTCCAACTGCTCAAGTTTACCCGCTAAGTGGTCTCCTCACGTTAAGAAAGCTTTATATACTTCAAACTGTGATAAAATTGCACAAGACTATTCTATTATATAGTAAAGTTTACTAGTCAATCTGCTACTTTGTATAAAACTATAAATGATACTCTAAATATCTACCCCATGACGTAACGCGAATGTAAAATTTCCCTCACAAAACTAACAGAACGTCCACAAAACCTACATTCTACACTGCTCACACACACAAACACACACACACACACACACACACACACAAACAGCGCAGTAAGGTTCTTCTTTCTTCTTCTTCTTCTATTAATACGCACTTATATCTACAAACTAGGTACCTACAGATTACGAATTGTAAAATCAGAAGGAGCGAAGCGGAGGAACCTCCTAACACAGGTATTTTTATACTTAAAAGAAGACCTCCAGAGTAACATATACAATAATAGTTGTATAAGTTTTAGAAATAAAGTTTTTTTTTTATACCGGTACCAAAATTGACCGTTAATATTGAGATGCATTGCATATTCTAAATGCCTATTATTATAAGAAGTGCGTTGTAAGAGGTTTCACACTTAACCTATATTTAAAAACGAACGCAGACGGACTATTGGCTGACGTAATTCTAAAATGGCCGATTTCCGGTGGGGATACCAACTGATTATTTTCAGAGTGTTTTACCATGATGACGCGGTCCTTGGCATAATTTCATTCAATGACATTGAAGAGATGATACCGTGCCAAAGTGGTTCATACATTCATTTAATATGTGTGTTAACAGTAGATTTTGAAAGTATCTGTGGTTTAATGTGTAACAATTAAAAATATTTTTATGCTAGGTCCATATAAACTTATTTGAACAACATTCATAAGATTCAACATTGTTTTTGAACCTAGCGTACCATTATTCAGTCTGCGTAAAGCCCTCAAAATGACTCTCGGATTATGTTCTGGGTTCAGCGGCTAGAGACCGGGTTAATAGCGAGATTTGATGCAGCTGGTGTGGGACCAGTTAAGTGGCTTAGACACTAGGGTGTAGGTTACGCGAGACAACCTGTCGGCCAAGGTGTGGAACATGGCTCTACGAGTCAGATTTACGTGTACCTTTATCGCTCCCATAAGGGGATATGGAGACGACTCGCCTATTTGACTACCTCGGCGGTGCTGCAAATGATGCGCAGGTGCGGTTTCCGAACGTCAAATTGGTGTTTCTGGAGGACTCTCACCATATAGAATGATTGAGCTCGCTCAAAACTGACCATGCGGGACGAACCGCCCATGCATTCACTCTCTCGCATGACTTGCCACAGTTGTTACGCCAGACCACCAGGATACAGGATGTAGTAAGACATGCGCCCGCTCTGTTGGACCTCTTGCTGACGACCAGCCCAGCCTAGTATAGTGTTTCGGTAGGTGCTCCGTTGGGTACCTCAGATCACTGCACCGCCGAAATACAGGTGCTATCTCCTGCATGTCCAGCGGTAGCAGCGCAAATACTATGGTACTACTCTTCAGCAGATTGGGAGGGCTTACGGGACTATTTCGCATCCGTCCCATGGGGTCAAGGCTTTGTTTTAGAGGTAAGGTTTCATCGAAGAGCACCGCTGCTGTTGCTGGGGAGATCAGTCTGGGAATGGAATACTACATCCCTCACACTGATGTCACCAACATCCGTAAACCCGACCCTGGTTCAGGCGTGAGTACGCTGATGCAGTTCGACACAAGCTGTCGACGTATGGCGCTTAGATCAGGGCTCAGGCGGCGCGTGATCCGAATGTGGCCCACCTCAGAGCCGCATACAACAGAGCGACGAATGCCAGCAAGATGGCTTTTATAAGAGCGGATGCTCAGCGCATAACGCGGCTTGGCTAGGAACTTAACTCTCATCCTACGGGTAGCCGAGGATATTGGCAACAGGCCAAAGCCGTGCAATCTAACTTCTGCCGATCTACGCAGCCACCGCTACGGTACCCTGAGTTATGCTTTTCATAAGGTGGGCGGCGCCATTTGGCGTTTCAAATACGAGTATATATAAAAAACAAATTTTACCTAAAGACAGGGACGTTCATAAAATTATTATGTTTCAAATACCAGTTGCGAAAAAATATCAATGTTTAAGAGTGGGTACGCAGATCAAGTAGCAGGGTTGTCGAGTGCTAAAGCTAAACTATACATAATTAAATTAGTGTAGAGGCTACACCAAGATCTTCGGGCGCAAGTTAACCTCACCTGAAAGCTTAGGTTTCATCTGTTAAATGGTGTAGACAGTTACAGTTGTATTGGGACTTCAAGTAGACGCTTCTCATAAAATGAAACTATGGACTACAATAAAATTAGAGATCAAGTCGCCACTTTAGTGCTATTTAAAATGTGATCAATTGTTTATAATGATAATGATATCTATAGATGAATCATTAGACAGATTTTTAAATATTCTTAATAGTCAGACAGTCACCATTAACGTCTATATAGACATTTTTTTCTCAGAGAACTGTCGTCGCAGACTATGATTCATAGAATTAGAATACCAAACTTTTTGAATTCATCAGTTACCAGACCAGATAAATTCGTCATTTTTATGAGAAGTAAAAGTCTCAATAACATTATTTGATTTGTTTTTTTGTTTCAGGTAATTACCCGTTCATAAAGTGAAATCAGGCTGTTAACAGTAAGTAAAACTGGTGTTAACGTGTCTGCGGATTACTACGAATGATTCTATCAACTTAGTTTTCAAGAAATATGTTTCTGTCTTACATTCCCCACTATAAAACCACAGACGTAAATTATATGTAATTATACCCTCAGCCTTGTCTAATTGAAGTTTCGCCGTACCCACTTCTCACGAGGTCTATTAAGCTAACCTTAAAATATGAATTCTTAAAACAGAAATAATACCGTTAGACATTATTTTATATAACTCTCAGGGTTCAGGCAGCGTTTTCCTTGAAAGCTCTCAGTCGGCTTCATTTTTCCGACATCTTGAACAATTATCGTAGCTGTATTTTTTTAATGAATATCCTATTATTTAAAAACTTATTTTACCTTACAGACTACCTTTCGTTATAATCGCTGTTATACATTGGTGTCTATTAGTCATAATAACCACAATCCTATTGCATTATTATAGAATTGATTTCCTTTTTATTTCATTATCCATTAATATTTTTGGTTAGCACAATCCTATTGCATTATTATAGAATTGATTTCCTTTTTAATTTCATTATCCATTAATATTTTTGGTTAGAGAGAAAAGACGGATATTTATAATATTTATATCACCTGTCAGTATAATACCAAGTACTAACAACAAACAAACGTATGCCTGAAACTGATGAAATCCAATCATGCACGTGCGCAAGCGATCCATTAAGCCAAGATAAAAGAACCGAGTATATCAAACTACAACTATTTATAATACTTTATTGCTGGTAATATTTGTATCGAGTTTTATTTATTTAAAAAAAGTATATGTATAACGGACGCCCAGAGCAGAGCAGACGCGTGTATTCTAAATTTAAACAGGCCGCGTGTTCACAAAACAACAACCCACAATATTTAGGAGCGACACGCGAACGCACGCCTTTACGAACCGTGTGTGTTTGAAAAATATATTCAAAAAATGAAATCCTTCCGTATGTGTCAGTGACGTGTTTTTTTAAGTAAAAGTTTAGTGATGTGCTTGAAATGTTCTCAAACTTCAAACTGCCAATGCTCAAGCAAAAATCGACCAAAGAGGATCCTCAGTATTGCTACAGTCGAAGCGTTAAGACGAAACCACCTAAAACTCCAACGTTGTCTCGTGTTAAACGACATCAAAGACGTAAGTTTCTCTATAACACAGCTTATATTTGTTTAATGCGAAAATAAACACGGCTTAATGAGGTGCGGGCTCTGTTTGTTCGTTTCGTACGAACAAACTTTGAAATTAGATGTTTCTCTTAATGGGATGCGTCGCGAAAATCGGGATAAGCTTTGCAGTGTGGTTGGTATTTCTGTAAATTGGAGACGAGCAAGTCTACGCTCAATTCATGTTAGTTCAAGGCTTGTTTCTTGTGTTGACAGTTTTGATTAGAGTCGAGAGCGCAGGTGTCTTAGTTTGCATTTCTACACGTGACTGACATTCAGAGTAGAAACTCTGTGATTGAAACACTATCATACTGTTCTGTACTGAAACTTGATTGAGTTGTTCTATCACACTTGATACATAGGTATATGTTATATGTAGGTATATGTTATAAAACATGAACGGACGAAACTTAGGAAAACTAAAATCAGGAAAGACGTTGTTAAAAAATACTATGATTGATTTTTCACTATCAACTCAGATAGTGAAAAATCTATCTTCAACAACGTCTTTCCTGATTTTAGTTTTCCTAAGTATATCTTGAATAAAGTATGTTATTTTTAAATAGAAGAATTCTATGATTTAAAAAAAAGTACCTTAAGTTGCCCCTAAAATCGTCGTCTAACCTTTTTGAATTCTTGACTATCACCCACATTTTTTTATATGCCGTGGGCTGATAAAGGAGAAATAGAAAAAAATTGGCGCTAAGTTAAGGGTAGCTCCAATTTTTAATATTTATTCCTTTGTACGCCAATGTTATTGTTAATGCAAATAAATTATTTTTGTTTTTCTTATATCACCCCGCAAATCTGAAAAGTTTTCAGTCAGCATTATACTCCGTGAAATTACGCGAAAAAAATCTACTCGGTATTAATACCAAAATCTACATTCTTTTTGTATTATAACAGTACCATTGTACCATTCTACTTCTTAATATGTTTAATTTATTTGTCTTAGCTATGGGTGTAATACATGAATGCAAATAAAAATTCAAAAATATTGGCCATCATAGACTAAGATGTCACAGATAGTTAATCAGGTTTCCTACATATTTGACCTGTTACGTGATTTTTAAAGTAGACAGATGATAAGTAACTGCAATAGCTCCCACCAGTATTTTCGCATTGCTTTTAGATCCCCGGCACAGTTTTACATTCCGCAGAAGCTAATCAAAACTGCGGGTACGATGGCCCAATAACGGTTTGTTTACTAATAGCTGCTATTTATAACGAGGTGTAGCTATGCAAGTTTGCCAGACAGTTGCGTGTTTCTTGGTGTCATTTATTTGATACGACAAAATTCGGGTTATACCAGATCACTTTTATACTGCCTATTAGAAGTTTCTTTCGTAGCTTTTCTGCGCTTTTGTGGATCGTGAGAAAGCATTTGATAACATTGTGAGAGAAACTCTGTGGGACTTGCTGCCTGGATATGGAGTGGATGGCTCGCTATTGCAGGCAATACGGTCGCTATAAAACTTCCGTGAGAGTAGGGAGATTGGGGGATGTGTTACCTCCTTTCAACGTTGGAACAGGCATCAAACAGGGTCGTATCATGTCCGCCTGGCTGTTAATAGTGAATCTGGACAGTTGCCTGTAGAAGACGCTGATGATGCGGTGCTCATGGCCACATCAGAAGCCGACCTTCAGTCATTAGTCACTAACATGAAAGTGGAGTGTTAAAGTAAGGGTCTTCACTTGAATGCAAGTAAAACTAAGGTTCCACTATTTAAAAGAGATGACGTAAGAACTGAGTTCGAGATTTGGGTAAACCAGGAACATCTAGAGCAAGTGAATGAAATTGTGTATTTAGGAAGTATGTTTGGCGTAGACGGAAGATGTGATTCGGATGTAGAACAGCTAATAGCTGCCTGAAACAAAGTAAACGGTGCTTTGTCCCAATTAGTAAAGCGACAAAGCATCGTAAAAGAAGCACGACTCGCAAATTATAACGCTGTGCTAGTGCCAACGTTGCTTTACGGTAGCGAAATATGGGTATGTCAGCAGGTGCATGAAAGTAAATTGAATGTTGTGGAGATACGATACGATACGAAAATTGAGCGGCATAACCTTGGCCGACCAAATACGTAACGAAATGGCAGGTTTGAATGAAAGTGTCAGCTTTAAGCTGGAGAAGGGCGTGCTTCGTTGGTTTGGACACGTCCAACAAATGAGTGAGGAACGATTGACGAAGAATATATATTGTGCGAAAGTAGAGGGTATAATGAGGCAGGGTATGCCTAGGCTTTCATATGACGACCACGTGAGCAGATTGCTAAATGAAGCGAAAGATATTTCGCTCCCTGCAGATTAATTTATCGCTTTCAGTATGCATGGATCACGAAGGCTGGCGATCTTTCCTTTCTGACTACCCCGTCAGGGATACATCGTCGAGATAGATAGATAAATATCTGAGTGGTTAATGATATAACAGATTGCTGCCATCCAATTTGTTCGTCTACGCGTAATAAAAGTGATAAATATGGCTACGAGCTTTTTTATTATACAGCACATAATATGTATCAACTTATAAAAATATAAACAAATAAAAATAAATATTGTGGGACACTATTCACACAGCGCTATCTAGCCCAAAGTAAGCTAATATTAGCTATATAATTTATATCCAAAGAAGCTCCCGTAGTCGCTGGCCGGCTGGTATCAATTCAGTGTCCAGCAGCGACCGAGGGCGCTGCAACGCGTTCGAAACTCTGTGTAATAAATATAATATCACTTGAAGTTCCAAATAGTATAATTTAAGTATAAATATATAAGTATGCACCGTGGAAGTTTTAAAATAACCTTGTTCTGTAACCATTACCACATTGAGTGTGTCATTTTAAATAGGAATATTTGGCACATAAGTCATCACAAGTTATGTAATAGCCTGCAATTCTACAGTTATCGTCATCATTTTTATATTTTTAATTTCAATTTTATTATTTATCTTTATAAGATTATTAATACAAACAAAATATATTCTTGATGTTATAAAAAAAAATTATCACATAAATTTATATTCTACCATACATTTTAATAATTAATGTGAAAGAGTCGATCGACAAATTTTAAACTAAATTTGCTCCCAATACTTGTATTGCTACTGGATGCATATATTCAGTGAAATCAATCAATTCATTAAGATGTTTAATGTTTATTCAACAAAGTGAGCTATTCGAATGAAAAGAAAAAAGAGCTATCTACAAACCACGAGTTTCAAATTGAATGGATGAATGATTAATTCATTCATGATGCCATCACTTCTCTCATCTGAGTTTTTGTATACGTATGGTTCTTTTATTTACCGCTTAGCTAAAAACGATTTTGGAAACAATAAGCCTGTTTAACGACGTTAAAGGGAACATGAAGTCGTAAAATAGGCTTACAGTTTCCGTGAGTCTTCATGATAAAATGTGCGGGTAGATATTCGTTTTAGGTACGATCAGTCTTTATAATATAGAACTAAACAGAATGTTTAAAATTATGCTAACAGATATAAAAAAAAATACCTGCTAGATTATGGCACATTGATTTTTTTTTAATTAACACGGTATACGACAAGAGTAAATGATGATACATTGGGTGTAAATGACTACCATCTGATCGCCCTTGCTGACTAACGAAACTAGAAATTTGATAAGAAAGCAGGCATTCTTTCAGGGTTGGGAGATCAGACGGCAGTTACTTCTAACAATGCCGAAAACCAAAAAGTTGCTGTTTTTAGCAACCAATTAAAAGGGAACCTCTGTCTTTAAATTCAATTACTGTTTAAAAGCCATTCGGATTACACTAAGGTACATGTTGATACAGATAGAGACTGTAAAATATTACGATTCTACATTAGTGAAGATTTCCGCTTACGTGTGAATTTTGTACCTTTATACTATATTATAAATGATAAAGTATTTATTGATTATTTTTTACGTCGCAAGGAATTCAATGGATTTACATGGACTACCTATTCTCTATCATTCTTCTTTTTTCCGTTAAAAAACGTCAATACTACTGGGAATTAGATTTTTTAACCTTCAAAATTGTCACCAATCTTCATCAATTTTTCATAAACTGGTATGACATTTGAATCTCATTTTTACTATTCACCCCAGTTTTACTTTGTCCAAATTTCGAACTACCAATTTTTTTTTACACCGTTGAGGTATAAAAAAACGTAGGTAACAAATGTCTGGCCATGTCAGCCCCGCCGGGTCCCGGTAAGAGGGGAAGACCCAAGAAGTGCTGGCTTGACGTCGTAAGGGATGACATGCGTGTCAATGGTCTCACTACAGGGGATGCCGAAGACCGTGCGAAGTGGAGGAGAAAATGTAGGAAAGCGGACCCCGGGCGTCGCGAGACGCAACTGGGACAGACGCTCGAATGATGATGATGAGGTATAAAAAAAATAAAAGGTAGGCAAGCATACAGTCCAAAATTACTTTAGTGGAAGAAAGAAAGAAAGAAAGTGGTCATCATAGCCTATTGGACGTTTGCAACACTAGAAGTGCAGCACTCACGCTGCCGATCCTATAATACTGACAAAACAGTCGGTAGTCAATCTCAACCTATCTCAACCACTCAACTTGAAAGCGTAGACAGAAATTGACTGATAAAATATCAATTGTCTAATATTTTAAAACATTAAAAAATGAGACAAAATAAATTTCATCACTTCGTACACGTTTCGAAGTTGAGAATTGGCGGGCTGGTGGCAATTATTTGATCGCCCATTAGTGAAGTGACGATTTATTAGTGTAGATAGAACAAAGTGAAACTCTAATGTCAATCAACAAATATTCCATTAAAGTGCAGATACCAAGAAGGTATAAAACGATATGAAACGATACAGTATAATTCTGAGAATAGAGCATACTTAAAAACGGTTTTAAAAATACTTCAAGATTTTATTTCTTTGCCTGTTTTCTTAATGTTTTTAATAGAAGAAGATATTTTTTTAATAATAAGGTTGACAATTGTGCCCAAAATTAATTTAGTGGTAAGATGATGATTTCTTAAATTTAACGTCAACTATTCTTTGTTTCTTTCTAAAAATGGTTGAAATTATTATCATAATCCACAAAAAAATACCCTCAAGTCAAGTAAGAGGGCTAAGTACATAAAATATGTACTTAGCCCTCTTTACCATTGAATCTGCCATTTAATGTCAAATAATGATCTGCTTAGAGTGACTTGAGGGTATTGTGACTTGAGGATAAACTACGTATAGTACCAGGATTTTTGGATCAAACAAACAAAAGAGATATTCAATTCAAAAATAATTAGTTGTAATACCTAGGTAATTTAAATTTATTCGATTTTCTTGTGCTAATGACTTCGTGGAATAACTGAGGAGTGGCTGTGTTCTACTGAAAAAGCTCCGAGCTAAAAAATAGCGGTATGAAAGATAAAAGTGAAGAATTGTCATCAATTCTCGGAGACTGTAACATAATCCAAAACACAAACATCGTTTCACCTTTCGAGTAATCTAAACTTTCTGCTATGATACACACATGACTCACCCACGTCAAATCTTTTACCTCGCTGAAAGTACTTCTGTCTACCTCCATAAGATATTATGTACTTGCGTGGTAACTAACAATAAAGTTTCCAAGGAAAGCTCATGTTGGGTTCCAAGTTGGTCATGAAATGTAAAGCCAAATCTATTTATAGCAGGATTTTGAGCAAGTTACCGTACAGCTAGTTTGACATTTCTTGATCAGATAATTGTTTCAACAAAATTTTTTATCTTCGATTTCGAAAGATTAATCTTTCTGTGTTATGAGCACGATGATTTGTTGTTTTTGTGTAATTTATCTAAAATTATGTTTGTACATGTCAGTATTGATCCCTACTAATATTATAAATGTGAATGTAAGTTTGTTTAATACGCTTTCACGCGAAAACTACTTAACTGATTATCATGAAACTTTGTAACTACTATTTTTAGAGGTAGTAGTAGTAACATAAAATAATTTTGTATTGAAAAAAATTAAGAAAGATAAAAAAAAAAAAATTCTGTCTTATGTGGCACTAACGATGTTGCGCGGGTCAGCTAGTTATAATTATAAAAGATGTAAGATTTTTGTTTGTTACTTCTATAAGAACAAACGAGTGGACGAATTTGGATAAAACTTGTTGTGGAGGTAGACGACTTCCTTGATTGACACATAGGCAATTTTTATACCGGGTGCAGGTACCTACGGGACACAGGAACGGGAAAACTTTACTTTTAGAACTATCTTATACAAATTTGTGTGGTTCCTGTAGGAAACGGCAACAGGAAACCGTAGGACCAAGGACAGAGCCGCCGGCGTCCTGTAGTTAGCACAGGCTAGTTAAAATTTGGTTAGATGGCGCTGTGTATAATTGTTGATAACTAGTGTCAAATGTTAGGATAGACTTTAGTTTTCTCAATGAAAATAACATGATGTCTGTGTTCAATGTAGTCTGCGCCAAAGGCGGAATTATGACTAATATTCATTCTAAACTGAGCGTGTCCCAGCTCATAAATCAACATTACTACGTCACGGATGATATAAAAGCGGCGCCGAAGAAACCAATAATAAATATTTACTAAAATATATCTCGGATAAACACAGATCTTATTTATATAAATGTTTTTAAGCCATCTGCAGATGTGACACAAACCTTTGATTTTGGAGGTCATGATAAATACCTAGTGTCTTATGTAGATAAGGTTTTCGCATAGCAGAAAAATCTTGAGGTTTGTCTTTACTCTATTTTGCGGTCCCAGGATATGGCTACCGTTTTTTATTAGCTAAACTGTAAGCCGTTCGTTCGTTAATTCCAATCTAAACTTTAAATCGTTTATTATATGATACAAAAGCGAAATGAAAATATCGTTATACATGTAGGTAAACAAAGTAACACTTATGAACGTCAAGATTATTGCTTCTACATTTACATTAACTGCCAGATTCGCAAAGCAATAATTTTATTAGATTAGCAAGTAACTCGTGTATTAGAAAATCATCCATAATAAATAAGAAGAGAAGTTTATTGCGTTGTCCAGAATCTATTTGTGATAATTTAATTCATCAATCGATGACTGGCAACATAGATAGATTGACTGCCTCTGTGGCGCGGTGGGAGTGCATCCGACTGCTACGCAAGAGGTCGTGGGTTCGATTCCCATCCAGGATAAAACTTAGTGTGATGAGCACGATGGTTTATTCTGTGTCTGGGTGTTATTTATCTATAATATGTATGTATTTAGAAATATATAAGTATGTGTATCAGTTATCTGGTTACTATCGTACAAGCTCTGCTTAGTTTGGAATCAATGGGCGTTGTGTGAGTTGCCCCAACAATATTATATTATAGATACTCGCTTTTTTTCCTTGTGGCAACCCTAGGTATAACAGCTGATTTGAATTGGCTCCGTATTTTATATTGTAATATTGCAAAAATAATTATAATTTTAATTAAAAACCAATTCATCATTGCCAAATAATACCATATTGAGTGTTAAATAATCTTTTTCACCATTTATTGTGCTAAAAGTAAATAAATATAAACTTAAAAATTGTACCGGTGTAGTGACAGTTAGAACATCGGAAAAATTTTCAATATTTGAAATTATTACTTGGATTTGGCAAGATTTATAAAACTAATAGTTTTTTCAATCAAGGTTTGTGAGTTTATTTACTTTTACATCCTCATATGTCCATTAATAGTGTGATTTTGTAATTTTCTATGAATAAAACATAACCTCGTTTTGTTTCGCATTTCTTTGCTCTAAGTCTACTTTGCTAATAATTACTGATTCTGTAGCACGTAATTATAACAAAATGTCGAATACTAATAACATGATAATGACGCGTAAGGCCTTAGCTCATCAACAAGAGACAAGGCTTCAATTAACGTTGAAAGAATTACAGATTTTTAGGGAGAAGTGCGATAAACTGAACAAGGAAAGGGACGAAAATGAGTTAGAACTGCTAGGTATTTTAAGTAAGAACGGACAACTCAAAAAAGAACTGGCACAGTTGCATTCACTGTATACTGATACCTTACAGGATCGGGATAGGTTACAACTTATAGTTGACAGTTTTGACTCATGTAGGGAACATTATGAACAAACTCTGCACCAAATTAGAATACTAAAGGAGGAGCTACAACGATCGGAAATCAAAATATCGCAACTAGAAGACAAGAAACAGAGCACAGTGGTTCAATCTAATCAGAGTTTGTTCGATGAACTGATGGCTACAAGCTTAGATACTGCTACAGCTCACCCTTCCATTGTCATAGACCTCACTTCTGATGATGAAACCGGGGGCTGTTCTAAATCATTAAAAATTATTAAGTGTAGTAAGAATAAGTTAAAGAAATATTTAAAAATTAAAAAGTTTATTACTAAATCTAAAAAAATGATACATAATTACAAGTTTTTTATAAATAGCATGTCACTTAATAGACAGAGATTGCAACTGATTGACCAGGTAAATATGTATATGTTAGAACTTGATACTGTTGCACAACAGTACAAAACTGATACACAGGCCCTTCAATGTCAGATTGACCGACTTCAAGACTCTTTGAAATCAATTTCATATAAATATGAAACAGCAGAGAAACAGAGTAGGGAACAGGTGTTAGCCATAGGTAAATTAGTAAATTCATGTCATTGTCAAAATGACCAATTGACATCCGCAGGCCATGTTCCCTCCTCACCCTTAAGTTGTGAAAGATGAATGATGAATTTTCACCAATTAAAACTGTGTGCAGTGTGGATAATAGTATATTAAGTTCAAGTAGTAATTGCGAGGCATCTACGAGTATAATAGAAAAGTTGCAAATAAAAAGTGATGCAAAGACCATAGTCTATTGGGATGAAATAGGTAAAAAATTTGGACATTATTTATCACAGTTAAGTCATTCTGTAATAAATCATACATATCCAGGAGCTTCATACTCTCAAATTATAGATTTTATATTGACTGGTACACACTGCATGCAGTCTACTATAGTGGTGCTGGTTGGCAGAAGAGGCAATATTAATAGTGACAAACTTTTAAAAGTTTTTGATAAGTTATCAAGTCTGCAAGTAAAACAAGTAATTTTGTCCACCTTGCCATACAGCACTGCTATGAGCCACAAGGAAAATCACTTAAGATACAAATTAAATATGAAACTACATACCATGGTATCATATTCCAAAAAAATTTAATTGTTCGATTGGAACATAATTTTCAATAATAATAGTTTGTTGACATTAGATAGATATTTTCTATCAAAATTTTTACAACGAAAGGTAGCTCTGTTGCTATCTAATTTTTTAATTTTTCAAGCCAAATTATTGGCTAGTACAACTGCTTTTATTGAGCAGGATAGTTTTGATACTTCACATTTGGAAAATGAAATTCCAAAAAACTAGTTTATAGGACAACAGATAATAAATCTGGCCAGTTGACTTTGGCCCCTGAGAATAATCTTAGTAAAAATATTGTTTTTATAAACCTGGTGCACCATAATGTTAGAGGTTTAATAAATGGTAAAGATTTAGAGTTAGAGCTATACATTAATGCAAATTCTATTAATATTTTTTGTGCTACAGAGCACTGGTTAAAAGATCATCAAATCACATTGTTGAACTTCGTAAATCACCAGGTTGCTAGCTCGTTCAATAGAAAACATTCTAAACGTGGAGGCTCTTTAATATTAATTAATAAAAACTTAAAATTTAAAGAACGTAAGGATTTAGTAGCCCTCTCCATTGAGCGAGTTATTGAGATTGCCAGTATTGAGTTTGAGCATTTCATCTTGTTAAGCGTATACAGTCCCCCTGATGCTTCTTACATTAAATTTGAAGAAAAGCTTGAAGAAGCACTGTTCAAATGCCAATTTTCTAAGAAATCTATAATAGTTTGTGGAGATTTTAATGTTGATATATTAGATACATCATTAACTCCATCAGAGAGAAATAAAATGAATAATTTATTTAAATCCTTTAATCTGCATAGTACATTCTTAGAACCCACTCGTATTACAGCCACCAGTGCAAAATGTATTGATAATATTTTTACTGATATTAAACCTATAGATAAAGGTATTGTGGATCCTGTGGAGTCAGATCATCGTGGCCAATGGATAAAATTTCCTAAAAGTAGTAACAAAGTCAGCAAAAAACAAATTAAATATGTACCAATTAACCAAAGTCGTTTGAATAATTTTAAAGAAAATGTATTAAAGAGATTACCATATCTACCTAACTTCACTTGTGTAGACCAGTCATATAAACACTTATTTAATTTGATTAATGATGAGTTTGGCAAAGTTTTTACCTCAAAAACTCTACAGATTGGTGGTCGTCCTGTTTTCAGTAACTGGGCAACACCAGGTATCTTTAAAAGTAGAAATAAATTATTTGAATTATATTCAGAAAAATCATATAATTTTAGGCAAACCTTCCAGGAATATGTTAAAAATTATTCAAAGATATTTAAACAAACGTGTCATCTTGCTAAGTCAAACTTCATTAAAAATAAAATTTCTAATTCTGTAAATAAAATAAAAATGACTTGGAACATCATTAACTCTGAATGCGGTAGATCTTTAGTGACTGAAAGGGATTTCCACTTAAAAGTAAATGGTTGCCATGTTACAGGGGACCTGGAAGTGGCTACGGAGTTTGAACACTTTTTCAAAAATGTACCTATATTGACAACAAAATCTCTCCAAGCATCTTCCAGTTCCGCTGAACTTTTATTAGAAGAATCTGTTCTTTGTTGCAGGGATGCATTTGTATTCACAGATATTTGTGCTCAGGACATTGTAAAAACATTTAAATGTATCGAAATTAAGAAAACCGCGGACATTTGGGGATTATCGGTCAAAACTGCATCATGTATAATTGAGGTAATTGCGCCCCATCTAGCAACTGTGTTTAATGACTGTGTTTCTAGTGGTACATTTCCTGATTTAATGAAACACAGCAAAGTCGTTCCCTTGTTCAAGGCTGGCAGCGCTACAGAGCCGTCTAATTTCCGACCAGTGTCAGTGCTGCCAACTTTGAGCAAAGTATTTGAAAAAATAATCTTGAATCAAATGCTATCCCATTTTAATAGTCATAAAATACTCCATGCGAATCAATTTGGGTTTACGAAAGGGCGCTCAACTTCCGATGCTGGTGGATAAAAATAATCTTTCAGTCCACCACAGTCGACTACATAAGATTGGCGATTCTTTCCAGGGTAACTGTATACGCTTTTACAACAAGCTTCCCTGTGACCTGAGAAATTTACCTTTAAATAAATTT
Source organism: Thumatha senex (assembly GCA_948477245.1). Lineage (NCBI taxonomy): Eukaryota > Metazoa > Arthropoda > Insecta > Lepidoptera > Erebidae > Thumatha > Thumatha senex. The sequence goes on from OX419724.1 coordinate 24,283,664, forward strand.
AAAAAGTTTATTAAAAACAAGCTTTGTGAAAAAGGTTTTTACTCCGTTACAGACTATTTGCAGGACAGGGACGCCTGGAAATGATCTGCTGGCAAAGTGAAATAATATTAAATTGTAAATAGGCCATCAAAAAAAAAAGCCTTCCTAAGTTTCTTGCCGGTTCTTCTCAGGTGGGCCGCGTTCCGAAATCGCTCTATATAACTGCCTCGGTGGCAAGTGGTAAGTGTATGCAATTTAGATATACCGTACTGAGGTCACTGGTTTGAATCCCGGGTTAGAACTAATATTTGTCTGATTCACAAAAGTTTGTCTATTTCAACACGGTGAAAAGTAGGCATATAATATGCCTCTGCCGCCCCTTCGAGGAAAAAGGCGTGATAGATAAAAAAAAACAAATGTTTGTTGCGGAGTATGGGTGTTTAATTTTATGTTTATGTATAATTTTATTATAAATATTTTAATAAATATTTAGAGTTTACTGTTAGTAGTTTAGAGTTTAAGGAAAACACACTTATACCTAAGTGTGTTTTCCTTAAACTCTCGTAGTCGATAAGCTCAGTGTCATATAAACGCGCGTTATGCTATGGCTAGTTCTGAGATGAATGACCGCTTTGTGATGATTTTCCATTTATGAGCATTTTTTGTGTTTCGGAAGACGTTAAGCCGTTAATTTCATTTGCCAGTAACATGTCAGACGTTAACCCCGAAGGCCTTATCCACTACTGGGTTTGCCACTTGTGAAACGTGGAACAAAAATATATACGGTTAAATGTGGGTGTTTAGTATGCCTCAGCCTACTCTTTCGATGATAAGCGTGATTGATAGATGTAGTATCTATCAATCACGCTTATCATCAGTACAAAACCAGATCTCAACTCAGATCATGATATTCAACAAATTAAAATTGAAGTTTTCAAAACTCTAAAAGTCCAACTCTAACTGGAATCGAAATTGACACGTTCCACATACTAAACTAAAACAAAAATAAACAAACTAACCTAGAGAATTAGCTAGAGCAAGCTCCGAAGTGTCTTTAATGTATCTATTACCGTCTGTCCGTCATTGAAGCGTCGATGTTCCATTCAGAGGGCCAGTTATTTAGAGAAGTATTACGTAAGTTGTCCCTAATTATGGGCTCATTGGACTTGGGCCATACGTGAAACTGAGTGTTATGTTCGAGTGTCTTGGCAAATGAACGTGAGAAAAATACGGCTCCGGAAAATGCGTTTGAATTTTTGCAAAAAAAATATATTTTAAGGTTATAAATTTTCAGCAATATCCATCGGGGTAGGCAGACACTATGGCTTTCCATTTGCTTCGATTCTGGCATACAACTCTTCTACTTTTATAAGTGTTTTCATACAAGATCGCCGGTTAAGGGTACTCCTGACCTGGCCGTTTGTAAAAGATTTTCAATTTGATTGGCATACGTACGCCGAGGTCGACTCCTTCCAGTTTTCCCATTCACCTTCGCCGGAGTATAGCTGGAGTGAAATTGATAGACAAAGAAAGGAACAGCGTGATAGACATTGCAGTATGACAGAAGATGTAGTGACTAAGATAGAAAAAAGGATGCTTAGATGGTTCGGACACGGGGAAAGGATGGATGAAAATAGACTGACGAAGCAGCAATATTTATTGTAACAATTATGTGATACCCATTGTATTCGTAAAATTTTGTGAGATAGGTATTTTGTAAGACAAATATTACAATGTTAGTAATATTTTTAGAAACAAAACATTACTAATACAGGGAGACACTCTTTACATCCAAGTTAGGATACTTGGATGTAAAGAGTGTCTCAGAAGATCTATAGAAGGTCAAGTCAGTCTCACCTACAAGCTGTAAGTCCTGAATGATTAACGAGACTCTGGTTTAAGTGCGCTTGTGGTGCCGCTGACTCAGTGTGATGTAAGCAATCACTGCGTTAAGCAACTTTCGCTGTGGCTGGTCACGGATGGGTGACCACTTTGTGGAATTTACATTTGCGAGCATTTTCGTGTTTAAAGGCACGTTAAGCCGTTGGTCTGGTTGCCAGCAACATTGCCAGGACCATGGCATTGGGCTCACCACCTATTACGTGGGATAGGAATATACACGGTGAAAAGTGGGCATATAATATGCCTCTGCCATCCCTTCGGAGATAAGGCGTGAACATTGACTGAATATTGAACTTCACTAACATATACGTATTCCACAAATAAAGTAAACATGAAGATTTATTATTGTGTTGGAATTTAGAGAAACAGATGTACATTTAAAACAATAAAAACAACTTGTACACATTGTATTTATTTATTTAAGCAGATTTAGTATGAAGTCAGGTAAGTACTGTGTCTAGAAACAGCTGGCTTGTGTTGTATAATGTGTAACTTTGTGAGTCTTTTCGTAAAATGATATATTTTATCTACCTCTTAGCTATAATAAATTTATTTTGGGTTTATATATTGTCAAGAATATTTTTTAGGCTGTTTTTTCCAATAGTTGAAAATGAGATTCGAATATATTTTTTATTTATAATCTGCGATCAGTCCTTCACTATGAGCGGAGATTTGTTATGGGTTCAATGTTAAGCAAAAAGGTGCTGCCCAGCGGAAGCACCCCTTTAAGTATTGGGAATCTAGATCCTCGCTTGAGGCGTTTGTGGTAACTGACATTAACTAGCTCAGAAGCTAGTACGTTTGGATGGTTCCTTAGCCGGTTCTTATACTTTTGAGCTAAGAGCTTCATTTCCTCCTTTACTGAGTTGACCTGTAGTGCTTAATTTCAGCATTTGTGACAAACCATGGCTGGTTGGCTAAGTTTCTGAGGATACCGTTCTGCACTCTTTGCATGATGATAAATTTATTTAAAGAATATAATTCAAAGACATATTTCGAAATACACAAAAAAGCGCACGAATGACATAATAACAACATTTCCGGTTACGGATCCACTGATATAGGTCAAATAAAAATATTCATAGGATTTTTTATATTAACAACTAGATGACCCCCACAGCTTCGCTTGTGAAATATTTCGACCTACCGTCGCACCTATTTAATCCTGTCGCTTCTAATTATATAAATATTAGTATTATATAAATTCTTCAATGATGCATAAAAATTTGCCCGATTTGTCGACATTTATGACTACTGTTCTGCTCCTCAGTGTAGTAGCGTAATGATATATAGCCTATAGCCTTCCTCGATAAATGGGCTATCTAACACCAAAAGAATTTTTCAAATCCGACCAGTAGTTCCTGAGATTAGCGCGTTCAACGGAACAAACAAACAAACTCTTAGAATAGAATAGAAAAACACTTTATTGTACTCCATATCAAGTCTTATAAGAAATATACTACTAAATTAAATCTATGTACAATGGGCGGTCTTATCGCTTATAGCGATCTCTTCCAGACAACCATAGGAAGAATTTGGGTTTTAGAAATTATCTAAAATGATAGTTTATGGCGTACTAGGCATAGCGATAGTGACAAAATAAATATACATAAATATATAAATCTATTACACCCATATACATGTATACATACAAATATTCATACATACAATACATATAAGTACTTACAAATACAATAAAAAATATTAATGAAAGCGAATACATATGTAGTAAAGACATAACGGATAGCTAGATAAATTAATTGTTTATTTTAAGGTAATGATCTTTTACCTTACATTTAAAACCGGACAGCGTTTGAGCACGTCTAATTTCAACCGGCAATGCATTCCATAGGTGTATCGCCTGCACAGTGAAGGAATCATCAAAGAACGATGTTGAATGCATGGGCACCTTTAGCGTCAAATTTCCTGATGATCTCAAGCACTTCGAATGCGAGTCACGGAGAAACTCGAATCTTTCCTTAAGATAGAAAGGTGCCGAAGGGTTAAACATCACATTATACAGCAATGAAAGGATATGAGCATCCCGGCGAAGTCGTATTGGTAACCACTTGAGTTGTTGACGAAATTCGGAAACATGGTCATATTTTCGCAAACCAAATATGAACCGTATGCAAAAATTCTGGAGACACTCAAGTTTATTGTACTGATTTTCTGTGAGATCTAAGTAGCTGGCATCAGCATAGTCCAGGATAGGAAGCAGGATAGAATTTGCAAGCGCAATTTTGGTGGCAGTAGGCAGAAAATTACGCAATCGTCTCAATGACCCTGCTGAAGCAAATAATTTCCGACTTACCTCATGCAACTGTGGCCCCCAGGACCATTCAGCGTCCAGAAGAATACCAAGATTCTTAACTGTCCTGTTAATTGGTATCGTTGTACCATCTAACATAATTTGAGGCAGTTGCGGCCATTGTATTTGACAGATTCTCCTGGGACTACCTATAATTATGATTTGAGTCTTTATTGGATTTAATGTAAGTCCATAACGATTACTCCAATCAGAAATACGGCCTAGATCCCTGTTGATACAATTTATGGCCTCTGTCAATTGATCTAGCGATGCTTGATAGTAAATCTGAAGATCGTCTGCATAAAGATGATAGTGAGAGAGAAATTGATCGGAGATAGAATTTATAAAAATTGCGAATAGTAATGGAGACAGAACGCCACCCTGGGGTACACCGACCGATGTATTACACCAAAACGAGCGAGCATCCTCTATACTTATACATTGTCGGCGACCACACAGGTAACTACGAAACCAATCGATTATCGGTGGAGATATGTTAAGCGTGCCTAGAATTCCCAGCAGAACATCAAAATCTACCGTATTGAAAGCATTCGAAAAATCGAGTAGTGCTAGTACAGTCAGCTTTCCACCCTCCATCCCAGATCTAATATCATCTGTGATATTCACCAGAGCTGTGGTTGTGCTATGACCAGAACGGAACCCAGATTGATAAGGGTTAAGTAATTTATTGTTGGTAAGAAATGAGCAGAGTTGGTTGTGAACAAGGCGCTCAAGAACCTTAGACAAGAAAGGGAGAATAGATATAGGGCGAAAATCAGAATAAGACACAGGATTAGGTTTTTTAGGTAGGGGAATGATTTGAGCATCTTTCCAATCTGTTGGAAAGGTACTACTAAGTATAGAATAATTAAGGATGTGGCAGATTGTTGGAAGAATTTGGTCCAGAATAGGAAGGATCATGTTCCTGCTAATACAGTCACTTCCAACTGCATTGGATGTGATTCCTAGAATGCTTTTCTTAACATCACAAGCCGAAAATTGATTCAATACAAATGGTGAATAATTGGGCATTGGAATAGATGAAAGAAATCTTAAAGTATTTGCCTTTATGTTCGCATTAAAGCTGGACGAGGCAGCAAAATGTTGATTAAGTAAATCAATGTTAAAATCCTTTGGAATGGCACTATGTTGTGCTTTTCCAACTCCCAGAGTTTTAAGAAACTTCCAGACCTTGGCTGGATCTCCGTTTTGAACAGACTTATGAATGTATTGGCGTTGAGCATCTCTACACTCTTTATTGCAGCGATTTCGGATTAAAATATATTTTTCACGATTCATGTCGCTAGGCTTCGCGTTTACCTTTCTTTTGGCAGCAACTTTTCTCTGCATGAGGTTTCTAATTTTGTCAGTAAGCCAAGGAGCAGGTGCATGTTTTATCTTCATTCGCTTTATTGGTGCATGTTTGTCATATAGCTGCATGATGGTATTACTAAAAATATCTATTTTACTGTCCATAGAGTCTGAAGCCAACAGTAAAGACCAGTCTATATCCTCAGCATCCCCACGCAGTGCATCCAAGTTCATACCACCAAAATTACGTTGCATGATAAATTTAGATCTTGCCCTTGGCGGACGGACTTTATAGGAGAGGAAGAGCAAATCATGACATGAAAAAGCATTTGCAGCAAGTTGACCATGTTTAACAACATGATTTGCTGAAGATACTAGGATAAGGTCAAGAAGAGAGGGTCTACAACCAGGAACGTGATGAGTAGCATTAAGAGGAAGAATAGAAAGATTGGTGGAATGCGTAATAGCGGTTAGAGAAGCACTTCGAGAATCCTGTTTTAAAAGACAGGTGTTAAAGTCACCCATGATGATAGTATGTGGATAGGAAGGCAATAGGTTAACGAGTATATCTTCAAAAGACTCAAAATAATTCACATGCAATGAAGCACTGTAGTATACACCTAAGAGAATCTTAGTGTGGTTCAACTCCAGCTCTATAAAGATATGTTCCCCGGCATTAGGAAGTGGCGGCTGCGGTGAAACACTGAGCACTCTGTGCGAAAAATAATCTCGCAGATAAATTGCAACACCACCACCAACAGTATCAACGCCTCGATCATTTCTTATGAGTTTAAACCCTGGGATTTGATACATGGTCGAGGGAAGAAATGATCTTAGCCAAGTCTCAGAAACTAAAATTGCATGTAAGTGCTTAGAGTCGAAGCTGGCCAGCATATCGGGAAAATGTGCCGGAAGGCTCTGGGTGTTAAGATTCCCAAGTATTTTAATGTCGTTACATTAAAATACTTGGGAACATCAGAAAAAAGTGCACCAAGACTTTCAGACAGTGAAGGAAGACTCACAAAACTGTCATCATCATCACTGTTGCTACTAGCTGATGTAAAATGATCACTGTCATCGCTGTCTAACATTATAAATACTACAGTAACCTACAAATACTAATTATAAATATGTATATATAAAATAAAAATTTATAAAAAATAAAAAAAATAAATATATAATATGGTGTCTATAAATAACAATATATTTTTACCTAGTTGGTTACCAACCAAGCTATGCGTAGGGGAAAAATTTTATTAACTCTTCAGCATTATAATATTAGTATAGATATATTTCCATTTATATCATCGGTTTTAGTCAACTAATTGCAATCAAACGGCAGTTTTTAAGTTAAAAAAGAGTTCTATAATGAAAAAGCCGCATCAAAATCAGTTCAGAAGTTTCATATCTTTACTAATATTATAAGGAAGAAAGATTTGTAAATTTGTTTGTAATGAATAGGCTCAGAAACTACAGGGCCGATTTAAAAAATCTTTCACCATTAGAAAGCTACATTCATCGTAAGTAACATAGACTATAAGATTTTCAAAAACTTTCGGGTTGTGTACAAAATTTTGCCACCGTGCGATGCCGGAGTGGGCCATCCATGGCGACATTCATATAGTCTGGCTAGCCAGGATAGCCTCAATAATGAACTTGAAAGCATCTTCGAATGCTTAGACCTCGGCAGGGAAAAGCCAAGTAGGTAGGCACCGTTCGCAAGAGATATGTTAGCCCTGCGGAGTGCGAAGCATATGCGGAGTAGCACAAGCGCCACATGAGCAGATAAATATATAATTTATAATATTTATTTTTGCACGTATGTTTCCACTAAACCTTAATCACTACTGACAATGTCGCTGCGAAATTCACATCGCAAGTCCCCTGACCCGGCACTAACTTGCCGATCTACACCATGTGGCTCAAAACACAATGTTAGGCCTAATAAAGGTACTGGCATATTAGATCGTAATATTAGACAAAACTTTGTGAGTTATATTAATTTTGTAACTGATAATTACGAAGTTTGAAATATCGCTATGTAAGAGAGCTCAGTGTTTGAAGAGAATATTATTATATTCCTGCGGATTTAAAATTTATTAATTTGTAAAGTTTAAGCTTAAACACTAAAATTAAGTTATGAACTTTTCAATACCCAGTTAGGTAACAATAAACTAATTATTTATTTGTTTATGTACACACTAATAATAAAGAAAATAACAGTATGAGGAAACATAGGTACAATGGTACTGCTTATTTCTATAAGAAATATCTCCCAGCAGACCGGCGAGAGGAGAACGTGCAAATATAAAAAAAATCAAGTAAAAGTGTGTAAATAGAAGAGTAGGATAGGATTTAGTTAACACACATACCTAAGAGCGTAGTATAAATAAATAATTTATCAATAAACTTACATTCTTACAAATACATAAAATATCAAAAAATTACATACTTACAAATATATAAAATATCAATAAACTTACATATATAAATAATTAGGTTTACAGTGAACAGATATAGTGTTCACGGACTTTCCTTTTAAACGTAGTATTAGTTTTACTGTCTCTGATAGCAGGCGGAGGAGAGTTCCACAATCTGACCGCATGTACTGTGAAGGAGTAGGAGAAGAAATCGGATTTGTGTTTAGGAAATTTGAGATACGTGCGTAGGTTTGATCTGCAGGGAGCGTCAGGAGAACAAACTAACGAGAACCGCTCCCTCAGATACGAAGGTGAAGATGGATTGTAAAGTATATTAAAAAGGAGGCTGAGAATTCGAGTATTCCGGCGAAGACAGATCGGGAGCCACTTAAGTTCTTTGCGAAGATGAGAAACGTGATCATACTTTCTAAGATTGAAAATAAAGCGTATACATAAATTTTGCAACCTCTCAAGTTTATCTAGAAGCTCCTCAGTGGCGTCCAAATAGCAAGCATCAGCGTAGTCAATAATGAGTTGAATAATGGCTTGAGCATGATTGATTTTCGTCCGCAAAGGCAAGAAGCCCTGGAGGCATCTCAAAGAATGAACGGAAAAATGCGCCTTCTTGCTGACATTGTTGATATGGGCGCTACTAAATTCCTCACGGTGTCTGAATATGGTATCTGAGTACCAGCCAAAAGTACAGGATTCAGTCCAGACACCGAAAGATTACTACATTGGTATTTACTACCAATAACCACAGCTTGTGACTTCGTCGGGTTAATGCGCAATCCGACCGAATTGGCCCAGTCTCTAAGTCTATCCAAATCCCTTTTTCTAGATGATATCCCAGAGAGGCTGTCTGTAGCCGAAAAATATCGGTATAGCTGCAGATCATCAGCATAGAGATGGAAATTGTTGGAGATAAGACTCGTAGCAGAGTTTATAAAGATGGAAAATAAAAGAGGAGATAGAACACCGCCCTGAGGAACGCCCGCAGATAGCCCACACCAGTCCGAGGATGTCAAACCAAGATAAAGCAGAAGGGGAAATATTGATAGATCTCAATATACCCAGAAGTAAATCAAAATCGACGGAATTGAATGCACTACTAAAGTCGAGAAGAATTAAGAGGGTTAACTCTTTCCGCTCCATAGCCCCATGGATGTCATCTGTTACTTTGATGAGCGTAGTGACAGTAGTATGCCCAGTACGAAATCCAGACTGAAATGGGCTAAGGTAGTTAGAAGATAACACAAAGACGGATAGCTGACGATGAACAATATATGCTCAAGGACTTTAGAAAGAAAAGGAAGAATCAAGATTGGTCAGTAATCAGTCAACAAGAAGGTATTGGTTGTTTTGGGTAAAGGTATGACATACGCTGACTTCCAAACCGCAGGAAAGGAGCCAGACAATAATGAGAAATTGTATATGTGAGTGATGACGGGAAGTACTATAGGGAGAATATGGAGAATCATCCTTGAGCAAATGCCATCGATACCCGAAGCAGACGATGAAATAGAAAGAAGAGATCTCTTATCGTCGGCCTCAGATACCGAGTGTAACTCAAAAGAAGTAGTCCGTGGCACAGGCACACACGAAAGTTTAAGCAATGTGTTGCTTTTCACATTGGCATCCAGTGAGACAGGTGGCCGTGAAAAGTGATTGTTTAGGGCATTGATGTCGATATCCTGGTTTTCCGAAACTAGAGATTTGCCTATACCAACGGATCTAAGGAACCTCCAGGTGTCTGCAGAATTTCGACCATTAAGAGAATCATAGAAGTGGCGTCTCCTTGCATCTCTACACATCCTACTGCAGCGATTTCGCAATAACTTAAAAGCTACAAAATTTTGTTCCGAGGGGCTGAATGTCGATCCTAAGCATCCGATTTTTTCCTAAATCGCCTCTTTGCCTTGTCTCTGCGTCCCATTAGATTTTTTATGGTAGCGTTCAACCAGGGAGCAGGGTAATGTTTGATTCGGATTTGTTTGACAGGGTCATGTCGGTCGAACAACGCACTAACAGTAGAATTAAAGATGTTAACCATATTATCAACATCAGTGGAGTTGAATACCAACGACCAGTCAGCTGATCCAGCGTCACTTTGTAATGCCTCCAGGTCCATACCTCTGAAATTGTGAAGGAAACAGATTTGCGGCTTGGACTTAGTAGGACGAACATGGTAAGAAAGATAAAGCAAGTCATGAAAAGAGAAAGGAGCAGGCATCTGACCATGGGTACATACATCGGTTGGAGAGGATACTAAGATAAGGTCAAGTAATGATGGATTGCAGTTTGGGACATGATGAGTAGAAAAGATTGGAAGAACAAGTAGGTTATAGGCAGATAACAAAGATAACAGTTTGCGAGAGCGGGAATTATCTTTTAAGAAACACGTGTTGAAGTCACCCATTAAACATAAAAAAAAAAAAAATTTCTTTATTTTGCATAGACCATTTTAACGGCGCTTACAAAATGTCATACACTATTTAAAATATTTAAAGCGACCACCGGTTCGGAACGCGGCCCACCTGAGAAGAACCGGCAAGAAACTTAGGAAGGCTTTTTTTTGATGGCCTATTTACAATTTAATATTATTTCACTTTGCCAGCAGATCATTTCCTGCAAATAGTCTGTAACGGAGTAAAAACCTTTTTCACAAAGCTTGTTTTTAATAAACTTTTTAAATTTATTTAATGGTAAATTTCTCAGGTCACAGGGAAGCTTGTTGTAAAAGCGTATACAGTTACCCTGGAAAGAATCGCCAATCTTATGTAGTCGACTGTGGTGGACTGAAATGACTACGTGACTGTAGGACGGAGTTAGACTGTAAAGAAGGTTATCAAAAGAGTTAAAATAGTCAATGTGCAAATTAGGGCTATAGAAGACGCCAAGTAGAACTTTAGTGTGGTGTAGAGTCAATTCAAGGAAAAGGTGTTCTGCTGACTCAGTATAGGCAGAAGGAGATGCACTAACAACCTTATGAGGTATGCTAGCACGCAGGTAGATTCCTACACCGCTACAACGTATTCCCGTTCTATCGTTACGTATCCTGGAAGTGAGCAAAGTGTAGAAGGTATAGAAGGCTTTAAGAACGTTTCAGAAATTAAGATAGCGTCGAGAGAGGAGTAACTAAAGGACGCCAAAAGATCAGAGTAGTGGCCAGTAACACTCTGAGCATTAATATGTGCTAAATTGAGATTTTTAGGATAGTTTGAGGAGAAAGAGGAGAGACTATCGTGCAGGGTTAGAGAAGAAATAGAATCATCGTCCACACTGTGGAAACTATCAGAGACAGAAGAACACGAGTAAAAGCTGTTATTTAAGTTGCAAGATGTCATCCGTATTATGCATGATCAAGAGAAAATATAAATATAATATTATTTTTATATAAATATACCAATATGAAACATCTAGAAAGAAAAAAAAATTGTATCTCACTAACTCGCTGATGTAGTGGCCGAGATTTGAACATGACATCGTCACTAATATTATTGATACAGTAGATTACAAAAAAAAAACAAGAATTCGGCATAAAATCTCAATAAATGGAGTAAATAAAAAATAAAAACTTTTAACTGGTTTTAGCCTTCATCGCGCATTTTATTACAAAAAGAAATCTTTATACCACTGACGCTCGCCTATGCAATTAATAAAACTATGACATGCATTAAAAGCTAAAATAAAAGTAAACCTAATACAAATCGGTCGAACGTGTATGGTCAGCATTAGCTACAAATGTCAAACTAACAATCGATGTCAATGCCACATGAACTGTCAAGCCCAGCAAATACATCAAAACCGAAAACAATTCGTAAACATACACAGTACAAATGACTAGACAACATAAAGGCTATAAGAATTTGTTAGAAAGCGTGGGGCTAAGAGTGACGTATGCCAAGAAAGCTGAAGCGGGATTTTATATTCGGCGGCGACTAGATTTGCCTGCCCTCACTGGTTTCGGCGCCTCCCCAGTCCTCGAAGATGAAGCAGGGACAGGATCTAAGGACTTGTCGGTAGCGAAAACTGATTCAGGGTATTGCCGAATGACAGTGTCGAGCTCGACTCAATTTTACGGCGTACTTTATCAGGAGTCAGAATGATTATTTTGCCATCAGCGGACCAGCAGTTCCTCACACCAAAGTGATGTCTTGCAGCTGTGAAAACACGGTGCCGTGCCTTGGTGAAGAATTCCGAAACGGTAACATACGTACCTTTGAGTGAAGTTTTATTGTCCCATACCAAGAGGCGCTGCTGCAAGCCATGGAACTTCACCAGGACTGGACGAATCTTTCCTCGCGTACCCCCCAGCCTATGACAGACGTTCAGGTGCTGCAGACCAACTTCAGAGAGCTTCATCTCAGCTGATATTACTTGATGCACAGCCTCATGCAAGGTTTAATTCGGGCTTTCAGGAATGCCATGGAACAGCAGTACCTTACCTTTCATTGCAGTCACATGCCGGTTCAAACCCAGTGTGAGCAGTTCAATCTGCAACTTAATACTGCATAATGTTTGCCAAACAAACTTCTTGCAGTCACCGAATTCATTAGCCAGGTTTGTGTTGTCAGGTGTTGTAGTAGCTCCAGATAAGAGTTTTTGAAGTTTCTCATCGTAATCTTGCATTCTGACCATCATTCATCAAGACCGTTTGCAAGTTTAAGGTCCATTATGTGTGAGTGGTTAACACAGCTTGGTGAAGTGACAACAAAGCAATTATCACTGAATAGCGAGCACAGGTGAGTATTAAGTACAACTGAAGTACATAAATAGACTAAATACTAACTAACTAACTAACTATCTTCACGCTGTATCCCTGACGGGGTAGTCAGAGAGGACAGATCGCCAGGCTTCGCGATCCATGCATACTTCTTTCGCTTCTTCGAGATTCATCAATCGCTTCATACACGCACGTCTGGGTATCCGAGTACTTTTGACCTTTCCGTTTTTGAGCAATCTGCTCACGTGGTCTTCATATGTAAGTCTCGGCCTACCCTGACTCCTTCTACCCTCTACTTTTGAACAATATATATTCTTCGTCAATCGTCCCTCACTCATTCGTTGGACGTGTCCAAACCAACGGAGCACGCCCTTTTCCAGCTTAACGCTGACACTTTCATTCAAACCTGCCAAATTGCGTATGACTTCGTTACGTATTCGGCCAGCCAAGGTAACGCCGCACAACTTTCGAAGTGATCGCATCTCCACAGCATTCAATTTACTTTCATGCATCTGCTGACATACCCAGGTTTCACTACCGTAAAGCAAAGTTGGCACTAGCACTGCATTATGAATCGCCAGTCGTGCTTCTTTTACGATGCTTTGTCGCTTTACTAACTGGGACAAAGCACCGTTAACTTTGTTTCCGGCAGCTACTCGCCGTTCCACATCCGAATCACATCTTCCATCCGCGCTAAACATACTTCCTAAATACACAATTTCATTCACTTGCTCTAGACGTTCCTGGTTTACCCTAATCTCGCATTTAGTTCTTACGTCACCTCTTTCAAATACTAGAACCTTAGTTTTACTTGCATTCAAGCGGAGACCCTTACTTTCACACCCCTCTTTCATATTAGTGACTAATGCCTGAAGGTCGGCTTCTGATGAGGCCATGAGCACCGCATCATCAGCGTACAGCAGACAGTTTACTGTAAAGTCACCCAAATTCACACCCATATTAAAATCTTTCAACTTCTGCAGGCAACTGTCCAGATACACTATGAACAGCCAGGCGGACATGACACATCCCTGTTTGACGCCTGTACAGACATCAAAAAGAGGTGACACATCCCCCCCTACTCGCACGCAAGCCTTACAGTCCCTATAAAGCGACTGTATTGCCCGCAGTAGCGAGCCGTCCACACCATATCCTGGCAGCAAGTCCCACAGCGTTTCTCTCACAACGTTATCAAATGCTTTCTCTAGATCCACAAAAGCGCAGAAAACCTTCTGGCTAAGAGCCAGAAACTTTTCCGCGATCATGCGGAGAGAAAACACTTGATCCATGCAACCTCTTCCACGTCGGAATCCGCATTGAGCCTCCCATAAATACCTTTCAGACTTTTCTTGCATTCGTGCCGTTATAACCTTTGCATACACCTTACTAGCTAAGCTGACCAAGCTTATCGCCCTGTAGCTGGAGCAGTTTAGGCGCGAGCCTTTCCCTTTGTAAATAGGTACTACAACTGCTACTCGCCAGTCATCTGGGACCTCACCCGTCCGCCAGCACAAGTTGCATAACAGACATAGTGTGTCCCAGACACGCGACCCACCGTACTTGATCATCTCAGCAGTGACTCTGTCTTTTCCCGCAGCCTTACCACATTTCATACTTCTTATCGCTTGTTCTATTACTTTCATACTAATGACTTCAATGACATCGGGATCCGGAGCATCGAAGTGAGCTCCCCTTCCCGATGTGGCATCTCTGTCTTTTCTTGCATACATCTTTCCATAATATTCACTCCATCTCTGCAGGACGTCACTTTGGTCTGTTAGGACGTCATTGTTAACACTAAGCACTTTATTCATACTGCAGATTGCCGAACAACTCCGGGTCTTGCCTACCTCTTTCCAGAAGAGCTTGGCATTATCCCGGAAATTGGACGACAACCTTTCATCCGCTTTCATTCTGCACCTTTCACGAGCTTCTTCTATAAGTGCCTTCGTGTTAACTTTCTGCAGCTTGTATCTCTCTTTCATATTAAAATCATTCCGCGAGGCTAAGTAGTCTAGCCATGCTTTCTTCTTCATTCGAACTGCTTCTTTCACTTCCTCATTCCACCATGCATCACGCTTATTACTACTGCCTCTTTTCGTTTCTCCACACACTTCCACAGCGGCATTTATCATACTATCCCTAAGGTTCTGCCATACACTTTCCACATTCTCACTGCTTACATTGACATCGCCAAGCTTTTCGGCTACCCTTTCATTATATTTATCCCTAATGGATGCATCCTGCAGCTTCCAGCTTTTGATGCTATAAGTCGGCTCAGGTTCAGGACACTCGGTACGATGACGCCAACCCGCGAACAGACCCCTAATCCTAGTTATGACTAGGTAGTGGTCTGATCCCAGCTCAGCGCCTCGATAAACCCTTGTGTCCATCACCTGTTTACGGAGCCGACTATCCATTAGGAATAGATCTATCATGCTTCTCTTTGACTTACATCTCCTCGTATACATATGAATTTGTTTGTGGTTGAACATTGTGTTCGCCACAAACAAATCCTTTTCCTTACAAAATGCCAGTATTAGCTTGCCAGCGTCGTTCACCCTTTTATCCCCATACTTCCCGAGTACCGACTCAAAACCATCGCGAGCGGTACCCACCCATCCATTCAAGTCTCCACATACTATAAGTCTTTCATTTCCTTCTATCACATTTAGAGCTTCTCTCATACTCTCCCAGAAGTCCTCTAGCTCACTCGCGTTCGACGAAGATACTGGCGCGTAAGCAGCTACCAGGAAAATCTTCGTCAAACCAAGTTTTACACGGATCCAGAGGATTCTAGGACCTATCAGTTTGTACTCATACATACCGGAGGCCAATCGCGAGGACAGCAAAAATCCAACCCCCCGACTGCCATGCTCGCTCTCTGGTACTCCAGACCAAAGCGCGAGCATCCCACCCGGGAGCTCCAAGACTTCGCTGCCCTTGCGCTTGGTCTCTGTCAAGCACACTGCATCTAACTTTCTCTCATTCATAACATCCATCAACTCATTCATCTTATCTGTCATTCCTCCCCTAACATTCCACGCAGCTACCCTGCACTCCATCCTCCACTTCCCGCCGTGTCGGGCCGCGCGTGTAGGGTGGCGGTCCCCTACGCCGCTCTGGCTCACACTTTTCGCACCAGCGGGGACGAACTGGTGCGCGTCGCCTCGGGGGCACGCCCTAGCAGTAATCGCCCTGGTGGCACTCGTGTTGGAGTAGAATTGCAGCCGTAGCTGGCAGGGATGGCGACGTGCACGCTTCTACTCTTCATCCCCTAACTACTACTACTAAATACTGATATAACTAATTAATATTAAATAATAAAATAACGAGAGCTAAAAAAAATTGTGTGTTTATCGTCTGACTACGCACTTTTTTTCAAATTAACAAAAAAAAAAAAACTACATAGGTATATTATCTTATTACGCGTCATGCGTAAAATATGAAACTAATACCTGTTTCTTGTCTATATAATGGGGCAAAATTTCTCCAATAGAGAAACCGCGACAGGGCTCGACACTGTCGGTAGATTTACAACGTATTAAAAAAAAACTACTTACTAGGTCTCGTTCAAACCTATTTTCAGTGAAAGTTTGCATGGTAATGTATATCATTTATATCAATCAATTTAGTTATGTTGCTCTGTTCACTGCTCACTCTAATAATGGTTTTGTAGACCTGTCCCGTCAACCGGGTCGGCATTTTAGGGTCACAAATGACACCGGTCATCTCCCGCCATTTGGCCCACGCGGCAGCAATGCGTCACTTGACATCGCAATCGATGTCACTGGACGTGTGAAAAACAGATCCCAGGTATTTAACCTGGTCCGTGCGCTCGACCAAATCACCGCCTATGCGGACGGATGTAGGATCTGTCGAGTTTAGTGCCAAGTACTCGGTCTTCGCCACATTTAGTTTCAGACCGCCGTTCTCAAGCATGTCCTTCCACGCCTTAACACGTCGCACCAATCTGCCCCTGTCCGCGTCTGCCAGCGCAATATCATCAGCATACATGAGCAACCATGGAGGCTGCTCATGTGGGTTTCTGATGCTGTCCGACAATTCGTCTAATATTACACTGAACAGAAGCGGACTAAGGAGCGAACCCTGGTGTACCCCGACGGTGATGGGGAAGGGTTTCGCGTCACCAACAGCAGTCCGAACCATTGGATCGGAGTCACAGTACATGTCCCGGATAGTGTCAATATAGATCTCTAGAACCCCTTTGGACCGCAGTGCCCACCAGATATTCGCACGAGGAACACAGTCGAAGGCCTTCTGCATGTCTAGAAACAAACAGTGCAGAGGCGTGTTCTTCGACCTGTATTTCTCTGCGACAACCCTCAGGGCAAAAACAGATCATAACAGAACATATTAACACCCCGAGAGAGTGCACTCCTGCCGGATCCGAGAGTCTATAATCCTCTCGAAGATCTTCATGGTGTGGGACATCACTTTAATACCGCGGTAGCTCCCGCACTCCTGCACTGACCCCTTACCTTTGAAGACTGGAGTAATAATACTCAGTCTCCATTGGTTTGGGATCTGCCCGCTGAGGAGTATGCGGTTAAAAATGTTTACTAAGATGCCCACACCGCGAGGACCCATCGCCTTCCAGGTTTCGATGGGGACTCCATCGGGTCCGACAGCTTTCCGATTCTTCATGCGGCGAAGCGCAGTCAGGACTTCTCCAGGCGTTACCGGTGGCACTAGTCCCTGATTCGGAGGGAGGTCCGGAGTCTGCACCTCTTTGTGCTGTTTATTAAGCAGCTCGTGGAAGTACGAGCGCCATCTCTCCTTTACCGCGAGTTCTTCGCTTAACAGGTTGCCCTCAGGGTCTTTTACACAGCGACACTTGGATATATCCTGTGCCGCTTTAACCCTGGAGCGCTCCAGCTTATAGATGAGCTTTTGCCCCTCAGACGATTCCAGCTTATCATACAGAGGTTGTACGTGGTCACGTCTGGCTCTGGCTACAGCTCTCTTTGTGGCGCGCTTGGCAGCCCTGTACGCGTCGCGGTCTTCAGGAGATCCGGTCGCTTGCCACTTTTTAAAGAGGGGCTTTCTTCTCCCTAGTCTCCCTCTGGACTGCGTCGTTCCACCACCAAGTTTCCTTGTCACATTTGCGTCCACCCTTAGACTCACCGAGCACCACCTTCGCCGCTCCAAGGATGGCCGCCTGAACTTTGTCCCAGTAATCTTGAACTGGTTCGCCTTCAGTGTCGGTGCACTTGTCACCGACAGCTGAGACGAACTCCTGGGACCTAGTTTCATCAAGCAGCCACCATCTGATGCGGCGCTGGCACCGCTCGATGCGTTTGCCTTTAGGCTTCACGCAGAGGTCCATGACAAGGAGACGGTGTTGTGCAGTAAGACTCTCTCCGGGTATGACCTTGCAGTTGGCCACCTTGCCGATGCTGTGTCGCCTAGTGAGTAGGAAATCGATCTGAGTTGTACGCCTCCCGCTCTTGTAGGTGATGAGATGTTCGGATTTCTTTTTGAAATACGTGTTCACAATGGCCAGATCGGCAGCCGCACACGTTCTGAGGATAGTTTCTCCTTCAGCGTTGCGGGTGCCGTATCCAAAACCACCATGAACACGCTCAAACTCCTCACACCTCTCACCCACATGACCGTTTAGGTCGCCGCCCAAAACGATTCCCTGTGACAACGGAATGCTCCGAAGCACTCCCTCGAGTTGACCCCAAAACGACATCTTATCGGCGTCGCTACAACCGGCCTGTGGCGCGTAGGCACTTATCAGGTGGATAATAATCCCATCGATAAGCACCCTCACGATCATAAGCCGGTCGCTACAGCGTTTCACCTCCAAAATGCCACTCTGCAGCCCCTCGGAGAGCACAACGGCCACCCCGTTCTCCCCACCAGGCGCACCCGTGTAATACAGCTTGTAGCCGTTCTGCAAGGGCCGGGCTCTGTTGCCCTTCCACCGAGTCTCCTGCAGGAACGCCACGTCCACCCTCCGCCTAGAGAGTACCTCGGCCAACTCTACCGCACGCCCAGTCAGCGTGCCAATGTTCCAAGATGCGAAGCGGATTCGGGTTGGGGCTAACTTCTTTAGCCGTGCTGGCCCGACACACGGCAGCCCTAGCCCACTTGCCACAGGAGTCGGGCGGGGCTCCTGCGCGCCGTTTTGCGGCGGCGCCCTATCCCTAGCAGCTTATTATACTTTACCATTTTTTTTCGGCAGGTGGCTTTTATGGGAGCGACGCCCTCAGACCTCCCAACCCCAGAGGGGAAAGCCAGCGCCAGAGCCTCGTCCGTTAATCAGCAGGTGCACGCACTAGCACGGGAGGTTGACTTGAGCCCTGAAGGTCTTGGTGGGGCCCCTTACACCCAATACATTTATCAACTACAATATCAAGATATAATACCAAGAACATCGTTTATGATAATCTAATTCCACTGGTAACCAGTCTCAAATTGTTGTACTCAACTATCTCATGACATTATTATTCTGAAAGCTATCAACGTATTACTAGAGTTGTGTTTATGTTAATAGTTTGTGTCATTTTAGGTCAGTTTACGTTACAGTAAAGGAGTTTGGAGGAGGAGAAATATTAATCTGCCTCGGTGATTGTGTCAATGCCGAGCTCGGGTTTAAATCCCGCGTTGAAACACATACTTATGTCATCTGCAAATATTTGTTTCGGAGTTTGGGTGTATTCTTTATAATGTGTATGTATTTAGATAATACATACACATTATAAACCAGGAAAGGTAAACCAGGAACGTCTAGAGCAAGTGAATGAAATTGTGTATTTAGGAAGTATGTTTAGCGCGGATGGAAGATGTGATTCGGATGTAGAACGGCGAGTAGCTGCCGGAAACAGAGTTAACGGTGCTTTGTCCCAGTTAGTAAAGCGACAAAGCATCGTAAAAGAAGCACGAATGGCGATTCATAACGCAGTGCTAGTGCCAACTTTGCTTTACGGTAGTGAAACCTGGGTATGTCAGCAGATACATGAAAGTAAATTGAATGCTGTGGAGATGCGATCACTTCGAAAATTGTGCGGCGTTACCTTGGCCGACCGAATACGTAACGAAGTGATACGCAATATGGCAGGTTTGAATGAAAGTGTCAGCTGGAAAAGGGCGTGCTCCGTTGGTTTGGACACGTCCAACGAATGAGTGAGGAACGATTAACGAAGAATATATATTGTTCAAAAGTAGAGGGTAGAAGGAGTCAGGGAAGGCCGAGACTTACATATGAAGACCACGTGAGCAGATTGCTCAAAAACGGAAAGGTCAAAAGTACTCGTACTTCATAGACGTGCGTGTATGAAGCGATTGATGAATCTCGACGAAGCGAAAGAAGTATGCATGGATCGCGAAGCCTGGCGATCTGTCCTCTCTGACTACCCCGTCAGGGATACAGCGTGAAGATAGTTAGTTAGTTAGTTAGTTAGTTATTTAGATAATATATAAGTAATTTTATCAGTTGTCTTGATCCCGAATCACAAGCTTATTTCTTTATTTGTGCTAGAATATGCTAAAAATATTATATAATAATCTATGGGTCTCAAGTGGCAGTCGCGTATACGTTTTGATGAAGGTCCCTGAAGCCTGCTGAATGAGGGCGGCGTAAGGCCGAACAATGTGGCCATCTTTGGGATAGAGCTATGCTCAGCATTGGACACTTACACACACATACACATACACCTATAGAAAAGTAAAAATATAGAATTAATGAAGCAGTTAATATTTAAACTTCTTCAAAAGGAATTATTTTATCCTAGCGTTAAAAAAATTACCTGTGACTCTTTATAACACAACATTTTCATGGCCACTAATTAAAAAGTAGTATTAGAAATAATTTTTAAGGCAATTAGTATGCTGACTATATCATAAATTTAAAGTCGAAACTGTCAATTTTTTCTAACTCATACACGTACCACTGTATACCTATAATGGTTAAGGAAGCGATTGAAATTAAAATTAACCTTTAACTGCCAGTACTTCAGTTCTCTGTAATTCTAAATCTTGTAACAAAGCCAAAATATCAAATCCTTAAAATAACACATGTTAAATTAACTTAATTATTATATTTTTTTAAATTAATTCTTCATTTTTCTGTTCACAAAAATCTAACTACGTGTTACACCGCTAAATCTTCAAGAGTTTGAAAACAGTTATTTATTTCCCATAATATAATACGTTGACATACAATTTTCCTCACAAGGTTTTTCATAATAAAACCCTCGCGATGGAATAAAGGGTCCCATTGTCCTTTTTGTGACCGGGCACATGTACGTAACGTGTGATGCCACCTGGTGTCACCTCGAGATGTTGATGTCACGAAACGGGTGAGCTATGAAATTGGTTTTGATTTAGGTCGCGTTCATAGCTATCTATATAGATATAAAAAGAGCCCTTTCTCACATTTGATATATCCGATGCTGTTCATAAATATGTACATGTAAACATTTATGCCTATATCTCTGAAAGGTTAGGTTGAGTTGAATTACACATCCACACTTATTAAACATTAGTTTTATTGGTACTACATAATTGGCCTATTATTGCCATCACGGCGCACAGAAGATTACCACAACATAATTCAAACGAAATTTTCAACAACCTGGACAAATTTGACAAATCACACACAATTTAGCCAGATCTCTAATCTGCAGTCCGAGAAAAGCTTTGCCAATTAAATACAATTCTGTTAAGGATTTTACAAATATACAGTTCACGCCTTTGTTCCTCAAGGGACAGGCAGAGGCCATACTGTACGCCAACATTTCACCATTGGTATTGTGGCCGACGTTACAGGTGGTAGGCTTATTGCCGTGTTGAAATGGACCAATATTCTTTAAGCTACCCATAAGATCATCAAATTAACTAAACTGTCATGTTACAGGTAACCGAGACCAACGGCTTAGCGAACCTTTCTCGGTACGGAAACGCTCGTAAATGGAAATGCCACAAAGCTGTCTACTATCTCAAAACCAGTCATAGCATTAAGCAGAACATTGAGTTTGTATGGCTATGACTACGAACTAAGAATTTTGAACTATTTAGTAATCATACCAAATGACATACTATTGTCCCAATTTAATGAGTACTATTAATCATTGGCAGTCCAGTTCAAAGTAGTGATAAGACCGACCCGTCCAAGTATAGCTAGTCGTGACACTTATTACACGGGTCGGTCTAATCCTTAGGTTATCAGGGCAATGTTCTAGACACTGAACTACACAAGCCGTACCGAAACAAGTTGAACTTCTTTATTATATTTTAATCGTCATTTAAGAGTATTTAAGAGTATTACATTTTTCATTTTACTAAAAAAAAATGTGAAAGTTGACATACTAATTGCTTTAAAAATTTATCCAGACAAAATCTTGTCCAATTCTACCCAACCAAGATTTAGGTATTTTTTGATTTCACTGCTAAAAAGCCCCATTTAGTGCCACAATTCCAGAACGTACTTCCCTCTATCCCGTTAGTATCAGGTGACTTCCAATAAGGTTCCGCTGGCATTCAAATACCTTGAAGTGGGTGCGGCAGTGCTATACCGCGGTGCAAACACTGCTTTTTAGGGTTTCGTAGCCAAATGGAACCCCTTTGGAATCGTCATGTCTGTCTATCTATCCGTCGGTATGTCACAGCGACTTTTCTCCGAAACCAAAAAATAACTATACTATTGAAAATTGGTAAGTAGATGTATTCTGTGAACCGTATTAAGATTTTAGCGCAAAAATGGAAAAAAAAATTGGCGGTTCCCCAGACTTAGAAATGAAACTCAAAAATTTTTTTCATCAAACCCTTACATCATAGTAGAGAATGATATAACTAAATTGATTGATATAAATGATATACATTACCATGCAAACTTTCACTGAAAATAGGTTTGAACGAGACCTAGTAAGTAGTTTTTTTTTAATACGTTGTAAATCTACCGACAGTGTCGAGCCCCGTCGCGGTTTCTCTATTGGAGAAATTTTGCCCCATTATATAGACAAGAAACAGGTATTAGTTTCATATTTTACGCATGACGCGTAATAAGATAATTTACCTATGTAGTTTTTTTTTTTTGTTAATTTGAAAAAAAGTGCGTAGTCAGACGATAAACACACAATTTTTTTTAGCTCTCGTTATTTTATTATTTAATATTAATTAGTTATATCAGTATTTAGTCTATTTATGTACTTCAGTTGTACTTAATACTCACCTGTGCTCGCTATTCAGTGATAATTGCTTTGTTGTCACTTCACCAAGCTGTGTTAACCACTCACACATAATGGACCTTAAACTTGCAAACGGTCTTGATGAATGATGGTCAGAATGCAAGATTACGATGAGAAACTTCAAAAACTCTTATCTGGAGCTACTACAACACCTGACAACACAAACCTGGCTAATGAATTCGGTGACTGCAAGAAGTTTGTTTGGCAAACATTATGCAGTATTAAGTTGCAGATTGAACTGCTCACACTGGGTTTGAACCGGCATGTGACTGCAATGAAAGGTAAGGTACTGCTGTTCCATGGCATTCCTGAAAGCCCGAATTAAACCTTGCATGAGGCTGTGCATCAAGTAATATCAGCTGAGATGAAGCTCTCTGAAGTTGGTCTGCAGCACCTGAACGTCTGTCATAGGCTGGGGGGTACGCGAGGAAAGATTCGTCCAGTCCTGGTCAAGTTCCATGGCTTGCAGCAGCGCCTCTTGGTATGGGACAATAAAACTTCACTCAAAGGTACGTATGTTACCGTTTCGGAATTCTTCACCAAGGCACGGCACCGTGTTTTCACAGCTGCAAGACATCACTTTGGTGTGAGGAACTGCTGGTCCGCTGATGGCAAAATAATCATTCTGACTCCTGATAAAGTACGCCGTAAAATTGAGTCGAGCTCGACACTGTCATTCGGCAATACCCTGAATCAGTTTTCGCAATTTTTTTTGGTTTCGGAGAAAAGTCGCTGTGACATACCGACGGATAGATAGACAGACATGACGATTCCAAAGGGGTTCCATTTGGCTACGAAACCCTAAAAAGCAGTGTTTGCACCGTGGTATAGCACTGCCGCACCCACTTCAAGGTATTTGAATGCCAGCGGAACCTTATTGGAAGTCACCTGATACTAATGGGATAGAGGGAAGTACGTTCTGGAATTGTGGCACTAAATGGGGCTTTTTAGCAGTGAAATCAAAAAATACCTAAATCTTGGTTGGGTAGAATTGGACAAGATTTTGTCTGGATAAATTTTTAAAGCAATTAGTATGTCAACTTTCACATATTTTTTTAGTAAAATGAAAAATGTAATACTCTTAAATACTCTTAAATGACGATTAAAATATAATAAAGAAGTTCAACTTGTTTCGGTACGGCTTGTGTAGTTCAGTGTCTAGAACATTGCCCTGATAACCTAAGGATTAGACCGACCCGTGTAATAAGTGTCACGACTAGCTATACTTGGACGGGTCGGTCTTATCACTACTTTGAACTGGACTGCCAATGATTAATAGTACTCATTAAATTGGGATAATAGTATGTCATTTGGTATGATTACTAAATAGTTCAAAATTCTTAGTTCGTAGTCATAGCCATACAAACTCAATGTTCTGCTTAATGCTATGACTGGTTTTGAGATAGTAGACAGCTTTGTGGCATTTCCATTTACGAGCGTTTCCGTACCGAGAAAGGTTCGCTAAGCCGTTGGTCTCGGTTACCTGTAGCATGACAGTTTAGTTAATTTGATGATCTTATGGGTAGCTTAAAGAATATTGGTCCATTTCAACACGGCAATAAGCCTACCACCTGTAACGTCGGCCACAATACCAATGGTGAAATGTTGGCGTATAGTATGGCCTCTGCCTGTCCCTTGAGGAACAAAGGCGTGAACTGTATATTTGTAAAATCCTTAACAGAATTGTATTTAATTGGCAAAGCTTTTCTCGGACTGCAGATTAGAGATCTGTCAAATTTGTCCAGGTTGTTGAAAATTTCGTTTGAATTATGTTGTGGTAATCTTCTGTGCGCCGTGATGGCAATAATAGGCCAATTATGTAGTACCAATAAAACTAATGTTTAATAAGTGTGGATGTGTAATTCAACTCAACCTAACCTTTCAGAGATATAGGCATAAATGTTTACATGTACATATTTATGAACAGCATCGGATATATCAAATGTGAGAAAGGGCTCTTTTTATATCTATATAGATAGCTATGAACGCGACCTAAATCAAAACCAATTTCATAGCTCACCCGTTTCGTTACATCGACATCTCGAGGTGACACCAGGTGGCATCACACGTTACGTACATGTGCCCGGTCACAAAAAGGACAATGGGACCCTTTATTCCATCGCGAGGGTTTTATTATGAAAAACCTTGTGAGGAAAATTGTATGTCAACGTATTATATTATGGGAAATAAATAACTGTTTTCAAACTCTTGAAGATTTAGCGGTGTAACACGTAGTTAGATTTTTGTGAACAGAAAAATGAAGAATTAATTTAAAAAAATATAATAATTAAGTTAATTTAACATGTGTTATTTTAAGGATTTGATATTTTGGCTTTGTTACAAGATTTAGAATTACAGAGAACTGAAGTACTGGCAGTTAAAGGTTAATTTTAATTTCAATCGCTTCCTTAACCATTATAGGTATACAGTGGTACGTGTATGAGTTAGAAAAAATTGACAGTTTCGACTTTAAATTTATGATATAGTCAGCATACTAATTGCCTTAAAAATTATTTCTAATACTACTTTTTAATTAGTGGCCATGAAAATGTTGTGTTATAAAGAGACACAGGTAATTTTTTTAACGCTAGGATAAAATAATTCCTTTTGAAGAAGTTTAAATATTAACTGCTTCATTAATTCTATATTTTTACTTTTCTATAGGCGTATGTGTATGTGTGTGTAAGTGTCCAATGCTGAGCATAGCTCTATCCCAAAGATGGCCACATTAATAAATAAATAAAAATATCTTTATTTTGCATAGACCATTTTAACGGCGCTTACAAAATGTCATACACTATTTAAAATATTTAAAGCGACCACCGGTTCGGAACGCGGCCCACCTGAGAAGAACCGGCAAGAAACTTAGGAAGGCTTTTTTTTTGATGGCCTATTTACAATTTAATATTATTTCATTTTGCCAGCAGATCATTTCCAGGCGTCCCTGTCCTGCAAATAGTCTGTAACGGAGTAAAAACCTTTTTCACAAAGCTTGTTTTTAATAAACTTTTTAAATTTATTTAAAGGTAAATTTCTCAGGTCACAGGGAAGCTTGTTGTAAAAGCGTATACAGTTACCCTGGAAAGAATCGCCAATCTTATGTAGTCGACTGTGGTGGACTGAAAGATTATTTTTATTTCTAGTGTTTATGTTATGTTTATCACAGAGTTTAGAAAACTGTGATAGATTTTTCTGGACATACATAAGATTGGCAAAAATGTATTGTGATGGTATAATGATGGTATAAATAGCGCGTACAGCCCGCTTTTGTAGAACAAAAATAATATTTAAATCTGCAGCACTCCCCCAAAGGAGAATACCGTAAGACATAATACTATGAAAATAGCTGAAGTAAACCATTCTAGCCGTATCCACATCTGTTAGAGTCCTGATCTTTTTTACAGCGTATGCAGCCGAACTTAATCTAGAGGCTGTCTTTTCTATGTGTGGGCCCCACTGCAAATTGG
The DNA here is from genome assembly GCA_948477245.1 of Thumatha senex. Taxonomy (NCBI): domain Eukaryota; kingdom Metazoa; phylum Arthropoda; class Insecta; order Lepidoptera; family Erebidae; genus Thumatha; species Thumatha senex. The sequence continues at coordinate 24,309,997 of OX419724.1, forward strand.
CATCAATAGTTATACCTAGGAACACAGTTGATTCTACAAACTCTAACACTTGTCCATTCAGTTGAACATTGGCCGCAACTTGTTTTTCATTTGGTAGAGTAAATTTTATACATTTAGTTTTATTTTCATTAAGGCAAAGATTATTTGAGCTGAACCAATGAACTACTCTTGCAATTGCATTGTTTACATCGTCAAGTTATCTAATTGTCTTTTAATTTTAAAAATTAATGAGGTGTCATCTGCAAACAAAACAATCCTATTCCTGTCCCCTACATAAAATGGTAAATCATTAATATAAATGAGGAACAAGAATGGCCCAAGTATCGAGCCTTGCGGCACATCCATTGTAACCATGGATCCTACAGAACGTGTACCATTAATATCGACCCTCTGTATTCTATTGTTCAAATATGAAGACAGAAGGTCGAGAGCTTTGCCTCTTATTCCATAGTGGTGTAATTTTTTGCACAGCGTTTCATGTTGAACGCAATCAAAAGCCTTTGATAGATCGCAAAATATACCTAATGCATCGTGCTTGTCTTCCCATGCTTCATGAATACATTTTAATAACTCAACACCAGCATCGGAAGTTGAGCGCCCTTTCGTAAACCCAAATTGATTCGCATGGAGTATTTTATCGGCCTTACGCCGCCCTCATTCAGCAGGCTTCAGGGACCTTCATCAAAACGTATACGCGACTGCCACTTGAGACCCATAGATTATTATATAATATTTTTAGCATATTCTAGCACAAATAAAGAAATAAGCTTGTGATTCGGGATCAAGACAACTGATAAAATTACTTATATATTATCTAAATAACTAACTAACTAACTAACTAACTATCTTCACGCTGTATCCCTGACGGGGTAGTCAGAGAGGACAGATCGCCAGGCTTCGCGATCCATGCATACTTCTTTCGCTTCGTCGAGATTCATCAATCGCTTCATACACGCACGTCTATGAAGTACGAGTACTTTTGACCTTTCCGTTTTTGAGCAATCTGCTCACGTGGTCTTCATATGTAAGTCTCGGCCTTCCCTGACTCCTTCTACCCTCTACTTTTGAACAATATATATTCTTCGTTAATCGTTCCTCACTCATTCGTTGGACGTGTCCAAACCAACGGAGCACGCCCTTTTCCAGCTGACACTTTCATTCAAACCTGCCATATTGCGTATCACTTCGTTACGTATTCGGTCGGCCAAGGTAACGCCGCACAATTTTCGAAGTGATCGCATCTCCACAGCATTCAATTTACTTTCATGTATCTGCTGACATACCCAGGTTTCACTACCGTAAAGCAAAGTTGGCACTAGCACTGCGTTATGAATCGCCATTCGTGCTTCTTTTACGATGCTTTGTCGCTTTACTAACTGGGACAAAGCACCGTTAACTCTGTTTCCGGCAGCTACTCGCCGTTCTACATCCGAATCACATCTTCCATCCGCGCTAAACATACTTCCTAAATACACAATTTCATTCACTTGCTCTAGACGTTCCTGGTTTACCTTTCCTGGTTTATAATGTGTATGTATTATCTAAATACATACACATTATAAAGAATACACCCAAACTCCGAAACAAATATTTGCAGATGACATAAGTATGTGTTTCAACGCGGGATTTAAACCCGAGCTCGGCATTGACACAATCACCGAGGCAGATTAATATTTCTCCTCCTCCAAACTCCTTTACTGTAACGTAAACTGACCTAAAATGACACAAACTATTAACATAAACACAACTCTAGTAATACGTTGATAGCTTTCAGAATAATAATGTCATGAGATAGTTGAGTACAACAATTTGAGACTGGTTACCAGTGGAATTAGATTATCATAAACGATGTTCTTGGTATTATATCTTGATATTGTAGTTGATAAATGTATTGGGTGTAAGGGGCCCCACCAAGACCTTCAGGGCTCAAGTCAACCTCCCGTGCTAGTGCGTGCACCTGCTGATTAACGGACGAGGCTCTGGCGCTGGCTTTCCCCTCTGGGGTTGGGAGGTCTGAGGGCGTCGCTCCCATAAAAGCCACCTGCCGAAAAAAAATGGTAAAGTATAATAAGCTGCTAGGGATAGGGCGCCGCCGCAAAACGGCGCGCAGGAGCCCCGCCCGACTCCTGTGGCAAGTGGGCTAGGGCTGCCGTGTGTCGGGCCAGCACGGCTAAAGAAGTTAGCCCCAACCCGAATCCGCTTCGCATCTTGGAACATTGGCACGCTGACTGGGCGTGCGGTAGAGTTGGCCGAGGTACTCTCCAGGCGGAGGGTGGACGTGGCGTTCCTGCAGGAGACTCGGTGGAAGGGCAACAGAGCCCGGCCCTTGCAGAACGGCTACAAGCTGTATTACACGGGTGCGCCTGGTGGGGAGAACGGGGTGGCCGTTGTGCTCTCCGAGGGGCTGCAGAGTGGCATTTTGGAGGTGAAACGCTGTAGCGACCGGCTTATGATCGTGAGGGTGCTTATCGATGGGATTATTATCCACCTGATAAGTGCCTACGCGCCACAGGCCGGTTGTAGCGACGCCGATAAGATGTCGTTTTGGGGTCAACTCGAGGGAGTGCTTCGGAGCATTCCGTTGTCACAGGGAATCGTTTTGGGCGGCGACCTAAACGGTCATGTGGGTGAGAGGTGTGAGGAGTTTGAGCGTGTTCATGGTGGTTTTGGATACGGCACCCGCAACGCTGAAGGAGAAACTATCCTCAGAACGTGTGCGGCTGCCGATCTGGCCATTGTGAACACGTATTTCAAAAAGAAATCCGAACATCTCATCACCTACAAGAGCGGGAGGCGTACAACTCAGATCGATTTCCTACTCACTAGGCGACACAGCATCGGCAAGGTGGCCAACTGCAAGGTCATACCCGGAGAGAGTCTTACTGCACAACACCGTCTCCTTGTCATGGACCTCTGCGTGAAGCCCAAAGGCAAACGCATCGAGCGGTGCCAGCGCCGCATCAGATGGTGGCTGCTTGATGAAACTAGGTCCCAGGAGTTCGTCTCAGCTGTCGGTGACAAGTGCACCGACACTGAAGGCGAACCAGTTCAAGATTACTGGGACAAAGTTCAGGCGGCCATCCTTGGAGCGGCGAAGGTGGTGCTCGGTGAGTCTAAGGGTGGACGCAAATGTGACAAGGAAACTTGGTGGTGGAACGACGCAGTCCAGAGGGAGACTAGGGAGAAGAAAGCCCCTCTTTAAAAAGTGGCAAGCGACCGGATCTCCTGAAGACCGCGACGCGTACAGGGCTGCCAAGCGCGCCACAAAGAGAGCTGTAGCCAGAGCCAGACGTGACCACTTACAACCTCTGTATGATAAGCTGGAATCGTCTGAGGGGCAAAAGCTCATCTATAAGCTGGAGCGCTCCAGGGTTAAAGCGGCACAGGATATATCCAAGTGTCGCTGTGTAAAAGACCCTGAGGGCAACCTGTTAAGCGAAGAACTCGCGGTAAAGGAGAGATGGCGCTCGTACTTCCACGAGCTGCTTAATAAACAGCACAAAGAGGTGCAGACTCCGGACCTCCCTCCGAATCAGGGACTAGTGCCACCGGTAACGCCTGGAGAAGTCCTGACTGCGCTTCGCCGCATGAAGAATCGGAAAGCTGTCGGACCCGATGGAGTCCCCATCGAAGCCTGGATGGCGATGGGTCCTCGCGGTGTGGGCATCTTAGTAAACCTTTTTAACCGCATACTCCTCAGCGGGCAGATCCCAAACCAATGGAGACTGAGTATTATTACTCCAGTCTTCAAAGGTAAGGGGTCAGTGCAGGAGTGCGGGAGCTACCGCGGTATTAAAGTGATGTCCCACACCATGAAGATCTTCGAGAGGATTATAGACTCTCGGATCCGGCAGGAGTGCACTCTCTCGGGGTGTTAATATGGGTTTCGCCCTGGTTATGGGACCACGGACCCTGTTTTTGCCCTGAGGGTTGTCGCAGAGAAATACAGGTCGAAGAACACGCCTCTGCACTGTTTGTTTCTAGACATGCAGAAGGCCTTCGACTGTGTTCCTCGTGCGAATATCTGGTGGGCACTGCGGTCCAAAGGGGTTCCAGAGATCTATATTGACACTATCCGGGACATGTACTGTGACTCCGATCCAATGGTTCGGACTGCTGTTGGTGACGCGAAACCCTTCCCCATCACCGTCGGGTTACACCAGGGTTCGCTCCTTAGTCCGCTTCTGTTCAGTGTAATATTAGACGAATTGTCGGACAGCATCAGAAACCCACATGAGCAGCCTCCATGGTTGCTCATGTATGCTGACGATATTGCGCTGGCAGACGCGGACAGGGGCAGATTGGTGCGACGTGTAAAGGCGTGGAAGGAGATGCTTGAGAACGGCGGTCTGAAACTAAATGTGGCGAAGACCGAGTACTTGGCACTAAACTCGACAGATCCCACATCCGTCCGCATAGGCGGTGATTTGGTCGAGCGCACGGACCAGGTTAAATACCTGGGATCTGTTTTTCACACGTCCAGTGACATCGATTGCGATGTCAAGTGACGCATTGCTGCCGCGTGGGCCAAATGGCGGGAGATGACCGGTGTCATTTGTGACCCTAAAATGCCGACCCGGTTGACGGGACAGGTCTACAAAACCATTATTAGACCTGTCCTTTTACATGGCAGTGAGACGTGGCCGATATTGGAGCGACATAAGCAGGAGCTGCGTGTCACGGAAATGAAGATGCTGCGGTGGATGTGTGGGGTCACGCGGATGGACCGTGTGAGAAACTCTCGCATCCGCGGCAGCCGTCACGTCCGCGACTTTGCAGACAAGTTGCAAGAGTGTCGCCTTCGTTGGTATGGTCACGTCTTGCGGCAACCGCCGGGCTACGTAGGTAACAAATGTCTGGCCATGTCAGCCCCGCCGGGTCCCGGTAAGAGGGGAAGACCCAAGAAGTGCTGGTTTGTCGTCGTAAGGGATGACATGCGTGCCAATGGGCTCACTACAGGGGATGCCGAAGACCGTGCGAAGTGGAGGAGAAAATGTAGAAAAGCGGACCCCGGGCGTCGCGAGACGCAACTGGGACAGACGCTCGGATGATGATGATGATTGTAGTTGATAAATGTTTACTAAAATGACTTACGTTCTTAGTAGTAGTTCAGGGTTTCGTAGTTAACTAGAAACCCTTACAGGTTTTTAATATTTTTTCGCTGTCTGTACGCAAACTAGCAAAGAGATCCTTTGTTACAGAATAGCAAAAACTTACAAGTAATTTCTTATTTACGTCAAATTGTTTTTGGATTTCATTGCTGACTGTACTAGAGAGTTTGAATTTTTTTAAAGAGTATGGATGTACTCAGTCGTTACATGGCGAAAATCCATCGCAGACCAATAATAAAGAATCCTCCTCCCCTCCCCTCCTTTATAATTCTTATAGATATACTTATATTAACACCTTAAAAGCGTTTTTTTAAAGTGTGTACTCCTCTGAGGCATGTCCCACGACTAACAAAGTAGTAACGTAAAATTAACATAAAATTAACGCTTTGAGTTTGCTTTCTCCAAACTGTATTTATTTAAAGCATTCACAAATATTATACGTTTGGGGATTCATTTGTAAAATATTAAGCTTTGAAATGCTCTATTTGGTCAGAATCAAGTATCCACCCCTTTTTTAATTAAATGGTTTCTGAGTTTTTGAAATGATTCAGGATAGTAAAACATTGCCACGAATTTAATTGAAAATCTATTTATATGTAAATAAAACTGGGTAAGTAGGGTTCATACAAATTCTTATATTTGTAAATGATACCAATACCTACGAATAGCTAATAATAAACTACATTTAGATGTTGCTACACACTTTACCGGTTTTTTTTGTATGTGTCAAGCTTCACACAATGTATATACCAACCGTTAAGGGCGGCACTATAAAGTAAAAGTTATTTATCTGAAGTTTTTCATCCGTCATTAAAAACAAAATGTAACCTCAACAGACAAGTATCGCTATTTCACATGAAAAGGGCATGAAAACTTTTTTACAGCATTTTTGACACAGAAGTTCAGGACATTTTTAGACTCTTCAGTCAATGAACCTATTTACGACCTACTGAAGTTCTAGAATAGCCGTTCTTATGAGATAAATCGACCAAACGTATAAAGTATACGATTTATAATTGTTTATAATTTATAGATAGTCGTAGAATATAGAATATTTCATTACATTATACCAGTCTTACTAATTAGGCATAACTTAAGTTACAGCCACAGTGATGGAAAACGCTGTTAAATTTCGCAATGTTAGACCAATCTCCAGTAACTTTCATTACCGATGGTCGTGACAGTTAGGCCGGCTCAGTGACAATAATAATACTTAAAAGAGGTTTAACGTGAGGATGGATAGAATCAAGTGGCCTGGCCATTATGAGTATATTTGTATCTACTCACCGTGAGTTCAAAGAGCGAGCACATGTTCGTATTTCTCAAATGAGATAGATTATTTACTTCGATGAACGTTTCATTTATATTTGAGTCATTCATCGCTTTCTATCTTTATATTCCTTTCTTTTCAGTCAGTAAATAAAAATATAATATTAAATTATAAAATAAAGACGTTGGTTAAAGTGACTCGTAATACATACATACTTTTACGCGAAAACTAACACCTATACTTTTCAATTACAAACTAAGCGGAATTAGCATCAAAAGGATGAACTCAGTTACAGACTTAGGTATAACATTCGATTCGAAATTAACTTTTGATGAAGAATATTATTAGGGTTTTTAGGGCAATAGAATTTGTCATGAGATTGTCAGCGGATTTTAAAAACATCATCAAACATTATTAAACTATCAAAATACTGTATTGTTTCTTGATTCGCAGTCACCTCGAATATTTATCTCAGGTTTGGAACCCCATGTACCAGGTCTATATTGATCTGATAGAAGGTGTTCAAGAGAAATTTGTAAGGTATATTCAATACCGATGTAAATTTTAACTTAAATTGGTACGGGAAAAATGCTAATAATTCTTCGGGGTATACGGTTCACAGAACCACTAGTTTATTATACCCTTTGGTGCAAGAAATTTCATTTGTTGCCAGTATACATTCGGAGAAGCGCTCGTGGCCCCGCGGTCTCAGTGTTCTGTAAACGATCACTGAGATACGCAACTTACACTATGGCTGTTCCTGGGATGGGTGACCACTTTGTGGCATTTATATTTGCGAGCATTTCCGTGCTTCGGAAAGCACGTTAAGCCGTTGGTCCTGGTTGCCAGTAAAATGGTAGTCGTTAAACCTGGTTGAAGGCCTAATGGGCGGCTTGAAAATTTCAACAGCAGGTAGCCACAACCTGCGTCTGTCTATTTTCAACACGGTAATGGGCTCACCACCTATTACGTGGGACAGGAATCCACACGGTGAAAAGTGGGCATATAATATGCCTCTGCCACCCCTTCGGGGATAAGGCGTGATGGATATTTATTTTTATTTTTTTATTTTATTTATACATTCGGAGACAAGTGGCTAAACAAGGTTTTATTTTCGGCATTGCAAGTGGCTTTATTGACTGTCCGGTGTACATAAAGCATTACTAAGGAGACCAAGATTACTACATATCCCTTCGGTTCATACTAACTATCGTCAAAATTAATTTCTCATTAGAGCCAGTAGGGAATTTATTCAATAAGTAGGAAGTTTAGCGGTATTGACGTATTTACTACCAATTTTCGAAAACTAAAAAAAATACTTAGTGCTTTCTTTGAGAGGTAGAATGTAAGTAAAAGGGTACTATAATTATGTATTTTATTTATATTTAGAACTCTTTTTCTACTTATATTGCTACTCATATTAATAAGTGTGAAAACTTGTATTTGGCCTTCAAGCACTACAGTATGTAATCCTATCTTATATTAGCTGTAAGTTTTCTGAAAGTATTAAATAAAATAAACATACAACTCTCTCTCCTCTGCACAGCCTCAGCCTCTGAAGTAGATTAACACAATCCGAAGTTACAGTATATTGTTCAAATTGAAAATTTGTTTTCTATAGACAAAAATACGGAAGAAAACTAGTGACTCTCGTTCCGGCTCGCAGCTGGTGCAAAGGTTAGCTATTGCCATCCAGTGCGGAAATGCGAGCAGTGTTCTGAGCACTTTTGCACTGAATACAACTCGGGGTAGGTTATTTTATGAGTTTTGACAGCTTACAAATTGATTGTCACTAAAAAAATATATAATTATTAAATTAATTATCATGTTCTGCTATGCTAAGCGACTTTCTTTGCGACGTTCGTTCGACCGTATCAGGTACTCATTGCTTAAAAAATATTTTATGTATTATTTGTATGCATTTAGGCCTACTTCCACAAAGGGACTGCAATATGTTTATTTGGTTGTTTGATTGATATATTAGAGCAAAAAATAAAAAAAAATCTTAAATTCGTGTAACGTTGGCTGCTCAAGTTATATAATCAAATCAATAATTACAAAAACAATCATTAATGTGATTTTGGGCACTGAATTGTGACACCCGCATTTTTCTGGTATTTATCCATAGTTTAGGTTTATCAGGTGGTAGGTGACTTTAGACTGAAGAAGAATGATTTGTGGGCTTTATTCCTCTAATTTGCTAACACATTGCAACAGAATTTAACTTTTGTCGCCATGTCCATTCCAGTTAATTCACTATTTATAAGTAGTTCACAAAAATAGGAATGCATACGAAACTAAGTCTGGGAAGTCCAAGCCGCAGTAAATTATACAGAAGGCGGAATGTTAAGTAATTGGGATTATGGTAATGAAGTTCATGCAATAGACGATTGTTCGCAGTAAGATTTTTTATACTTAACTGGAGATGAGTTACGAGAATTTTGTTTATATAAGATGTTCTGTAGGCTACTTACTGGAATTAAAACAAACTGAGTTGTAGCTGCTGGGTTACCGTGGTTAGCTTGGTAAATATTTGTTTGTTATAAGGCATAAGCGAGCAAAAATTAGTTTTTCACTTCTCTATTAAACATTCGAACTTTCAGGTAATACTCAGTTTTTTGTGTATGGTCAGCTCCATAGAAATATTACCCCCAGTAGTTTACATTTATACTTTAATGGGATCAAATTTCTTTGGAACTGACTATGCAATTTTAAGTCTTAGTACGTATTTTCTTTAAATTAATCTACTAACTAGTAACATGTAAAAATTATTTACTTTGTTCCCATTTCATAAAACGAATAATATAACTGAAGAAAAGATACTTATTCCAACTTATTGTTGTCTACCAATGCAATCCTTTTACGCAACATTGACTTCTAGTAGCAGCCTACTTAACACGCTTACAAAACACTGTGTAAGTAAAACTCTGCAACTTAGTTTTCATCATCATCATCTCAGTGAATTTATAGCCATTGTTGCCCCCAAAAAAAAGTACGTTACAATGCTGGATTAGTTTTTGGTACGTTAAAAACACAATTTCTTTCATCTATCTGCGTAAATATAATGATACATTTGAAAAAAATTAAAACGACATGTCTTATCGCAGTGCTATCAAATTTTTATTAGCAATATCGATTCTCTACTATACCAATATGGCTGACATATTGCAGTGCCATAACAACATTCGTATATTTCGTTACCCACCCAATGGTGATCGATTAAATTTTTTAAAGATATTGAAAATGTAATGTAAAGCATATTTGAAACTAATTAGAATATTTTTATTTTATTCATCATATTTTATATTAAATAAAAAGTTTAAAATTTAAAAATAGTTAATACATTTACAATTATACAGCAACGTTATTAGGAGCATAATTTCGTTGGGCCGTGGCCTTAAAAAATAGTTTGACATTGTGCTTTTTTGTGCTTTATTTCTGTACCTAGGCAAAAGTCACTGCCGTAATGCCAACGACGACGTATTTTTTTCATTTTTCTGCCTCGATAGCGCAATGGCACTGTATGTGATTGCCGCACTAAGGTCCTAGGTTTGATTCCCGGGAAATGAAATCGGTGAAATGCGGGCGTGTACTATGCCTCTGCCTACCCCTTCGGGGATAAAGGCGTGATAATATGTCTAATATGTCACAAATGTTGGTTTCGGAGTTTGAGTGTTTGCTATGTACAATATATATGTCTTTAGAAAATATATAAGTATGTATATCAGCTGTCTAGATCCTATAGTACAAGCTTATAGCTTAATTTATGATAGATGGCGCTGTATAAAAAGTTTCCTACAGTATTTATTTATTTGATGGTTAAATGGAGGTTATTCACGTTTTGCATGAAGTTTTAATAATCCTTCATTATTTTTCATTTTTAAGACATAATTAAAAACAGCAACCCTATACTTCGGAATGATTTTTGATTCATAAATTGTTGAAACACATTTTAAGAAAGTGAGAAATGCTCGTTCTATAACTACGTATACCGACATTTTAAATAGGTTATCTTTATTATGTTTTGTTTGTGCTTTAACGTATTATAATGATATGATTTCTATACATCTGGAGACGCTCGAGTGTTGCTAAAAATGTCCGGGGTAAGATCTAACTGTAGGTATACTATAATGGCGTCTATTTTATAATACGGCTTACCACGGCAAGTAGAATAGGACCACCGCATAATCTTTCGTTGTTGCAAAGAAATTGCTGTGTTTGATCTGACAGCACACCTCCCCATCTATCAAAAACACCTGGTTCACGATGATAGATTCTCGTAATAGGGATGTGAGTACAGGTACATAATTATATGTTATATAATTAATGAATATTTCAGTCACAGGTCTCAATGTATTGAATATTTTGAATTATTTAAGATTCTAATCTCAGAAACTACTTGCATGTATACATTGCATTCAATGATAACTATTCGCTTAATAGACAATAAAACAAATAAAACCTTTAGGACCACTGACTTAAATTCACATAAAGTTGCATTCACAGCAAGTTGTTTGCCAGAATGTTGAATGTTAAATTTTCGGAGGTAAACGCGATATGTAAAGTATGAAACATTGATATATTTGTTGCTTGTCGTTCTGACAAGGTTGCACTGCACTGGCCGGTACGAAATTTAATCACATTAATGCCCATAAGTTTACATTTTGGTATAAATATTCTTACAGTATGGAACGCGATAGTTCAAAAGTCTTAATAGTGTCGGAATAAGTCTTTTTAGAGATATGTAAATATATTTGTACTTATAATAGAAATGTGATGTGTGACTTATCATAGTGTGCAATCAGTTAGGTCGTTCACATAACGCAAGTTGTACTTTATTTATTTTGATTACATTGTGAGAAAAACAAATACACAATACACACGATGCACAATTTTAAACATGTACAGTAAATGTCATTTTCAATTTGCTACGTTAAACAATCAAAATAAACGTAACTAGTTTCCAATGGGAATTATCCAAGGACTGGTCTGGTTGGTACTTTAGTAAAAATATCCTATTTCTGGTTCGTAAGCACCCTGCGAGTCGACTATAAATAGATCATTCATTTGATTATTGGAGCAGTCGTAAAGGAATTCAATTTTAGGTTCCGCTAAATAAAATTTCTGAAACCTCTTTTCCTCTACTGCAAATAAATTTACAGCTGGGAAATAGGTTAATTTGGTTCGCCTTAATATGTGATTATTAAACTCGTATATTGTTTTGTATCTTTCTAATCTATACTACTATTAAATCGAAAAAAATGCTGTGACGGCACATTCGAGAGAAATTCGGGATGCTGTGTCCAGAAATTGTGAGTCTGTTTGTTTTTTAGTTCGGTTTTTGAACAAAATCCAGCCGGTTGATCACAATTATATGATTAGAATATTATGGTTACGTTTCCAACTTAAATACTGCACCACTGTTACATCAAAATCGGATCAGCAGAACTGATAATACAGCTTAAACTACATCTTATTAGACGCACTATACATTGGACAGGTCAAAGCATTATATATATATATATATATATATATATATATATATATATATATACATATATATATGCTTTTGTTAGGACACTATAATAATAATAATAATAATAATAATAAACGTTTAATTCAGGCAATTAAATCCCATATTTTCATTACATTGTAGATCGTCATAAAATATAATATAATCAAAATAATTATAATACTAAATTAACATACTATAATTGTAATTGTATTTTTAAAATGTATCATTATAATTAATTCAATGCATAATTGTAATCAATAACTTAACTTATTTCATAATACATAAAAATTCGGGGACTGAGTAGTCTCATCAATTTAATACATTGTCCTTTATTTCCTACCTATGTAGGTATTGTCAGCTAATATTTAATATGGCAGATATCGTTTTCATAAACATTTTTGAATACCGTGCGAATTAGGTCATTCTTGGAGGAGTACAGACGTCTATGAAATGAGGTTTTTAGTCCCTTTAACAGCTCCATCATATTTTTAATTTTGTTTTCCTCAAACATGCCAGACGCGCTACACCGCCAAGGCAGACCGAGCATTACTCTGAGAGCGTTGTTATATTGTACACGGAGGGTGCTGTAGGAACCCTTCGTGTAGTTGCTCCATAGCTGGCTGGTGTAGAACGCCTGGCAGTACGCCTGAAAGAGGGTCAACTTTGTCTTATACGAGCAGCGCGCAAACCGCCTCGCTAGCATGTTACTGCGCGTTGAGAGGGCACGTCTCTGTCGTTCTATATCATCGTTATCGTCAAGGGTACTGTTGACAAAGTGTCCTAGATATTTAAATTTAGCAACTACAGTTAAGGAGCTATTACAAAGACTGAATTTAGGTACCTTTTCCGGACCCCGTCCAGATTTAAAAATCATCACTACCGTCTTTTTTACATTGTACGTAAGGCCATGTGTGCGAGCATATTTTTCACAAATATTTATCATTTTACAAAGCCCCGCTGGAGAGGGGCTCAGCAGCACCATGTCGTCGGCATAGCTGAGGTTATTGACGCATATATCACCGACGTGGCACCCGACTCTCGTGCTACTGAGCTCCTCCATCAGCTCGTTAACGTAAAGATTAAACAGTACCGGCGAGGTCAACCCGCCCTGTCTAACACCACATTCAAGTCTATACAATTCAGAGAGTGCTTCTCCCCATCTTACTTGATTTTCTTGTTTATCATACCAATATTGCAAAAGATCAGTAATCTTTTCAGAAACTCCGGTACTTCTTAGCTTGTTCCACAGTATAGAATAATCTATTAAGTCGAACGCGCGACTTAGATCTAAAAAACATGCGTATACCGAAGTATTTTTGGATGTGTAGTACTTTACCGTGTTTTTCATAGCAAATATTGCCATATCTGTGGACAAACCTTTCCGAAAACCGAACTGCGCGTTATTTAATGGAATATTAGTTTCATTTAAGTGTGTATTTAACAGTCGCTCAAAAACCTTCGAAATTATAGTTGCAAGTGATATGGGTCTGTAATTCGACGTACTAGACACGTCTCCTGTCCTATTCTTTACGATTGGAACCACAATAGTCTTCATTAATTCCCTAGGGAGGTAACTGTATTGGATACACAAATTATAAATCTGGCTTAGCCTTTCGTACAACATGTTGCCTCCAAATAAAACATGTTCCATACTGAGACTGTCGTGGCCGGGTGACTTACCGCGTTTCATGCTTCGCACACAAGTGATTAATTCGTTAGCCGTGACGTAAAGATGCCGTGAGTCACTGCGCTTACCGAGGTGGCGCTGCGCGGCAGGGGGCAAAGATGCGGCGGGCGCGGTATCCCCCGGCCGCCGCGCAAGCGACGGCGACGGCGGCGACAGTCCCAGTACAGCTGATTGATTACTACGAACAGGGAACTGTTGACTGTCAACTTTGAAACGTGTTACAAACATGTTTGCTATTTCAGTTTGACTACAGCACCCTTCAATTGATAATGGAATACTAGTCTTAAACTTTAGTTTATTCGTTTCTTTCCAAAAGTTACAAAAATCGTTTTTGTGTCTATACATGGCGATTATATCCGCTTTAATTTTGTCTTCATTGCGTTGGCACCACTTTAATTTATTTTTGAACACTTTTCTTGTGTTATACATGTCATCGTAAACGTTACCTTGTGAGGGGCAGCCATGTGAAAGCCAAGCGTGGTATGCTAACCGTGCCCTCCCATGACTCTCACCCACATGATAGTTCCAACCAGTTACATATTTCTTGCTTTTAAAATTCCTACCTATATATGAACGCTCAGCGGCCCTTTGCATACAATCTATAGTTTGTTGATACATCTGTTCAATTATAGATTTAACAGGAATATGTTGGCAAGATGGATCGTCTGAACATGGCATTGTGGGCCAATTGTATGCGTTTAGGTATTTATCGCACAGTGAGTTGTAGTGACGCGTTTGTTCCGGCGTTCTGGTACCCCACAATACCCTGTTCACACGGCCACTGCTCTGTTTATTAATCTTAGGTATTACCAAACTTATGTCATATTCAAGAACAAGAGGGAAGTGATCAGAATCAAAAACACAATTAATGACGTATGCACCCGTAAACATACGGTGCGCAGCTTGCGTCGCAATACAATGATCAATCCAACTAGTTGTACGATGAGCATAGCTACGGTATGTATAATTGTTCGATGTTAAACCTAGTAAAGATGTGTCCACACATACCCAGTTCTGGTCCTCACAGTAGCTCCTCAACTCCTCTCCGAATATACTATTATAACGCGAAAGATCTGCATTAAAATCACCAAGACAAATAACACTTTCGTCATTATTATTTTCAATCACAGCACTTAATACCGCTAGACACTGAGTGAATAAAGGTAGATTGTCCTGATGTTGTGTAGGCATATATACAGTCATAACTATGAAGCTGCGGCCAGCCGGTGTGAGTTCTACCCGCACGGCTGCTACTCGCGTTGACCCGGTATTAATCGGTTTCACACATGCAAACAGTGACTTTTTCCGTAGGAGTGCCACACCACCATATGGTCTTCCTTTAAGTACGCCGGCTGTCGTATCGACCGCAGAGATACCGTGGTAGCCAAAGTCAGGATGTATGGTTTGTAAGAAATCTATCTCGTCTGGTATAAGCCAGTGTTCTTGCAACGCTATAAAGTCGTGATTCTTACATAACTCTCGTACATGTAGATAGGTACGTTTGATGCCTTGGCAATTAAATGTGACAATGCTACTTTTGACCATTCTACTTTCGTGTTAGCCCCTCTGTACGAGTTTCTGAGCTATTTATTGGCTCGTGATTTATTAGCGGCGTGCGGGCGGTGTTTGTTTCTATACCTTCTATACACCACTCCAGATGGCCACAGTAGTTCGTTCAAAAATGATGATTCCTCAGACCTATTAACGGTAATTTTAAAAGATGAAAAATCTGTCTGTTTGAACGGTTTCAACTTTTCAACTCTAGAGGCTGTTAATCCACTTTCTAGAAGAAAATCGGTTATATCAGTTTCTGTAGTATCCGTATGGAATCGTGATACATACAAATAGGACACTCTGGGTACTATTTTGAATCTATCTGACACCTTTGCCTGTCCTATTTTATTATTGTTTCTCCTAATAGGCCTGTATTTAAACTTTTTGTTAACTACCGTCGTAAAGCTATCGTCCAATGTAGTATTGTTGGACGGATTCAAACCAGATTTCGTTCTAGGACTACTCGTTGCGCACGGTATATGTTTTGCTGGCTGATGGTTCGATGCAGTTACCTCGCCGCTTATCTTTAACCGCCTCGAAGCGACGGCGCTGTATAGAGGCGCCGTTGACCGTTGATTACAAAAATCTTGTTTTACCGTCAGCACCCGTGATAGTTCTGATGAGGATTTTCTGCTTTTTTCTTTTTGTTTTTGCTTCCTTCTAGGTGGAGCGACAATATTTTTCTCAACAGTTTCTTTTATATCACGTTCCTGTAATATCTGCAACTGTTCACGGATATTCGATATGTCAGCTGTTCTTACGTAGTCACTTTGTATTTTAAATAGGTCCTGTTTAATTCTTAAAATATCTTTCAGCAAGGAAGTCGCGTCAATGTGATCGAAGCTAACCGGGGGTAAGCGATGAAGATCTTTGGCAACAAAAACAGGTATTTTGTCCACGTCTGTTTCTTTCAAAACGTTGATAATATCTTGAAGGTTTCGCTTCTTCTTTCCTTCACCTTTTCTGGTGTTTCTCAACAGAGAAAGTTGCATTAAAATCTCTCTAGCTGCGTCGACGTCTTTTTCTACAAATCCGGAATCACAAATTTGAATCAAACTGTCCTCGTTCATTACATCACTTTTACATTGTATAAAACAAAGAAGTTCATTTATAACCAACTTTTGGTCTTGCGTCATGGTTGATTGTCAATAATTAAATAGCACTAATGCACGTCTTAAACAGAATACCGCAGAGATCGTAACGGTAATGTTTCGACGCGTGTTACGTAAAATCGCACGGTGTATGTACACAACCTTGCGCTAGGCCGACGCGCACGGAACTGAACTATTTTTCACATGACTAAACAATCAGTGAAGTTAAGTAATCTAATTGCAGTCCAGTTTTGGATGGGTCCCCACTTCGAAAATAGGTGCAATACAATTCAGCAGTTACATTGTTTTCAGTTACAGACTCTAATGAGAAAATGATCAGTGAAGTTAGGCCAGCTAGGCGCAGCCTGATTTATAAGTGACCCCTATGAAAGTTGATGCATCACATTTTGGCAGTTACTTTTCTTTCAGTTGCATACATAGCAAGTTTCAGTTATTATTAGGTAAAGAAAAGTATTGTAATAATAAAAGTATCGTAATAGTAAAAGATCAAGACGTCAAGTAATCTTAAACATTTTAGAATGGATGATGACATTGCAAAATCTGCAGTTATCTTACAAGAATTTCTGTGTCATTTTTGTACTAAAGGGCCAGTCCCTTCCCAATTCTGGTAAAGATACCCCGGAAAACTCAGGAAGTCGTTAGGCCAGAGGCAGTTGCTTGTAAGAATTACAATAACAAGAGATACCCAATACCTTGTTTGAGAGTTATGTAGCTTTTTTATGTTTCATTGTCATTAAATTTTCAAGTAATAAATTTTAATTTAAACTAGTTTTATTATAAATGTGAAAGTTTGTTAGGATGTCTGTTACTCAATTACGCTCTAACCTCTAAAATAATTTGGCTGAAACTGTTTAATTAATACCCTATATATTTTTTGAAGTTCGAAAAGTATAGATATAGATTATTTTCGAATAATACTTTACATTTCGATAATAATCCTGTGGAAACGGGAAAGGAAAAACTTCAATACTAATTAACACCAAAGGTCACGGGTTCAATCCCCGTCTCGAATGGAATTGTCTTTTTCCACTGTATTAAAATTTGTGAGAAATTTAGCATAATAATTGCTTTAAAAAATTATCCATAGATTGAGTGGAGTATATCACATCAATGTTTTAAAATGATTGTAACACTGTTTATTGGTATAGAGTTATTGAGTAGCTCGATAGATGGCTCTGGTTATACTCTTAAAATGACGTTTAAAATACGGTGGAGTATTTCAACTTGGTTCAATACTGTGGGGGTAGTTCAGTGGCTAGAACATTGCCCTGGTTAGGCAAAGGTCAGGGGTTCAATCCCCGTCTCGAATGGAATTGTCTAATAACAGTTTATTAAAAAATTGTGAGAAATATAGCGTAATAATTGCTTTAAAAATAGTATTTACCATTTTTTAAACTCGTTGAAAAGAGACTTGGGGTTAAATCTGTATTAAACAAGTACATATTGATGCTACTTGTAGTGTTGGAGAACTACAACGGAGACGTACAATTAGTAATTTTATTTCAGTGTCATTTAGAAAAAAATCTTGGTTATTGGTATCATCCAATTTTTCGATAAAGTATAAACTCATAAAATTTATTATTCTGCCTGTATTTTTTTTATTGGTTCTAACCCTATTTTTTTATATTTCACGTAAATTCAATAACATGAAACTTAAACATGATTGACAACATGTTAAAAAGGCAACATCAAACGTATATTCTAATATGCATCTCCCACCCCTTTAGGGATAAAGGCATGATTGATATTCTCGTCATTATTTTCCATGTCAAAATAAACGTACCGAAGCTATTTAAGGTCCAAATACAAATTGTTGAAAACAAAGTCGACGAAGGTTTTCTTTGAGGTGGTTGATTCTTAAAATATCAAAAACATGAGCTAAGTAAACTTTGATGTTACGCTGCTCAGTGCAAATGACAGTTGTGAAATACCCTGCGCACTGAAAGCCACAATAAATTAAAAAATATACTTTTGCTATTGTCTTTACATTTCGTTGGGACGCAAAATTATTTTCAGATGTGACTTGAATATTTAGTTTATATTATATTCCTGTTCATAATCCGTTGAAATTTTTCGAAGGCAAACGGTGCTTATAAAGTAAAGAAAGTAAGCAGGTTTTTTATTTAGTCAGTTAATATGACTCTCCAATGACTGACAAAAGTTATAATATTCATCTAACGTATAATACGTTCTTATTTTCAATTATCCGTTCTGCAATCAAAAATTACATTGACTTGTTGATTGGTGATTAGGTAATTTGGGCAATTAAAACATGTAATGTGGACAATAGACCATGTAAATATGGTCTATTGTCCACTTCCCACTTGATATTGAAAAGCCAAACTTTTTCGCCGTAGGGATCACAAGTACTTAAGACCACATAAAAAGAAAAACAGTAAAATAAATGATTTTCTGATTTATACATACAAACATATTGTCACGCTTTACTCCCCGAAGGGGTAGGCAGATCCATACTATACGCCCACATTTCACCGTATGCATTTATGTCTCACGTAACAGGTGGTGAGCCGATTGCCGTGTTGATTTATACTCTGAATATAATAATTCGATGAAAACGTGAATATAATGACAGCAATTTTTTTTATTATAAATTTTTCGTGTTAACTCGGTATGATTAATTCCTAAACTGGTTCGTACAATACACAAATATATATGAAAATGAATATCTTGTTAAGCAAAGCAGAACAGAAAGCAAGAATCAAAACAGAAATTTAATTACAGGAAACCCCACCTTCAAAGGTATACATACTATATCTCAGCTCTGGAGGACCCTTTTCACACGGTTTAAATGCCCACTTCCCACCACAAAATGAAAATATTTATGGAGCCTAAACGTACGACGCCGACGGTTGACAGTTAACGAATTCAGGGTTCAGGTCTACTTGTAGAGACTTTTATAACACTTTACGGCTTTTCTATTACGTTTTATGAAGATTCCTGTGTAATAGGTTTACCCTATCACACAGGAATGTTCCTACTTAAAAAGGTAGTAAAAATGATACTTTACTATAAATATACTGTTGCTAAAAAGTTACTTTTTAAAAAACTCTATTTCTTTTCATTGCCGAATCATATACCCTGTGGAATTTGGCGATGTATGTATTTGAGATATCTCAAGATATTATAATTATCATAATCGCTGACGGAGCACTCTAGAAAACACCCGCGACTTATTCTATTTGGATTTAGAGTAGAAAATCTGTTTATTTATTGTTATTCTTTCCTATCTGTCATTCTGGTAAGTGGAGTCATCTGAACTGACACAATAATTTTTAATTAATGTTTTTTACACAACCACATTGCATTCCCTTCGTACTGTGATATTTCATCTATTTATCCACCTTACGACTAAATGACTTTGCCACATTATCTCTTCTAGTTCACACAGAAGCTGTGACGTAATCGCGAGTGTCTTTGTCATTCACTTTGTCACTCACTTAGTGTATGTGTAAGTAATGACACATACACTGAGTTAGTGTATGTGTCATTACTTTCCAAAGAATTACACGTTTATGGGTTATACAACATTTACACGAGCAAAGTCACGTGCTTTATAATTTAATAATAGTGCTAGTTGATTACTGTTATTACTTACTCATCAATCACGCTTTTATCCCCAAGGGGTAGCAGAGGCATACTATACGTAACAATATGAGTCAAAAATTGCCTATAGCTCAGCAATATGCTAATATTGCTGAGCTATGCGCAACATGAGTCAAAAATTGCCTATAGCACAGCAATATTCTAATATTGCTGAGCTATGGCCAATTCTCATAGAGAAGTAATTGTAGAATACCAATGTAAATTACAATTTATTTTAACTTACAGATCACGGACCTTAGAGGTACGGACGGACTGTGTTAAAGTTTAGGTATATACCTATAGTACTATTATAAAGCCAATGTATGAGTACATTGTTTTTCTTTCTTCTATGCAGTACTGGTTGCGTTTTAAGTCCCACTACGTTTGTAATACAATACTTTCATACAGTAATCAATACTCTGATGTTTTATAAACTGTAGGGCCTCGTCTAATTAAATATGGAATGATGTTTGCTTTGTACTGTACTACATCTCTAGGGACATAGCATTTATGTGAAATTTATAATATGATAAAGTAATAAGTTTAAATATTATTATTATTTCCTTTATTTATTCTATACAAATATTAAATACATTTTAGAATAAATATATAATTTAACAAAAAAATATTTAATAATAAATATAAAACAGCATCCAAAATACCAAGAGCTTTTAGCTTACCCGTGACCACGGCTGGTTTAATCCGGTCGAAACGTCTGGAAGTATAAGGTAGGCTTTGTACCTAATAATATACGTCGCGACTAAGACCCGAAATATCATAAATCTGAGAGACAATCGCAAAATTTTAAAAACATTAATAGCCTTAAGCGTGTCTTGAGTATTGAGAAACGTTCTGTATTACGGCCCTAAGATACCGGTGGATAGGGCTCCAGAGACAAAAACCTCATCACAATACTTGCCGCATCGAGGAGTACTGCTTTCTGGATCTGGTCCTTGACCCAGCTACCTAACGCGAGCCTCTTGAGATGTATTTATTATTATTAAATTTACACCTCACGTCATGTCTTTGCCCCGAAGGCGTACACAATACGCCCAATCTTCATCAATTTTATATGTTCTAACGTAATAAATAATTAGAAATAAATTTATGTAAGACTAGCTGACCCGGCGGACTTCCTACCGCGTTTAAATTAATACATGTTGTTTTTATTTATTAGCTAAGTTTTAAAGCAGGAAAAGCAGCTTCTCTCCCGGAGAATTGTTTGATATGATGCTTATGGCTACTTCTTATCATCGCACCGCTCGCCATAGGCAGGGTGTTTACTCTTAGACTTTGCATCCGGAGCGCTCGTTTACGATTAGGTCTGATAGGGGGTTTCTTTTGCATACGCTTAGATTGTTGAATGAGTTCCCGGTGTCCCCAAACATATACGTTATGTGGTTCTTGGATGAGCTCCCGGTTTTCCCGAAAGAATGAAGTATGTGATTCTTCAGAGAGGTCTTAATAGGTGTCAGTAACAGGGTCGGCAGGGCGAGTGCCGCATCTCGGGTATTGCAAGCTTCCATAGACTACGGTGACCACTTTCCATCAGGTGGGACGTCTGCCACCTCAGGGGTATAAAAAGAGCCCTTATAAGTTCTTTAAAATGAATCTTAGAAGATTGTTGTCTGGTCAGTAAAGCGAGTGCAGCCCCCTCGATGTTATAAATGTCTATAGGACACGGTGACCACTTTGGCTACCTCAGTGGTATAAAAAAAAACAAAATACTTGTAACGAATCTACGGTTGGTGTTAAAATAATATGTACGTTTCCCTTGTACAGCAAATTAGGTGACATACCGACATCAGCGCCGTCTACCAGAGTCAATTGTATTTTAAAACAATCCAGTAACCCATTAAAATATACACACAAAATTTTATTTCAATCGGTCCCGTCATATAGGAGTTTGGTGACAAACACTTTTTTGGCACCCAACTGACACAATATTTTTTATTTCTGAAACAGAACTATTTTGTATTCCAACCAAACAGACCAAAGAGATCCGGACCTCATACTATAGCCCTACGAAACTCATCGATAAATGTTTGACAACCAAGTGACTCTATTTTTAAATTTCTTAACTAAAGAGACTTAAAGAACATCTAAATTTCACAGGCAGGAAAATGTTGTATAGAAAAATTTTATCGTCATTTTTAGTTTTTGCTTTTTTTATTATGTTTGTTTCTAACCGTTTAAACCTACCCTGAACCTATACAAACCTTTCAATATGAAAATCAGCCAAATCGGTCCGGCCATTGTCGAGTTTTAGCGAGACTAACGCACATCAATTCATTTTTATATATAAGATGATAGCATTTCTGAGTTGAAACGGACAGTGACTGTTTGTAGCTATTAGTTGTTGAAATTTTGAAGTACAAGACTTTCAATTTCTTTAGAACCACAATTAATAACATAACGTGCCTTCCAAAGCACATAAGACGTGCAAACGAAAATACCATAACCGGTTACCAATCTCAGGACCGGCGTTAATATAACTCGCTTAACTTTATGTCCGTATACAGAATACTAAGCAAACAAAAAATAACAAACTATATTAAAACGTCCTAACTCCAATCCGGAGCCACAAAATGTAAATTGTTCCAATTCCGCCATAAATTCCCTTTTTAATCACAATCCTTAAATATCAAAATGCATTTCACTCCAAAATTGGCAAATATTAAATACCCAGCAAGCTCGTAAGAATTTATTGAAGCTTTGCTTATAAACAATAACCGAAATCTAATATAGCCAGAAATGGAAGCAAATCGTTAACAGATTCAGAATGTGTACTGGATTATATTTAATGGTGGAATTTACGGAAGTTACGATAATTTGACTGTGAAGTGAAACATAAGTTACTCGAGAACATTTCGGTGGATGGAGCATTATTGACTGTATAACCGAGTTCAATCAAGTAAAGTAGCTTACCCCAACTTCGCCTGTAACCCAGTGCACCAGCTGACTGACAGAGGTCTTAAAAAAACCACACTGCATTTAGTTCTATGAACTTAAAAAAAAACAAAAACATCTAGTTCAGACTTTAAAGTGATTCCAAAATGCACTATAGTGAATATAATGCCCAACTTAGTTTTATGATAAAATATCAAGTTATTTTAAAGTACTAAATTCATGTGTTGAAAGCAACTAGGAAATATTTTATACTCCGGGAATTGCTGGGACTGGCAAGTTTCAATTGTACTACAGGTTCTAAAAGTTGTAAAATGTGCCTTAACTACGTCTTTGTATTTTGCCGTAACTTTTATGTTAGTTCTATTGCTAAATGAAAATTATAGAAAATACTGCTCATCTTTATCCATTATGGAGTGGCATAATTACGTCCATACCACAGATCAACTTCAAAGCAATCTTACCATTTATTTATAAGAGTGGTCTTTATCTATTGAAAATACAGTTCTAAAACTAGTGTTTGGTATGATATGAAGGCTGAGCCCAGTTATCGTTGCATGCCTGGCGCGATGGTATGTCAAATCATGATAGTGTGGTGACCACAGAATTGCGATTATAAATCAAAGTCCCCCACTATGTCTGTCTTTCTACGAATCGACTGGATTGATTTTCATAAAAAAATGAATGAAGCCCAATGCATTTACTGGATTTATCTGTATAAAGATTTTTATATTCCTTACATTCTAAAACCATTAAATCTAGATTAATCTGTATATAGATATTTTACCACAAAACACATAGCAAAGATAATTGATCCTAATTACCATTAATTAATTATCCAGAGGATTTTTTTTTGTACAACCATGCCAGTTCGTTGCATGTGCCGTCAACGTGAATCCAAGTGAGGTTAAACATGGGTGCTTGGTAATATTTTTATGTCTGTACTGGTATCTAAAATTATGACTACCTATTACCAAAACTACTGATATAAAAATAAATATAGTTGATAACAAAATTACACTTACCAATCGATAGATCTCAAAACTTGAGCAACACAAATTAAATATTATTCTCCGTGGTAATTTTACCATGGCCCCCATTTGGCCATCGGCACGCTGTGCAGATGGCCAACTGAAAGTTCCACTTTGAGATATACTGCCTGTAAATATAAATAATAAAATAAAATAAAATAAATAAATATGCCTGTAAATATGTCTTCATAGAAACCAGTCCTGTAATGTTGTTTATCATTTTGAAGTTTTATTAAATGCTTCTATAAAACTTTTCTTAAACTGAAAGGAAAAACGATTCCTTAACCTCGGGGGAAACCGCAGTGACTGGAGATGGGGGTCAGTTTCTGTCCATTCGGGTAATTTTATTTTAGTTTTTCTTGTCAGTTGGATTAGAAAGAAAGTACTTATTTGATTTCTTATAAGTTTACAAAGTTATTATTGTTTTACGTTTTGCGTGGACAGGGAACAGTATAAATTATCCATAGGGCGTAGAAAGGTCCTACATAGCTCTTCACCACTGAAGACAAACTGACCTGCAAGATGACTGATTGACGGACGAGATTCTGCCACCGACCCACATTTTAGGAAAATACCGGTCAAGCGCAAGTCGAATTCTGGCGCTGAGGGTTCCGTACCTATCCATTTTACCGCCATAAAAAAAATAGTAGCCACCTTATGTGAGGAAGTGACGGAGATTAAGCTACACCTCCAAATTGTATGGGCGCCCATACAACTCAAAGGTCTATGTTAATTGGTGTTATTTGTCTACTGAGTATGTATAAGGGCAACCCCTTTATTTTCCCTTCATAATTTTTTTGGAACTTTGCTTTTATTTTGTGCAGTAAGACCTTGCTTTTGCCATCGTCATTCTTGGTCAACGGGTTCTACCATAATATATAGGTTTTCGACCAAAACCTCTAGGGTACTCACGGTGGACTTCGAATTGTTAATTTTGGATTATATAGATACGATGACAGACGACGACGAATATAGATACGTATAGCACAAGTAAAAGGAAAATAAGGTATATTTTGGTACTTATAAGTTTTCACGAAAGCTAACTTAATTTGATTTTTAAACGCCTGATAGAGATTATAGACCTCAGTATCTGGTATAAATTTTAACTTGCTAGGTCCACCCGTTCCTGCGAACATCAATGGTGACACACGGACAGACTGACAGACGGACAAGAAAGTGATTTTCTAAGGGTTACTTTTTTACCTGTTACGGAACCCTAAAAAGATAGTGAAAAGTCATGTAAGAGCTATGTATATCAGATCTACCTCAAGACGAATTCCAGGCTCCAAATTTGATACTTTGAATGACAAGGTGAGAAGAGGCACATAATTTATCTCGGTCTAGTTTAGTTCCAGTGTGCACAGAAAATGTTTCTTGCTCATCGTTATGGCGTTTTTTTATGAAAGGATACTAACTTTATGAGAAAGCAAAAATAGTTTAACCGCAATAATGGTTTTTCTTATAAACAATTTTTTATATGCCTTCAAAATAGACGGTTAGCTGTAAAAGAGCAATAAATCAATCAACGAACTCATTAATTACACTTTTGATGTTAAATGTGCAGTTTTAGGTGAATTGAAACTCTAGACAGATGTCAGACCCTGATTTTATTATGAATGAAAATCCGTGTGAATATTATATAAATTATTATATAAATAAAAGTTGTGGTCTGGTCTGTTCTCTTTTTATTCTAATTTGACTGTTTTGTATAATAATAATAATGTTTATTTTGAGGACTTAAAGCCCAAAAAATGTTAGTAGTACAAAATAATTATAAAAACTAATGTTAGTAACTTAACAAAAACACAAAACAAGACATTTATGCACCCACAGATGCCCGTCCTTGAGCTCTAAGTGTGGAGTCCAATCCATCGTTTAAGCATCGTACATTCCCACCGATTACACAATACTTTCAGCATACTGCTGTGGGAACTGGCGCGTGTTCTACGAAGGATGGAGGCGCTACGCTTCCGAATAATCGCGTAAAAGTCATCGACACGAGCTTCAGCAAACATTCCGGAAGCGCTACAGAACCGAGGAAGCTCCAACAGCACTGGACACGCAGGGCGCTGTATGCCTTCTGCGTATAGCTGACCCACAGGCTGCACATGTAAAAGGTCTGAGAATAAGCTCGAAAGAGCATCAGTTTTACTTCATTATTAGTATTGATACAGCCTAATCTGTCATAGCGAACTATCTCTGCTGAATGATGGGCGAGACTTTGGGTCAATCACTCGATTGACCCAAAGATTTTATGAACGAATAGAAAGTACGAGTAAATACGGTTGCACCTATGCACCCCTTTCATTTATAAGAAAGTCGTGACATCTTTTTAAATTCTTATATATCAAAAAACTTTAATGGTCGTCGTTTTTGATAATATTTTCGTAATATGTAAGTAGCAGAGATAATAAAGTCATTAATTAATATAAAATTATGTATTTACTTATAGTAATATTAAACAAATAAACACATAATCATCATTACAACGCTTTCATTCAATCGTCAAAATATCTACTGGCACTTAATTGCTTCAAAACCAACAAAACGGTAGCATACATTCGCAGAAAACCCCAAGAAATAATAAAAAATGTATGTGTATGTACTAGAGTACACAGGTAAGAAGAGAAACTTCTTTACGACATTTTTTTTACGGCTATATCATTTCTCTCATACGTCGAACAACGGCGCCAACCGAAAAACGATTTTTTTTAATAGCTATGAAATTTCTCTGAATATCGATAAAGATATTTCACTTCAATACTGCACAGTTTGCATAATGTTTAGTTTAGGACGTATTATTGAAATTTTTTACATACAATCATATAAAATACGTAACAAAATAATATGGAATGCATTGGTTTCATGACATCATCTATATTATACTGCTTATACATAAACATACACGCTGACACAATCCAAAAATATCGCTTACCCCGTTCATATATCTATTTCGATCATAATATGATTATCCTGGTGCTCGATCGATATCAAACCTGAAAACGAGCGCTTCCATAACATGGATACAGCAAAACTTAGTTATCATGGCAATTACCCTCATTGTGCTGATAAATATCTTACGCTAATATTCGAGATCAATCAACTATATTATGTTTGACATAACAAAATTTAGGGTATGTTTGGACAGGTGTGATGTATTAAAGTTGTATTTTGAGATTATTTCCATAATTAGTATCGGGATATTAATTACAAGCTCAGTTTGCCAACAAACACTTTATGGTAATCAATTTCAAACTTTGCTTTCTTGGTAAATAATATTATTACTAATATGTCACGCTAGTTTTTGTCCGTGGTTGCGCCCGTGTTGTATAGTTTTCCCATATTTTTTCCCACATCAACTTATTTCCGAGATAAAACCATTCCTATTTGTGCCAGTCAGGGTGTCCAGCTATCTGGAACTAAGTTACAGTAAATTGGCTTAAGGGTTTGAGCGTTATTGAATAACAAACATCCATACGTATTCACAAATTTTCATATTATATTATCAGTGTTCTAAGCAAACACTCAGTTAAGCAGCTTTTGCTAAAGTGGCATTCACTTTCCAAGCGTTTCCGTGCTGTGAAAGGCACGTTAAGCCGTTGGCCCCGGTTGCTAGTAATATAGCAGTCGTTAAGGCTAGTTAAAGGCCTTATAGGCGGTTTGAAAATTTCAACGACAGGTCGCCACATCAGTGCCTATTTCAACACGGTAATTGGCTCATCACCTGTTACGTGGGACAAAAATGCATACCGTGAAAAGTGGGCGTATAGTATGCCTATGCCAACTCCTTCGGGGAATAATGATCTATGTATGTATGTGATAATATATATGATGTATAGTAATGGAGTTTGGTAGCGAGTCAGTATAGAAACAAGTTAATCCCTTTGGAAAAATGTTTATTAATGTTTTTTTACATGTTTTTTTCTTGAGTCATTTGTGGGTTTTATGTTGCAAGGGTCTTAAATAGGTAGCACAGTCTCTTACAGTTTTAGAGAACAAACTATACTTTATAAAATCTTATTATAATCATTGTTCTATTGTAATTTTGGTGTACAATAAAGATATATTATTATTTATCTATTGTATAAAGCAAATCTGATATTTATTGTTTGATTAATTTTCAGTAAATATTTTACAATAGAGGTTGTATATTAAAACGTCTGGAATAAACCACAAAATAATGTAAAATTTAAAGTTTGATGTTTTTCTATATCGCTTTTTTTGGTAAATATAATAAATATCTACATTAACACACAGTTTCAATCCCTGTCTCGAATCAAATTGTCTTTTTCCACTTTATTAAAAATTTATATCTACATTAAAGATTCCTTAAACACTGTGTGGGTTATTGTTCAGTTCAAATAGGACCAGGGTTATAACATATAGCTTCTATATAAGCTATATATAACCTAATTCGACATGAGTACTATTAAACCTCTAGCGCAAGTATCCTAAACTAACAATAAACCCGCTTACAGAATTTTGGGCCTCAAATGAGTGAACCGCAAATACCACGGTGTTTCCACATCACTGCCTACTGACTGTAGACAACATTGTTCAATTGAGCGGTTGCATTAATCTACACGCCCTTTTCACTAACAGACTAGCATCAATAACAGATTACTATCGAATATTTTATGACATTAAAATTTTCTGTAACTATAGAGATTTTTTTACTCAAATATCATGATTTCTATAAAAAAAATATATTAAATAACAAATGCCTTTAACAAATTAGATATTCTTACGTCTAGTTAAGAAATAATCCGTCATAATCGATCGTCACCGTGCTCCAAACACCATGTTTGGGAGATCAGATTTACTAGAGGCAGTTTCTTAAAGCGTTAGATACTATAGGAGCCGTAAATATATATGGAAGAAGAATCTAGCACAATGGACGTCATGGTATAAGGAGTGCGGGCTGCACAAGTAGCACGTATGGTACAGGGATATGCCGTATTACATAGCTATATCTGACGTCAACGCATTGTATAGACAAGGACTACTAATAATAAAGAAGAACCTCCCCCTGTGAAAAAGCAACCTGCCTCTTGTAAAGGTACAGAGTACTAAAAGGCTTAGAAAAGCACCTGTGTGGTGGCGGGCAAACCACCAAACAATAGCATTCCCAAGTAGGGTTGTGTCAGGCTGGCGGCCGATCATAAAAAGCAAGCCAAAACATTTTGCAGTATGGAATTTAGACATACTGCACCGACCCCAAGTAAATTGGGACAAGGGCAAGAGGATGATGACCATCGAATATTTTTTACATTATTTAAAATTAACTATGGCCCTAATATTAATATTAAAAAAGCCAAAGATTGTGAGTGTGTCTGTCTGTCTTTCGCATCATAAGATTTTAATCGCGACATACTTGAATTTATGTTGTATCTCTTTAAGATGTGTGTTTTCAAGTCCGCTTAGGGGATCTCACTATATTTTTTCTTTTTATACCACTGAGGTGGCAGACAAGCATACGGCCCACCAGATGGAAAGTGGTCACCGTAGCCTATGGAGTTTGCAACACCTGTGAGGTGCAGCACTCGCGCTGCTTTAAAAACCTTCTAAGACCCCTTTTGAAGAAGCCCATACTGTAGACGTTCGGGAAAATCCAGGCAGGGAGCTCATTCCACGACCAAAGCGTACGCGAAATAAAGTCTCTATTGGACCTAACCGTATGTGAGCGCTCCGAACGCAAAGTGTGAGGGTGAAAACCCTGTCTTTGGCGGGCGGTGCGATATGATAGAAGGTAGCCGTGGGCATCATGTCAAACAATTCCTTAGAGCACAGACCGTTGTATAGGCGATAGAACACACACAAGGAGATTTATGAATTATTTATTTTTCTATTATTTGAAATCCGAGCTTGATTTGTTCAGCGGAATTGTATGGCAGTCATGATTGTCTATTATACTTTTCAAGAAAAGATATAATCAACATTTTGAGTCATGTGTATATAATACCAGTCATACATAATATCAGTCTATCGGAATCACACCCAAGTGGGTTGGTCCAATCCAATTAGCTTTAGTAGATAATCCAAACTGATTCCTCGTAAAGTTATGATAATAACTACCATATTTCAGCTATAAGTGAGAACAGTAATTTATTTAGTGATATCGATGCTAATTATCTAATTGACTTTTGGTGAGCCGTTGTAGTTTATGAATATTGGTTTGTCTATGGGGATAACACAGCAGTGAATAGTTTCGGAGCAATAAATGTTGTATTTAGTGTTGTACTTACTGGTAAACTTCAATGTTTAACAAAACTAATCACTTTTTGGAAATATAGCGCTGTTATAGATGTTAAATTACAAGATTAAAAAAGTAGATGACAAAGATACCAGCAAGTAAGATCCATTAAAATACAAATCCTGTAACAATATTATTTGTACTGGCATATATCGTATATCTACTGTGAACATGTAGCAAATATTGTGTATTTAATGGAGATAAAAGAGAATTATGTATTTACGAGATAGCAGTATCTGTGTTTGCTTAATATCCATTCTGCGTTTTTTTTCCAAAGTTCTTGAGCATTTAGTACATCGACAATTAATAAGTTATCTAACCCAGAATTATCTTCTCAACCCTCTACCATCAGGCTTTTGGCCAAGTCACAGTACTGTGACGACCCTTTAAAAGTCGACCGACGATATCCGGCTGGCCATGAAGAAAATATCCCTTACCGCTCTTGTGCTGCTTGACTGCATTGTGCATTCAACTATGTGGATCTAGATGTTTTTCTAGGTATTCTTAAAACGCTTCAATTCTTCTTAAAGGCTGTAACCTGGTTTGACTCTTATTTTAAGGGGCGCTCGCAGTGCGTACTGTGACGCCCTTCTGGGGCCAACAGTAACAGGAGTACAGGGTGTGGGCTTGCAACTGCTACTGGATTGCGCTGCTGGCCTGCGGCTGATGTGGGATACACTGGTTTGTAAATGCAAAGCCCGATATGAAATTTACCTAATTTATTATTTATGTTTATCGCGTGTATTTACTTTGCACATAACTTTTATATTTGGATCACAAACGCGACTGCAAATTCAATGCAGTATCTAAACCGGATTTTTATTGGTGGTGATCAGCAGCGAAGTCGTCGCAATGGAGCTCAGCCATCCAATCCTCAAAGAAGTGACATCAGCCAATGTATCTTTTATTTTCTATTCTTTATTTTAAAACAATAATTGTTTATTTGCCTAATGGCTATCGCTGCGACCAGCCAGCACGCTTGGCCCCATACCATGGTGTCCTCCATACATAATATGGAGACGAATACCACAGTACGTCTGCTACTGAAGAGCTGTTAAATAAACTTGAGCGATTGCAGAACTTTATATGGTTAATTTGCAATCTACGCAAGTACGACCATGTCTTAGAATTTCGTAACAAACTCAAGTGGTTCCCAATCAGACTTCGTAGGTATACTCGGATATTGTATGTCCTATTTAATATCCTGCACAATCCCTTATGTCCTTCCTACCTACGGGAGCGTTTCTCTTATATGCATACACCCGATGATCCTTGTAGATCGCACCTTAAACATCACCTTACTTTTCCTTCTCACAAAACAGATATTTACTCCAGAATTTTTCTCTCTCCCAACGAAGATACAATCTTGCCAATCTGTTATACTATACAAAAAGAAAGTAAAAGAACATTACCTCTCCTCGTTGCCTTACCTATCTTGATTGAAATATTATTATTACTTATCTATGTAAATATGTACAATATGTACATATTTATATTTATGTATATATATTGTGTATGTTTTAAATATTTTGGTACTTGATATTTTTTTTATTTCTGTTTTTATATGTATGCCATTATTATTTATGTATGTTCGTTAACCTGCACACACATTAATTACTAGTTAACGCCCGCGGCTTCGCCCGCGTAAAGAAATTTTCCCGTTCCCGTTTTTCCAAAGAAACTTGTTACTGGGATAAAAAGCAGCCTATGTATTATTCTGATGTATAAGCTATATTATTGTAAAGTTAAATAAAAATCTATTCAGTAGTTTTTACGTGAAAGAAAAACAAACATCTACACAAACTTTCACAAACTTTCACGTTTATAATATTATTAAGATATCACACCTTAACATCTATCTCAGGCCTACTGGAAGAGATTTCTGTGGAAATGAGTAGGCCTTTGTAAATTGTTATCTTCTTTGTTGTTTTCTTTTATTATCACTTGTGTGTACATAAATCAATAAATAAACAGAGTGAAACGGTTTGACTCCGAAACAGAGATGCGTATTATATAAGTTTCAGATTCGTCCGTGCGTGGAATACTGCTCACATCTCAGGGATGACACCGCCAAGTACTTAATTAATACTCTCGACGCGTTGCAGTGACGTGCCATCCGTGAGATCATTGTCCGTCTTACACCGTTGGAGATGCTCAGTACATTCGCCGACTCAGCTAAGTTTTACCGTGATTTAATCAACCACTGTGAGTGTTCTAAAGGTCTCTTCCAAGTGATCCCACGGCGGGGCAGGGATGACTGTGGACACAATCGTGCCTAGAACCTTTAGGATAATAACTTGAAACTCTCTGCCGCCGCACATGTTTTCCTCTGTGTCCTTTAAGAGAAGCTTGTTAAAGCATATTTCTTGGCCCTCATTGTGAGAAGCCACTATCTGAGCCCTTTTAGCTGTGATAGCTGCTCTCAATCAAGGGTTGTGGTCTCCGCCAGCCTTTAGGCGTACGATTAAATTTCGACGTGCCAAAAAAACTGTATTTACACAACCACAAGTTGTAGCGATCTGTATTTAAAATTTTAAAACATATGGCCTTCAACTTGTCTTAACGACTGCAATATTACTAGCAGCTTGGAGACCTTTCTTACCCTATGGCCACCAACTAGTCGCTCCAGCGACGGGTGACCTACGACGCGAATTGCGACGGGAACAAAAGTATAGATATTGATAGAGCATGCCACGATCATCTGCGACGCGACCTGTGACGCGATCGGCCATACGGAAATGCACGAACGATTCGCGACAGCGACGGCAATGAGGTGGGCGGCTGAAACTAAACTACTGGCAATATTGTTGTCAATGGCTGGCAATGGCTGAAACTAAACTAATGGCAATGCGCGCGGCCACGGCGCAGAGCGACACGATCGGCGACTGCGTTGGACGAATTTAGCGACGAGCAACTAAAACTATATTTTTGTTTTACTTGCCGCGATATTATTTTCAGAATACATACTGATGTTTTATTTATTTATTTTATGTGATTATAAATTTATAATATAAGGTATTCTACCAATAATCACAATAATAGTAACAATTACAGTATTATTTACTTACTTGACTGTAGGTAACTACTAAGATACTTATTATTAATGTGACTGATTCTAAATATACTTAGCTATTTATAGTTTGTAGCTACTTAGATACTTGTAGTTCGTGTGTATTTTTAAGTAATAACACAAAGTTTAATTATTTTTTTATTTTGTAGGCTGTTTACTATAACTACTAGTAGAGAAGTTTTCTCGTTCCCGTTTCCCACAGGAACTTTATCCAGGGATAAAAAGTAGCCTATGTGTTCTTCTGACTTATACGCTATATTATTGTAAAGTTTCATTCAAATCTATTCGGTAGTTTTTTTCGTGAAAGAGTAACAATCATCCATACAAACTTTCGCATTTATAATATTATTAAGATAAAGATAACGATAATACAAGATAATAGATTTTACTATTCAATAACCAAGAATACATATTTTCCATAAAATATACAAGAATGAACTTTTGACTGCCTCTGTAGAGCGGTGGGAGTGTATCCGACTCCTACGCAAGAGTTCGTGGGTTCGATTCCCACCCAGGATAAAACTTTGTTTGATGAGCACGGTGGTTTATTCTGTGTCTGGGTGTTATGTATCGATAATATGTATGTATATAGAAATAAATAAGTATGTTTATCAGTTCATCTGGTTACCATAGTACAACCTTTGCTTAGTTTGGAATCAGAATTTTAGTTTGCGTTGTGTGAGATGTCCTAATGAAATTACGATATTTATTTAAATATCCTACTAAAACAAAAATTAAAATTTATGAATCGGAAACGATATTTATGAATCATGAACGATATTTCGCTTCTCTTAAAACGAACATTAAAACAAAGAACTCAATTAAATTCCCTCAAAACTCTTAGCTCGCTCTGAACTCTATATAACTGGTGGGATACGATTCGCCATGTTTTGAATTCAATCCGCGTTTCTTTTTTCTTTTTTTTTTGTTTTCGCGGGGAATGCATTTACGCACCGTCATCCCTGCTGTGGGGGCAGCAGGGACGGTGTGTGGGGCTCCCGGCCCGTGAGAGAGGGCCGTCCTACCCACTAAACCCCGCGGTGTTCCGCCTCACCTTAAAACCGACTCGCAGGGTAGGCCTGAGGTTAAATCACTGCGAGCCGGCAAGGGGCACCCCAGAACGGAGGGGTCCGTCTCGGGGCGGTCGATAAGCGACCACCCCGGAGCTCCCTAAGGAGCTGAAGAACTAGCCCGCACCTCCACCGCTCTCGAGCGCTCCTCTGTAAGCAGAGGAGGTGAGACCGGCTGGTACGGGCGTGCGCAAAAAGTGGGCACCCCCTGGAACACAGAAAGGTGCCCGTTGCCAAGTGGCCAGTTGGGCGGGGTCCCCCGACCTTCCGCCCACGGCCAGACACTATTCGGGGGCGCGCATGTATTGAGCACGTCGACGCCCCCGAACCGGACGGCGGGGCGGGAGCGTCTGTCCCGTACGCTCCCGCACCCGCAACTCCTCACGTTTCACCGCCATCACCTCGCTAGCAAACGAGGCGACGGCGGCCCAACACTGTTGGCTGCCGACCATGGCTTGCACCACAGCCGGCAGCGACAAATTTCCACCGACAAGGCCCGTAAGGGCGATACGCGGCCCGTCCCACGCCGGGCACACGGCGAGTGTGTGCTCCGCCGTGTCCACGACGCCACTTGAGCAGTGGCGACACACGGGGTCCGGCTCCACCCCATCCACCTCCCACAGGTGGAGGTGGCATACGCCATGCCCTGTGAGGAGCTGACTGAGGTGAAATGTCGGCGCTCCGTGTGCCCTCTTCACCCAAGCCCGCAGGACGGGCCGGACAGCCCCCACGAGCCGGGGGCTAACTGAGGGGCCTACCAACCTCTCGGCCCACTTCCGGAAGAGATCGTCGCGAGCCGACTGTCTCCAGCGGTCGATCTCGTCCGGAAGGGGCCGTCCGCCATTTCTACGCACCAGGGCGCTCTCCTCGTAAACACTCTTGAGGACTCCAGCCTCGAGATCCCAAGGGAGGCTTCCTGCAATCAGGCACGCCGCCTCGTAGGAGACGGTGCAGTACGCTCGTGCCGCCCTCTACGCAATCGACCGCTGCGGACGCCGCAGCAGCGGGATTGTCTTGGCGCAGAGGGCGTGCGCCCAGATGGGCGCTCCATACAACGCCTTTGAGCGCACTACACCGTCGTAGAGGCGGCGGCTTGCACTATTTGGGCCTCCCCGATTGGGGAGCAGCCTCGCCAGCCTTCCGGCGTACGATAACAACTTTGGCGACAGACGCCGGAAGTGCTCGACGAAGCCCCATCGGCTGTCGAGTACCAAACCAAGATACTTAATACACGACCCGACAGCGATGGGGGTGCCGCTCACCACAATCTGGCAATCTCGAGGGGGCCCTCGCCGAGGCCCGTGAAAGAAAACGGCCTCGGACTTTTCGAGAGCCACTTGGAGTCCTAGCGCCCTGATGCGGCTGACCACCTGGGCAACGCCCGCGGTGGCCAGGACTTTCGCCTCGCGAAAATCAGGGCCCCGCGCGGTGACTAGGGTATCGTCGGCGTAGCAGAGAACGCCGACTCCCCGAAGAGTAGCACCGCGCAGGACCCAATCATATCCGATGTTCCACAGGAGTGGACTCAGAACCGACCCCTGTGAAACACCGCACGACATATTTGTGCGGACTACCCCCGACCGGGCCGGATAGGAGATGGCCCGGTCGATAAAGTAGTCCGCGAGAATGCGCCTGAGGTACCACGGGACATTGTGGTACCTCAGCGCCTCGGCGATGGTCTGCCAGGGGATGGTGTTGAAGGCGTTCGCGATGTCGAGCGACACCGCCAGCAACACCTCCCCCCGACCGACCGCCTCTTCGACGCTGTCCCGGAGCCGAGAAATGGCGTCCAGGGTCGACCTCTCGCGACGAAATCCGTATTGGCCGTCACTAACGTCGTCAGTACCCTCTTCCCGCGCAGGAAAGAGGGTACTGACGACGTGGCCGACGAATGAGGGCTCGAGAGACTTGTTCGGAGTTTGTCACTCACGGCTTTGTACGGGCGCCACGGATCTTGATTGAGGCTCTCGAGCCACTCCTTCCAGGCCGCCTCCTTGGCGGCCTTGATTGCCGAGCATAGGGCAGCTCGGGCAGCCCGGTATGCGGCGAGCGGCTCTTCTTCTTGGGCAGGACCGCTGTTTCTTCGACCGCGATGGCGAGTGTACCTACGCTGGGCTGCATGGCATGAAGTACGCAGCCCAGCCAACTCATCATTCCACCAATACACTCGCTTTCGCGGCCGAACAGGCCTCGCCCTCTTCATCGCCGCATCGCAGACGCGAGTCAGGGCGCCGGAAAGCCGCCCAGCCCTCGCGTCCACGTCCGGGCTAACGTCGCCCGCGGCCCATCGCTCGACGATGGCCGCCTCCTTCGCCAGTTCCCGGTCCAGCGTCTGCAAACGCCACCGCGGACCTTCCTCAACCGATCGGCGGTCCCCGACCGCCGGAGTCCCGGAGCCGGTGTCGACGATGTCGAACCATATGTAGCGATGATCCGACATCGTCTCCACCCCCTCGATCACCATCCAACCACGTGTGCGGCTAGCCAGGCCAGAACTGGCAAAGGACAGGTCGATTATACTACGACCCGTCCCCGTTCGCCGCACGAACGTGTGGACCGACCCTCGGTTGAGCAGCACCAAGCCGTTGGACACCGCCCATTCCTCGACCATCTCTCCCCGGTTATCGGTTTCTGGAGATCCCCACGCCCGTGAGTGTGCGTTGAAATCTCCAGCTACCACCACCGGGGTGGGGTGCGCTTCTGCCAACAGAGCCCCGACCTCAATCAACCAACGCTCATACTCAGCGAGGCTTCTGTTGAGCGAGAAGTACACCCCGACTATTGCAACGTCTCCCAGCAGCGCGAGGACGCAACCGAGTCCCTGGAGCACCCTATCAAAAGCACCCCGCTGGGAGACGATAGCCACCAACTCGTCGCGGCTGCCAGCCCAGTTGTCGCGGGCGCAGACCGCGTACGGTTCGGCGACTATAGCCACAGTCGCCTGTAACTGTGCGACAGACTGAAGCAGCAGATCTTGGGCCGCCGCACAGTTACCAACATTGGCCTGCAGTACCGAGATGGGAGCCATTTAGTTTTGGGCGATGTCCATCACCTCCTCTGAAGTCTGGGTGGGCTGACGCGTACGTCCAGAACCACCCCGACGCCTCCTCTTCTTGGACGCCGCCAGACAGGCTTTTGCGCCCAGGCGATGCGCAGCGGCAGTTCCCGCCGCCGCGCAGATGGGGCAGTTAAACGCCGCAGAGCAGCCGGCCGCCTTGTGACCGGGCTGCCCACAACGGAAACAGAGTGCGCTGCGGTCCACTCCCGCAGCGCACCGGGCTCCCACGTGCCCCACCTCCAAGCAGCGGAAGCACCGCTGCGGCCTGACTTCTAAAAGGACCGCACGGACGCGGGACCAGCCGATCGTGAGAGGGCGGCCATCTGTGACTATTTTGGCCACCGCGATCGGGCACTTGACCCACGCCGTGCCCTCCCTGCCCGCCTGGCGAACCACTTCGCCAACAACGACACTGGTGGTGGCGCAACCTCCTACGTCCGCCACCACTCGCGAAACAGACTCCTTTGTTGCCGCATCTCCTAGACCGGAGATGCGCAGCTCCGCGCACTTCTCTGGCCTGGCGACACGGACATCGTCGCCGAGGGCCACCCTCAGATGTTCGGCGAGGGTGTCAGCCTTTTGGCACCTTTCGGCGCCCGCCACTACAAGGATGCGACCTCCGGTGGCCGCCGTGCGGAAACGAAGGCCTCCAATGCCGAGGCTCTTGATGTCAACCTTTTGCTCCGCCTCGGCTAACTTGGAGGCGTATGTAACGCCCCTCTTTACCACGTCCTGCTGCAGCGTTATCACCACTGCAGCGGTTCGCGGGGCGCGGAGTTTAGGGGCGCGCTTTCCCACGGCAGGCGCTTTAGCGGGCGCCGGTGCCGACTGCGTCGCTGTCGGTTTGGCCAACGGCGCCTTCCTTTGCCGCCCCGCCACCACATTCCACGCCTCGGTTAGAGGTTGAGGCGTGGGTGCGGGCTGCAGACGCTCCTGGCGCGCCGCCTCAGCCTCTCGGGCCGCAGCGCTCTTCTTCATGCGCTTGCCAGCTGTTTTATTTTTCCCCAAAGAGGGGGAGGGATCCGGTGAAGTGGCTGAAGGAGCCTCCGTCTCCTCCAACGAAGGGCGGGAGACGGGGACAGAAGGACGCGCGGCGGCAGAGGCGCCAGCGGTCTGAAGACGACGGGCGGCACCAGCAGAAGTTCCAGGTTACCCACCGATGAGCGAGCGGGTGCTCCAGTTTCAGGAGCACCGACCGATACAGAAGCCCTGATCGAACGAGCGGCATTACGAGTATCCGCCTGTTAGCCCTGAGATGGGTGACCGTCAGTGGTATTTTCATGAACGAGCGTTTCCGTGCTTCAAAAGGTACATAAAACTGTTATTTAGTAATAAGGTCATCGTGAAAACGAATTTATGGCCTAAAGGAGGATACCTTTACTATGTGACAAATTAAATATTATTTCTATGACAGGATAAGACAATTACATTTTTTTTTATTTATAGTTTGCTTTTAGAGATTGCTAATTTCATTTATTGATTAGCAATAACCATAAGGTATTGACCAACTGAAGATTATGTTTGCATATTCTATTCTGTGCGATAAACAGTTTGCTTTCTGTCTATTATTGTCTAGTCATCAGTCAGATCTGTGTGATTTCTACGCTATTGCATACCTAAATTTCGATACCTACACCTTACTATTCAACAAGAATTCACGTTGTCTTCACTACATACTCCAAATTTACATACGATACGTTCAAACTCTGTGATCACATTGATATATCACACTATTACTATCGTTTATGTAGATCTGTGAAATTATCTGCAAGAGTATACGTACGAGTATCTATGAATATTTTATAGCAATTTAAGATTCTTCATCTTAGTGTATTTATCAGTTGCTTCCCAATATTTCCAGGATTTGGAGCCTAGGGTTTATTTTTATTTAGGTGCTAGTTAATAGCAATAAAATATTTACGTTGTAAATATCCATAGAGATTTTAAACGTATTTTCAGTTATCTGTAAATGATAATTGTATAAATCATCTTATACCACCTGTTTCATGGGAAAAAAATGCATAAGGTGAAATATGGGCGTAAAATACTCCTCTGCCACTCCTTCGGAGATATAGGGGTGATTGATAAATATATACATCTTATACAAGTGTTCATTCTAAGATAGGTGACAATTTATGGCATTACCATTTACAAGCGTATCCGTGCTTCTAAAAGCACGTTAAACCGTTGGTCTCGGTTGTCAATTACATGGCAGTCGTGAAACCAAGTTGAAGGCCTTATTGGCGGTTTGAAAATGTTCAACAGCAGGTAGCTCTGTCAGTTTTAACACAACTTTTGGGCCGCAATACCTCTGATGCTAAAATCGACTACAGGTTACGGTAACCACTTTCAAGTACGTGGATCTCATGCTTGCCTTCCAGAAGATTGAAATACGTTAGTAAGTTATGTTAGTAGTTATACAAAAAATAATATAGTCACAAGTCTAAGTACTTTTATATCAGTTATAAGTTACCCAGAAATAGAAAACTAAGGAACTTCACTCATGACTTTGCTTCAGAACTAGTAATTCGGTTTGATATCACAGGCTGAGAGAAGTTTCATCACATACCTAAAGCTAAAGTACCAACACTCTGTTTATCCCTCTTTGGAATAAAACAAATAAAAACACTTGTTTTTAAAAATACATGAAACGAAAATTTCGATCCCCTTTTTTGAAAAAAATTGCTAATGGATGGACGTGATACTCAATATTTAAGTTTATAAAGCCGCCCACTTGCACATATGCTGGGGTTAAATAATTAATTAAAGAGTTATTTAACTCGGAATTAAGTAAATAACTTTTAAACCCTAATCATGTTTTGTACCACAGAAAAATATGATCGGGTTAACTAACCCAGAGTTTTATATCACTCTATGTCCTACAAACAAACATTAATGATTGAACAAAGAATGAAACATGTATGTTTAAATCTTTTACACTACAGTTTGCCACATAAGACGTTTTCTTACACGAATGAATGTAACATGACAGCCGAGTGCATTTTAATTTTATCGTATTATGATTGCGCGGTGTGTCACTTTGAGGAGTCACGTGCCACTGTATAGTCTGTCAGCTGCTAACCCAAGATGGACGAATTAACCCTCAGAAATCGGTCAGTTAAATTTTAGCGATTTAACCCCCGGTTTACCCTGAACTCGGGGTGAAACAAGATAAATGAATGATTTAACTCGGGATTAGTCCATACCTCCGAGTTATACACGTTAACCCAAGATCGTGCAAGCGGGATTAAGATTTTTCTTTTTAATATGAAAAGCGTGTCTTTATACTTAAAAGTTAATTAAATTATAGTATATATATATATTATATTATATTATATTATATTATATTATAGTATAATAAACTCAAAAACTCTCATAGCTTGTTTAAAATAAGGTATCTACATAAGTACTTAACTTATGTAGATACCTTATTTTAAACAATCTATGAGAGTTTTTGAGTTTAACGCATTCATGCCCCCATAATGCTCGTACACCATCAGAGCGGTTGAGATTATTTAAAAATGTATGGCAAACACGAGCATTCACTCCAAATTGTTAAATTAGCATAACAGCTGCTATGTTAATACAAACGTACAATCAGCTTCATTAAGTGTAACATTATCGATGTCAACGTGAACTGAATACGCTATCAAATGAATTATGTATTCGCATCTATATTAACTAAGTGTGATATTGAAGCTTATTATATAGAATTATTTATGATCTAATACTTCGCTACTTCGCCTGTCTGGGGCGTCAATAGCACGAGGTAAGAGGTGTTTTCTTAATTCAATCTGTGAGCTTGAATTCTAATCATGAAACAAATCCCGGCTTCATTCATGGAAAACCGCGCATGTACCAAAGTACCCAAAAAAGGTGACAAGAGCAACCCGTTCAATTTCAGGCTGATAGCCGTCACCTCCCTTTTATCTAAGGTGATGGCGGGTGAAATCAATACACAGCTCCTGTGGCACATAGAGGAACTCGACCTGCTCAGTGACCGGCAGTATGGTTTCCGTCACGGTCGCTCGTCTG
Organism: Thumatha senex; assembly: GCA_948477245.1. Taxonomy (NCBI): domain Eukaryota; kingdom Metazoa; phylum Arthropoda; class Insecta; order Lepidoptera; family Erebidae; genus Thumatha; species Thumatha senex. Next base: position 24,351,273 of record OX419724.1, read on the forward strand.
GCGATCTTCGTATGTACACCGTTGTTCACCGTGTGTTGTTTGTTGTTCACCGTTGGGCGATGGCTACCAAGAGTAAAGGAGAGACTCTAGCAATAAGTCTCGATATCTCTAAGGCATTTGATCGGATCTGGCATCGTGGTCTTATATCGAAATTGCCCTCCTATGGACTGCCTGTGGGTCTTTGCGAATGGTTATTCAGCTTTTTGGTCGGTAGAACTATCACAGCCGTCATTGACGGCTGCTGTTCAAACTACACGGCCATAAATGGTGGGGTCCCGCAGGGCTTGGTGTTGTCACCCACTCTGTTTTTGCTGCATGTCAATGACATTCTGTCCATTAACGGCATCCATTGCTATGTGGATGACAGTACGGGTGACACTTACTACACGACTCCGATACCCTCCGATCCGAAGTGAAAGAAAGTTGAGAACAGCTGTGTCTGAAATCGAAGCTACTCTCGCAAAAGTGTCCGATTGGGGTAGACAAAATCTTGTCCAATTTAACAATACCAAGACTCAAGTAAAAGCCCCCATTACTGTAACGCCGCAATTCCAGGACACACCTCTCTAAATCTCCAATAGTATTGGGATCCTTGGTGTTGAGATATCTAGTGATGTCCAACATCGTAATCATTTAGAGGATAAGGCAAAGCTGGCATCCAAAAAGTCCGAGTGCTCAACAGGGCGCGGCAGTACTTTACTGCGGAGTAATCACTGCTTCTCTATAAGTCGCAAGTGCCACACATCGAATACTGTTGTCACCTTTGGGCTGGTGCATCTGAATACCAGCTTCGACCTTTCGACATGTTAGACCTCCTTATGCGTGTTCTATCGCCTGTCCAACAGTCTGTGCTTTGAGGATTTTTTTCTGTTATCGCAACGCTTACCATAGACAGGGTGTTAACCTTAACATTTTTCGTCCGAAGTGCTCGATACGGTTAGGTCCGATAGGGGCTATATTTCGTGTACGCTTAGATTGTGGAAATATATCAAAAATAAAAGCGGAATATTGCAAAAATTTAATTTAAAACAAAAGAATAATAGCTTTTTAAAATGACTTTCCGCCATGTAACGCCTCAGTCAATTAGCTATTGTGGAATGAGCTCTCTGCCTGGGATTTCCCGAACCGCTACAGTATGGGGTTCTTCAAAAGGGGTCTTAGGAGGTTTTTACAGTTATAAACACACAAACCCACAGATAAAATCGATAGTAATATAATTGTTTGTAGAATTGGATAATTTCCTAAATCGCTGAACCGGTTTTTACAGAATTTTCACTGATATATAGCTGATGTTACATGCAGTAGCTTAGCCTAATTTCTACTTTGAGAATGGGCACAAATATAATAATAAATATATTCACGAGTAATTTCAACAAACAAGACGCGGTAGTAAGCTAGTAAACAATAAAAAGTGCAACGAAGCTAAATTACTTTTTTTTCGCATTACTATACGCGTTCCAAATTATTTTATTTTGGACCGCAATTACCGTATACGTTGCACGTTGTACATTGACCGTTGCAGTGTTTTGTACCTAGACGCTGGTGTGGTCGATGAAGTAACCAGAATATGATTCTTTAGCACAAAGACTCTCATAGAGCGATGAATGATTCTTAGTATCGATGTACTTCGAAAACTCTTCGCTATGTACCTAGCACTGGTCGACATAGGAATAAAGTGTAGTTATACTGATAGCCTATTCTGATAGCCAGTTTAATATCTTATTGAATTGGCTACCAATTATTAATTAATAATGTTTTTGAGTAAATTCTATGACCGGGAGCTACCTTTTCAGTTTCATGGCGTAAAGCAAAATCTATACGAGGAAATAGTTTTATAGGCGGAATTGTTAAGCAATTCCGAATTCTGCAAAATATAAACTGGTACCCAATCATTATCAAAGATTATGCCACTTTAGCGAAGAAAAAGGATGTGGAAAATTTCATTTCAAATACTGAAACTCGAGTCGTATTATTGACAGGCGTTCTCGCTCTACCGCACATAAAAGAGAATTGGTGAATTTTGTATGAAACTTTTCACTTTTAACATCGGCATTTCAATCAACCTGCGGATTTACAAAGGAGTTTTGATCCTTTGTGGCAGCATAAAACTAAACGGTTAGATTGGTGGATTTTAAATATAAATTTTATTAAAGTGAAAAAAGTCAACATGGTTCGGGACAGGACTTGAACCTTTTGATCTTTGCCTGATATAACAGAATCATACTAAGCTGATTTTTATACTGTATTCTATGACCAGAGTATAACCAAGTAAAACAGAAAGAGGGAGAGAGAGATAAAGAGTATAACAAGGTTTCTAGTCCCGTCCTAAAAACAATTTGTTCTTTTTTAACTTTATAAAATTTATATGAAAATGTTGGGTAGGATAAGTTTCTTTAATTTTTTACCAGTCCCGCTTTGATCCCCGAAGGGGATACGCCCGCATTTCACCGTGAGCATTTTTATATTAAAATTTATCAATAGTTGTGTTCCAATTTTTTCCGAGATGATGGCAAAATATTTTATATTGGCCAACATTTTTCTTCAAAATTCTCATGTTTTATGTATAGATTAATTTCATTTTAATAGAATAATAAATTATGACTGTTTTAAAGGTTAGAACGGTCGGGCTTTCAGTGGTCTCAATAATATTAGTATTTAAAACGTGATTGCAGTATTAATTACGTCGGAAATTGAGATTAAATGAATGTCATGATGAAATCAATTTAAAAACTTATATTGAAAACTCAACATGGTGTGTTACTAAATCCACAAAACAAAGACAAAATCATTGTTACTATTCAAACTCTCAGTAATAAGTATATATGTAACTTAATATTTTAATATTGTGAACTATCTGAGACGGTATAATCGCGTGATTATAAAGTACTATTTGATGCCCGCAACCTTTCCCGCGTGGTGAAGATTTCCTATTCGAGATTTCGTGTGGTAACCAATTTTTTTTGAAAATTTATTGTGGCTTTATAAAGGTGAAAGCATTTTTTAAAATCGACCTAGTAGTTAATTAGCCTATTCGTTATAAAACAAACTTACAAATCTTTTCTCTTTACATTATTAGTATAGACTAACAAATTATTAATCACCCTCGTTATTGACAAACTTTCATACTTTTATTACATTATCCAAAGCCTCGAAAATAAGTATTCTTGTCACAATGCACCCAGGTGTCTTAAAATAATAATAATTCTTTAATTCTGATAAAATCCATAGTAAATGTGTGTATTAACTACAAGAAATAAATAATATTAATTAATTGTTATTTTATTACATGCTCTAAAATCACTTTGTCAATGTCAATAGAAAATAATCATTTAAAAGTAAACAATTTAAAAATAAATTAAATAAGATGAATAAATAATCACTGGATTTTAATAAATGAGAATAACATTATGACATCACGTGTATATTAAAGAGATGCTTCATAACATGCCCCTCGGGCTTACTGGCAATAATATACAAAAGACTGTTGCTGCTGGCACGCACTCGTCGCATTAGACAGGTTGCCCTCAAGGTCTTTTACACAGCGACACTTGGATATATCCTGTGCCGCTTTGACCCTGGAGCGCGCCAGCTTATAGATGAGCTTCTGCCCCTCAGACGATTCCAGCTTATCATACAGAGGTTGTAAGTGGTAAGTCTGGCTCGGGCTACAGCTCTCTTTGTGACGCGCTTGGCAGCCCTGTACGCGTCGCGGTCTTCAGGAGATCCGGTCGCTTGCCACTTTTTAAAGAGGGCTTTCTTCTCCCTAGTCTCCCTCTGGACTGCGTCGTTCCACCACCAAGTTTCCCTGTCACATTTGCGTCCACCCTTCGACTCACCGAGCACCACCTTCGCCGCTCCAAGGATGGCCGCCTGAACTTTGTCCCAGCAATCTTGAACTGGTTCGCCTTCAGTGTTGGTGCACTTGTTACCGTCAGCTGAGACGAACTCCTGGGACCTAGTTTTATCAAGCAGCCACCATCTGATGCGGCGCTGGCACCGCTCGATGCGTTTGCCTTTGGGCTTCACGCAGAGGTCCATGACAAGGAGACGGTGTTGTGCAGTAAGACTCTCACCGGGTATGACCTTGCAGTTGGCCACCTTGTCGATGCTGTGTCGCCTAGTGAGTAGGAAATCGATCTGAGTTGTACGCCTCCCGCTCTTGTAGGTGATGAGATGTTCGGATTTCTTTTTGAAATACGTGTTCACAATGGCCAGATCGGCAGCCGCACACGGTCTGAGGATAGTTTCTCCTTCAGCGTTGCGGGTGCCGTATCCAAAACCACCATGAACACGCTCAAACTCCTTCGCTGCAACCGGCCTGTGGTGCGTAGGCACTTATCAGGTGGGTAATAATCCCATCGATAAGCACCCTCACGATCATAAGCCGGTCGCTACAGCGTTTCACCTCCAAGATGCCACTCTGCAGCCCCTCGGAGAGCACAACGGCCACCCCGTTCTCCCCACCAGGCGCACCCGTGTAATACAGCTTGTAGCCGTTCTACAAGGGCCGGGCTCTGTTGCCCTTCCACCGAGTCTCCTGCAGGAACGCCACGTCCACCCTCCGCCTGGAGAGTACTTCGGTCAACTCTACCGCACGCCTAGTCAGCGTGCCAATGTTCCAAGAGCGGATTCGGGTTGGGGCTAACTTCTTTAGCCGTGCTGGCCCGACACACGGCAGCCCTAGCCCACTTGCCACAGGAGTCGGGCGGGGCTCCAGCGCGCCGTTTTGCGGCGGCGCCCTATCCCTAGCAGCATTCCTATAGTCCTTTTCCATTTTTGTTTCGGCGGGTGGCTTTTATGGGAGCGACGCCCTCAGACCTCCCAACCCCAGAGGGGAAAGCCAGCGCCAGAGCCTCGTCTGTTAATCAGCAGGTGCACGCACTAGCACGGGAGGTTGACTTGGGCCCCGAAGATCTTGGTGGGACCCCTTACACCCATACAAATCATCTATATGTGTTCTATGCTCACGGTTTTCACAGTACTTGTCACAACATTTTTGAAAAACCCTAGGAAAGTCAACCTCTCTTAAGTGGATATTACATAATTTGTGATATTCCTTTATTTGACTAGGCTCTCTACTACCCCATTCTACTTTATCTACAGCTATAATATTACCAATAATTATTGGTTGCAATCAACACAATAGGAAAGTGATCAGACCACAAAACATCATACCTAACATTGATATCAATCACTGTCTGTGCCGCTGCTTTGGTGACCAAACAGTGATCAAGCCATCGATGACAATCAACATGAGAATCACTGACATATGTATATGTATCAGATTCCAGTTTCTTCAAATTTACATAAATCCAATTTTGTTAACTACAAAAACTAAATAATTCGGTACCAAAGCGCTCACCTGGTTGTGAATTATAATCCCCCAACATGTAAACATTTTCAACATTTTGTACTTCAATAATTGTACTCATCTCACTTAAGCATTCAGTGAATTCTGTCATATTGTCTATAAAGTCTGTAGGCATGTATACTGAAAAAAATATACATGTTCAATCAGCAAGTTCAACTCTAATACCCAGCAGACGGTTACTACAACAATCAATTACATTTACATTTGTAAACAAACTCTTCCTCCACAACAATGCGACACCACCATATGGTCTTCCACGTAGGATACATTCCGAAGTGTCTACAGCTGATTTTCCCACAGCTGCAAACTTATCATCAATGCAATCCAAGAAAGCCAAGTCGTGGGGCAGCAGCCACGTCTCCTGCAATGCAATTATATCAACTGCTTGGCAAAGAGATCTTACACATTCAATTGATCTACGAATCGACTTACAGTTAGTTAACTAACTTTACTTTATTATGATCCTTTGTTTTTTTATTTGTGTAGTTTTCAACATTCTGCTCCTAAAATGAACAAACTTTCTAAAATTAACTCCTTTTGGCCAAAATTCATTATCTATGAACACATGCAGTCTATGTTTCGATACGAATTTCTACCGGCCCTCTATTATTTGATTTTTTTAAATTGTCGATCTGTTTTGTACAATCAGTTACTTTTTCTGTAACAATTACTGATGCACTTTTCATATCCTCTATTTCATTCCTCACCACTTGTAACTGTTCTTTGATGACATGATTATCTGTTAAAGACACTATATTACTTCGTAAAATCAGCAAATCCTTTATTATTAAAAGGTTATCCTTGTTACATCAATGTGGTTGAATGAGACGGGAGGCAATCTCTGTAAATCACGTGCCACAAACACTGGTAATAATAATTCCGTGTTTGTCTGCTTTAACACTCTAATAATATCCTCTAAGTTTATGTTCGTCTTTCCTTTATTTTTCGCGTAATATTTCTTATAGTATAGTAGGAATGGATTCAAATAATAAATATTTCGCATTCTCCACTTCCTCCTCCGAAAACGCTGTCGCACATTTTTGCACAATATTTTCTTCGTTCATTACTTCTATTTTATTTTGCATAAAAGAAAGTACTTCGTTGATAAGAATATTGCATTGCGAACACTTTAACACATTCGACGCCATTATTACACACAATAATTATAATCGCAGACATCGTGTAGTGCGGGTAAAGGGTGTCTAAAGCTTACCATAAGTGTATTTCGTTCACGTAGGTCAATTGACCCAGGTGAATTAAGTGTACGGCACCAAAATTTGTCTTTGTCACTTTTTTTTTTCAGATAATTCTGAAGTAATAAACGTAATGCACTGAAGGTGAAGTGGAAAATAGTACTTTGTTAATTATAATTGATTTTTTATGAATAAAATATACAGATATGTTTTTACTATACTATTGTATAGATACGTTACATGATATCACTTTAATGTAGACGATACAAGAACCAAATAGAATGTAATCACTGACATACTACACAGCATGTTTAGATATTGGTACGACAATCCGCTAAAAAAGGTTTCTAAGATACGACAAGTAGGTTCACAATAAGAAAGTAATATCACTCTACAGAAGTTCGGTTTCCTTGATTTATATCATTCATTGTTGTGAATCGCGATTTAAGCAAAAAAAAATAATTTCATGTAGACAGCCAAATACGAAGAAAAAACATTTCAGCCATATATTGACAAACAGCAACATATAATGTAAATATGTGTCTGTCCAGACATCATGCCCTAAGGTCGAGTATAAATAATAATAATAAATAATATAATCTCATCAAGCTATAAATTATATTTTGTTATTTAAACAGATTATTTATTACAATAATTTAAACTAATAAATAACACTATATATATTTTGTAGTAGATATTAGCACAAACCGAAATTTTAAGTAGTTTAGCATTAGACAAAGTGCCTTCAGTAATTTCGGTTTATGCTCAGAGGAGTCAAAGTCATAAAGATTTCTTTGTATTTTCTTGAATAAAACACTTACTATTCCACATTAATTACATTTTAACCTGACAGGTTTCGCCTTACGGCATTTTCGAAAATTAACGCAATATATTTTATGTACAATAATACACATGGTGAAAAGTGGACATATAATATGCCTCTGCCACCTCTTCGGGGATAAGGCGTGATAGATAAATAATATATTTTATGTATCTCAGATGTCATACAGTACCAATCGACTGTGGGTAAACAAACTCAGTAAGATGGCATTTTATAAATTATCGATAATTTAAGCTAAATTGAAACATAAATTATATAAATAACTAAAGCTAAATTACAACTTAAAAATTTTAATATAACTGAATTAGAATCACGAATGAAGTTATAATTGAACTATGAAAATATTTTGAATACCGTTAAAATGTTTTAAATAATTTCAATGGTATTAATCGTTAGAATAATACCATTGACATTTTTAAAACATTTTATATTAAAAATTTATTTAAAAGTTATTAATCGTCAATGATTTTTATAAACTGTCATATATGATCAATAGAAACTAAGCTATTAATTGTCATGTTAATAAACAATAAACAATAGATAAAAAGATGTCAACATTAGCTAAATTGTAATAAAGGCAAAGATAAAATTTGAACGGTTTATGTCCAACTGTTGAAAAATGAAAAATCTATATTCATGTAGGTCACAAAGTAACACTTATGAACATCAGAATTACCTCTTCTACATTTAAATTTACTGCCAGATTCGAAAAGCAATAGGTAGAGCCAGAGGAAGAACCTGGCAATAAAACTCATGGCCACTCTTTTCTAACCACCATTACATTAGTTTGATTTACATGATAAGTGACCAATTATACAGTAAAAAATTTAAACAAAAAGAAAATCAATGTTGTGTTTATTAAAATTACACTTACATAGTTCCTTTGAATTTATGTGAGAACAGTCGACTAAACTTTGTTTGCCTTAAATTTAAATAATATTATTTGTAAAAATTGCTATGAGCTGACCAGTCGCAACAGACGTTTCCGTTCACGGGTATGACGCATATATCTCAACTAATACTCAACCATATTGTAGGGAACAAGGCGACCAGATACATACGCCACTACTGTCAAGACACTTAGGCGAGAATGGCATACCCAAAAACTACACAGCAACTATCATGTCAATTTCAAAATAATAAATAAGTCTACATGGTGCTCACACAACAACAAAGTCAAATTACATATAATTGTGTATTAGTGTTGATTATGTATATTAGTTATTACCGGGACTAAACGCAGCCATATCTTTAGTTGCCAGGCGTATCAAATTATTTATACTGTGGAATGTAAAAAAATACAACATATATATGAATCAAAACAAGTAGAATATAACACAGGATTCATTCGAATCCTAAATAGCTCGAGCGAAGAGCAAGCAACTCATTTCCATTTATTTTTATCATTCAAATAATTATTAATTGTGTAATAAGCCCTTTTCAAGAGGTGCGTCTTAGTTTCCGCCTTAAATTTATGTAACGGCAGGTTCATAATGTCTAAAGGAATTTTATTATAAAGGCGTACGCCAATTCCTGCAAAAAGAATCGTAAACCTTTTGTAAACGATGATGCGTTTCAATTAATTTATGCTTATTTCTAGCATTTATCGAATGTATGTCACTGTCTATTGTATAAATGTATGTTCTGTTTAAATAACTGTTATCAGTGTTATTTTATTTATTTCTTGTGCTTCAAGGGCGATCATTTTTCAACTTTGTCACATGTATGAATGAATGCCCTGATAAAGCTTTCAAATATAACATCCACATCGAGTTTTCAAGTATTACCTATCTCATAAAAGCCTTAAGATAAAGTTCCTGTCATGAAAACATCATGAATATTTAATGTAAAAGTTATTAATGTACCCTGGAACACTTTTATTCCCACCCCACTTCACAAAATAGTTTATTTACATACGCATACGTAGACTAAATGACAGCTTGTGGCAATTTCATATTTACGAGCTATCCAATACTTTTATGGGGTTTTATGAGCTAGACATTTATGACTATGTTAACTCAGCCTATATGGGAAATAGGCAGCTCTGAAGTAACACAATCCAATGTTACAGAACAGTTGTGAATAAAAATTTGCATGATTGTTCTTATTTATGTCAAATTATTTTAGAACGGTGTAATATTTGTTTAAAATAGGACATATGATAAAGTAAATGTCCAGGTATTAGCTTTAGATTGCTCAAAAACGGCAAGGTCAAAAGTACTCGGATACCCAGACGTGCGTGTATGAAGCGATTGATGAATCTCGAAGAAGCGAAAGAAGTATGCATGGATCGCGAAGCTTGGCGATCTGTCCTCTCTGACTACCCCGTCAGGGATACAGCGTGAAGATAGTTAGTTAGTTAGTTTTTTTATATGTCCTATTTTAAACAAGTTATATGCATTTAATAAATACTATATTTAGAAGCGCTCGTAGCCCCGCTGACTTAGTGTTCTGTAAACGATCACTGCGTTAAGCAACTTTCACTATAGCTGGTCACGGATGGGTGACCACGTGATATTAACATTTGCAAGGGTTTCTGTGCTTCGGAAGGCAACTATATTTAGATAATATATTTGTGAGTAACTAGGTGACCCCTAAAGCTTCACCCTTGACATACTACGAGCTCCTGTCGCACCTTTTTATTCCCGTCGCTTATAAATTCTACAATAATGCATAACACTTTGCCCAATTTGTCGAAATTTATGATAACTATTCCGCGCTCCGGGGTAGTAGCGTGATCATATGTAGCCTATAGCCTTCCTCGATAAAGGCGCTATCTAGCAGAAGATTTCTTCAAAACCGACCAGTACTTCCTATTAGAGCGTTCAACGAAACAAACAAACTCTTCAGCATTATTTATTTGTATGGATATTCTCCAATGCTAAGCGACTTTCGTTGCTGATCGTACTAGCACTTAGGGCAGTATTTTAGAACGTTTATGAACACTCAAGAAACACTTGAGAGTAGATTTTATAAGGCAAAATCTATTCTCAAGCGTTGATCGAGTATTAAGACATGTTCTGAAAAACGGATCTAAGACTTTTCTTTCATTGCGATTTTGTAAAAATAATATAACATAGCATATAAAAATTTATAGTTAGTCAAACCATTCGTAAATATCATAGATAGCGGGTGGAATGGTGTTTTGACGGTTTTTTTTATTTTTTCGATTCCTCTGTCGGCGCAATTCACCATATGTACCTAATACGTTGACACATTATTCGTGATATCTTTATACTACAGATAAGCAAACGACATACCTGGTTGAAAGTTGGTAGCCTGTGCCGTTAGCGACGTCATAAACATTCTCATCGTTTTAAAGGTGACGGTTCCTCATCGTCGTTCTCAGAATACTGTGCTAATCGGGCTAAGAGTCAAACAAAATGTATATAATATTAAATATATTTATATTTATTGGGGCCCAAACAAAATGTAAATATATATTTAACATATTGACGAGTCTGTATAAAGCTCTGTTAACAAACTAACATTTAAAAATGTTTTTACTTTCTCCCCCAATAGTAAAAAATATAGTAGGGACTTGATGACGGATTATTTAAACAATAGCAGTGACAAAAAAGTTTATACTGAATTATATAAATTATATTTAAATAGTATTTTTTTTGCAATTTCGTATCTTTATAATTTAGTGCTTAGATAAGTTAATTTAACCGTTTGACTCTTTTGCCCACTTCAATCTCGAACCAAAGACGATTAAAATTTAGAAAAAAAATCATTTCAGTGGATACATTTGAAATGTTTTTGTTTTCTTTTTCTACAGGTCGCTCAGAACCCGGCATTGTACCTTCAATAGTGGGCTTCACTAAAGACTCCGTAGCCCTCGAGTCAGACCGGCTAGCTCCGGGTGACAGAATCTGCAGCGTCAACGGCATTTCCACCGCGAGGCTTACCAATGATGAAGTTCTTCGATTGCTGGACAATGTGGAAGAGAGAGCTTCTTTGGAAGTTGAATATTATATGCCTAATTATGGTAAGTTTTCAAAATGGTATCTTACTTCAATTATTCCTATTAGTATTTATCCACGTAAGCAGATTACTCAAAAATGGAAAAGTCTAAAGTATCCGGATACCCAGATGTGCATGTATTAAGCAATTAATGAATCTGTAGAAAGCGAAAGAATGCATGGATCGCGAAGCTTGATAATCTGTCCTCTTTGTCAACCCTGTCAGGGATACAGCGTGAAGACAGTTAGTATCTATCTAATATTATGATTAGAAATAAGTTTAATTTATCGTAGTACTTAGGCCCAATGGCATTCGAAACTTTTACTTTAGAAGTCATGCGATCTTAAATAAGAGAATATAGAATGTCGAACACGGCTTTGTACTAAATGTTTCAGAGAAAACCAGGACTGACAGTTGGATAGACGATGATTTACAAATTTTCGAATCGTTCTCGTTGCATGATACAAATAACTATAAAACACAATTATTAATGCCATAATGCTTACTTTTAATTTGCTTGGCGTCTCGACTGCGTTGCACTAGCAATCAAATGCAAAAACAAAATAGCATTATAAACAGATTGCAAATTATAACGAGAGATTAGAACAAAATTAATGCAATAAGCATGATCGCGTTAATTCTCGTTCCTGTATGTCATGTTTATTTACTAATCTTGTATGGTCAAGGGCCTACTAGATTGGGCTAAATTACGGAATATTTAAGAATGTCACAGAAACAGGACATCGTTAAAAATTTCAACTCTGAAACTCTTCAGGCAACTTTAAAACACATGACGTGCAACAGGATGGCCATCTATTTTTATATCCAAGAATCTCAATGGTAACCATAATTAAAATAACATCACATCTCGGAAACGTTTATAAATACCGCCACCTGTCATTACTTCCGAAGCGATGTTGTATATGATTCGTTATATCGCTGCTTTACCCAACTGCTTGACCCAATCCTTTAATACTCTTAATAATTAGGATGGTAAAAAGAGACCTTGTAGATCCTCTAATGAAAAGTACTAAAGGAATAGGTATTGAGAAAATAAGCGAGGAGGAGTGTTAGGTCACTTGCGACCACAACGCCAGAATAGAATCGCTCGTTTTAATCTACCTACTTTCTTTTTGTATTTTATTTATATTATCTATATATAAGTATTGTAATTTTGACCTTCAGTATAGTGACTTTCGACATTTTTAATCAATGGACATTTCAAGCTTAGATATAAAAATAAAAATATGTACTCGTTAACATTATGTATGGCTTGTAATCTTTATGCGAGAGTGAGTGAGATGCCAATAAATGTTATGATTAGTAATCGTTATTGTAAAAAAAATTATGCGTAATCATTTTATGCGGGTATATCATTATTATAAAAAAGTTATGGGAAAATAAAGTATGCCTAATGATTTATTCTGTTTGAACGTTATGCGAAACGAAGAGTATGCCAAAAAACGTTATGCAATTTTAAGTTATGCCTCTAAAATTTATGCAACCCAATACGGACCCATAAAAAAATAGCATTACAAGCTTACAAACTTTGCTATGAATTATCGCGTAGGGGTTATGAAATAAATAAAGTAAAGATAATAACAATTAAACCACATCGAATCAGACCGTGAAAATTGAAAGGGTTCTATTCCTAATTATACTGAAGTACAAGAGAAAAAAAAGACTCGATTAGTAAAATATTTCGGTCGTTATCGTGAAAACAAGAAAATATCCGTAACCTACAGACAAACGGACGTCCAAGACGTAACTTTTTTAAACAATTTTTTAACTAGTTTAAATAACAAAAATGGCATCAAAAATATCATGAGTGTTAAAAATAGTGTTTTTTCTTGATATGTGTGTGTATATATTATTTTACAAGTGCAATATATGATAAATAGAGACATTTTAAGTTTGAAAAATCAGATGTTATGCGCGAAGTGACAGTAGTACCCACCTCAACGCTTCGCTTATGAGGCGTGCAATAGTAAAGCGGCGTCCCGTCGACCCTGGGCGTCGCTCGGATGATGATAATATTATCTTAAGCATATTGCCTTCAACTTGTTTTAACGACGGCCATGATACTGGCTACCAGGATCAATGTGAGGCACGGAAATACTCGTAAAAATGCCAAAAAGCCGTCACCTGTCTGAGGACTGGTCATAATGAGAGATGCTTAATACAGTGATCATTTACAGAACACAGAGTTAGCAGGGCTACGAGCGCTTTATTAATTTCCCATTAAAATCAATACGGCCGTTCTTAATATGATTGAAAGAAATAAATATAGACAAACGATTTAGAAATAGTTTAATAGGTTAATGAATCGAGTAATTATTCAAATACATCATCTAATAACTAACATCTTATTTATGTGCATCATCAAAAAACAATTGATTTCTTTTTATCTTCTTCTTATATTAATGATTTATTTATAAATGTGCGAGCAGTTATATATTTGTATTTTATATAGAGTGTTACTTTATAAAACATGCTAATAAACATAAAACAAACCAATACAACTCCAGAAACATCACAATTTAACTACCGAATTTTGAGTAGATACATGAAATTTATGATTTGTATTCGCTCTTGCACGTTCATAAAGTTTCTAAGCCCGCAGTTTGTGAACGCGTTGTATAACTTTGATATCCAGTTAGATACGAGTATATTAGAAATACTATGAAATTGGATTGGATTGGAATTCGTAGAGTGTAATTTAATTCTCAAAATATCAGTCTATGGATATTTTGTAGTGTGTATAATAACAAAGATGCAACATAATTTTATATACTACTATATTCTTCTTCTTCTTCCAGTGCCTCTTCAATCCTGAAGGTTGGCCGTTAGCTTCCTGTATTCATTTCTATCAGCAGCCAGCCGGAACAGCTGTTCGACGGAGGAAACACTGGTCCACTCCCGGATATTCCGCAGCCATGACTTCTTTCTTCACCCAGCACGTCTCTTTCCGTCCACTTTGCCCATCATTATCAACTGTAGCAGTATGTATCTACGAGTATTGTTCCTGAGCACGTGGCCGAGATATTCTATCTTGCGCTTTTTGATAGAAGGCAACATTTTTCGGGACATATGACCGCGCTGAAGCACGGTTTCTTTCCTGACCCTTTGCGTCCAACTAATGCGTAACATGCGACGGTAACACCACATCTCGAATGCCTGTAGGCGTCTTGCAGTGTCCTCTTTCAGGGTCCACGTTTCGCAACCATACATGACGATAGACCAGACATAGCACATGAGTAGCCTGACTCGGAGCTTTATATTCAGTTGACGACAGCAAAGAACTTTCCTCTATTAAAAGAGGCTCGAGTAATTTCTATCCGGGTCTTGATTTCTTGATCAGATTCCCATGCTTCATTAACCCAAGCCCCCAAATACTTGTACTGTCGTACCCGCCTTGTTGTTTCCCAGCTACAGATACGCTTGAACTCAAATCCGGGTTTCCTGAGACTACCATGAACTTGGTCTTGCTTATGTTTATCGACAAACCGGCTTCCTCGCTGTACTCATTAACCTTATTCACAATTGCTTGCAAATCGGCTTCCGATGCTGCAATAAGGATAGTGTCGTCCGCATAACGCAAGCTGTTAACGACCCTGCCGTTGATTCCTTTTACCCACTTCAAGGATTTTAAGAGCTTTTGACATCACAGCCTCTGAGTAGACATTAAAAAGCAACGGAGATAAAATACACCTCTGCCGGATCCCACGACAAATCTCAACTGGGTCGGTTTCCTCATTTTCGACCCTTATCGTAGCCACCTGCTTCTCGTACAGGTTGCGGATGATTCTAACGTCCTTACCATCAAGACCAATGTCACAAAAAAGGCTGAAAAGTTTATTATGTTTAACTCGGTCAAATGCCTTTTCGTAGTCTATGAAGCACAAAAGGACATCGGTTTGCATGTCTCTGCATTTCTGTACGAGATCATTGAGAGCGAAAAGAGCTTCTCGATCTTCGATCTGGTGCCAACACCAGATCGAAATCCGAATTGGCTATCGCCCAGTTGTTCGTCACATTTTGGCCGTATTCTATTCTGTATGATGTTCAAGATACTTTTAGGACATGGCTCATCAGACTAATCATACGATACTCTCCACATTTTTTTGCATTTTGCTTCATGGGTATCGTGATGAATGTAGATTTTAGCTAGTCACTAGGAAGATTGCCAGTTTCGTATATGTTACTGAAGAACTGTGTAAGAACGTCCAGTTGGTCTTCTTCCAGTAACTTTAGTATTTCGATCGGTATATTATCAGGACCCGGTGATTTACCTGTTTTAGCACCTTTAAGGCGCGCAAAACCTCAGATTTCAACATAGCTGGACCAGTCATCGGACCGAGTGATCGTTGAAATGTTCCTTGATGAGTCCGCAAACATAATCACACCACACTCTCTTTTTGCCATCGGTGTCAAGAATGAGTTTCCCATTTGTATCGGTCAGGGTATTCATTGATTTCCGTCTATTACCAACCATTTCCTTGATGTGCTTGTGCGCATTGAAGCTGTCATGTCTACAAAGGAGATCTTCCAAGTTCGCGCACTTATTGCTGTAGTAATCATTCTGGGCTTTCGCAATCTCTTTTCGAATGGTGACAGCGACTTGCTTATACCGTACTGGATTTGTACCCTTAAATTGCCTCCTGTCTTCCATAAGCTGCAAAATTGAATCTGTCATCCAATCTTGTTTTTTGACCAGTTGTGATGGTTGGAGATATTGGTGACATATATCTTTTACACTTTGCTTTATACTAGTTCACGTGTCGAGGTCAGAGGCATTGGTTTCAGTGCGACGATCGTTGGTCCATTGATTAATGGCGGTGAAGGCCTTCACTCGTGTGTCGGGCTCAGCAAGCTTTCGTACGTTTGGCCTTCTATCCATTCTCTTTGGCTGCAACTTCTTCAGTTTGCATACTACGTCTACCACCACTGGGTTATGATCTGACCCAATGTCTGAACTGGGATAGGTTTGCGCCTTCTTGATACAGTTTCGATACCTTCTGTTGATCATAACATAGTCAATTTGGTTTCTTACTACGCGGTCTACTGTGTGCATTGGTGATGTCCATTTGTACAGCCGACATGGAGGTAGCTTAAAGAAGGTGTTCGTAATTATAAGGTCCTTATCCTGGCAAAATTCAATAAGCGTATCACCTCTATCGCTTCTGTTTCCAAGGCCATAAGCACCAGTCACTCCAGGAGTAATGGTCGACCCCACCTTAGCATTTATGTCACCCATAACGATCACTAACTCATGACTCTTAGTAGTTTTAATAAGGTATCAATAGCCCTATATAAGTCCTCTATCTGGCCCATTGGTTTATCCCCTGTGGGCGCATAAACTTGGACAATGCTGATGTTAAATGGTTTGGCTTCTAATTTAATCAACATGGCCCGGTTTGAGAGGGGAACAAAATTTGTGATTGATTTGGAGATTTCCTTTGTGAGAAGAATTCCCACACCATATCTTTCCAATCGTTGGTCTCCTCCTGAATAATACAGGATGTAGTCATCCGATACGACATTTGTGCTTTGACCTGGCCATTTGGTATCACTTATGCCAAGAATGTCGACATGCAACTGTTTAATTTCTTTAAAACATTGGGGAGCTTTCCATCTTGTTTTAAACTTCTCACGTTCCAAGTTCCTATTCTAAGAGTTTTCCGCCTGGGGATTCTTAGCACCCCTGTCCCATTTAAGGAATGCCGGGCACTCGGGGCCGTGGCTATATTTGACTTTTCCATGAAGCTAACTACTAGGAAAATTAGTGCAGTGGTTTCCCGTTGCCTTTTGCATACTACTATATAGTCTACATAATAATAAAGCTGTGCTCACTTATTTGTAACCAAAAATACGTGTACGTAAGTTTATGTATCCAACTTTGGAAATGACGAACTTCCATACAACCATTTATTCCTAATTTTACCCCCTTAGGGTAGGAATTTCGAAAAACTCTTTCTTAGTGGGAATCTTCTATGTAAGGGTAGCTTACCCTAAAAAAATTAAGTTTATTAGTCCAAGGGCTTCGGCTGGACGTTGATTATAAGAATGAGTGACCCAGTATTATTATCTATAAAAGACACCAATTTTTAACCCTTTTGCAAAACCACGATACATGTGTTCGATTATTTGTAATCAGGAATAGGTACGTTATTTCATGACTCTAATTTCAGAAATGACGAAGTTTCATACAACTGTTTACTCCTTATTTTACACCTTAAAGGACGAATTTTCAAAAAAATCTTTCTTAGTGGCTACATTAGAATCATAGTTTTCCCTAAACTTTTCAAGCTTCTAGGTGTAAGGGTTTCGGCTGGGCGTTGATAGGTAAGTGAGGCACACGTAATAATTAATAAAGAAGATAGATCAACAACTACATAATAATATTAACTAAACAGATAGTTTTGCTAACCTAACGGGACATTCGTTGGCCAAAGTGAACTGCAACCTGTCCGTGGAGTATAAAGTAGCACTCATTTCTCTTTAATGGCCTCTCTCTCTAACTAGTGGCCTCTTAATAAATATCGATTAGCTTACAGAGTTCCAAATTAAACTAATTAACCTATCAGAATCAATTTTTGATCTTAAGAGGTCTTTAACGAATACAAATCTTCAGGCTTCGCATTCCATGTAGACTCCTTTTTTTTCCTATAGATAAAATGATCGTATAATACATGCTCGTAGTCACAGGCTGACTGGCTCAGCGGCGCACGCCCTCCGTCGTCGAGTACGCGTGGTAGAAGTTTCTTCATCCACTCGCACATTTTCGTTATTCTTGATGTTGTTTTTTCTCCAAGTACCGTCACACACTACACTCCCGGTGTCCCTATTCTGTAAGCTAACCGACGCGCGCCTATTCTGGTGTTTACCCGACTGTGCATAAAAGCGAGATTTTATGTAACTAATCACTGGATTCCACGCTCCTGATAATTTAAATCCCTCTTCCCGATTGAATGTTTCATGTTTTTTAAATCTCAATCGCTTCACGTACAACTCTTGAATAATAGTGCCGTTAAGGGGAGAGGATTTAATTGTGATGAAATTCAATCCAATGATTAGTGCCTGCTTCAAGTAAATGTTCTGCGATCACGGATTTACTAGCGTTGCATTTCTTTACAGCTGCGATATGTTCCTTGACCCTTTCAGCTATAGTACGCTGCGTTTGGCCTATATACGACCTACCGCAGCTGCTATCCACCTTATAAACACCTGGGGTTTGTAACGGAACTACATCCTTTGACGAACCCACGATGTTGTGAACCTTTATGCCGGGTGTATAAATTGTCTTTATCGAGTATGAAAATGACACTTTTGACTGTCTGAATTTTAACTTTTTATTGTTATTTACTTAAAGAAATATATTTTTATTTGTTACAGCTTCTCAAAACTCCTTATACATCACAACCAAGCTAGCAGAGGTTCCAGTAGAAAAGATCGGTGGTTCCTTAGGCATCACTATTCGTGGAGGCCTGCCAGAAAACTCGGCTCCAAGCGCAGACTTAGTGTTGAACAGCCGGTCTTTGGACGCTCAGCCTTTAGTAGTGACACATGTGAGGCCTGGTGGTGCTGCCTACAATACTTCTAGGATAAAACCTGGCGACAGGCTTTTAAAAGTTGATCATGTAAGTAATGCAATATCACGTAGGCACATAATACTAATTTATATAAAAGCGGATCATTATTGTTCACAGGTTTCTCTAACAAATAAAACACTTTCGGAAGTCCACTCAATTCTTCAAAACTGTCCTCAAGTGACAAGTCTAACTTTAGAATACGACGTCTCCATAATGGAGTCTGTGAAGTTAGCTACAGGACCTTTACTGATAGAAATAGAAAGGCCGTGCAACGAAGATTTAGGTATATTCCTGACAAACCAGCGGTGCTCTGAAGATATGTACAGTTCCGGTTCGGACACTTATCAAAGAGTAGGAACCGGAACCTGTAATGCAATTTACATTGACAGTATTTTGCCGGCCAGTATAAGTGACAGGTAACGTACGCTATTTTCCTTACTATATTACTCTTTTTTTGTATACTTTTTATCATGGCTTTCTTTTTGTCATGATTTTTAAAATTAGTTTTTTATCTCCTGTGCTCCAGAATTTAACTACCAATTAATTGTAACGGACAAACACAAACAAGGTATGACCAGCTCATACCAACTTTTGGTTACGCACAGTTGTAAAAACTCTAACGTGAAAAGAATATGCTTGTCTAAAACTCTATACGATTAAAAATAATAAAAATAAAACGCAAACTATCAGCAACATTCTTTAAACCACTTTTTTTATGTTATTATAATAATTGTAATCAACTCTATAAAGATATTGACAAACGAAGTACATGCAAAAGGAAAACACAGTCAAGTTGAGTACTTTTTCTTTTCTTGCAGTTTAATTTAAATATAACTACTTAATACTACGCTTTCGGCTGCTATCTAATTTGAGCCCAGTAATTCTCCTTTAAATTGGGAGTTAAATAGTTTATTCATAATGGATACCTTAGTTATGATAGCTTATTCTTCATTTTATGTGATTCCCAGTTTCTTTTAAACATAACTGATACATGAGTCATAATAGCTATCTATATTTGAAAATATTAAGCAACTTTAAGCTATATCCGTTTAATGGGTTGAGCTTTACGTCGATAAATAACTCCATTGCCTTTCTTTCACATGTTTGCATACAGATTTTGGCACAACATTGGATGTTGTAAGACATTTTGAAATCTCTCTTACTTTGTCTGAGTAAATAGAGTTCATTTTCTAATTTTATCTACAAGTTGCAAAACTGAACAGCAGTTTGCAGTCTTGCTTAAGCATATAATTATTGGCAGGCTGATACGGACGAGCTATTGATATTTTAATTGGATCACTAGGAACAGACTTAACCTAGTTTTAGTTTTAAGCCTCTCCTTATTACTTGAATAGTTCAGCGATGCACCGACCTTCAAACGATGTGAAATTGTAAATGTTACATAATTAACAACTAAGTATAGTTACTGAAATGAAAGTCAAGTCTAGAGTCATTTTTGTGTTGATACTTAGTTTTTTGTATCTTTGTTCAGAGATGTACTATATCATTAAAAGGGTTGAAATAAATCTACATTAATAAAAATCAATTATCCACACTATAAAAGATAGGTTTTGAGGATGATTCGAGTAATTATTCTGTTTATTTTTTCTGTTTAAACTTGTCAAAGCAAGATAAAAATGTCAATTTGCAGCAACATCAAGAGTAATTTGACTGTCTGTGTGGTGCGTTGGGAGTGTATCTGACTGCTACGCAAGAGGTCGTGGGTTCGATTCTCACCCAGAATAAAAACTTTGTGTGATGAGCACGATGGTTTATTCTGTGTCTGGGTGTTATTTTTCTATAATATGTATGTATTTAGAAATATATAAGTATGTTTATCAGTTATCTGGTTACCGTAGTACAAGCTCTGCTTAGTTTAGAATCATATGGCGTTGTGTGAGTTGTCCCAACGATATTTATTTATTTTATAAATTTATTAATCCCATTATAAACTATTATAAATATTTTTATTAATAATATTATAAACACGAAAGTTTGTAAGAATGTATTTTTGGTGCTAGGGCAGTTTTCATTTGACCTTTGATTTTCGCAATATCAGCAGATGCTTCCGGCAACGCCCCTTACACCCAAGAAATTTACTTTATTATTATAATTAGGCAGAACTTAATCCTTTTCGAAAATTCAAGTTGGACTTAGCACTACAACGACATGGTGCAATGTATATCATCATGCAAAATTCAAATGTCTCCTTCAATATTCGGAGAATGTCTAAGGCATGGTCTTCATTTCTAAGGGATGTTAACCCTTGTCAATCTTCACGTCTAAAACGGCCTAATGCTCAATTGTATACTTACTAAAGGGAAAAGATTGAAGCTTACTTTCGATTACAAGCAAAGTTCAATATATGTACATGCAATATACCTTATATAGTATCAATATAGTATAGTAAAGTATAGTATATAGTATAATAAAGGGTCAAATACTATATATTTGACCCATAAAAGAAAATATACAAAAACTGACTTGAATTATTATAACTAGATTATGGTGCGACTTAGCCCACGCCATTCTTCGTACGTACCCCCGTTGGAAAAGGAAACACATACTCGTAGCATAATATATATCCATTCTAATCAATATTATTAGTAAGGATTTCGTGTAATAATTATTATATAATTACGTCCAAGTCCTTTCAGAACTTTGGGCTACACATTAATAGATCAGTGAATCACACTTTTGTTTTAAATATAAAGAGAATAAATAAATTAATATTTTCGGACATAGAGAACTTTGACCGAGAGTACTTTGCAAATGAGCGATTTCCAGATTTCGTTCCTCATGGCTTACTTCGTTTCCTGTTAGTAGTTAGTAGATTATATATTATATACCCAGCAGGTTAAAATTATTGCATCGTTACAAATTTTTTTTATGTACATTATATTATAATAACTAGCTATGCCTAGGCTTCGCCCATGATATACTTCGCACTGTCATTGCATCCCACATCTAAGTTATTTCCTCCACGTTATCTTTACTTTAGTAAGTACTACTAATTATTATGTGTCTTCTCGCTTTATCCCTGATGGGCTAGTCAGAGAGGACAGATTACCATTGGCTTAGAGATCTATGTATACATCTTTCGCTTCCTACTGTTCTTAATGTATTATAAAAACTCATAATGCATTTCATAACTGTAGTAGCAATAAGCGTTTCTAAACTCGCTTTAAACTTCAATCATAGTGAGGTCGCTTACGCCTCTTTACTGACATTATTGATGAATAATATCCATTATCATAATTTAATTTTAATAATAATCCGGTTGTACAGACAACATCACTAATCTTATTCTATCAAATCAAATTACTTTCACTAGAAAACTTTTATTATCTTAGCTATCGTGGCTTGTGAGTGTGCAAATATTTTGCTTCTGCTGTATTATTACGAAACCATTTTACTAAGTATACTTCATCCTGCATACTGGTCTCATGGTTTCTTTAGGAAATTGGTATTAATTACAAACTTTCTTCGGCGTACGCCAAGCAATTTTCCTTCCTTCGTTTAATACCGCGAGACATTTTAATGCGCGACTAATGTCTTTAGCTTGTTTACTTCAAATTAAATAGTTACAAAGTTGTGTGCAATGCCGTTAATTGGTTTTTTTTATCAAGCAAATTCTTAGTCTTTTCTTTAGAGTTTGGGTGAAAGATATAGATTCTCCGATGATATCTTACTGGTAATAATTGGATAAAGGCAATAATTATTCTTCTAAATATCAAACGCAAGCAATATTGGCTATTGCTTTTATAAGATTTCATATAGGAGTAAAAAAAAGTAAACATAAAACTAGTACAAAAAAAGTAAACATTATTTTGTTAGAAATAGGTGTAGAATGAAAGAAGTTTTCCCGTTCCCGTTTTACGTTTTCTACAGAAACTTGGTTCCGGAAAAAGTAGCCTATTTGTAATTCTGATGTATAAGCTACATTGTTGTAAAGTTTCATTAAAATCCGTTCAGTGGTTTTTACGTGAAAGACTAACAAACATCCATACAAACTTTCGCATTTATAATATTATTAAGATATTTACATGAAAAATTTCAACAGCAGGTAGCCACAACCTGCGTCTGTCTATTTCAACACGGCAATGGGCTCACCACCTATTACGTGGGACAGGTAAATCCACACGGTGAAAAGTGGGCATATAATATGCCTCTGCCACCCCTTCGGGGATAAGGCGTGATGGATATTTATTTTTATTTATTTATATTTAGATTAATAACATTATCTTGTCTATTGTAGAGGCATCTATTTATATTTGAATTTAGATTTTCTTTATTTTAAGATAATACTTATTAAATATATTATGCAACATGCCCACGAAAAATATCAGAGTATAAGAGAAATTTGTACCGAAAAAAATGTTATTCTATCAATTTGGAACGTGAATCAAATTTTGATCGTGACCTTTACCCGTGATTCTTTGCGTTTATGAAAACACTGGTGGTCCTAAGTAAAGAAAATATATTGATAAATTTTATCTCTTGTGGTAGAATTTCATTGAGCTTCTAAAACTTTTCAATTTTAAGCTCAATATCAACATGCGAAATAATATGAACTTAATTTAAATTAGTTTATAGATAAACAAAAATAAAAAGTAGAATATAAAGCTCTTTATTGTTCACCTGCAAACACTATGAGCAGATTATTATTATGTTTTTTGGTTAACAATTAGACCAACCTATCGCACTAGTCATTTTCTTAAAGGAATCCAATCCAGACTATTAAACTTGTTCTTTCAACGTTTTTACAAAACTGTTTAAAAAAAAAGCACGTAGTCGAGAAGCAACTTTTCGCCAGTAGTTTATAACATTATTAGTTCAAAACGTGGCTTCAAATCGATCGTTCAAATAAAGCCGCCATGCTATTCCTTAGACACAAAACTGATCACTGAAAGATATGTAAATAACTACATATTTAAATACATTGAATCCAATTTAGTTATAACCTGGTAAGAAGTAAATACCACTATGTTAGATTAAGTTATATTAGCTCACTTAACTTAACTATCTTCACGCTGTATCCCTAACGGGCTAGTCAGAGAGGACAGATCGCCAGGCATCGCGATCCATACATACTTTTTTCTCTTTCTGTAGATTAATTAATCGGATCATACATGCACGTCTGGGTATCCGGATAGTTTTAACTTTTCCGTTCTTAAGCAATCTGCTCACGTGGTCTTTATATGTAAGTCTCGGCCTCTTCGTCAATTGTTCCTTACTTACAAATTTATGCAAACTTACACCACGTATGCTAACTTTTACACCATGTAGCCTACATTGGTATGAAACTATTCATGTTCACGTGAGAATATATACTCTATGTATCGTATATACGTTCACACAGTTACACCACAACTGCAAATACTCACTTACATGATGATGATAATAAACATGGAAAGTATAGAGTTGGAACGTTAAGAACGTTCTTTTTTATTTCTCCTATGTAAGTAACATTCATGAATATAGCCCAAAAGCTTTTAACTTTATCTTCAGAAGCGAAAAAGCCCCAAACAAATAAAGATAAAAATAATGCCGTTGATTGCATCCCTAGGTTTGTAGTAAGCTAGGAGATCAGCAACTCAGCTTAGCTGTAAACCAGAGATCGATCGAAGTGATGCAAGCGCAGTGGCATTTTAGCGCAGAATTTCTCGTGATTGTAGTACGTTTAATTTGGTAAATATATTTGTTAATACGTTTTGTGAATCATTAAAAATTCTTTACTTTAGGTTTTTAGAAATTCTTTGAACTGTATGCAATTCTAATTACAATTTTTAAACACAATCTATTTTTCACTGGAAATTGCCATTGGCCTTTTCGCCACTCTTGTATTTCCTACTGTTTATTAGTCAGAGTTATCAAGTCTTTTATTAGTAGTTTCAGTGTTTTTACATTTTCATTAACATACTTTGACATACGATGATTAAGCTATTTATTCAACACAGAATTTATTTAGATAAAATAGATCGTACCATCAAAAACCATTTATATAAACGTTGATTTTCAGAAAATTTTAATACTCTTCGGCTGTGGTAGTAAATTTAAATTGTAAAACGTGAATGTCGCTATAATTTTACATCAGGTAGACTTCTACCAATTAAAAAATTATCAAAATGCCCTATTAACTACTAACTACCGATGGCTGAAGCTGACATTCCAGGTCAAACTATTAAATATCGCGTTCCATATTCTGTAATAAACTTGATAAGCTTACATCTCTATGATTTGCTGATACGATGTTTCGACTAAGTTGCGTTAGCGGCTTCTTTCACCTGGCTTCCTAGCAATGTCAATTCGTGTAACAATAGATTCGGAATAGTTTATATTAATTGAGTAGTCGAGGCTGATAGAGCCGAGTTCTTTAGTGATGAATATGTTTAAGGCTCTTTGAATTAAATTTCTGAATCCGATAGACATTCGGATGGCTTCTTGAATATTATATGGTAACTTTACTGGTAATTTACAGTGGGCTGGAAACTTAATAAGGCAAATACAATTTATCTAGATCTATTAACAAGAGCTCAAGTTTATTTGCAATATCTATGTTTTTGTTATGCCTCTACTACACGTTACCTTTTAATATAGATGGTCATATAATGTTGACAATGTCGTTGCACTATACAATGCTCGCTTTTATTCCAAGTAAAGAAATCCATTATAAAGTATTTGCTTCGTATATTTAAAGCGAACCACATTATCTACAAATCTTCGGCTATATTAGATAGAGAGTAAAATTGCTGGAGTATATAAACGAATTTGCAAATCCGATTCTTTATGTTTATAGAGCCTGTGCTGACTCCACGAAATCTACACGAAGATTTACGTTAGTAATCCGCTCATAGTCAGCAGAGAAAATGTCTATTGAATTGCACTAAAATTATTTCTTAATAGAAAATTATTTATAACTACATTTAAAAAAATGTTGTTATGCAAATCTTGTATGTATGTTTGTTTGGGTAGAATTTTCACTCTAAATTCAATAGGGTGTATTACCAAAGATAAAAGTTCAGACTAATATTTTTGCCGTTTCCTTGTGGTCAAACTAATTTGTCATACCAGTAAGACTACGAGGATATACGTGTTCTTATAGTAATGCTATCACTTCATCACTTTCTGTAGAAAAAATAAAAGTACTAGAAAATATAGAACTATAAATAAAGCAATTTTCCAGAAAAAAAATACCAATACAATTATCTCCATTTTTTAACTCCTTTTGACAATTTGTAATGAATTATATTAATCAATCACGCCTTATCTACGAAGGGGTGGCAGAGACATTTTATACGCCCACTTTTCAGCGTGTGTATTCCTGTACCACGTAATAGGTAATTCCTGGCCCATTGCCGTGTTGAAATAGACAGACGCAGGTTATGGTTACCTGCAGCTGAAATTATTCAATCCGCCCATAAGGCCTTTAACTTGGTTTAACGACTGCCATGTTACTGGCAACCGCAACCAACAGATTAGCATGCTTTTTGAAGCTTAGAAACGCTCACAGATGTAAATGCCACAAAGTTGTCACCTTCATAATGAGCGAAAGTGATCTACGACCTCACCTACTATCGGTGCACCAGCTGACTAACGGGTGAACCTACGACGCAGGCGACAGGCTCGGGAGGTCAGACAGCTATTGCTCCCAACAAGCCGAAACTCAAGAGTCAAAAAATAGCTGCTTTGAGCAGCCAAATAAAAGTGCACCCCAGAATCCAAATCCAGATAGGATTTGGAGGTTAATGGATAGATGTTTCTTACTCTTATATGCAAAAAGCTACAGAATGGATTTAAATTTAAATTAACAGTAATATAGCTTATATATCAGAATAGGACATAGGCTACTTTTTAGTACATATGTTAGTAAGAGCCAGAAACCACACGGTCCCAGGCTAATTGTCTTGTCTCTATTGAAGGATGTCCCAGAGCTCCTGGCAACTTATCACCTGTTACATGGGAAAAAAATGCTTAGGGTGAAATGTGTATATATGCCTCTGCCATCCGTTCGGGTATATAGGTGTGGACAATAAGTATTAGTAAATTTTGATGACAGTTTATTAATTATGACAGATCAGTTACATGCTCTATCCTATTCTGTCACATTCTTAATGTGTGTAAAAGTATTTATACTAATATTATACAGGCAGAAATAAAATGGTGATGAAGTTTCAGTATCACTACAAGTACACGTATATCCTCGTAGGCATACTGATATGACAAACTAGTATGACCACGAGGAAACAGCGAGATTTTTATGCTTTCATACAATGTGTTATGTGGGGCAATAATAATTGTGGTGAAATTTAAATGTAAAGTATAGGTCGGCAGAGGCTACCTCTACGAGGATGACGGCGTGACAATATGTATGTATGTATGTCTTAAAATATGATCATCAAGGATCAGTATGGGGTTCTTCAAAAGGGGTCTTAGAAGGTTTATAAAGGGTCGGCAGCGCGAGTGCTGCATCTCTGGTGTTGCAAACGTCCATAGGTTACAATGACCACTTTCCATCAGGTGGGCCGTACGCTTGTCTGCCACCTCAGTAGTATAAAAAAAACGATAGGAAATACTGAGAATTAATCTTTTTGACACGGTTGAAAATCGGCTGTTTTCTTAAAAAAAATAATATTAATGTATTTTCAGGTGCGGAGCATTACATCCAGGTGATCAAATATTAGCTTTCGATGACCACGTGATAGATGGCAATAACTACACAGCCGAAGAAGTGATGTGCTATCTGGAAAACTGTGAAGGTGGTTTTACGAGA
Organism: Thumatha senex; assembly: GCA_948477245.1. Taxonomy (NCBI): domain Eukaryota; kingdom Metazoa; phylum Arthropoda; class Insecta; order Lepidoptera; family Erebidae; genus Thumatha; species Thumatha senex. The sequence continues at coordinate 24,379,009 of OX419724.1, forward strand.
CTTCATGTAGCACCCAGACATATTGTTGGCCATTGTGGGAGATTTACTCGAGGTAAGGAAGCAATTAAATTTGACTTAACTTATTTATAAACCTTGTAAGAAATAATTCGAATTCCTCTTGATTGTGCGTCATTAATCCTCTTGATTATGTGTTCATTTTATGATAAATGAACGCGACGTTATTTAAGATAAAAATATTTCAACACTGAACATAATAGAGAGTGGATTTTTAAGACATAACCGTATAGTTATAGGCAAATGTTGCTAGACGACAAGTATGGGTACAAGGTTTCGACACAGATTTATAGTATAAAAATAATAAAAAATGTTCCACTTTTTTTTTTTACATTAAAATTTTGTTTCATCAGAGTCACATCACCTCGAACAACTAACATTATTATCGAATAAGCAATTGGTTATTTAAAATACACAAAGATTTTGTAAAATCCCCTAGGAAATACAAAGAAAGGTATTATAAAACTTCGCTTTAAGTTTTTCGAATAAAAATAGAGTTCCAGCTCAGCTTAATGCAATTCATTAAGAAAATAACAAGGACAATAAAGAGATCCAAAATCCAAACTATCTCATGAGATCTCCAGAACAAATCAGAAGTTCTAACTTTTCCAATTATTTTACAACAATTTAGTACCTATATGCTGGTCAAACTCAACTTTGTGAGAAGTTATCTTGAAAGCGATACGCTTGGTAATGTGACAAATCTATCGGGATTTATATTGCCAATTGTTGATACAATAAATGCAACAAAGCAGTTTGCTACGATAAATAATAAAATTGATAGATTTGTTTCTACGTAAATGAATTGTTTATTTTTTCATAATTGACTAGATGATGATTCCACAGCTTCGCCCGTGGAATAATTCGACCTCCCGTCGCACCTATTTAATCCCTTCGCTTATAAGTTCTACAATGATGCATAAAAATTTGCCCGATTTGTCGACATTTATGACTACTGCTCTGCTCCCCAGTTTAGTAGCGTAATGATATATAGCCTTCCTCGATAAATGGTCTATATCTAACACTAAATAATTTTCAAATCCGACCTGTAGAGACTGAGATTAGGGCGTTCAACCAAACAAACAAACAAACTCTTCAACTTTATAATATTAGTATAGATAATAGGAAAATAAAGTGCCCTGAAAAGGGTCTTCCTAGCGGGGCTATAGTCTCAGACTCGATCGGTATTATATTTCTTAAGTCTAATAAAACACAAAAAGAACAGCACATCACCCATTTGTGTAATATGACGTATGTAAAAATTATGTTAAACTCGAATCAGCCAATCGCAATACCGACCTGTCTGGATCGCAGTACCGACATAACTGGTTCATGTTTAGATCATTTTATAATAAAAACAAATAAACCAGCACTAACATTGGTTACTAACTCTACTCTCACAGATCATCAAGCTATTTTACTAACATTACAATTATCTATATCTAGAAAAAAGTGCATGCACAGCAATACTAGGCTAAACATGACTAACCTTGAAATAGATATTCGTAAAATTAATTTCGACCCAGTTTATTAATTAGATGATGCAAATATTTCCCTAAGCTATTTTATAAATTCACTACAAGGGATTATATTGAAAAATTCCTACACTCCGATAACCTCTAGAAAGTATATCAACACTAAACCATGGATTACGCCTGGTCTAGTCCGTTGCATAAGACACAGAGACAAATTACACCACAAAGTAAAATTAGCTCCCAACAACCAAATACTAAGTTTATCTTATAAGCGGTATAGAAACTTTTGCAATGGTCTGCTGAAAAAACTGAAAATACAGTATGAAAAGTGTGAAGGCCGGCAAAAACAACAAATTGGTTTGGAAAGTTATTAAAAATAATACTTTCCAACTAAAAAACCACGCACCACCACTAGATTTATTATCCACAGACTCCGAACCTGCCTATGAGATGTACAAAATTAATATTTTTTTTGTAAACGTTGGAAAAATTCTAGCAGAAAAAGCAATTAGCTCAACTCCTCGGAATAGAACAAGACCGCACTTCTCTACCCTAAATTCGTTCGTCTTACTGGACACGGATATAGACGTAGTATTGAGAATTATCAGTGGATTAAAAGACTCATGCACCGTCGGTTGGGACAATATATCCAATTTTATTCTAAAAAGATTTAAGAATATACTTGCCCCTCCCCTAACGCACATTTTTCAAACTTGTTTGCACACAGGCACTTTCCCTAAACTGCTTAAAAAGGCCATGGAAAATGTACCTATTCTAAAATCTGGAAATCCGAAAACTATTAATAACTATAGACCAATTTCAATACTATCGGGCCTATCAAAAATATTAAAAAAAAATAGTAAACAATAGATTGATCCGATATCTCGAAGATAAAAAATTGCTCTCAGAAAATCAATTTGGTTTTCGACCAAAAAGATCAACTGATCAAGCAGTGCATCAAATGACCAATTACATAACTAGCAATCTGGATAGGGGCATGCACACCATTGGAATTTTTTTAGACCTCGCTAAAATTTTTGATACTATATCTTGTACTATTATTTTGCGGAAGCTTGAAGCACTGGGGATAAGAGGAATTCAACTAAAACTGATTTCGGATTTTCTTAGTGATCGATATCAATGTGTAAAAATCGGCCAGTGGACAAGCACTCAATTGAAAAATACCTGCTATGGATTGCCGCAGGGCAGTATTTTATCACCGACCCTGTTTCTCATCTATATAAATGACTTATGCAACCTTACACTAGAAGAGGGGATTATAATGTCATATGCAGACGACACTGCATTGCTTTTCTCACCTGAATTACGCGAGGATGTCTATAAAGTTGCTCAGAAAGGTTTTGATACGGTATTTTATTGGCTTCAAGAAAACTTACTAACCCTGCATACAAATAAAACTAAGTACTTTATTTTTAGAATGAGGAACAATAAAAATCACAATACTAACCCAAACATATATGCGCATAATTGCAACAGGTTTGCTGACATAACATGCACTTGCCCTACTTTAGATATAACAGACGATGTAAAATATCTAGGCATTACTCTAGACTGTAATTTAAATTTCCGTAAACATATTGATTTGCTATGTAACAGAGTACGTAAATTAATTTATATATTAAAAAATTTGCGCAATATTGCTGACTATTCTCTAATTAGACAAGTGTACTATGCTTTGTGCCAGTCCATATTATCATATTGTATCACCTCCTGGGGTGGAGCAGCAAAGGTGATTTTACTTCGTCTGGAACGTGCACAAAGAGCACTACTAAAGGTTTCAACATTCCGCCCTTATTTATTCCCAACACATCAACTGTATAAGGAATGTGAAGTTTTAACAGTGCGACAGTTGTTTATACTTCAACTTGTACTAAAAAAACACGCTGAATTGCCTCTCACTATGATACCGCCAGATAGAAGAAGGAAGGACTTGGTCTGTAACAGTATTCAAACTAGACATGCATATGTAAATAGATTTTACATATTCTTAGGTCCATTTCTTTATAATAAGTTTAACGCGTTACTGAATATTTATAACAATAGTCATAGAAATTGTGCAACAAGACTGTCTGATTACTTGCGTAAACTCAATTATGATGACTCGGAAAAAATATTAGAAATTATAAGCTAATATTCTGTTTGTATATTTAAATATGTGGTAATTTTCTTTTTTATTTTGGAAACCAATAGATTCATGTTTACATTCAAGTCTGTCAAGCGATCGTCTGAGACACAGGTTCATCCTAGTTCAGATAAGTAGCTAAGATTTAGATTGTAATGTATTCACTTGAACTCTTTTGACAAAGTCAATAATTACATAAATATTTTAATTAATGGCCAAGTCACAGTAAGAATTATATAATATTTTATTAATGTTAAGTACCATGTAAGTTAACAAATAAGTTTTATGGCGCCGAATAAATTATTATTATTATTATAAAAAAAAAGTAAAAAAAAATCTCGAAATAAGAACATAATATTTTACTTTTCAGATATTAATTCAAGATACACTAAAAAAAAGCGATGAAGCGCTCGTGGCCCCGCGGTCTCAGTGTTCTGTAAACGATCACTGAATTACGCAACTTTCACTATAGCTGGTCCTCGGATGGGTGACCACTTTGTGGCATTTACATTTGCGAGCGTTTCCGTGCTTCGGAAGGCACGTTAAGCCGTTGGTAACGGTTGCCAGTAAAATGGCAGTAGTTAAGCCTGGTAGAAGGCCTTATAGGCGGCTTGAAAATTTCAACAGCAGGTAGCCACAACCTGCGTCTGTCTATTTCAACACGGCAATGGGCTCACCACCTATTACGTGGGACAGGAATCCTCACGGTGAAAAGTGGGCATATAATATGCCGCTGCCACCCCTTCGGGGATAAGGCCCTCGCCCTCGCCCTCGCCCTCGCCCTCGCCCTCGCCCTCGCCCTCGCCCTCGACCTCGCCCTCGCCCTCGCCCTCGCCCTCGCCCTCGCCCTCGCCCTCACCCTCGCCCTCGCCCTCGCCCTCGCCCTCGCCCTCGCCGTCGCCCTCACCCTCACCCTCACCCACACCCACACCCTCACACTCACCCTCACCCTCACCCTCACCCTCACCCTCACCCTCACCCTCACCCTCACCCTCACTCACACCCTCACCCACACCCTCACTCTCAATATGTACATACACGTTAAGCCAACGCTCGGCCGTGCTCGTTGAGTTCACGAAGTTTCGTGTGATCTCGGGTCTTAGGTTTTTGTGTTACGGAATTTCTTGATTAAAACCCACTCAAAGCCCGCGATAAAAACTATGCAATAGATTAATAATTTTTCATCTAATCTTCATTAAACTATTATTGATTACACACGGTGAAAAGTGGGCATATAATATGCCTCTGCCACCCCTTCGAGGATAAGGCGTGATGGATTACGAAAAAGTGAGCAGCTGGGGTACAAACATTTCAAATGTTCTCAATATTATGTGCTAACTACTCCAGTAACTATTCTGATATATTTGTTACAGAAAATTCAATATCTGGAACTTCAACATTGAATGCAAAAAAACATCGGCAAAGGAATTACAGACAGAGTTCAATGCCCAAACTAGGTTTACAAGACGAATATGGTAAGATATAAAAAAACACATTAAACATTATTTTTAAAAATCTAAAGGTTATACTAGATTACTAAATATTAAAAATATATTTAGTAATCTAGTATTTTCTTTAGTAAGCTTATGGAGTTAATAAGCTTCTATCTTCTTTGTGCTGTTACTCAACATGTTTAATTAAGTAGCCATTATTATTTTGATTGATAGTTATTGAATCATGATAGCTTTTAATGAAACATTTATTTAAGTAGTATACCAAGGTTTGAAAGGCCAATATGTCCTAATTAAAGAATTCCAGAATCAAATACATTTCAGAGTACATTTTATGTTAAGTGTAACAATTTTAAATTTGTAACAATTAAAATTAAGAACTTTCCTATTAATGTGCTGAGATGAAATTGTAGAATACTACTTCATTTTGACTTACTTGATTCTACATAGATAAAACCCACGTAAGAAGTGGTGAGCCTATTAACGATTAAGAATTATATAGGTTAAACAACCAAACTTTTATACTTACTCTGCTTCCTTTGAAAATCTATCTTCTAAGATAACAACCTTATTATTATAACCATTTGAAGATCCAAGAAATTTTAGCCTTTTTGTTACCACCTCACTAAAAAGGCAACGACTTCAAAATTTCTTCCAAATTTTACATCTAAAATAGACACATTTTATTTTATTTATTAAATTTATTCAGCGCTTTAGACCCACCCCAGTTCCGTGCTTCGGAAGGCACGTTTAGCCGTTAGTCCCGGTTGCCAATAAAATGGCAGTCGTTAGGCCAAGTTGAAGGCCTTATAATAATAAGGCAGCAGGTCACCACAGCCTGCGCCTGTCCATTTCAACACGGCAATGAGTTCACCAATAGGGACAAAAATAGATACGGTGAAATGTGGGCGTTTAATATACCTCTACCTACCTCTTCGGGGTTATACCCGCCTTTATAGGCGTGAGAATATGTATGTTTGTATGTATTTGAAGATCCTAGGCTGTCCTATGAGACCCTATGCAAATGAACCTAAGACTATGCGATGAGATAGCACCCAATCATTTAACCAACCACTAAGTTAAATGCGAGTCAACAAAGTTTTGAGGCAGAAGTTTTGGTCCAGGCGTTGTGAAACTAAAAAGCTCGAGTAGTTAACTGGTTGGAGGTATTTGTTCAGGATTTCTCAACTTTTTAGTTCACTCTAAATGTGGGAGAAATGTTGGAGTTAATACTTATGCAAATTACGTAAGCGGTGAAATGGACAACTTAGTTTAAGTAACACTATTATTTAACTATACGCTTCTACTCAAGTGTCTAATTCTGAATAGCCTGCATAATATCGAAACTTACGTTCTTCAGATATAAATAAAGCCGTATATAACTTTATTTTTATCTTATATAAAGTTACTGAGTAATATTAACAAATTTTACATTTAAATGTTTGTGATCATTTTGTACAGAATTAATTATCATTCTTTATACATACATATTGTCACTCCTTTATCTCCGAAGGGGTGGGAGAGGCATACTATACGCCCACATTCTTTATACATTTATCAGTCTTTATACACTACTTATAATTAAAGATCCATTAAGACGAGTTAAGATATTTGGCCATCACAAATATGTAATCAGACACCACTACAAAGTGTCTTCTGCATTAACATTTTGATTTATATTACACAGCTTTACTACAAAATAAATGTACCGCTTCTAAATTGTTCTGAAGGGTAATTGCAGTTACTGTAGCTCTTGCAAAAAAAATATAAAAGTACACTGCAATATTTTTTTATTTATATTTATTAAATTCGCTTTGCGTTCTCTCTAGATTTAAAGTTACAGATCTCTAGAGATTTTTACTTTCAACAGATAATCAACAGAACTATATGAGTTTAGGTGTATGCAGAACAGAATCTTTAAACATACAGCTAGAAGTACCTCCTGGTCAAAGCAGTGGTTTAGCTGTTCATGATGACAATGCTATGTTAACGATATCACACGTGGCAGTACAATCACCAGCGTACAGGTAAAAAAAAATCATAAGTTACTTACTACCCGTAAAACTGATATCAGACTATTCACTCGGATGAACGTTCACTCGAGTGATTGATTAATTTTTCTTTAATTTCATGTTCACACGGCTAAATTGGAACGAACATTCACTAGTAATTTTGAACAATATGCTGTCGAAAAAACCGTAGCAGGAGCGTATTCTCATCGTTCCACTTTTTTTTTATCGTGTGGAGATCCCCTCGGATGTCATGCCGGACTCCAACCGGCTAAAACCACACGGTCCCTGCCTAACTGTCTATTGCCGGACGCCCCGGGTAACTTCTCGGAAAGATGTCTCAGTACCTAAACGTTATTAAACCGCAAAACGTTCGTATGTTGAAACAACAGGACTCGAGACCAAATGGGCAAATCCTAGAGAACGTTCACTTTTGTCTTCAAATTGTTCAGTTTTCGTTCATTCGAAGTGAAAGGGGTGAAAGAAAGTCGAATATGAACAAAAAATGAACCGTCTGATATCAGCTTTAACTAGCTTTAACTTAGCTAGAACCGTCAGTTAGAAGTAAATCTATAGCCGCAGTGTATCTAAATAGTATCATTCTTTCTTGATTTTTTTTTTTATTTAAAGCAATTATTTTGCTAAATTTCTCATAATTTTTTTAATAAAGTGGAAAAAGACAAGTGGCTAGAACATTGCCCTGGTTAGGCAAAGGTCACAGGTTCAATCCCTGTCTCGAATCGAATTGTCTTTTTCCACTTTTTTAATTAAATTTAGCAAAATAATTGCTTTAAAACTAAATTATCAATATACAGAGTGGAGCCCATTTCATCAACGTTTAAAAATGGTTGTAACACTGTTCATTGGTATCGAGTTGTTCATTAGCTCGATAGATGGCTCTGGTCATACTCTTAAAATGACGATTTAAATATGGTGGAGAAATTCAACTTGATTCGATACGTTTCGGGTAGTTCAGGTGCCTAGGAGATTGCTCTGGTTAGGCAAAGGTCACAGGTTCATTCTTTCTTGTTACATTACATAATATGAAATCCATAGTTTCATCATCCATTGCTTAACTATCAATTAAGAGCCGCCCTCTTGACTGTAATCAACCGTCATGCCCTCCATCCCTTGGCAGTGGACGTCAGGGCCGCACTTCAGCGGCCCAGGGTAAGGAAATTTCCTTATTCTGGGTCAAGTCCCACGCAGGGCTGGAGGGTAACGAACGAGCCGACGAGCTCGCGAAGGAAGCGGCTCTGACGTTGAAGAGAGCACCGGACTACGATCTGTATCCTGTCTCATTCGTGAAGCGTGCCCTTAGGCGGGTCACGCTTGGCGAGTGGAACAAGAGATACAGAGAGGGCGAGACTGCCTCCGTTACTAAGCTTTTCTTCCCATGCGCAGTGGAGGCGTATAGTATCGTCCGCAAAATGACGATCGCCGGCACCGTAACCCAACTGCTGACGGGGCACGGTGGGTTCTCCTCATACTTGACACGTTTCAAGTGTAAGGAGGATCCATCGTGCGCCTGCGAGCCCGGGGTAGAGGAGACACTGGTCCACCTGCTGCAGGACTGCCCGATTTTCGCTGCTTATCGCACGGATCTGGAAATTAGAACACAAGTTAGACGAATGTAATTTTTCGATCCTGCACAAACACCATAGGACACATTTTCTGGAGTACTGCAATAAAATCATAAAAATTGAAAATTTAAGAAATAGGGTATAATATAATAATATAATATGTGTCGTCTTTTACAATATGTTTCCATATTGAACAATGCGACAAAGGGAACAAAAAACTGAACTGTGCTCTTGGTGTTCGGTAGGGAAAGTAAAGTAAAGGATTGACAATCAGAGTAAATAAGAAATAATAATAATAGTCATAATAGTAGATTAAATAAATATAAATAGTGGAATAAAGAAAACATAAAAACAATAAAATAGTTAAAAATTAATTACTGTACATAATAAAAAAAGCTAAATTGTACTAAAATAAACTTGGTAAACCCCATACAATCCCATGTGTTGAGTGAAGTATGAAAGGACTAACGTGTAAGTATGATAATAATATGAGCGTGACGAGTATGATAATGGAGGCTGGAATGAAAGAAGATATAAAATAAATGTACATAATTATAGGTAGGATTAGAATCTAACTATCAATTAAATATGAATAAAGACTAGGATACTAGACCTTTTTTTTAAGTATTTACCAAATTATTAGCTATTGATAAAATATTGTAATATAAAAATATTAATCCACAGATCAGGATGCCTTCAAATACGAGACAGAGTGATGTCCATCAATGGACATGAAAACTTGACAGTGGATGTCGCCAATGAGATTTTACAAAGAAGAAATGACTCTCTTAATCATAAATACTTAACATTAAATATCGAATTCAGTATGCCAAACACCATTGAAGCTTCAAGTGGTGTATTTAATGTAAAGCTAGCAAAGGCAACAGCTGGGTTGGGTGTTACAATTACAGGTAAATTACAGTGAAATACCGTTAGCAATTATGTTTTTTTTTTGTTCGAGATAATTTATTTGTCAATATACTATTTTCAAAATGATTTGCTTTTTAATTACTTTATTTTAGTGGTTACTATATCGAGTTTAAACATTTTGCCATAAAACCACGGGGGGTGTAATGGGAAGAGGTATAATTCCCTATGATACTATATCATGGTATACACTTGATGGTGTCACGGGGAAAGGACGTAACCGCAAAGTAATCTTAATTTTTAAAATTTCAATTACCAGGGTGCAAACAAAGGCTACTAAGTAACGAAGAGCCGATGGTGATATCTGATATCAAACCAGGGTCTGTGGCTCATAGAAGTGGAGCGTTGTCTCCTGGAGATCAGTTACTAGCCATCAACGGTCAACCACTACACAATCTTTCTTTGGTAAGTAAAACGTATACAAATACACTTGTCGTGATAATATAATTTGTTCTATTTCTATAATTTGTTTTATAGTGTCATGCAAGTTATTACTTGAGTTACGATGATCGATAAATTCTATTTATTTGGACTTAAATTTGGTATAATTAATACTCCAAAAGCTATTCAGCTCTTCTAGTTCTTTTCGCTCGCGCTACTCTCTCTCTCTCTATCTCTCTCTCATCAATAATGTTGCAGGCATATCATAGTTTATATAAAAGCACTAGCTGTGCTCCCCGGCTTAGCTCGTGACACACTTCGAGCAACTGCTGCACCTCACACATTTGACTCATGCTCCTTATAAGTATTCAAATATTTTCATAGAAACTTGATCCCCTATTTTACACCCTTAAGTGCAGAATTTTGGGAAATCCAGCATCACGTGTTTATTTATTTTAATCAGAAGCAGGTATTCGAAATTATATAACTTTGAAAGGAAAAAAATCCATATAAATTTACGCCCCCTGTTTTATTTCCAAAAAAGTAAAATAAGGATTGGGCCCCCTCTGTTTCGTCCGTGTTATACTTCGAAATTCCGTTAAACCCTCTCTCCTCCCTTTGTCCTTAATTAGTTTTCAAATATATTCATTCAAACCCTTTTATTGGTAAAATTTGGCAAAACCGCGAAATACATGTCCATTTATTTATAACCAGAAACATGTGTACGTAATTTTAAGTTGCCGAATTGGAAAATTACGAACTTCCGTTTATACCTTATTTAACTACCTTAGGGTTGGAATTTCTAAAAACTCTTTCATAGTAGAGGACTACTAAATAAGGTTAAATTACCCTAAAAATTTTAAGTTTGTAGGTTAAAACTCTTCCACTGGAAGTTGATTATATGAATGATTCACCCAGAAATTTTATTAATAAAGACAACCTCTATTTTACCCCTTTATAAGTCAATATTGTAAAAACCGCGATACACATCTTTCTTTTTAACACATCGATTTCTGAAAATCCTTTTTTTTGCCTAAAATATAAAGGTACCTTATTCAAAAATTTCAAGATTATAAGTGTACCTAATGGTTTCGGATGGACGTTGATGGATAATTGAGTCACTCAGAAATTTTATAAATATGGCTCCTATTCTTAAATTAAGTATCATCCATATAAACTTAGAACCCCTACTATATCCAGTTTCACTTCAAAAATATTATTCATACTAAAATAGTTATTTATATTTTACTTGATTAAAAACCTTTTTCAAAACTATTAAAAAATAAACACGGTCTAAAACTACTTTTAAACCGCACGAATCTCTGCTCTATTTAAATCTATTAGAAATAAGTAATGAGACTGCTCATATGCGACAGAATTAATTAAAACGGGGTGAAAACAGTTTCTAGCTTCCTTTTTACCTTCTGGAAATCCCCATGGCTGTCATTGCCGCCGGACTTGAACCGACTAAAAGCAAACGGTCCACCCATCCGGCTAGTGCCAGGGGATACTTCTCACAAATATATCCCAGGGCTAGGATGTTTATTCACTTCTTTTCAAGTTCTGGTTCGGGTGCTAACCCGCTTCCAGAGCGCAAGGTGTGCATGAAATCTCACGTTACGCCGCTGTCTTGGCTCAGCTATTGTAAGCACCGTCCTCATACACCCACTCAATCTTCGATTTTTAAGGAGTATTTTTACTTATCAATTTTGACTAGTATTATTTGTTAAATTTTAGGATACAGCATTTAACATTCTTCAAAACTCACCTGAGGATATAATAACCCTGAAAATTCGTAAACGAGACCTAACTGAGGATTGGTCTAACATTCACAAGCACAACGCCAAGTTAACACTTCAAAGCTTTAGTAGCATCGAAACAAAGGCCGTTGTTCATAGTGGGGAAGACTCTGGTCATCATACTGATAGTCCCAATAATAGTGCAAAAGAAAGTGAACGAAGTCATACAAGTAGTAATGGAAATGGCAATACATCTATATTGACTGTGGAATTGATTAAACAAGAAAGCGGGCCTTTAGGATTGACGATTGCGGGGAGTGAAGATGTTACACAACCAATTTTGTTGAGTGGACTTGTTGAAGGTAAATTATATAAAAGTGTAGTAACTAATCTACTTTCACGCCGTATATAATTATACTTTACCACATCAGGTAGATGTGGTAAAGTACTGTTGTATAATTATCCTACTCTTTTCATTTTTTTTAATAATATTGTGTACATAAATTGTTAAATAAATTAAAAAATAAAGAGAAGTTATGTATTTAAAAAATCAGGACATCATTTTAAAGTAATCGATATCGAATACTTAGCTAATAATAACTTAACTTAACTATCTTCATGCTGTATCCCTAACGGGGTAGTCAGAGAAGACAGATCGCCAGGCATCGCGATCCATGCATACTTCTTTCGCTTCCTGTAGATTCATTAATCGCTTCATACATGCACGTCTGGGTATCCGATTACTCTTGACTCTTCCGTTCTTGAGCAATCCGCTCACGTGGTCATCATATGTAAGTCTCGGTCTACCTTGACTTCTTCTGCCCTCTACTTTCGCACAATATATATTCTTCGTCAATCGTTCCTCACTCATTCGTTGAACGTGTCCAAACCAACGGAGCACGCCCTTTACCAGCTTAACGCGGACACTTTCACTCAAACCTGCCATATTGCGTATCACTTCGTTGCGTTTCGGGTCGGCCAAGATTACGCCGCACAATTTTCGTAGTGATCGCATCTCCACAGCATTCAGCTTACTTTTATGCATCTTCTGACATACCCAGGTTTCGCTGCCGTAAAGCAACGTTGGCACTAGCACTGCGTTATGAATCGCGAGTCGTGCTTCTTTTACGATGCTTTGTCGCTTTACTAATTGGGACAAAGCACCGTTAACTTTGTTTCCGGCAGTTACTCGCCGTTCTACATCCGAATCACATCTTCCATTCGCGCTAAACATACTCCCTAAATACACTATTTCATTCTCTTGCTCTAGACATTCCTGATTTACTCAAATCTCGCACTTAGTTCTTACGTCTTCTCTTTCAAATACCAGAACCTTAGTTTTACTTGCATTCAAGCGGAGATCCTTTCTTTCACACTCCTCTTTCATATTAGTGACTAATGCCTGAAGGTCGGCTTCTGATGAGGCCATGAGCACCGCATCATCAGCGTACAACAGACAATTTACTATTAAGCTAATAATAAACATATTAATACTAAGACTAAAATTGTTTATTCGGTTATAGGTGGTGTTGCGGAAAAATGTGGAAAACTAGCTATTGGCGATGAACTGTTAACAATAAACGGTGAAAGTGTTCTAAATAAACCCCTTTCAGAAGCAATCAAAATATTACAACAGAGTGGACAACGAGTACAGTTACAGCTGTGCAGGAAAATTACTGGTAAGTAATAATATTTTTTTAACTGCTGTTTGAAAGATTGCTGTTTATCAAACATAATTCAATAGAAGGACTTATATTTGATCTTCTTAAATTTAGGTTCCCTTGAAAGTGCAGAATCTAGTGCCAGAGATTCAAGTCATTCTACATCAAGCCCCGGATTATCCAATGATAGTGCAGTGGAGTCTTGGGATCAAAATACACCAGTTAGAGTCAGTGCTAACTGTGGTAAGAGACTTATTTGTTGTAATTATTAGTTTTATTTATATTTTTTAAGGAAAAGAGACAAAACCAACTTGATAATTTTAATATAATAGGTTTGGGAAAAAAGTTCTTAGCATTTTATATGAAAATTCCAAATATTTTTTAAGTAAGACTATTTACATTAATTTTACTAAAGTATGTAGGTGCCATTTTGTTTGATCGCTTTTTGCTCTCTTGTAGGTAGAGACTTGATCCCATTGCTATAGAAATTTAAGAGATTCTGGTAAAAAAACCGTGACAAGTGATCTTGGCAGCCATTTGATATTAACCAGATTCTGCATTAAGAATTCTGCAGAGACCGAAACAGGTGGAAGTATGAAGGTATAACGTCAGGACTATACGGTGGACACATTAAGATCTCTCAGCCAAACTTTCTTAATTTTTGATGAGTGGCTAAAAATGTGTAAGGTCTAGCGTTATGATGATGAAAAGCTGAAGCCCTTCTGTTGATTAATTCCGGCCGCATTTTCTCAACTTCTTGCTTTAATCTCATCAGTTGTTTGCAGTAGAGTTCAAAATCGAAGGTTCTGCCTGGCGGTAACAGCTCATAATGAGTAATGCCTTTATATATATATATTTGCAATCCCACCAGATACAGCATCACCTTGTTGTGAGCTAACCCGGATTTCACCACAACCTGTGTAGCCTGACTGGATTTGACCACGACCTTTTTCATACGTACTTGTATTTCATTTAATTTCACGTGATTCACTTTTCATCACCAGTTTATTTGGTGTCATTATGTCGTAATAAAGAACCACATATGAGTGCAAACTTGGTTGGGTGTCTTTCAAGGGGAGCATAGGCATCCAAATATCGAGCGTTTTTGTGTACCCAGCTTTTTTCATTGCGCCATAACTGTTTTGGGGTCAATTTAGCTACGCCATAAATACTCATTATTGATCCACTTTTTAAAAAATGGCATCCAATTTATCTGTAGCAGAGCGACGTTCGTCAAAATTTTAGGATTAATTTTCGTGCTATTCCCACATATAGACAGATCCAAAAACGTCACAATTTTTTATCGCATCTGCCGTGCGGTGCCCACCCCAAAATTATATTTTTTATTTTTTTTGGATATTTTTTTTTATAAAAAAATACACACAACCCTAAATTTTCACTTTTTTACCACCCACCCCTAATTTTAAAAGCGTTATTAGTAATTTAACAATTTTTTACTTTGATATTTTAACTGACGAATTAACGTCTTCAGACGGAAAGAGGTGGATTAATTAGTCAGTTTCGAGTACGTCACGGTGGTGTAGTTGGTAACGCGTCTGGTGTATGGATGTATAAATTCGGTGAATGTATTCTTTAGGTACATCAGATGAGATTAATAACTAAGAAAGAAATTCCCGGTATTCCCCGGAAACGATAACTACGCGAGTGAAACCACACACAGCCTAAACTATTAGACATTGAAACGTGAAATTTGGTGAATGTATTCTGTAGGTAGCACCATAAATAAGCACTAAGAAATGAATTCCAGATATTCCAATGGGAAAGGAACTCTTGCGAATAAATCCACAAATGGCCTAAATGACTAAACATAGAAACATGAAATTTAGTGAACGTATTCTTTAGATATCTTAGATAAGCACCTAGAAAGGAATGCCCGGTATTCAAACGGATATGTATGCCCTCTTTCTCTCTCTTAATATGTGGCGCTAACGAAGTTGCGCGGGCCAGCTAGTCTTCTATAAAATTCATACCTTTTAATAATACCATAACCAACCAGATAAATTTTGATGTAGCCGAAGAGATTTTGTTACAAGTTTATACATACTAACTAAACTAAAAAAACTTTTTCCCCAACCTAGTATGATAAAAAAAACGATGGAGTTCATTTCTGGTGAATTTAACTCCCACCGCGACCCATAATTTCTTATGTTTATGTTATAGGCAACTCGGAAGTTATAGAATACGCTGTTCCTGACAAAACAAGAATGCTGGATAAACAACCTTACTCCCCCACCGATGAAGACAAATTATTAGCTTCCAGTTTTAACACCGCAGCCCCATATAGTATAAATGACCTACCACTGCCGAATTACTCACTGAATAATTCTCTAAAAACTTTCCACTATGAAAACACATGTATCATTCCTGATAACACTCTAAAAAATAAACAAAATATCACTAGAGAAGATGACGTTCAACAAATAGAAATATTAACAACAAACATGAAAGATTGTCAGTTACATAACATGGAAAAATCAACATGTAAATGTGATTATGTTCATATGGGTCCATATGGAATTGTATCACCAAAAACTAGAAGGCCAAACTGGGATACTGACTATCTAAATAACGGCATTTATACAGTAACTACTCCACAGAAATCCCCTTTGAAACCTGGGCTTCCAGGAACTAGTTTTCAGTTTTCAACAAGTCCTGTTTACGAGAATGATGTGCCAGGTACGATTGAAGTTGGACGAGTTTTATTTTAAATATTTCAAGTACATTTTGACACAGATTACTAACTATAACATAAGTAATTAAATACTTCCATGCTTGGTGACGTCATGCTGTCCATGCTTTTTAATAATTCGAATGATTTTTTAAGTTCTCAATATTTTTTCAAGTTTAATACTAGCCGTTGTTAGCGTTTTTGAAGTGAAGTTACATTTCATTTTCATTATACCATTTCATACTATTTAAGAACAAATCTTCTTTTATTCAATTAACCTTATTTTCCAGGTCTCTACAGTTCAGAATCCATGTCACCAGCTCGAGGATCTGTCCATCATGTGATTTTATATAAAGATGCGATCTACGATGATTATGGTTTTTCGGTATCGGACGGCTTATATGAAAGAGGAGTTTACATCAATAGAATTCGGAAAGGTGGACCTGCGGATATCGTCGGTCTGCTGCGGCCATATGATAGGATATTGCAGGTTGTTATAATAATATTTTTAATATTAAAAATATTTTATAATATCCCGCTGTATCCCTGACGGATGTCAGATTGTTATTGCTCAATATTCATTATTCTATAACTAAAGAGTGAAAAAATACACTTATGATAGGTTTCTTGTAGTTTTAGTAGTTTCTAGTCCATTCCAAATTTTCACATAGTAATTAAATACGTGTAAGCAAGAGAAAATAAAATATTTAGAAAATGAGTTTCGATATTATAGAAAATTCCTACCAATGTTTTACGGGATAAATATGTGTTGGTTTGTTTGCAATTCGTAATTCTAGGAACTGCATCTCGCTCAGCGGCGGTAGCTCCGCTAACTCAGTGTTCTGTAAACGATCACTGAGTTAAATAATTTTCGCTATGGCTGGCTTTCGAATCGGAGACAACTTTGTGGCATTTACATTTACGAGCGTTTGCGTGCTATTGAAGGCACATTATGCCGTTGGTCCGGTTGCCAATAACAGTAATATTATGGTACTAGAGTAGCGGCGTAGAGAAGTTTTCCCGTTTCCGTTTCCCACAGGAACTTGTTCTCGGGATAAAAAGTAGCCTATTTGTTATTCTGATGAATAAGCTATATCATTTTAAAGTTTCATTTAAATCTATTCAGTAGTTTTTACGTGAAAGGGTAACAAACTAAACAAAAAAACTTTTGCATTTATAATATTATTAAGATTTAACTAAAATTCCTGCAAATGCCTTTGGTAAGGACAAAGCGCTTGTAATAGATATTTACGATGATACTTAATCCTTTATCCTTATCTGACTACCCCGTCAGGGATACAGCGTGAAGATAATAAAGTTTTTTTTTTTTTTACTTAATCCTTTGTATGCTAGTCAGACTCACACTTGACTGGGTTCCCATAATCACGTCAAATTTGCCGTTGAATTTACAATACAAAGAAAATTTAAAAATAATAATAGGCTTTGATATTATTTGATCCAATTGTTTTAATTAGAAAACCTTTGCTTTATAAAGTGGAGCAACATCAGATTAAGGTAATTAGGATGTACAGCCAGGTGTGTTTAATGAACGAACCTTTCAAAATTCAGCACAACGCCTGTTGAAAACGTATTTTTATAGTAATTTTCTAAAATATAATGAAATTTTTCTAACAACGTTATCTACAAACAATAGTTACTCCAGACACATTTTGATTTTTTACATATACACTTACATACATTTTACATATATATTTACATGAAATTAAGTGATTAGTAAAGAAATAAAGTTTCTACCCTTTTTACCATACTCATTACTAAATATTGGCGGTACGCTATACTAATTAGATATTGATTTACATAGGTAAACGGAACAAGAACTGTGGAATATGACTGCTGTCTGACGGTTCCATTGATTGCATCTGCAGGAGACAGACTCGAAATCGTCGTTCAGAGGCTTGTCACGTCAAGGGTAAGACTATTTTTCTTCAAATAAATTCAAAATTTTTTAAAAAAGAATCTTTGTGACGGTCTGCGCTAATTTATCTGACTTCGCAATGTTTAGTAAAATCAGTCATCCTTTGACAATTTAACATATAGCAAGTTTGCACAGACACGCTGACATTCTCAGGGAAATATTTCAAGTTTCATGAGGAATTATGAGGATCAGGATACAGTCACTATAAAAGTACTGTTATATATGTGAATAATAAATAATAAATATAATAAATATTGTGGAACACTTTTCACACAGCGCCATCTAGCCCAAAGTAAGCTAAATATTAGCTTGTGTTATGGGATCTAGATAACTGATAAACATACTTATATATTCCTAAATACATACGAATTATAGATAAATAACACCCAGACACAGAATAAACCATCGTGCTCATCACACAAAATTTTATCCTGGGTGGGAATCGAACCCACGACCTCTTGCGTAGCAGTCGGATGCATTCCCACCGCGCCACAGAGGCAGTCAAATTAATAACAATAATAATAAACCCCTCGAGGACAGTCGTTATCTTTTATAGGATTAACGCAACCCTATGAGGGCATAGTAGATTCGCTTTTTGAGTTAACTACTTTCTGATACCAACAAAAAAATGTATCAGTAAGTTATTAAAAAGCTCACATCCGCAGTGCAGCTTGTGGCGAGCTGAATGTGCGTGGCTACACATCGGTCCCGATTCCTCAGAGTTTTGTTGCCCTTCTGCACCGGTTAGGATTTAATGGCCTAACGGGAGAGCAGTGAGAGTGCTACTCCCGGGAGTGCAGCAAATCTCAACTCTGGCTTGTCTTAAGTGGCCGGTCAGAGGGAGGGAGCCAGAGCTATATGCTCGGGGGTGGAAGTGTCATTTTCAAGGGCATAACTACGGGGAAGCCCGCTCCGGGCCTGTCCCGCGAAGGTGAAACCGGCGCCGCACCGCTCGACACCCCAAGCCGCTCACACCGGTGTTGCCCTCTGTCGCCTTACAGGCTTATCATGCCTATGGCGATTGTATAGGGGGCCCATCTAGTGAGTTGGCAAGTCACCGTCTGCCAACATTTTGATAATGATATATTAAAATGGCAGACGCCGTCTTAATCAATAGTTCATATCACCTATTACATCTAACACCCAACTCAATAGCCCATTTTGTAGTTAGCATATTTCACAATAGTTTAACTCCCATTGGAGGTAGTCCATTACCGTTCTTCTACATAAGGCGGGCGTGGATTGTCTTTAGTTTCTTTCCCATTTCCTATTAGATTAAAATTCTCAAAGGGCCTCTGCGTGTTGGACCAATATGTCCCCATGTAAGCCTACCAAAAGACCGGGTATCTTCATAAGAAAAAAAAAGAAGATACCCGTGAAGAAGAAGAGACATAATAATAAAAAAAAAAAATTGGCGATGTCAACAGCAATAATATTTTACTAAACCATTAATTTTCATAAATATTAATACATCAAGACGTTTTTCAGGTATAAAATAGAATTTACTCGTACCATTACAATATAACATACAATAGAAAAATTAAATCAAAAAATAAATATGCAAAATTCAAGAAATTTATGATGTTGGAGAATGACATGACGTCTAAAGTCATGTCAAACAGAAAATATTACAGTACGAAAATTATGTAAATATATTTATGCTAACAAGAGCCAGAACACGAAATGCACTGATAACACCACCGGACTCGTCGCAAAGCACATGGAAATATTGACTTTAAATGTTGCTGAGGCGTTGAGCTCGTCATCGAGCGACGAGTATTTGTCACCCCCGACGTCGCCAACACCTGTACGTCGGCAGGGGAGACGCCGGCCACCGACGTGCTTGGAGCCCATAGGCCCGCCGGCCTCGATTAGGGACCCCGCTGCCGGTGGTAATGTGCACCGCATACGATGGACTTTATCTATGAATGAAAACGTTATGCGGGCAAATTTTGCGGCTACAGAGGGAGGAATTAATCTCAATGCGTACCGTGTTCGTATGCTGCCTTTGTTTCAGGTACTAGAACCAACTGTCAACGTTTCGGCACAACGGCTGTCGGATCAGGTGCGAGCCATTCAACGCTGTCACATGTTGGATGACGCCGCACTTGAGAGGCTCCGCTCTGAAGTTCAATGTAACCACATAATTCCTACTTCGTCTCAACCTAGTGAAATAAATGAAACACTTAATGACGTACAGCATGTTGAATCAATTGATGAAGTACTGGATGATGTCGTTACTAGAGTAAGTACCCAGTACAGTGATGAATTAAGGAGTACTTTGGAACGAACGATTAATGAGTATAGGTTTTCTGATCCTAAGCATCGTCCACGTCTGCCGCGTTTGCCTACGCATAAAAAGAACATAGAGCTAGTGTGTGCCCTCGACTCGGTTTTATCAAGTTATTTTGACAATTGTGTAGACATAAGTGATGCGCACTCAATTCTGTATTGTGCGGCTGTTACAGTTTGTCGGGTAGCTGGTGTTAAGTTCACACAATTTGAATCAGCTATTCGATCAAAATCTGTCCCAGCCTGGCAATGCAGAATTGAGCGTCGTATCGCCGAGACTAGGGTGCTCATTGGCAAACTGTGTTGTTTCAGGGCGGGTAATACACGCCCGAGAGTAATGCGTTTTGTGACCCGGGCGTTCGCAGGGACTGATATTGGTCCTTGCGAATATTCTTTTCGGATCACAGAACGTATTGACGACCTGAAGCAGAAAGTTTATGCGTGGGCAAATCGTATACGACGATACAGAAGGAGAGTAGATCGCTATGCTCAAAATCGTTAGTTCCAAAAAGATGAGAGGTGGGTGTATAGAAGATGGGAGCAACCTGATCATCGTGTGACTGACATGTGCCTGCCCGATGCTGAAGCCACAAATTCATTTTGGCGAAGCATTTGGTCGGCGCCTGTTAGTCATACAGAGGATGAGTGGATGCGGGATGTCAGATTGTCATGTGAGTCCATCCAATCTACTGAACCAATAATAATGTCTAATGACATCGCCAGTGCAGTTTGTTCGTTACCCAATTGGAAGTCACCTGGGCCGGACGGACTGCACAATTTTTGGCCTAAATGGTTCCATAGCTAACATGATTCGTTGGCATCTTGCTTTCAAATATCACTTGAGTCTGGGTCGCTTCCATCTTTTATGACCTGAGGCATTACTCACCTTCTCTATAAATCAGGTAGTACCACGGACCCTAAAAATTATAGACCGATAACTTGTTTACCTACGGTCTATAAGCTTCTTACATCTATTTTGAGAGTAAAATTAAAAACTACTATTGATAATAATTCCATAATGTCCAACTCTCAAAATGGATGTAGAAGCAGGTCACGTGGTACTAAAGAACTCTATATTCTTGACATGGCCATTAATCAGCAGGTCCGCCGAAACCAGAGAAATCTGGCGACATGCTGGATTGATTATAAGAAAGCCTATGACTCTGTGCCTCATACATGGTTGTTGAGGGTGCTAGAGTTGTATAAAGTTGATACAACTCTATGCACCTTCTTGAAGGCATGTATGGGGCAATGGAGAACGGCTCTTGTTTATCTAGGATGTCGTCGGGTTCTTGGGAATGGAGAATCTGTAAAGATCGAGAGGGGCATATTCCAGGGTGACAGTTTGAGTCCCTTGTGGTTTTGTCTAGCGCTGAATCCTCTCAGTACTTTACTGGAGAATTCAGGGCTGGGGTATCAGTTTCGGAGAGGAGGTCAAGTTGTGTCGCACCTTCTTTACATGGATGACTTGAAATTATTTGCCTCCACCGAACTCCACTTGACTGAGTTACTAAAGGTCACTGAAACTTTTAGTAATTCGATCAAAATGGAGTTTGGTGTAGATAAATGTGCTGTCATGCATGTTAAGAAGGGGCAGATTGTGTAATCTGAAGGAGTACAACTTTCAGATTTCACAAAACTTAGGTCCCTTTCCGCGACTGAAACCTATAAATATCTTGGTATGTCGCAGGCGTTGGGTATTACTGAGACTGACATGAAACGAACGTTACAGGATCGTTTCTTGGGTCGCCTGAAAAAAGTACTCAAAAGTCTTTTATCAGGCGGCAACAAGGAGCGCGCTATCAACGGGTGGGCCATGCCAGTCTTAGTATACTCCTTCGGCATACTTAGATGGACTCAAACTGAGTTAGACACCCTGGATAGGAAAGTCCGTTCTTTATTGACCACATATCGGATGCATCACCCACGTTCGTCTGTAATGAGGTTGTATATCCCACGGAAGTGTGGAGGTCGTGGCTTTTTAAACGCCAAGACTTTGCATAACCGTGAGATATGCAACCTTAGAGAATATTTTATTCATACTAGCGTGGGTGTGCATAGGGATGTGATAGCAGTAGATAACGGACTGACCCCACTTGCTCTTGCCAAAGAGAACAGGCGCAAACCTGTACTACCAAATTAGTACTGACGATCGCAAGAAGATATGGCAGAGTAAAGAGCTGCATGGACGATTTTATCGGGCCTTACATGGGCCTGATGTAGATTTATTAACATCTGTATCCTGACTACGTTTCGGTGATCTATTTGGAGAAACCGAGGGTTTTGTATGTGCAATTACAGACGAAGTTGTTATGACGAATAACTATCGAAAGTATATTCTGAGAGATGGTACGGTTGACATATGTCGGGCATGCCACCTACCTGGCGAATCTCTTAAACATATAATTTCTGGTTGTTCTCGTCTTGCCAATGGCGAGTATTTGCATAGGTACAACCAAGTGGCCAGGATTTTCCATCAGCAACTTGCACTAAAATATAATCTTGTCGATTACGAGGTACCGTATTATAAGTATGCGCCCGACCCAGTTCTAGAAAATGGTCGCGTCACATTGTACTGGGACCGATCCATTATCACTGACAGGACTATTGTAGCCAGTAAGCCTGATATAGTGGTAATAGATCGGTCAGAGCGCCTTGCATAATTGGTTGATATAACCATACCACATGACGAGAATCTTGTAAAAGCAGAAAAGGACAAACAAATAAAATATTTGGACCTTGCTCACGAGGTTCTCGACATGTGGGATGTGGATTCAGCGACTATTGTTCCGATAGTTGTATCAGCACATGGCCTGATCGCCAAGAGCCTCGACCAACATCTCAAGAGGCTCGCGTTAGGCAGTTGGGTCAAGGGCTTGATGCAAAAGGCTGTTCTTCTGGGCACGGCACCTATGGTGCGGAAATTTTTATTTCTGCAGTCCTGACCACCGGTAGCTTGGTCCCTGTACCCGATGCCGGTGGGATACTATTTTTTATATTTTTATATATAATGTTTTTAAAAATGTAATTGATATGTGTAATTAATGAATAAAGGAAATAATAATGGTATTTATTGTGAATATGGTCAGGTACAATTCTTACATTTCAGTTGGTGTCATCATATTCTGCCAGTTTTGGTGTACAAAATATTAATAAATTTAATGATATTCTATGTTAATAAATTCAACAATAACAATAAAATTACGCAAGTCCACATAGAAAATAAAATAATATCTTAAAATGTCAAACAATAACGAATGTGTATAAAAGCATTACAATTATATCATTAAAAAAATTCTCTATATTATAGTAACATTTACAAATTAACATATTTTTCAATTCTTTTTTGAACAAATTATAATTCAATTCTTTATAATGATTTGGAATCTTATTAAATATTTTAGGTGCTAGACAAAACATGCTTTTCCATAGAAGTGCTGTCTTTGAGCTGTGTACCTATACATAACCTATTATTGTCCCTTCTACTACGTTGATCATAATCAGATAACCGCGGGAATAAAATCTCATTTTGTCTTACAAACAATGCTATTTCCAAGATATACAGTGATGGATCACCCACAAACAATGCTATTTCCAAGATATACAGTGATGGCAGATCTCTTATTCGAGATTGCTTACGGAACTCTAAACTATTAGAAAATCCAATTTAGCCTATGTTACGCACGAAACATGTAGCTTTATAATGATGAAAGAACTTTTAAAATCGGCCCAGTAGTTTCTGTGCCTATTCAATACAAACAAACTTACAAATCTTTTCTCTTTAGAATATTAGTATAGACAAAATGTAGTTCTTTATGAAGCTTTAGATAATTGGATGCAATAATATTATGTTAGCTTCTCAAGTTAAAAAAATATTTTACTAGGTTTATATCCTGTCAAAATCACAACATGAATATGTTCTGGTACTATTTTAATTACCTATTTATCCTTTGTGTGCGAACAATAGGTAAGCCATGTCTCTCAGTACACGTTTACGTTACACAACATTATACACCCAACTTTGGCAAATCTGTTAGGATAAAAATATAATACATTTTTCAATTTCATTTTTAGAGGAAAAATGTTCAATTCCTTACACTCCCGCCGTATAATATTTCACGAGATTCAGAAAAGTACAAAGAAAGTTCAGCAACTGTATATTTTAAAGAGAATAAACGTATAAATTCCATATAATATTCTGTATGAACCCAATAATGCACCATTTTCATGCACGACTTCATTCAAAGCTGTTATTTCGAGGGTATTTCGAGGCATTCTTCTGTCATACTAAAATTGATATGTTTGACAACGAGAATTGTGTTATGTATGCTCATTGGACTTTTATGTATATGTATAAAGTTAAGCAATAAGCCTTAAATAATTATATTTTCGACTTTGATGCAAATGCATTCATGAAATCGAACTCGGATGTTCGACTTAGGCATCTGAGTCTTATTAATTATCCAGCACATATTGTGAAATCAACATGTCGTGAATGTTGGACTACGCTCCGCTTTATCTTGCAACATAATTATGACGATGATGGCGATAACACAGATAATTATAGTTGCTTGGCCTTGGGGCCTAATCATAATTATCCGGTCGAAAATGACATTAACCGTCTCACAATACCAGAGTAGACAGTTATAGATTTTTTTTGACAAGCAGACTCGCATGATAAAAGTATTTACCGTAGCCTATTTAAACGTTTGCACCGCCCTGATGCTGAAATAATCTTGTTTCATTTATCTGAAAATACCATCTTTGTTTCAGGATTTAAAAAATCAACGATCGGACGACAGCTCAAGCCCGAGTGACAGTAGTATTGTGACAAAAACTATTTAGTGCGCAACCCGACTTTAGTGGGATCACCAAAGACTTTAAAGTGTTACTTGTAGATTTGTGTTTATATTTCATATGCCCGTGAGTTAAGTACTTAATAATAAAATAGGCGCTGTAAAACTTATAGAATTAAAGGTTGAAAAAAGTGATTGATAGGCAAATTGCATTTTTTTTATTATTTGTATTACCTTCGTGTAATGGCAAAAAATAATATTGTTATTCTGAATAATAATGCAAACTAGGCATCTAGCTGTGTGCAATAGTTTTATATTTAATGAGAATACCATTAACATTTTTTTGCGATTCAACATACATCCACGAAAAGCTATTTTTCAAATATTTGCTATATTTAAAAAATAGCTTTTCAAACAGTAATGCAATCCCAAACAGTCCACTAAATTACAAAAGTGAAACTAGGTATGCGGATGGTGATCATTATGGTAATGCATAAATAAAAGATTTAAGATATGATAACTTTTAAAATAGAAAAACAAACCCCAAGCTTGGTGCACATAGATTTAGTATTAAGTACGTAATAGGTATTATTGAAATCTCCAATGATGATTTATAGATAATAAATTAAAAATAATAGTTGTTATCTAAGAATAATACTAATTGTTAACCTTATAACATTAGGTTTAGACGTTGTTTTATAATCACATAATGTGCCTAAGTGTTGATTAAATAATTATAAAAAGAAAAAATAAGACGTTATTGAAATAAGTAGATAGATTGTATGAAAATCGGTATCTGTATCTATTTAGTTTAGGAAAACCAAACCATACCAGAATATAGTATAGGTATACTAAAAATACTTTTAGATGTTTGAAAACTGCCAAAGATAGTTTCAAAGCTTTTTTTAGCCAACCATGAGCTTTGCAGACTACAACGAGTTATTTAAAAGATAGCATCAAATAGCTAATTACCTAAGAACTTTATATTCACTCTAGTTAAGTGTTGCAGACATATTCGTGAAACATTTTTTATAATTTTTAATAGGTACCTTATATTGCAATTTATAGATACTGAACTCCGTGAGCATAATAATATAAATAGTAATAGTTTTTCATTTGTAAATATATACAAAATAAATATAAATCAGTAGCATTACCGTTGTTGAAATCAGACTGATAGCAATCTTAAAAATACCTAGATGTTTAGATTATATTTAAAGTAATAATAGTATAACTGATTTGTGTGTAGTAAATTTTTTAACTGTACCTATATATTATAATATACAGTAAGTAATAACATCATAATTGGCATGATTCTATTTAATTATTGAAAAAAAAACTTCTTCATAAGACTACAAGAACTCTAGACAAGGGACTAATTATTTCAATTCAGGTACAGTGTCTGTTATCGCTACAAATAAAATTATCCTACTAATATTATAATATACAGTAAGTAATAACATCATAATTGGCATGATTCTATTAAATTATTGGAAAAAAAAACTTCTTCATAAGACTACAAGAACTCTAGACAAGGGACTAGTTATTTCAATTCAGGTACAGTGTATTTTATCACTGCAAATAAAATTATCCTACTAATATTATTAACGCGAAAGTTTGTAAGAATGGATGTTTGTTACTCTTTCAAGTAAAATCTACTAATTGGATTTTGAAGAAATTTTACAATAATAACACATAGGCTACTTTTAATCGCGGGAACAAGTTCCTGTGGTATACGGGAACGGGAAAACTTCATCACGCGTGCAGAGCCGCGGGCGTCAACTAGTAATTTCATAAAACAATGTTATAAACGCCATAGGCTACGTAATCACATCGATCATATTGGCCGCAAGCTTGTCTACCGCCTTAATGGAAAATAAATATTTAGTCGTTCGTTTTCAATAAGTTTTCAATACAAAGTTCGATTAGTATAAATAAATTAAACTGAATATTGAAATTGCCTAAGAATTTTAACTTTATAAGTATTTTTTTATAAATTATCATTAGTGTGTGAAAAACGATTTTTTATCAATAAAACGCTATTATCTGTCCACAAAATATTTGTAAAGAATACATATTATTTAAGTTTAGCATTACTACTTTTATTTTCTATTTTTTGCTAAGCTGCATTACTTTAGCTCCAAAGCTGAAGAGTAGGAAGATTAACGTCTGTTAGTGTAGGAACGAGAAAAATCCACCACTTGGTTATGTATGACGGTACCTTCAAAAATTTGTGAGCTGTATAAATAATTGAACAATTAAGAATCATGTCAATTAAATTCAAGTAGATAGTATATGTTACAGTTAATCTGAAATATCTGATTATTTAACTCCCAGACATCAGAAAGACATTGTAACCATAGAAAGTTCGTTATTGATAGGTATAGTGAGTTATAGATAGATGATGAAATATATATATATAAATACCTATAATAATGGCTTTCCAGAATCTATGTCCATAAATAAATCATGTTCAATCAGGCCACATGTACAGGATCACTGGTGAATCATTTTCACATTGTAATTTTTTCGTTACCCACTCTATTGATTTTTAGATTTTCTTATAAAGGTAAAAAAATAACCATTTTAAGATCACTTTATTGTTCGTCTGTCTGTCCGTGTGTGATTTTCTCAGGAACAAATGAACTTGGTAAGTTAAAATTTATACCAGATTCCTAAGTCCCTTATGTAGTCAAAAATCAAATTTCTGAGTCAATACGATAAAAAGATATCGGAAAATTTTGATGTTCGCGAAAACTTTCATGTAACAAAATTTATCTTAATTTTTTATTACTTTTAGAATTCAATTCTAGGTCAACCGTAAGAACCCCATATGTTTTGGGTTGAAATATGGAAATTGCGTGATTCTTGTCTATTCAACACCTAGAATCAAGGAAATTTGGCAATAGCAAAGTCTCACAGCACAAATAAAGGAAAAATTCCAAAATCTAATGTAAATTAAAATAAAGGGGATTCGCCATACATACGTAATACATAGTAAACCCCAATAAACATAGGACTCTGAGTTGTGTGGGCGCTCATACAGTTTGCAGGTCTAGCTTAATTACCAGGTATCTCAAATAATCTTCGACGTTCGTTTGTTGTGGACCCTAAACATGTTTGCTTTAGAGACAAAATAGTTTTAAGTGATGTAATATAGTGTTTGGAAATTTAAACGTTCTAATGAATAAAATTTTGGCTTTGAAAGTTTTACTGTAGTTTGCTTAGTGATTGAACATTGTCTTTAACATAATAATTAATCGTGTATGAAGATAGTTTGTAATTTGTTACATTTTATTTTTGTACACTATATTATAAGAATAATTTATATTATTGTCAATTAATGCGTAATTAATTGATGAAATAGAAGCGAGCCTAGCTACAACACTCTTAATAAAATTATGTGTGATGAAATGTGTGCAGTTTTACTTCTACGTGTCCGTCCGTTTTGGCGTAGGCTCATCGCTCAATCGTTATTTTGTTCCATAATGAAGACTATAAAGCTTAACCTTGGATCTATTGACTTGTGGAAATCTAAATCGACTTACAGATAAATATCTTTTCTTATTATGTAATTAAAGTATTGTAAACCAGTTAAGAATGAAAACTGCATTGCAAATAAGATTCAAACTATATTATACTACCTTGTACTTCCCGACTTCGTCAACACGTGACCACGTTGTGAATAAGACCCAATATATATATAAGCAAAGAATAAGCAATAGGTTTTATGGGCGACTGCAGTTCTTGCGGTGTCTTTCCTAATTATAGACTGTTAAAATAATTGATAAATAAAGTTACTCAGCTGCTCAAGATGTCAATGAATGCAAGAAATAGGAATTCATATAAAAATAAAGAAGTTTTGTTGAAGGCTTATTGAAAAGATACTTGTCATAACAATTACAACATAACAAAAAAGGGGTCTTACTTAATCGCCATTCTCAACCTCGTCTCATTAATCTGTCTCATGCTAATGCATTATAGTTGTATTTTATCCTGTCTTTATAGACCCCACAGAATACTGCCAATTCAATATCCACCAGTCATTATGCACAGGTGCACTTCTTGTAGGTGAGGCTGGTTTCGGCCCCGAAGATCGCGGTAAAAGCACGTAGCACATTACTCTTATTTCCTACATTTAAGTTATTTGCTGAAAGTCTAAAACTGATTGCGAACTCAGCTCTCTCTCTCATGTTTGTGTCCATACCGATGCATGAATAAATATGTCCGTGCTATAGTGTGATGGCATTAGATCAAGAGGGTGTTTGCAACAATTTTTTTGGGTTAAATAGAGCCTTGTGCAACACCAACATAATAATGTCGACATATTATTATGTTAGGTATCCGTTTTTATACTCTTTTGCAGATTTAAAAAGGGGACTTAAGATATTAACATTTTAAGGTTGTTTTTAGTTAATTAAATGAAATATAATTGTTTCACGTAAGCTGTATGCTTATAATCGTGTAAATTAATCCGCGTGAACGCGTCTCTTTAGAACATCCCAGTAAACATCTCAATAAGATTGGAGTCAGGACTTCTGGCTAGCTAAATTAATTGACGGATCCAAACTTCTTGCCTAATTTCTTGACGCTACCACGTCGCCATAATGGTGCAGGCGAGCATTATATCCAATCTTCCTTAAGAGTAGTCAATGCGGGTTGAGCAAGTGGAAATAGGGCTTGCATTATGTACCTGTGTGCATGAATATTTTTTATGACAATTAACTCCGTGCGCTTCGTCGAATTAATTACTGCCTATAACATAAAGGAGCCTCCGCCATAAAAAGTAGTTTCTTCGGAACACACTTCCGCACAACGTTATCATAGCCTTTGCAGCAAATGCCAGCGACTGTTCTCTCCACACAAAAAGATTCTAGCTTATTCAAAATAATATTGTCGTAATAGTAAATATAGCTAAAATCTACGTTAGAACGTAATTTTTTTCACAAACCCCTTTTTTGCAAAGTTTACTTCGTCGTGCCACCACCTCGGTATCTCCGAGGCGTGATTGATAAAATAATTACTCCTGAAAGTTAATCAGCGTTAAATAAAAAATCAATTAACGTATTGTTACGCCGGCAGACTAGTGAACAACTTTAAACGTCATTTTCTAGGCCTTGGGAACGTTTTCAGCAGGCTAAAAAGCGGTTTCAGGCCGTTTCCGAGGAGGCTCTATCACATACCAAATTATCCGAATTTCACCCCAGTTGTCGTTGTTTTCAGGCGCCTGAAACATGTTATCAGTTCGTTTCAGGCCATCCCCTATCACATGACATCATAACCTGAAAACCCTTTTTCAGGCGTTTTCAGGACCCCTTATGGGCCTTTGAAGCCCACTTCAGTATATAGCGTAATTTCATGAAAGAGTGACAAGGATAGCAGTATTAGAATGACAGAGCTACATTCAGAATATTCCAGAGCTCTTAGACAGGGATAGCACTATTAAAAAGAGATAGCTACACTAAGAACATTCTAGAACTATGTGATAGAGATAGCACCAGAAGGGACAGCAATAGGTCGAGAACCTTCCGGCGCATACCGAAGGAGCAACTAGTATCGTGTGGAACATTCTAGAGATGTACCCGATTGTAGGTACCGAACGAATTTTCCCGAATATTCCAGAACATTACTAGGCGTATCTAAAGAGCCGAGCTCGCAGCTACAGGACAGTCTCCTTTGAGGAAGCGAACAGTGCGAATCAAGTGATCGAAGCTAAATAGTGCGATACTGTTACAGTGCGATTATCTAAGCGAAGAGTTTGTGTTTAGAGTGTTAAGTAGAGATTATTTATTGTGGTGTTATTGTTTATATTTCGAGTAATTAAAGTGTTCCTTTTAATTTTGTGGTATTTGTGCAATTCTTATTTGTACCCACCCTACGAACGTAACAGTATGAAGAAAACGGACCATCACTACCAATCACATATCGCATCAAAATGCCAATATAAATAAATATAAAGCATTCATGGACACGGTCTATTTGATGAAATCAGCGAAACATCACCGATGAAGCATGAATTCAACCAGGAATCAAATGCCTGATCGTCGTATCCAGGTTATACAACAACATACATACATATTGTCACGCCTTTATCCCCGAAGGGGTAGGCAGAGGCATATTTAACGCCCACGTTTCGCCGTATGCATTTCTGTCCCACGTAACAGGTGGTGAGCCCATTGCCGTATTGAAATGGACAGGCGCAGGCTGCATCGACCTGCTGTTCAATTTTTTTAAGCCGCCCATAGGGCCTCCAGCTTGGCTTGACGACTGCTATTTTATTGGCAACCGGGACCAATGGCTTAACGTGCCTTCCGAAGCACGGAACTGGGGTGGGTCTAAAGGACCGAATAAATTTAATAATAAAATGTGTCTATTTTAGATGTTAAATTTGGAAGAAATTTTGAACCCGTTGCCTTTTTAGTGAGGTGGTAACAAAAAGGCTAAAAGGTCTTATGTGCTAGACACTGATTAGCACGACCAATTAAAGTCCTGGTAGTCTCGGACTGAAGTCCTGGTAGTCTCGGACTGATCCAGGTTATGGTGCGAGTAAACCTCTAAAAATTTTAATTTTAATATAAAACTATGCGGACTCGTGCGTATACGTTGATAAATAGTAGTCATCGTTTCTAGACAATACGGACTAACAAACGTATCTTAAAGTTGTAACTAAGCTTCATTAATAATAAAGTTATGAAACACACTTCTAGAAATTACATTCGAATGAAAATTACGATGTTTGTCCAATAGAATACGTCGAAGATTGAGAGAATGTGTATCACTATCATGTCAGGCAACGCTCCCAATATGAAGTCATTTTTTATATTCAGCCCACGAAAATGACGCCATTCACATGATGAAAAGCCATGGTGACATATAGCGCATTGAGAGCCACTCTCACATTCCACAAGACTATTGACAGTGGCTTTTAATGATGTTCCTCTGCATGCACCGCTTGTAAGAAGAAGGCAACACGTGAGCTGACAGAGTATTCCATATTTCATGGTTCCATAGAGACCGTGTTAGATTAGGTAAAATGCAGTTAAAGACGCTAATGTTCTTCGCTGCGCTAGCGGCAGTTCAAGGCTTTTTATAACCACAGGACAGCATAAATGTGAGTAACATGTCACTATACGAGTATATTACAAGTTAGTTAAGTTTTTTAGAATTAAGTGGAAAAGTTCGGATTTTTTTTAAAACAAAAGAATATTTATCTTTATTCAAGTTCTTTTCATCAGCCGAACGTAAGGTAGGTAATCCATCAGGAGTTTTTAAAATCCTTAGCCAGCGATATAATAAAATTTAAAGCTGAGTATTTCATCTATTTTGAGTGGCATGTCGATGGCACCCATCGGTGAAAAGAAAATTAATTAGGTTCTCCTTCCGCTAGTATTGCGCCCCCACCACAACGGTGTCGCGACTGCTGCTCGTTAGCTCCCGTCACTCAAAGCCAGTGAGTCGTGAATTTTGATTGTGGACACGAACAAAATGATAATAAGCTTCTGAATTAGAGCATGGGCATAATGGCCGGTGTTGCGACATTATTGGTGTACAACTGTACAATTTTCCAATAAAATTGGTAAGGTGTTTGGAAACAAACTGAACCGCAGGATATATCGATCGCACTCCAGGTATGTTAGTAGGCATAATATTGGGTAGTAGGCTTATTTTGCTCGTGCATCTTTTACGATAGCAAATAAAAAAATACTACGTTACTTGAAATGTGCCTCTCAATTTAATTGGTCGTTCCGGATTGCATTCGGGGTGCTAGAGATTGCCGTTCGCAAGCCATAAGGCACGCATGCGTGGAACTGTTTTCACTGGTCTATAGGGAAAGATAGTAAAAGACTGCATGGTGCAAAACACGGTTAGAAGTTGGTTTTGAGTAGTGAACAGTAGTGAACATTTGCGAATCACTGAATCCGGATCCAACTTGTTTTGCTTGCGCGTGAGATGCATTCACATTGCATCGAACGAACTGCAAGTTTTAATTCGGCGGGTACCCGCACGACCGACATTTCATTGGTAGGTATACAGCATGCAGGGAAAAGTCGCAGATGGCTTATCGACCACAGTTTCGACTAGTTAATTCTCATTGGTCACATGCGGGGAGTCCCCGCATACTGTCATCGACAGAGTTATCGCCCAATGAAATTGAGCCTTCACGGTTGCATCACATGGGAGACCAGTTCATAATGTGCCAGGAATCTGGTGATAGTATTGAACCATATTGAACTGACAAAAGTTTATTTAGTGACGTACAGATTACTTCTAACTACTTACTACTTAATTAGCGAAAACACACAAATATTAGGATAAAATATAAGTAATGTTAGATTTAAACAATTAAAAAAACCTAGTTGTTAAAGAACAAAAAACAATGGCACAAAAAAACTATTTATAACATATATTCTCATATAAAGCCAAATTAAGCAACAAAAAAGATACTTATAGATTCCTAAATACGTATTGATTATAGTAAAAATAGATATGTAGATACGGACATCTGTTTTTTTTTATGGATACATAATTTTTAACCAATATAAGCATATGTCAAGTAAATCTACAAGAAAGTATTACACGCCTCATAAGCGAAGCGTTGAGGTGGGTACTACTGTCACTTCGCGCCAAACATCTAATTTTTCGAACTTAAAATGTCTCTATTTATCATATATTGCACTTGTAAAATAATATATACACACACATATCAACAAAACACTATTTTTAACACTTATGATATTTTTGATGTCATTTTTGTTATTTAAACTAGTTAAAAAACTGTTTAATAAAGTTCCGTCTTGGACGTCCGTGTGTCAGTATGTGCGGATTATTTTTTTACCATACTAATCGATACTTTACTAATCGAGTCATTTTTTTTCTCTTACGCTCAGTATAATTAGGAATAGAACCCTTTCAATTTTCACGGTCTGATTCGATGTGGTTTAATTGTTATTAAATAACCAAAAACAAAATATCGACTTTTCTTCATAGTTTTAGTATATCTATATCTTTACTGTATTTTTTTTATAATATAATAAAAGCGCGTGAGGCGTGCACTTTTGGGTTTTCCAAACTTTTTTAAAATATTTACGAATTCAAATTTAAAATATTTCGTTATTAATTACGAAAATTGATACATAAATGATGACAACTCCAATTTACTTTTGAAGAATGAAGGTTTTTATTTTATCCCGCAGTTTTTGACAGACTTCAGAACAGAAGGATGTATTTAAGTATATTATTGTGACGATATATTTTTTTATGTATTTTCACCGATTACTCAAAAATACCCTCAAAAATACCTGAAGCGATTTCGGATATTATTTTTTGTTTCCACGGGTATATCTCCAGGGGTTTCGTGTAATACTTTTCATACTTAAACCTTTCTCATCAACAATTCTGCCTATTAATGAAAACTGTTTGAAAACTCGTTTGTTAATTTTTGAGTTTATCTCAGTCATCGAAACAGATTTCTCCCCCAATTGCGGACAATTTTCAAAATCCCTCTTTTATTTGGGGGATTATAATCCTGAAATTCATTTCCTGCAGTTCAATTGACTCCATGTCTCAGTAGTCTCAGTCTCATCAGTATCTGGTAAGGATGGAATCCTAAGGAAATCTAGATCAAAGCTTAGCTGATGCTGCTGCTGAGCTGATGATGGACGAGTTAGGTGATTTTTAATTACTCAGGAGACAGTAGATTGGGTATTAGAAACTAGCAGTATTAATCAATTTAACCTATTCATTGCAAATATAAGTATATTCTATTCTACCTTTATTTTCAGTAAAACAACAATCTATACTTAATATATAAACTGAAGAGTGTATTTATTGTTTTGTTGGATGCGCTAATCTCAGGAACCAGTGGTTCAAATTATAAAATCTTTATGTGTTAGATAGCCCAATGATGAAATCTATAGGCTACATATCATTACGCCACTACTCAGGAGAGTGGAGCAGTAATCATAATTTTAACAGATTGGATTTTTTTTATACATTGCTGTATAATTATAACCAACGGGATTAAATAAGCGCGACATGAAATTGAAGTATGTCACGAGCGTCGCTGTGAGGTTCAGCTAGTATAGCTATAAAATTTTGGGATACAATAAATAAATAAAATCTTAGTTGATACATCATGGAAATTTTCATGTTAATTTGTACAAATCTGGTAAAATAGGGGGATAAAAGTTTGTATGAAAGTATTTAAAAACTAAAATGGGGCATGGGGGCATTTAATGTGTGAGATGGAACGAGTGTTCGAAGTATTAAACGTGCGTAACCGCGGGCAGACATAGTATGACTTATAGACACTGCGTGTTAACACTAACGTCATATCTAAAGATTAGTGAATATAATTAAAATATTGCAAATATTCTCATCACGTCTCACGTAGACATCGTTACAGAAAAAAGTTCCATACTAAAAATAAAGACATACAGAAACAACAATCTTACTCCACCGACCTAAGGTGTATTTTTGCTAACAACATTACAGAATTTCTCCAGATTTCGATGTAAGTATAAGTTTGTCAAATCCTCGAAGCCAGTGGCTGCACAAAATTTCCATTTTCCACGCGATTTGCCATAAATTAATGCTTCGAATCTATCGGTGCCTCTCCAATTTTTAGTTAGAATTTGCATCTAACCAACTTAAAGTTAAGTTTTCAAGGGTGAACAGTAATAGCAATTTATTAACTGACCTCGATTCAATAACACCTTCTTAACTAAACTATTTTCGGTGTTGTTGTTTGTTTACCGTTTCAAAGTATCGGGACTGAAACTCTCTAGGGCAAGCCGTAATTTAGCCTGCCGCAGCTCAAGAAATATTAGGTTAGTGAAAAAGTCTTTTCACATTATCTATGTATGAACTTGTATTAAAATCTGTTTGGCTATACCAAATATATATGGCTGATTTTGGTATCATTTAAAAGTTAGAATTTTATAGAGTATAGCTCCAATTCAAATTAGGAAATTGCGTGAATTTCTTAATGTCAAGATAAGTGAATCCATTGAAAAAAATTAAAATATTACTACAAAGAAATGAAAAATGCAACAAAGGCTCGAAAAAAAATTGTGACGTTTTATGGACCCAGTGTAGTCTGTGAGAGGTAACAGAAATTTGGTTTAATTTTGATTTGGAAATATAATGGCAAGGATACACGACCACGCTCCGGTCGCCCTGTTATGAATAACATGGATGCAATATTGGAAAAAGTGGAGCTAGATCGGCATTTTAGTAGTTACGATGTACCTATAAAAGTAGGTATTACGAGTAACCACAAAACAATTTTGGCGCATTTGAAAAAGCTGGATATACAAAATGTTTGAAATTTAGTGCCTCATGAGGTTACTGAAAAAACCTAATGAACCCGTGTACTCATTTGAAATGATATTCTATATTTGATGCATTATATATGCATCAAATATAGAATATGTATATAGCAATGTAAAAAGTATGTTCTCAGACTAAGTAATTATAGCTTACTAGTAGACGCCCGCGGCTCCACATGCGTTTTTCTGTACCAATGTCCCACAGGAACTGATTTTCGGGATAAATAGTAACCTATGGGTTATTCTGATGTATAAGCTATATTATAAAGTTTCATCAAAATTCATTAACTAGATTTTGCGTGAAAGAGTAACAAACATCCAGTCTTTCTTCTTTCCAGTTCTTTGCGCTTTTAATATTAGTAGTGAAGCGCTCGTGGCCCCGCGGTCTCAGTGTTCTGTACGATCACTGAGTTACGCAACATTCACTATGGCTGGTCCTCGGATGGGTGACCACTTTGTGGCATTTACATTTGCGAGCGTTTCCGTGCTTCAGAAGGCACGTTAAGCCGTTGGTCCCGGTTGCCAGTAAAATGGCAGTCGTTAAGCCTGGTTGAAGGCCTTATGGGCGGCTTGAAAAAGTTCAACAGCAGGTAGCCACAACCTGAGTCTGTCTATTTCAACACGGCAATGGGCTCACCACCTATTACGTGGTACAGGAATCCACACGGTGAAAAGTGGGCATATAATATGCCTCTGCCACCCCTTCGGGGATAAGGCGTGATCGATATTTATTTTTATTTATTTATATAAGTAGGATATTTTTGACGATGGGTAGGCAAGCTGACTTAGGCAGAAATCTTATTCTATCATTTAAACAAAACAAAAAGTTCGGTACCTGGAATGAAATGACACACACGTACACTTAATACATTGTATGTTAATTATCCATACCAGCAGCGTAGGGACGAAATAGCTCGTCAGACATGCAGGAAACATAGGGCCCGCAAGTATATATGAAAACACTTTTGAATTGTTTGAACCCTCGTCCAACTTGGACTCATTCACAGTCGGAGATACTAAGGTTTTCAAGAAAACTATCAGAAAGAAGAAACATGAAAAAACACATCAACCATAGACACAGATTTAAGCGTCTAAACTATTTGAAAACTGTGTTGAAATAGCTAGGGTCATTTCCAACACATAATAAATTTAATTAAATGGCATGAAAAACGATGCCTATTATTGTTTTAGATATCATGTTTCATAGTAACATGTCCTGCTTAAGATCTACACAAGAGATATTCAAATAAAAATTGGGCAAGTTTATTTATTCGATAATACCGGGTTCGATTCCCGACTCGGGTATAAGTTTTATTATAAATCTATAAATGCTTTCTAATTCTAATAGTTTCAGAGTTGCCTATACTGTCAGTTTTAAATGAGTCAGTATAATGTAAACAGATGTAGTTCAAGTTTAGCATAAATATGTACTATGTTTATGATAAACTTGAACTACACTGGACGCTGGCAAATTGTTTCTAAGAGCATAGAGGTCATAAAAATTATTAAATTAATTAACCTCTTAGGTACCTACCAATTTTCATGACATAAGCATTCATGTAGAAATATATTTGGATTGGAGCATAGCGGGTATTTGAAGTATGCATACAATTTTATTTGTGAATAAGCTACAGAAATATATAAAAATCTCGTGTCGGTATTTGTGGTCGAACTGCTCGGTAACGACCCCCCATTTTTAGTTATTTCTATGTGTATTTGGCAGGTACATGGACAGAAAAGTTTTATTCTGTTTACTGACTGACAGTATTCATTTCATGAATAATACTGCAGTAACATTTAACTTAACTGCAATAAGGAATTATTAAAATTTAAGGAGAAACTTTACTAACATGTTATTTTAGTCGGAACTCAGTCTTATCTTTATGCATTTTAGCTTAACGACTAGGATGATTCCTTTTTTGTACAATACCTACCCGTAGAAAATTACTTTTGAACAGGTAGTCGTGAAACTTAACAATTAGATACTAATGAGACTCTACCTTATCTATATGTAATACTATTAGCATATCATATGCCAAAGAGTCAAGTAAGGTTCTCTGCTAGTATTTATAAGAGTTATGAAGTACTACAAGGGAACTGTTAATGGCAAATTAAATATATTTTATTTTAAATATTTTACCGGAATAAAATGCAGCCTTTCACAAATTGACTTCTTATACAGTAACCTGATGTACATAACATGAACTGTAGATAGAGTAGATGCTGGAGAAGGTTTGCGAACAAACCTGTGTTACAGGGTCACCATTGCCCTCCCGTGGTTATATCTAAAGTTAATTACATGTTGTATGTATGGCAATACATATGGTACAATTTTTTTTTAAATTTCATAGCTCTACCATGCAAGACAATATGGTAATGTGTCAGTAATTCATAATGAAACAATAAAAAACAAAGCAAAAGAAAATAAAATCAAATTACATCTTGATCGTGTTATGTTAAAAGTAATTATGGGTTTTTATGGGTTATGTATAGTAGGAATTTTAGTGAATATGTGTGAGTTTGGTTTTGTGTATGGGTGTATGTAGTGTTTGAGTGAACGAGCGTATTCTGATGAGCTCCGAGCTGCCAGTAGCCAATAAGTTGCTTAAGAGACGTAATAATTACTTATGAGACTCTCAATGCCATTTCACTTTAATGTGCTGAGCAAGAGCTCCGTGCTCTCATAATCAAGAGTTTTTAAGTACCCAGATACCAAAGCCTTGCAGTTTAATTTTGTTTTTGTATAGGTATGGGCCTAATATAAGTTTATTGTATAGGTATGGGCCTAGGAAGCAGAAGAAACGATCTGAAAAAGCTGTGTTACGAGATTCCCAATTGCATACCCTATATTTGCGTCGTCTATCTTTGTTAAGGTTTTGATCATAAGTAAGTTGATAATGCTTTTTTAATATAATATTTAAAATAAATAATTGCCTAATCGTGCGGACATCCGTTCTTCTGTAAAGTTCCACTGTTGGGAATCGGAAGTGTAGGCCGCACTCACCTTCAAGACGGCGCGTTGTGCACTTTCAGCCTTGATAAAGTGTGTCTTTGCCGCGCCGCCGTTTAAAAATAAATATCAATTTACGTATTCTACTAGTGAGTGCGTCTACCTGGGGCTCGAAAGTCAGTCTCTGGTCGATAATAATGCCCAGATACCTAAAATCCTCCGTCCTTTTCAGTTTGGTGCATGTACATGCCTGTGTTTATCGGGCACAGACGTAGGCAGTGAGATCAAGGTTCTCGGGAGGAAATAGGTTCGATCTATGTGCAAATGCCATGTATTTTGTCTTACCAACATTTAACGACAGGGTGTTGCTGGTCAACCACTCAGCAACAGCATCAATGCCGCTCTGAGCGTATTTGTAAACTTGTTCCCAGCTATCTCCACTAAAAAATAACGCAGTATCATCAGCGAACATAACCATATCACCAACCGGAAGTTGTAGGCGGCCTAGATCTTTAATATGGGTAAGGAACAAATTTGAAAAAAAATTAAAAAAAATTGTTACAAGTGTATGTCAGTGTTAGAACGCTTGCATATCTTTTTATAATTTTACCACTTATCTGATCCGATCCCAACGCACACTTGTCCCTCAAGTTCAAGATGATGGAGAGTATCTCGCTCTCATCAGTAGGGAAAAAAACAAGAGAATTGAGAGGGGGTGTAGGTGGAGGTGCACTGGTCGGACCCGACTGTGTGCATCCGGGAGCAGAGAGGATTGCCTCAGCGAGGTTCTGCCCAACATCTACAAAAAATCTGTTTACTTTATGTATACTTTGCCCCGGGTTGTCGGTGTCCACTAGGTTTTGAGCGTGTTCTGTCGCTGTTTTATACCCACCAATTTTTTTGATTACCTCCCACAGTTGCCTGTTCTTGCCACTGGCTTGTTCGATTTCTTTTTTGTTATAATTTTGCTTAGTTTTCATGATCAGTGACTTGCAAAAGTTTCTATAGCGCTTGTATGTTGTACGTATATTTATATCGTTGGGGTTACGTTTCAACTATTTATATAAACTGTCTCCGTTTCTCATGCATCTTAATAGTCCTATTGTAATCCATGGCTTCTGGGGATGTTTGTTTTTAGGTGCGGTTGCCGGACGAGAGCTAGATTCTATGCTAGATGAAATTAGTTTATTTTTTCGAGTAGTCGATCCGTCGCCAAGTCGACATCGCAACATTCGTAGAAGGGTTGAAAATCTTTGTTTTGAATATCGATATCCAATAGGTTATAGTTGATTTCAAATGATGTTTTGGCCCTGTCGTTCACCCCCACTCGCATATTTGTCGTATTAAGTTCTAGGCTGATCGCTGTGCACTCATGGTCAGTTACAGAAGACTGTATAACAAAGCATTTTGCACGCACTTTGGTTTTGATAATTATATGGTCTATACAGGTGCGACCGTGGGTGGGGGTTGAAAATCCGGGTAGCATCCCATAACTTGCCAGGAGGTTGAAGTATTCATTCGATGTTGAATCAAGGCTGCCTTCGACAATATCAATATTTATGTCACCACATAAAATGATGTTCCTGAAGTGGCGGAACTTAGTGAGTAGGCGATCTAGGGAGTTGATAAAATTGAGGGTGGACCGCTGACCTGTGTCAGTTTTTAATTTTAAGACCATACAGTTTGCATCGCTAATTTGCTCTTCCTCATGCGTCAATCCTAAGCTTCTGTCGTAGTAGATTACTACACCTTCGTTTTGAGTCAAGTTTGTGGTGGTAGCTGCACAGCCGTATTTGTCCAGTCCAAGTTTGGTAGGTTACAATTACACTAATATATTCTGAGCTATAATATTGAGTTTGGGTTCATTATTAGTGACAAAGTTATTTGTAACGTTCTCTATGTCGCATGTCAATGACTCCGCTATCCGCAGAGAGTCTAAATCCAGATTTAAGTTATCAAAGCTTTGCATTTTGCTAATTGTACAAGAACTTTAAAGTTAATGTCAACAGGTCACTAAATAGATTAATAGTGAGGGTTATGCCTAAATTTGGATCATTAAACATTTAGGGAGAAACTTAATTGACCACTTAATAGTGCAGTCGTAACTATGTGTGACTTGGCAAGGAGCTCGCTTATATGTTGTGTGAATGATGTGGTGAAGGGAAGTGTGGGAAGGGGCCTTTGGCCCAAACCTAAATGTATTGATATGAAAGAAGGACAAATAAACATATATTCAAAAAAATTTTTGAGCAAAGACCATTATTATAACCATTATTATAACCCAACTAGCTGACCCGCGTGGCTTCGCCCGTGACAAACTTCGAACTCCCGTCAGTTCAGTCACGTCTTTATTCCCGTCACTACCATTCAATTCCGTCGTTTATCTACTTTTACAATAATGTATGAATATTTATCCGATTTGTTGATTACTGTTCCGCTCTTCAGGGCAGTAGCGTGATTATACAGTCTTTTATCAGTCTCGCCTTTATTCCCGTCGCGCCCATTTAATCCCGTCGTTCATTACTTTGGATCGCGAAGCCTGGCGCTCTGTCCTCTCTGACTACCCCGTCAGGGATACAGCGTAAAGATAGTTAGTTTTTATAATTCATTTCTTTTACAATAATTTATGAATATTTGTCCGATTTGTTGATTACTGCTCCGCTCCTCAGGGTAGTAGCGTGATGAGGTAGCCTTTTATCAGTCATGCCTCTATCCCCGTCGCTCCCATTTAATCATTTAATCCCGCCGTGTATTATCTACTTTTACAATTGTGTATGAAAATTTGTCAGATTTGTTGATTACTGCCCTGCTCTTCGGGGTAGTAGCGTGATAATATAGCCTAA
The DNA here is from genome assembly GCA_948477245.1 of Thumatha senex. Classification (NCBI taxonomy): domain Eukaryota; kingdom Metazoa; phylum Arthropoda; class Insecta; order Lepidoptera; family Erebidae; genus Thumatha; species Thumatha senex. The sequence continues at coordinate 24,421,229 of OX419724.1, forward strand.
TAGAATTGCTTGAAAGAGAGGCATATGCTGTCGCGGACTTTATTTTAGAACTTTTAAAGGGGAATAATTATGTAATACATAGTTTTTGCGTAACTTTAATCGTTTACGCAGCGTTCGCAACAAAAGGAATATTTTGTCCTCGATTTTGCCACATTTATCATTGCTGTTTCGCACCTATTGGTCGGAGCGTGATGTTATATATAATAGCCTATAACCTTCCTCGAATAATGGACTATTCAACCAAAAAAGAATTTTGCATATCGAACCTGTAGTCTCAGAGATTAACGCGTTCAACCAAACAAACAAACATACTCTTTAGCTTTATAATATTAGTATAGATTCAAAAACAGTACATACATTACAGGTAAGTTAATCATGCATTTACATCGCAGTCCTCATTAAGACTGAGCCCAGACTGTCATGTGGTAGAGGCGGGCGCCAAAAAATTGTGACAATAAATACTACAGAGATCGTTCTGTCAGAGTGGGTACCTGCTACCAAAGTTAAAGAAAGATACTATCATACGAGGTATGTTACTGAAACATTCTGTAGGCGTTTATACTCAGGCCTGTGTGATTTTCACTTGCCATATTTCTACTAAATACGTATCTTATATGACTGTATTATACGAAACGTTTAATAGAGCTAGCAATTGCAAACCCAAATCCTTCACCACTCTCGTTTAAAGAAAATTAAACTCCGAGAGAAGCAGGTACGTAATTTAATTAAAATTCAATTCGATTGAATTGGACTCTCTAATCCGGTTTATCTATAAAAACAGATACGTATTTGGGGAGAAATGCACCTGCTCTTTGTTTTACTTTACAGTTCAACTATCCATCGCTTACGGCGTTTTAATTCTATTTTCAGTAGACCATGGTTAATTAACGAATTGGCAGTTTAGGTGATAATCAGTGCAAATCAAAAGAGTGGTTTAATATCATTCGAATGGATCAATAAAATTCGCACAAACCATTAAAATCCCTTATTACTGGGGCTATGCTATGACTAGCCTATGCTATAGGCTATTAATATTGTTCAATTGTAATAAGTGAGCTGTGACAAGCATACTTTTTAATTTGTGTTTTCAGTAGATACGGTACTTTTACCGTAACTACTTACTTCTACCCCCTGAAGCTAACTGTGAGACGTGTATGTCGGAATTTCTAAAGTTATCATACTACTGTAGCGAAAGGAATACTGTATTTGAAAAATATATTGACTCATCAATCAATCATTGAAATCAGTCTACCGCAGTCCACAGCTTGACGTAAGTTATATCTTTCAATATTATGGCTTTAAGCGATAAGGCCGCCCATTGTACTGCTTTCATTGTATCAATTTTCTTACTATGTTATTTTTATGTTTTTCTTGGTGTACAATAAAGTATAAAATAAATAAATAATAATAATAAATAAATATTCAAATCTAAATCGTAGCGCCAGCACAAATAGATTATTCATAAAATTCTTATGTCCCCAATATTTATAAACTTTTGAGAAAAGTTAAGTTCTACACCGATGGCCTCGGTGGCGCAATGGTAGCGTGTGCGACTACCGCACTGGGGTCCAGATTACGTTTCCCGGGTCGCAACAAATATTTGTGTAAATGTGTGTTTCGGAGTTTGGGTGTTTTCTATGTATAATAATGTGTGATTTTTGAAATACATAAGTATATTTATTAGTTGTCTAGCAGGCTTACTTTGGGTTAGATGGCGTTTTGTGGAAAGTGTCGAACAATATTTATTTATTTACCGAGTTGAAATAAAGAATTCACACGTTGGTTGAGATAAAACTTCTACTTTTTAGGTTATAGTCACACTGTTTGTTAAATCCGTACCTGTAACTAGTGAGCCAAACCGCGGAAGCTCTCAGAAATTAATCGTGGATCCGGGACACAGGAATTAATTCTTAATCCGGACTAAATGAGGCCAATTGTCGGCTACTCACGAAACGAGCACCTAATCAAAACTCGGCTTGGAACAATCTGCCAACTTGATAATTAGTTAGAACATACGATTTAAGATGTTGTTCATGTAAATGCTTCTTCAAAGTTTAGATGGCTATTATAAATAATGTGATAATGTTTTGAAATAAGCAATGCAATTTTAGATTCCAAATTGGAAGGCAACCGAGAGAGTTTAATTTTAAAATTACATACAACCGCTGTACCTCCTTAATGAAACAAATTTTGTGAGTGGTAGAGCGCAAGAAAAAGCTTTAACAAAGATTATCAAAATAATTTTTGATACATGGCAATCCATGTGGGGTAATTTCAAACCTTCAGTTTCGGGAAAATTATTGCATTACATAATTATACGACTTCAAATCTTCTCTATCTATTTGAAGATAATCTCTCTTCATTGCCGAAGTCCTAAAATTTCAGTCTAATAGCACCAAACCGCGATGAACTACTCAATTTAATTAAATATTTACTAGTGGTTCTGTGAACCGTAAACTTTGGAGTAAATTGAGGAAAAAGGCTAAACATTTTTTTGGTTAATGTGTTAATTATTATTACTAGAGAGCATGCATGGCTTTCCTGTTGCGCACCCATGCGACGCTCCTTTGGTGATTTATTGTAGGCCCTGCCTTCATCCCCCCCCCCGATCGAAAAATTTTTGGCTATATCAAGGATTGTCCATGCCAAGTTGCATGCAAATCCGATAAAAAATGCGACCTGTAGACTGAATGGACGGACAAACGGTCGGACATCGATAGCATTTTTCCCGTACCAGTGGACTTAAATCGGAGACTTTTGTCGGCACGCTTCGCTCGCCTCCTCAGTCAACAAAACACGAGGAAATGTTACCAAAGCCCTTTGTCCAGTAATATCCATTAAAATCATGGATTTTTGTGAACTTTCATGTTCATTTTAATACCCTCAACAGACTTTTACGAGACTTGGATCTTTTAGGACATACATCTTCACGCTGTATCCCTGAAGGGGTAGTGAGATAGGACAGATTGCTAGGCTTTGCGATCCACGCATGTTTCTTTCACTTCCTGCAGATTCGTCAATCGCTTCATACATGCGTCTGGGTCTCCAAGTTTTTTTGACGTTTCCATATTTGAGCAATCCGCTCACGTGGTCTTTTATGTAAGTCTCGGTCTACCCTGACTGCTCAACCATTTTCTGGTTTTGCACAAAATAATCTCCTTTGTCAATCGTTTTTCATAAATTCACTAGACGTGTTAAACAAACGGACAACGTCCTTTTAAAGCATGCTGATACTTTTATTCAATCCTGCCATGTTCCGTATTACTTTATTACGTATTTGGTCGGCGAACGTTACGCCGCACTATTATAGAAGAGGACGCATCTCTGACATACCCAAGTTTCACTACGTAAAAGTAACGTCAGCACTATCACTGCGTTTTACAAGTCGTGCTTCTTATTCCATGCTTTAACGCTTTACTAATTAAGACAAAGCACCGTTCACTATTTAAGTCATTTATACGAGTATCTCTAATATATAAGTTTAAAAAAATCCATTAAAACTCTTTTTTATAAGTTAACTACACACATTAGTCACAAATATACTTCAACGAAGTGCTATATAGTGAAATTCAGTAGCCAATCAACTTATAAAATTATTATTTATCTTACATAGAAATTATATTCTTTGCTGCACAAATGAACATCAATTTCAATAGATTTTTTTCCGAGAATAGGATCCTCTAAGTATCTAATAGTACAGTGGACATGAAAGTTAACAAAAATACATAATGAATTTATTATGGATTTTATAGGACAAAGGGTAGCAAAGCAGGTATTACACTAAGTGCTCGTTTGTTTCAAAATCCTTTTATTTTGATAGAATGAACTCTTTTTTTAGTCCACTAAAGGTGGGTACAATATCGAAATCAATGTCAGAATAATTTCTTGTGGCATGAAAAAACACAACCGTAAACCCCGAGAGGATTCAATCCGGTAAAGTAAACAGGACACATCTCGAGGGTCTACTGTTTTTGAATTGTTTTGTCTCCGTGAAATAATCAAGATAAACTTAGTTGGGTATGTCTAGTTGGTTAAGAACATTTGTAGAATAAAATAAATGATTCAAATACATCAAATAACTACTTTAAAGCTCAGATTATTTCTCTTTTTTCTTGAGCTACTACCTTATCGTCTTTTTGATTTTTTTTTTCTTTTTTTTTTTTTTTGAAAGAAGAATGCATGGATCGCGAAGCCTGGCGATCTGTCCTCTCTGACTACCCCGTCAGGGATACAGCGTGAAGATAGTTAGTTAGTTAGTTAGTTTTAAAATCCATGCACAGTAAGGATAAGACGAAATTTCTACCATCAATAATATGCAAATTTGCTTTGCACTCAAATCGGAGTCAATAACGTGACTAGGCGTTTAGTGTCCTAATGGAACATTTCAGCGTCAATGATGGAATCCACAGGTGCTAACTTACTAATGAGTTGATTAGTGATGTGATCCCGATTATGAATCTAGACGTAAACGACTTCATTTATTACCACTCAAAGAGAAAAGGTCTATATCAGATGTTTATTTTCTAGTGAAATAAGCACAATCCTCAGTGGACTTCCCTCACCTTTTCTCTAAGATCCATATGTGCGTTCCCACAAGATCTGTCCGGAGGCCGTTTCTTGCTGCACATATCATACTGTACTACCACAGCCGAAATATCATAGTTTTCTATCTTTATACTGTGGTACTACTCACTACGGGGATGCCGACGACCGTGCGAAGTAGAGGAGAAAAAGTAGGAAAGCGGATCCCGGTCGTCGCGAGACGCAACTGGGACACACGCTCGGATGATGATGATGATGATGACTGTGGTACTACTAACTACAGGCAAAATTCGTACCTCATAGAGTTGCTAAAGACTACAACAGGTTGGTGTCTTGCCCGAGTTTGACTTGTTTAATACAAAATCACTAAACTAAAAAAATCGCTTGCGGAGCTCTGGTTTAGACTGGTTCAATAACTGTTGAAATTATAAGGTACATAATTTTCATTTTTTTTGTTTAACTTTTGTGTCTACCTAATAGTTTGTACTTGTCTAAGCACAATAATTATTTATATGCGAAAACATGTAATTGTTAAAGTAGATTTTCTTTGCACTTTATATTTTTTAGATATTTTTACTGTTTGTATTCCTAATAAAATATAATAAAAGTAAGAACTAGAATTGGTTGGGATAGCTAGCACGTTGAAGTGGCAGTGGGCTGGCCACATCTCTAGAAAAACTGATGACTGATAGAGCAAAAAAGTGAATTATTTTCTGCAATTGTGGGATGCAATTGCTCATTTACATTAAAAACCGAATAAACTATTCTAAAATCGTTACCACAGGGCTGGCCTTATTCTCGCTCAGAGAATAAGCATTGCCATACAACGTGGCAATAGGGTCAACCTTATGGGAACTTTACCGGTCGACGGTGGGGAGGAATTCTTCGATACCTAGACAGGCATTATCAATCTTGTTGTTTTTTTCTAGTCTTTTATATTTTAACCTTTCAATAGTATTTATTATTAATACTATATCTTTCAACTACAATAAATTTATATTAAACTAGTTGGCGCCTGCGGCTTCGCCTGCGTAGAGTAGTTTTCCCGTTCCCGTTTCCCACAGGAACATGTTCTCGGGATAAAAAGTAGCCTATGTGTTATACGTAGTTTTTTACGTGGAAGAGTAACAAAAATTCATACAAACTTTCACTTTTATAATATTATTAAAATTTTTAATCTTAAAGTTTTTGACTATCGCGTAAGGAGCTCTTCATTTGAGTAAGCAAAATGCCCATACCCTAAAGAATGTACAGAACTTAAAAGTACAAATATCCTAATTTGAGAAATATTCACTTTGCATCAGAAAAAAATGTCGTGGAACAATGAATTCTAAAAGTTTCTAAGAACAACCAGAATGCTGTATTCTAGCTTTAAAACCTCATGGAATTTATCTAACAAGGCGGGTTAGAGTTTAACTTTTTATTTGGTCTTTTGCAACAATTTTGCCGCTGCGGAAAACTTTATGTAATCTCGTTCACTTTTGTCATCAAATGTCTAACTTTTGCTCGGGAAGGAAGTATCGACATGACACGCCGTAATAGGGCCGTATTACTTGAGTGCTGTTTAAAACTCTTGCAAAGTTTCACGGCACTGATTGGTGTAGGTACTTAAAATACTTTATATGTTTTAGTTTAAATTTCATGAAAAATGTTCACTAGTAAAATGGCGTTTTTATAAAACAAATAAGGGTGGGCACGGGTTACAGGTGTGGGGTGGGATGCAACTGGTGTTCGTTGCTGGTTACCAATAAATTATTTAAGTTATTATTAAAATTTTAACTATAAGGGGTATTTTACGGCTTTAAGTTTGTATGGATTCTTTTATATTTTCAAAGCTAGCTAAAAATTTGGAATACCTCTTTCATAAACATATGTGTATTTCAGAGTAAACATCTTAGTCTTAATAATATTATAAATGCGAAAGTTTGTATGGATGTTTATTACTCTTTCACGAAAAACTACCGAATGGATTTTAATGAAACTTTACAATAATATAGCTACCACATTGGAGTGGTATTCCAATGTGTTAGCTACAATAGGCTACTTTATTTTTTTTATACCGATTTCCGGGAACAAGTTGCTGTGGGAAACGAGAACGGGAAAACTTCTATACGCGAGCGAAGCCGCGGGCGTCCACTAGTAATATTATAAATTTGAAAGTTTGTATGGATGTTTGTTACTCTTTCACGTAAAAACTACTGAACGGATTTTAATGAAACTTTACAATAATGTAGCTTATACATCAGAATAACACATAGGCTACTTTTTATCCCGGGAACAAGTTCTTGTGGGAAACGGGAATGGGAAAACTTGTCTTCGCGGGCAAAACCGCAGGCGTCAACTAGTATATAATATACATACATACATATCGTCACGCCTGTCTCCCATCTGGGTAGGCAGTGACTATGGCTTTCCACTTGCTACGATCCTGGCAGACAACTTTCGCTTCTTTCACTTTCATAATTGTTTTTATACATATTATACCGGTTAAGGGTACTCTTGACCTAACCTTTTTCCAAAATGTCTTCTATTTAATTGACATATGTACGTCGAGGTCGCCCCTTACCAGTTTGCCCATTTACTCTCTTCTGATAAATCTGTTTTGTTAGTCTACTTTCATCCATCCTCACCACGTGTCCGAACCATCTAAGCATACCTTTCTCATTTTTTTTCATAATATAAACTAAATAAACATATTGATATTTCAAATTTTTCTAAAAATTTACCCTTAAGGTTGACAAATAGTCTATCAAAGTTTGTATGAAAGTATTTTAAAATTAATAAAGGGGAATTGATTAAATAAGGCTCAGCTAGTATAACTATAAATCTTTTTACACACACACACGTGTTCCTGGCAATTTTGACCGATTCACAAATAGCGGGCAAGTACAGTTCTTGTACGACAAAAATACCTAATTGTGAAACTGCGTACATTATAGTGTTTTGGATAGTGGAACATGTACCAATATAGTACACAAACTTAATATTAAAATGGCCGCCTTTACCTGTATCACACTACTGTAATAAAACCTTGTGATTGTAGTCTGTATATTCGCTTAAAACATTAATAAATTCTTCACGTACATATTGTCCAGCTACAAATTACCAGCTCGCTTTGTTATAAATTTTCTTCTATCTGAATTGCTAATACAGCAAAAAATACACTTTGGTGGAGTAAAATTATAGGGCAAATAATATCCAGTAGGTTAACATTTCATAAATGTGAAGAAACCGATTCACCAGTTTTGGTATGAATGGTAAGTTATACTATGTAAAATGTCACATGTCAGGCAAAAAATGTCTACAACTATGTATAACTAAAACGCATAGGTTCTGTGGTATTCCCATAACTTAAATTATGTTCTAATTTTTAGTTTTGACCATAATGCTGAATGTTTACCGAATCTTGTCCCTGCATCACTCTAATATAGGTTGACTGGGTCTATAGCATTAAATCCGACTTGAACTTAGTTAGTGTTACCTTTTAACATGTATTTTTTAATCTTTACCTATCTTCACGCTGTATCCCTGACGGGGTAGTCAGAGAGGACAGATCGCCAGGCTTCGCGATCCATGCATACTTCTTTCTTCGAGATTCATCAATCGCTTCATACACGCACGTCTGGGTATCCGAGTACTTTTGACCTTTCTGTTTTTGAGCAATCTGCTCACGTGGTCTTCATATGTAAGTCTCGGCCTACCTTGACCTCTTCTACCCTCTGCTTTCGCACAATATATATTCTTCGTCAATCGTTCCTCACTCATTCGTTGGACGTGTCCAAACCAACGGAGCACGCCCTTTTCCAGCTTAACGCTGACACTTTCATTCAAATCTGCCATATTGCGTATCACTTCGTTACGTATTCGGTCGGCCAAGGTAACGCCGTACAATTTTCGAAGTGATCGCATCTCCACAGCATTCAATTTACTTTCATGCATCTGCTGACATACCCAGGTTTCGCTACCGTAAAGCAAAGTTGGCACTAGCACTGCGTTATGAATCGCCAGTCGTGCTTCTTTTACGATGCTTTGTCGCTTTACTAATTGGGACAAAGCACCGTTAACTCTGTTTCCGGCAGCTACTCGCCGTTCTACATCCGAATCACATCTTCCATCCGCGCTAAACATACTCCCTAAATACACAATTTCATTCACTTGCTCTAGACGTTCCTGGTTTACCCTAATCTCGCATTTAGTTCTTACGTCATCTCTTTCAAATACTAGAACCTTAGTCTTACTTGCATTCAAGCGAAGACCCTTACTTTCACACTCCTCTTTCATATTAGTGACTAATGCCTGAAGGTCGGCTTCTGATGAGGCCAGGAGCACCGCATCATCAGCGTACAGCAGACAGTTTACTGAAAAGTCACCCAAATTCACACCCATATCACAATCTTTCAACTTCTGTAGGCAACTGTCCAGATATACTATGAACAGCCAGGCGGACATGACAACCCTGTTTGACGCCTGTACAGACATCAACAAGAGGTGACACATCCCCCCCTACTCGCACGCAAGCCTTACAGTCCTTATAAAGCGACTGTATTGCCCGCAGCAGCGAGCCGTCCACACCATATCCGGGCAGCAAATCCCACAGACTTTCTCCAGATCCACAAAAGCGCAGAAAACCCTCTGGCTAATAGCCAGAAACTTCTCCGCGATCATGCGGAGAGAAAACACTTGATCCATGTAACCTCTTCCACGTCGGAATCCGCATTGAGCCTCCCATAAATACCTTTCAAACTTTTCTTGCATTCTTGCCGTTAAAATCTTTGCATACACCTTACTAGCTAAGCTGACCAAGCTGATCGCCCTGTAGCTGGAGCAGTTTAGGCGCGAGCCTTTCCCTTTGTAGATAGGTACTACAACTGCTATTCGCCAGTCATCTGGGACCTCACCCGTCCGCCAGCACAAGTTGCATAACAGACATAGAGTGTCCCAGACGCGCGACCCACCGTACTTGATCATCTCAGCAGTAACTCTGTCTTTTCCCTCAGCCTTACCACATTTCATACTTCTTATCGCTTGTTCAATTTCTTTCATACTAATGACTTCAATGACATCGGGATCCGAAACATCGAAGTGAGCTCCACTTCCTGATGTGGCATCTCTGTCTTTTCTTGCATACATCTTTCCATAATATTCACTCCATCTCTGCAGGACGTCAGTTTGGTCTGTTAGGAAGTCATTGTTAACACTAAGCACTTTATTCATACTGCAGATTGCCGAACAACTCCGGGTCTTGCCTACCTCTTTCCAGAAGAGCCTGACATTATACCGGAAATTGGACGACAACCTTTCATCCGCTTTCATTCTGCACCTTTCACGAGCTTCTTCTACCAGTGTCTTCGTGTTAACTTTTTGCAGCTTGTATCTCTCTTTCATATTAAAATCATTCCGCGAGGCTAAGTAGTCTAACCATGCTTTCTTCTTCATTCGCACTGCTTCTTTCACTTCCTCATTCCACCATGCGTCACGCTTATTACTACTGCCTCTTCTCGTTTCTCCTCACACTTCTACAGTGGCATTTACCATACTATCCCTAAGGTTCTGCCATACGCTTTCCACATCCTCACTACTAACATTGACGTCGCCAAGCTTTTCGGCTACCCTTTCTTTATATTTATCCCTAATGGATGCATCCTGCAGCTTCCAGCTTTTGATGCTATGAGTCGGCTCAGGTTCAGAACACTCGGTGCGATGACGCCAACCCGCGAACAGACCCCTTATCCTAGTTATTACTAGGTAGTGGTCTGATCCCAGCTCAGGGCCTCGATAAACCTTTGTGTCCATCACCTGTTTACGGAGCCGACTATCCATTAGGAATAGATCTATCATGCTTCTCTTTGACTAACATCTCCTCGTATACATATGCATTTGTTTGTGGTTGAACATTGTGTTCGCCACAAACAAATCCTTTTCCTTACAAAATGCCAGTATTAGCTTGCCAGCGTCGTTCTTCCTTTTATCCCCATACTTCCCGAGTACCGACTCAAAACCATCGCGAGCGGTACCCCCCCACCCATTCAAGTCTCCACATTCTGTCTTTCATTTCCTTCTATCACATTTAGAGCTTATCTTATACTCTCCCAGAAGTCCTCTAGCTCACTCGCGTTCGACGAAGATACCGGCGCGTAAGCAGCTACCAGAAAAAATCTTCGTCAAACCAAGTTTTACACGGATCCAGAGGATTCTAGGACCTACCAGTTTGTACTCATACATACCGGAGGCCAATCTCGAGGACAACAAAATTCCAACCCCCCGACTGCCATGCTCGCTCTCTGGTACTCCAGACCATAGCGCCAGCACCCCACCCGGGAGCTCCACGACTTCGCTGCCCTTGCGCTTGGTCTCTGTTAAGCACACTACATCTAACTTTCTCTCATTCATAACATCCATCAACTCATTCATCTTATCTGCCATTCCTCCCCTAACATTCCACGAAGCTACCCTGCACTCCGTCCTCCACTTCCCGCCGTGTCGGGCCGCGCGTGTAGGGTGGCGGTCCTCTACGCCGCTCTGGCACACACTTTTCGCACCAGCGAGGACGAACTGGTGCGCGTCGCCTCGGGGGCACGCCCTAGCATTATTCGTCCTTGCGGTGCTCGTGTTGGAGTAGAATTGCAGCCGTAGCTGGCAGGGATGGCGACGTGCACGCTTCTACTCTTCATCCCCATTTTTTATCAATTATCTTTAGACTACTTAATTATATTAGAGCATACAACTTTAGTGGATATTAAACAAAATATTTTAATAATTAAATGACGTTACATTATCTAAAGTAGTTTGACGAGGTCATGTGTTACAACTCAAAAAATCTCAAAACATTAGGCAACGAAACAAGGTATAAAATATTATCACGTTTATCCTCGTAAAATATACTTATACTAAACGAAGTTGTTGCACTACTGATTTCCGTTACCATGACTGACTGATGCCAATAGTGCTACTGAAACTTTTTAACACGAGTCTAATTTCTAAACTAACAGTAATGTTAATGGCCTGAGTGAGACCGAATTCCCAACTGTCTCTCGATTTGTTCTTCTGTTTTCAACACTGCAATACTATTAAACAGCTGTTAACGTCTGCGAAATTCTGTTACTGTGGTTTTATGTGGAAAATTTTCATTTTATAGGCTTTTTCAACTTTTGTTGGATTCTTTACTGGCAAGAGTTTGAGTCATAAGTTTCGAAAAGTTCATAAGTATAATACGATATGCAATATGACGCAAAGAAATCTAGCATTAATATTATAACAAGGACATGGGAAATTTATTATGTTTTTCACTTTATGTAAATGGATAATAAATCTATTTTAAAAAAAAATTGATTAATTAGATCTTTATTGACATAGCAACATTACCAAACTAAGATAAAATGAATATTCTAAATCAATAACATTTCAAGTGTTATCTTAACGTAATGATCAATATTGAATAAAAAAAACAACTTTGATTCATACATAAAAACCATCACGCCTGTCTCCTATTGGGTAGGCAGAGACAATTATTACTTCCCACTTGCTACGATCCTGGCTTAAAACTTTCACTACTTCTACTTTCATAAGTGTTTTCATACACGCTAGCTGGTTTAGAGTACTCTTGAATTGGATTATTCCCAAAACGTCTTCGATTTAATTGACATACGTTCGCTGAGGCCAACCCCTACCGGTTTGCCCATTTACTCTTGCCACATAAATATGCTTCGTCAGTTTATTTTAATACATCCTCCATGTGTCCCAACCACTTAAGCTCCGCCTTTTCAATCTTGGTCACGGCATCTTCTGTCATTCTGCAATATTCCCTAATAACGCTATTCCTTTCTCTGTCCAACATCTTTTCTTCAGCTAAACTTCGTAGACCATTTCCACTGCGTTAATTTAAATTTCTAAAAAAATTGGATTCTAATTTAATACGAAAAATAAAAATATATACTCAGGACCTAATGTAGGTCAAGTGTGATTTTTGCGATCCTTTACAGAGATTTCATTTTTACTGAACTGTCGGTAAAAATTACGGTCGAGAGAAAACCATTTGCGTAAACAGAGAACTTGTTTATTTTCCGGAAATAACTGGAATGCTGATACCTAAGTATAAAACGATTTTAAAAGTAAAATATAAATCGCTATGATCTGAATAGTCAAAGGTTCTTACGTCTTAGTAAGTATTGTCATTAGTATGTAGTTTGGATGTAAGTTGCCCCATCAATATTTCTGGGACCCTCACCTGCATTCGTAACGGGGTTCCGGCATTTAGAATGTGCCAAGTGGCACAATATTTTAGAAACGGACGTATACCCATATACACGTATACCCGAATGTATACCGGATCATGTAGCCTCGGTAAGCCACCCAAGTAACTCTAAGCTTATGTTCGGGGTTCCGTGGCTGCAGGTCGAACTTTTGTCAAAGGTATGTTTCTGGGCCGTCAACCTTAGGCAGCTATTGAAGTGTTACTGGCTACGAAAGCGGCCCTCAATCGCTCAATCTTAATCGTCGTCTGTGCTTTCCATCAGGCGGGTGGCGTCATTTTGAGCGTGCTAAATACATAATAAGAAAACAAAAATAGATTTTATCATTAAAATACTAAAGTCAAATTTCATCATATATCATTTAGCGCGTTGAGTTTATCGTTGCCTCGTTCATTTTCGTTTGCATACAACACAAAGACGTTATAGCCCGGAGTTGGATTTTATATAAAGCCCAATATGAATGTTTCAAGCTAACCACTTACTAAGTCTTCAAATTGTCTTTGTTTACTATGACAAAAAAATAATTTATTTCTAACGAAACTAAGGGAACGGAAGAGCAACGCTATGACCAGCTGAGCTAGAGAATCGTACCGAAACCTGTTAAAATTCTTCACTATATTGTAATCGCATTTTAAGCGTAAGCAAGTTGTCATTTTATTGTTATTCTAATAAAAAATATGTGTATGGCTCTAAAAATTAAACCACTACGCGTTATGAGCTATTATTTCATTCATTGAGTGATCACGGTCTATGAACAGTAGGCATCCTTGAGTCACCAGTCCATAAACATACACAAAGCTATCGTTACTCAGATGCCTCGTATCGCATACATCATAGTAACATGTATCATTGGTCATATGGAACGATACAATGCATAATGGAGGAAAATGATTTCTGACAGTGCGATGCCAAATTACTCTGAGGGCGATAAGGGCGTTCTAATTTGATAGAACGGTCATCTTCTGAAGTTTAATTCTTGTTTCTTGTACTGTTAAATTTTCTTTTTGTAAATATAAATTTTAAGATTTTCAAGAATTGTTAGCAATCTACCAAATAAAAGATGCATGAGTAAACTTTTATACGTCGGGATTTTCGCTCAATAAATGACGTGCATATCTTGCCACTTTATATGGTACTAGCTGACCCGCCCGGCTTCGCCCGTGACATACTTCGAACCCCGTGGCACCCATTTAATTCAGTCCAGTACGCACTCCATCCACACGGGCCGAATTATGGTTACACCAAATTAATTTCATTGCGCATTATTTTAATTTTGCTATAACTCGTAATATATACATTTAATTTGCAAAGTGTAGTTATATTTAAATATAGGTCTTAAGTAATGCATTTATATGTTTAAGCTTAAAACATGCATTAATATTGTTAAGCGCTTGTGGCCCCGCTGACTCAGTGTTCTGTAAAAGTTCAATGCGTTATGCAATTTTGGCTATGGCTGGTCCTTGGATGGGTGACCACTTTGTGGAATTTACATTTGCGAGCGTTTCCGTACTTCTTTAAACCGTTGGTCCCGGTTGCCAGTGAAATGGCAGTCGTTAAGTCCAGTTGAAGGCCTTAAAAAATTTCAATAGCAGGTCATTACAGCCTGTGCCTGTCCATTTCAAGACGGCAATGATTTACCACCTGGGACGTAAATGCATACGGTAAAATGAGAGCGTATAGTATGCTTCTGCCTACCCCTTCTGGGATAAAGGCGTGACAATATATATGTACGTATGTAATTTTAAGATTAAAACGCTACCAATATTTTATGTATTCCTTTTTGCGAGTATATATACCGTTTTTTCTTCTTTTTCACCTTAAGGTTTTTTCAGCTGGTTCTATACACTACTTGAATTTTGAGACTGTAATGACTTTTAATTTATTACCTACATTCTTATTCAATCGTTTCGGTACTTGCTGAGTTGCATCTGAAATCTTATCATGTATCTGAATAAGACTCCATTCTTACTAAGCACGCTTCATAATTTAATAGCGCCCACGATTTTGAAAGAAATTTTAACCAACATCAAAAAGGAGGAGGTTATTAATTCAGAAATGTTTGTTAAAGTTGTTCTTATAGTATGGTGATTCGACAAAACTTAAATTATACACTTTCGAGTTTTTTATTTTTTATTTTAACTTTGTACGCGTTTTGAATTATCGTTATATTTCAACCAATTTACAAAAAACTCTTTACTTTTCTGTTGTTTATTAGTTTTTCAGTATAATGCGTTTATACGCACTCAGAGATTTTTTTAATAAAATTATTGAGAATGATTATAAGATTATGTTTAATAAAATTATTGAGAATGAAGAAAAGATTTGCCTTTTAACGAAACAAATCATTGTAAGCAATTGCCGTCACCCTATTGCTAACAATTGGGCCCTGTGTTAAAAGGAGAGTGGAAAGAACGTTTGGTTAATGGCAATAGAAATCTAAATAAATATCCATTCCACTTTTTTTTTTACATTTTTACATTGCGATTCTGAACATGACGATCTAACTTCCGTCTCTCGAAATAATTAACTTCGATTTAAGGAAATTAAACCAGTAATAAGTTTTCCGTTTCAAGGGCTTTTCATCTTCATCTTATTTAAAAATTTATGATGTTATAAATTTAATACAAATATAGCAAATGATTATATAAAAATACGCGATAAAAATAATAATATGGGAAATCCCATATTATAAACATCAGAGAATCGCGATCGATAAAGTTTAGACCTTGATGGACCGAAACATGAAATATAACATATAAGACTAGACATAACGTATAATAAGTATAAACACGTAGGTTTATTTTTTATTTTTGTAGGTAACAATACATAACAAATAATTACTGACCTGGATTGGAAACGCTTTTCTTCTTGGTTTATAATATTGCTTATATGTGCGGTTATTTTTTTAGAAATGAAGCGCTCGCGGCCCCGCGGTCTCAGTGTTCTGTAAACGATCACTGAGTTACGCAACTTTCACTATGGCTGGTCCTTGGATGGGTGACCACTTTGTGGCATTTATATTTGCGAGCGTTTCCGTGCTTCGGAAGGCACGTTAAACCGTTGGTCCCGGTTGCCAGTAAAATGGCAGTCGTTAAGCCTGGTTGAAGGCCTTATGGGCGGCTTGAAAACCTTCAACAGCAGGTCGCCACAACCTGCGTCTGTCTATTTAAAACACGGCAATGGGCTCACCACCACCTATTACGTAGGACAGGAATCCACACGGTGAAAAGTGGGCATATAATATGCCTCTGCCACCCCTTCGGGGATAAGGCGTGATGGATATTTATTTATTATTTTATTACAATTTTGATGATGACGGTGGGGTCTATGAACTTGAAGAAATTCTACTATAATACAGATTATATTGATTAGATATGTTTTTTTGTGACTTCAGTCGGTTGAACATGGTGGCAGAAGTCTGATAATGGGGACATGAGGTCTCAGGTATATGCCGTGCTTGTATTTCGCTATTGTTAAATTATCAGGATAGGCCGGAATCATTTTCTATTTTTATTTCATACACCACTAGGGTACAGACAGCAGCAAATTTACTAGAACCTGGATTTGAATCTCAACACTCGCTGCCGTAGAAGTACCACTTCTGTAAAATTATAATATGAACGAAATGCCGATTGAAAATCTATTTCATCTTGTCCATTTCATTTTATAAAAACGCTCGCAAATGTAAATGCCACAAAGTGGTCACCCATCCGAGGACCAGCCATAGTGAAAGTTGCGTTCAGTGATCGTTTACAGAACACCGAGACCGCGGGGCCACCAGCACTTCACGAGCGATTTTTTATTTGATTTCATTAAGTAGGTCATTCACAGTGCACTACCCACGCAAAATTTTTTTTAATCTTATGCGAACAAATATTTAATGATCTGTGGCCACGGCTCTAACATAATTATACCACAAATCTATTTGCCGCAAGAAAAACAACAAAACAGGTCAGTTCATTAACTCGCCCAAATTACTATCCCGAAAACACGTAAATTGTTGAAAAATCGTTTAGCAATAGTAATGCTTGGGTGGTAAATTCATTAGTCTAACCAAAATCACCAATAAATCGCTGAACCTCCTCGTTTATCAAGGTACTCGTAGCAGTAAGGAGGGGTCAACTCATTACGGTGATTACTAAAATTTATTTTTCTATTTTTTCATCCCTATTGTTTATGCTATGGAAGTGTGGCGAGTGATAGTACCAGATATGTGTTTTCAGTTCAGCGTCACCATGCCGTATTCGCAAAACTAGGTGACTAAAATTGCATTAACTTTCCTGCAGCTTGTCACTTGCATTAAGAATGTGGGATGACTTAAAGTAAAAGCAGTAATTAATTTCTTTAAAAATTTCTTTACTCGTTTTGAAAAGCATATCACGTCTTTGTAGCTCGTAGCTTCACGCATCATCTTACAAATAATCTCCCATCGTACTTGAATAATAAATGCAACGACAACAAGCATTCAGAAATATGTTAACATTTAGGTACCACTTTTATAATTTAACTTACGGGTATATTATATGCACAGCCAGTACTCCTTTCTTTAAACATAGAAACGATAACCATTAACTTTATTCAAACAAATTAGATAGGTACTGTTAAAACAAGAGGATTGAAAATTTCTATGAAATTTGAACAGAAACCGTTTACCACGGTGACTTTCAGAGGAATGTTTTGTAAGGGTTTGAAAGTTCTGTATAATTTGGACGCATTTACCTGCAGATTGTGGCCACAAACGCCAATTAGCTTACCTTTGGAGATTAAATAGACGTTTTTGAATGCCAGTAGCGTAATTGGAGTATCAAAGAATTTTAAATGGTGAATCTGAAATGGTCTCGAGCTTATTACCCAATTACGTTTCTATTTGGTCAATAAATACAAAGGTACAGCAATTTAAAAAACAAAAAATTTCTGTGTACCTATCTAATCAGAATGTTGCCAAACAAACCAAGACTTACTAAAATTAGTAAGTCTTGGTTTTTAATAAAATTTGATGCTAAATCATTTTCAACAACTTTTTTTGATACTTTTAAATTAGTCATTCGTAAGAAATTTCCAGAGTTGGAAAACTTTTTTAAATTCTGTTTATTTTTGTTTTAAAACTTTTTCTTTGGAAGGAAGTTTCTACATGACACACCGAAATGAGTCCAGAGTGTAGTTTAAAACCCTTACAATTTCCCAAGTTACTGTTGCTTTAAATTATTAGATCATTTAGTAATGTTGAAATATTTTACATAGATCTTTGTAAATTCCAATTTTAAGAATATTGAGTTATTATTTCATCTATTACACTGTAAGTAAGTAATACATTATTGTACCCCAAGAATACAGTTTAGCAAATATAAATAAAATAAATATAAATATCCATCACGCCTTATCCCCGAAGGGGTGGCAGAGGCATATTATATGCCCACTTTTCACCGTGTGGATTCCTGTCCCACGTAATAGGTGGTGAGCCCATTGCCGTGTTGAAATAGACAGAC
Source organism: Thumatha senex (assembly GCA_948477245.1). Lineage (NCBI taxonomy): Eukaryota > Metazoa > Arthropoda > Insecta > Lepidoptera > Erebidae > Thumatha > Thumatha senex. The sequence continues at coordinate 24,439,506 of OX419724.1, forward strand.
GCAGGTTGTGGCTACCTGCTGTTGAAATTTTTTAAGCCGCCTATAAGGCTTTCAACCAGGCTTAACGACTGCCATTTTACTGGCAACCGGGACCAACGGCTTAACGTGCCTTCCGAAGCACGGAAACGCTCGCAAATGTAAATGCCACAAAGTGGTATAAATAAAAACAAAATATAAACTTTTACTAATTTACTGGTGATACAATTGGCGGCCTTATCGCACAGTGGTCATTTCTTACAGGCAGCCATTGGATGGACACTTTGTGATAAGGATTTAATCCGTTGTAGAATGCTACATTTTACATTAGACCTTACAACAAAATTATGTACATTACATGCATAACATTTATACATATACACTATCATACATATACACTATAAATACATACTTCATACACATCTCTCGCAGATAATTATCATTGACTTGTTTTCTAAAGTACTGCATACACCAATCAGTATAACCTAATACATGACTCTAGCCTTGATTTGATTGATGAATTCTGATCGAACTTCACATGTGGAAAGATCATGAGAGTGTTCATTAAAGTTATATAACCTTTAAGTCAAACAATATAAAAACAATCCAGTAATATTAAAGCTCTGTCATTCACGGCCAACAATTTATCTAATTATAAAGTGCCCATCGTTCCTCAAAACCTGAGAAACTTGAGGTCACGTCAAATACACTTGGGGAAACTTTCAAACATTTGTAGAGTACAAGTTTGATTAAAGAGGTCCTTGTTAACTTGATTCGTAAATGGTCATTAGGGATTGCTAAACCAAATTAGGTTTATATATGAAATAGGTATATGCTGTATGTATATACTGAAAATGCTTAAATAATTGCTTTAAAAAATTAACATTTAAATTTTATGTCTAACGTGGTGAATCAATTATTGACTTCAAATGGAGAGGCGAGCGAGAGACCGTTAAAATGAAATGAACAACTCGTTTTCTCCACTAAAACATTAAGGGCCGTATTACAGAATGTTTCTCAATACTCAAAAAATCACTTGAGAGTAGTATTATAAGGCAAAATGAGTCTTAAGCGTTTATTGAGTATTGAGAAACGTTCTGTAATACGACCATTGATTAGATTGTCATTTTTCTCCAAACAAAACTCAATTGGAATCGTTTCCTTTTTAAACAATACAGTCATTATACTTATTTAGTATTCATCAAACCCCCTTTAAGGCCTTAAACTTGGTATATACTAACAAGTGACATATATGTCACTTGTTAGTAGTATGTTTGTTACTATTTTACTATCCCTATAAGTGATGACATAAAGACTCCGAAGGTGTAACTTAAATAGCAACCAGAACTAATTCATTACAAACCTAATTTATGCAACCGGAGATCTACATTGTTACGATCGTAGGAGCGGGTAATGATAGGTTCAGTATAACTTATTGAATCGGGCGTTACATGGCGGAAATCCATCATAGAACGATAATAAAGGAGGGGAGGATGATAGGTTCAGCACTAATAACAATAATCAAAACAAAACCCTAAATACACTATCACTCTAACGAAATACAACCGCCAAATACCTGTTAACTACACTTAAACATAAAATTGGGTTTTGCACTTAAAACACTCTCTCAGTATTAGCTCTGATTCACTTCGATTCGCACTCTTTGCTATCTCATGGAGACTCTCTGGATACTGTGAGCTCTTTACATTCGTGGCTCTTTACATATCCCTTAGAGTTCTGGACGATACAGGATGACATCTTCTATGCCTACTTGGGCACATACCTACTATAAAATGTTCCATAATACACTCGGTGCTTCTTCGGGATGTAATAGAAGCTTCCCGAACTATTGCCATCCCTTCTGGTGCTATCTCTTTTACATATTTCTAGAACATTCTCAGTATAGCTAACTCTGTCTACTAGTGCAATCTCTTTCTAATAGGGCTATCACTATCACTTTCCCATTCTCGTGTATCACTCCTTGTGGAATTTTAGTTACGTACGAAATGGACTTCAAATGCCCATGAGGGTTCTCAAAAAAGCGTTTTCAAGTTATGGTAGCATTTGATAGGAAGTGGCCTGAAACGAACTGTAAACATGTTTAAGGCGTCTGAAGAGAGCGACAACAGGGGTAAAATGTTAAACATATACCATGTGAAGCCTTTCAGAAACGGCCAGAAATAAATCGCTTCGAGGCATAGAAAAATACTTTTGAAGTTTTTAACCAGTCCATCGACGTAACAATATTATAGAAATCAGAAAGGTTCTTCTAGCCTTCCATGCAATATACAAGCTCGTTCGCAAATTTGTTACCAAAGTTATGTGCGGAGAAGGCGCCCCAGATAGATATTCTGTAATCAAATTCTGTCAATTTAGTTGTTGTGACTATTATGCAGCCACTTACTATAGAAACCAAGACAGCAGACGCCAGTTTCTAAAACGAGGTCACTTAATAGTTATTTTCATTGATTATTTCAGTCAAAGATGTTGGCTTAACGACTGCCATTTTACTGGCAACCGGGACCAACGGCTTAACGTGCCTTCTGAAGGCTTGGCATAGAAAGTGTTTACATTACGCTGGAAAAGTGCATACTCGATCGGTATGGACAGGACAGGTCTGGTCTAATAAACGAGTGAGGAACAATTGACAAAGAATATTGTGCGAAATTAAATGTTAGAAGGAGTCAAGGTAGACCAAGACTTATATAACCCAAATTATGCTATTTTACCTAGTGCTATGCAATCTAGAGAACAGATTAAATTACGTATTTATAATAATACATATTTTACAAACTAAATGTTCAAACTCCGAAGCAAACATTTGAGGGTCACACAAATATTTATTTCGACCATGGATTCCGCTGGTACCAGTGACCTCACTAACGGCAGTAGCATACACTTACCGCTACACCATTGGCAGCCAAATAATGAAAAGAATTGAACTGATTCTGTTGGCCAATGTTTGTACTTTACAATCTTGTAGAATTCTGTTGAGATTGACTTTTTAGATTCTCTTTCTAGTTAGATTCTTTTCAATAGGATTTTGGTATATAAAACAAAGTTCTACGTAAATTTACCTACTGTGTATGTACCTTGGTCTCCAACAATTATAAATTCAACAACTGAAAATAGATATAAAATGGCTTTATTTACATCTGTGCAGTTTTGGAGGTCATATTACGTAGAACTTATTATTTTTATGCTGACAGTATGAATCAATTTATTAGTTTCAACAGACTGATTTCGAAAAGTATCGCCACAACCGCACCACGTGGTTGATTGTCAGGGATACAGATACATTTTTAATCAAGCGAGTACACTGTGGCATGTAAAATACATCGAAACGTAATATCTACACTAATATTATAAAGAGGAAAACTTTGTTTGTAATAAATAGGCTCAAAAACTACTGGACCGATTTTAAAAAATCTTTCAGCATTTGAAAGCTACATTGTCCATAAGTAACATTGGCTATATTTTATTTTGGAAAAAAATAGGGTTCCGTAAGATATTTGGGTTTTTCGGACACAAGGTGTAAAAAATCAACCAGAAAAGTTACTTATTTTGCGTACGCTGCCTAAACTATAAAAGATAGATCCATAAAATGTTTTAATTAATTGTGGATCTTATAAATATCTACAACAAAGTCCGCGACACACCATACCTATCTATGTCGAGTGAGGCACAACAACCATTTTTTTATTTAAATATCTAGATTTTTTGGACTAGATTTAAACGCGTTTATTTTTACTCATGCTATTAATCCTTATCAAAATAAATTATTTCATCACTAAGTACAGTTTACGTAGATGTACGTACGCTGCCTAAACTATAAAAGATAGATCCATAAAGTGTTCTAATTAATTGTAGATCTTATAAATTTCGTATATGCAATTCTTATTGGATATAAAAAAACACGTATTAGTAATGATGATTAATTAATTGTTAAGTACCTTCGTTTAACCTTGACATAGTGAGTTAATTTTTAAAAATGTTTTTTTTTTTTTAAAGCTTGTACTATGCTTTTATAAAACCTATTTGTTAAATATTGAGCCAGATATAGACTAAATAAGTTAATAGATATAAGTTAAACATTTGCATGCTATGGAGATATGGCAAAATGTGTAAGCCCCAGATAACTCATTAACATCTTTGTTCCACCACATTTTATGCAAATAAAAGTATTATTATTATTATTATTTCCTTTATTCATTAATTACACTTATCAATTACATTTTTAAATACATTATATAAAAAAAAATCTATTTAAAAATATAAAAAATAGTATCCCACCGGCATCGGGTACAGGAACCAAGTTACCGGTGGTCAGGACTGCAGAGACAGAAATTTCCGCACAATACGTGCCGTGCCCAGAAGAACCGCCTTTTGCATCAAGCCCTTGACCCAACTGCCTAACGCGAGCCTCTTGAGATGTTGGTCAAGGCTCTTGGCGATCAAGCCATGTGCTGATACAACTATCGGAACAATAATCGCTGAATCCACATCCCACATGTCGACAACCTCATGAGCAAGATCCAAATATTTTATTTGTTTGTCCTTTTCTGCTTTTACAAGATTCTCGTCATGTGGTATGGTTATATCAACGATTAATGCAAGGCGCTCTGACCGATCTATTACCACTATATCAGGCTTATTGGCTACAATAGTCCTGTCAGTGATAATGGATCGGTCCCAGTACAATGTGACGCGACCATTTTCTAGAACTGGGTCGGGCGCATACCTATAATACGGTACCTCTGAATCGACAAGATTATATTTTAGTGCAAGTTGCTGATGGACAATCCTGGCCACTTGGTTGTGCCTATGCAAATACTCGCCGTTGGCAAGACGAGAACAACCAGAAATTATATGTCTAAGAGATTCGCCAGGTAGGTGGCATGCCCGACATATGTCAACCGTACCATCTCTCAGAATATACTTTCGATAGTTATTCGTCATAACAACTTCGTCTGTAATTGCACATACAAAACCCTCGGTTTCTCCAAATAGATCACCGAAACGTAGCCAGGATACAGATGTTAATAAATCTACATCAGGCCCATGTAAGGCCCGATAAAATCGTCCATGCAGCTCTTTACTCTGCCATATCTTCTTGCGATCGTCAGTACTAAGTATTACAGGTTTGCGCCAGTTCTCTTTGGCAAGAGCAAGTGGGGTCAGTCCGTTATCTACTGCTTGAACTTATTATTATTATTATTATTATTAATGGAACACGTGGAAGTATGTCACGGGCGAAGCCGGGCGGCACAGCTAGTAACAAATTAATTAATATCATTGATTGAATCTGTCCGGATTGACGAAAATACTACCGATTGCACAATTAGATCTGATGACTGACAAAACAAATATTATATTTGAACAAAAACAAATACGATGAAATGTGGGCGCACAGTTAACCTCTGCTGCCCCTTCGGGATAAAAGCGTGACTGAAAAATACTTAAATTAGAAAACAATTTATACTTTTTTGAACACTTCACCTATTTTACCTTACGATATTTTCACGGTGACAAGAGCCCGACGGATAATGTCATGTAAAATACATATGACGTGACTTGTGACCTACGCCACTGCTGGTTGATATGCCTGGCCGTAATGCCCAAGGCAGTCGACTGCTTCACAATATTGAAAGTAATTCTGAATGTAGTGTCATCCAACAACGCTCCCGCAAACTTTCTTTGGTGGTCCATTCACTCCGAGGATAGTAATTTACATCAAGAATCTTAATAAGGAACATTGACGTCGTTGTATTTTTCAACTAACTTTCTCCGTTTAAATGATATTTTTTATTGATTTTTAAAGTCTGATTTTAATTGGCCGTGCTAATTAGTGTGTAGAACATAAGACCTTTTAGCCTTTTGTTACCACCTCACTAAAAAGGCAACGGGTTCAAAATTTCTTCCAAATTTAACACCTAAAATAGACACATTTTATTAAATTTATTCGGCCTTTTAGACCCAGCCAAGTTATATAAGTCTTATGGGCGGCTGAAAAAATTTCAACAGCTGGTCGCCGCAGCCTGCGCCTGTCCATTTCAACACGGCAATGGGCTCACCACCTGTTACGTGGTACAAAAATGCATGCGGTAAAATGTGGGCGTTTAATATGCATCTGCCTACCCCCTGGGGGACAAAGGCGTGACAATATGTATGTATGTATGTATTTTTATAAAAAAAAATCTTTAACTATATTAATAAACTTAAGCATTAAAACATTCTACGAACCCCTAGCCATGTCCCTGACGAAAATGTGTTTATAAAACACAAAATCTTACTTTGAAAAGGTTTTCCTGTCACTCGTTAGCCTGTTTATTTCTAACTAGTGCAAAAGGGATAGCGGACACTTTTTACATCGGCTGTCTTCTTTTATTAAGTGATAAAAAGTTTTTATGAGATAAATTTTAAGGTGTCAACAGTTGTAAGATCTTTTAATTCTTTGAAAGTGGAGGGTCTTATACCAACTTATCTTAATTTATGGACGTTAAATTAATTATTTGAAAAGATGACCTCGGATTTTCGAGTCTAGCAACGATTTGTCAGATGTAAAAATATCTTAAGAAATGAAGCCGGTTGAAGAACTTTGTTTGAAATTAGTTACTGCTAATTTGTTATTGTTCTAATCTTCACGGTTGAGATGTTAAAGTTAGACTTGTCAAGTTTAAAATTATCAAACACTAAATTAAAAATTGTTTGAGATATTGTTTTGATCCAAGATCCGGGAGAAAATACGTATACTCGAGTAGGTAGTATTAGCAGTATTAGTATATTCAATGAACATATCCGCTAATTTGGAACTACGATAAATTCTTAGGTATCAAGTTCTATATAAAAACTTGTTTTAGAATTTCCCAAAATTCTATCCTTAAACGTGTAAAATGAAGATGAAATTTCGAATGAAAGTATTTGAAAACTAATTAAAGGGAAGGGTTAAAGGGACGGGGTGAAGGTGTTGCAGTGGAATTTGGAAGTACGTAGGTCACACTATAAGTTTTGCGTAACTTAAAAAAAAACAAAATGTTATAACCTTTACATTTTAAACATTTTTTCATGCGGTCGACTCATTTTTTAAAACAGCAGGACCATCTTAAGGCATGTTTTCTACGTGCTGATTGAACGCTATCACTGCCTCTTCGGATTTGGTAAAACTGAAACCTCTCATCAAATTTTGATCTTGCGGTAAATACAGAAATCACAGGGTGATAGGTCGGGGCTATGCGCAGGATGGGTGACGAGTAGTACTTTTTCAGAAGCTAAAAATGACTTTATTTTGTTGGCCATGTGTGAAGAAGCGTTGTCATGATGTAGGAGAACGCGGCTTTTTGGTAGTCTTTCGCGAACTTTTTCTATCACCCTGGGTAAACAAATGGTAGAATACCACTCGGCATTAACACTCTTTTGATCTTCAAGTGGAATCACAGTACAGATGGGACCCGTAGCTGAGAAAAAACATGTTGAACAAACAACAACACAACAACAAAGTCATAAACAGCATTAGAATGTCCGTGGTCGTACTTCAGTAGCATCTGTGAGCACCATTCCACACGAACCCGCTTCTGCTCCGCTGTCAGTTCATGAGGGATCCAACGACAACAAAGTTTCCGAACTTTCAATACTTCGTGTAAAATTTTCTGACTTTGTCTCATACCAATCCCAAATAGTCCTTGAATTGTCTCATAGGTAATCCGCGGGTTTTCTTCAATTAGCCGGTTAACAGAAGCCACATTATTTTCGTTGACGAAATTCGTCATGTAAAGAAACTCGACCTCTCTTCAAAAAATATAACATTCGAAATTCAAATAGTTCCGATTAGCTAACTTTTAGTATGCCCCATGTATAATACGGGCTAAGCTGGTTAAGCTTTTTTCATTTTTTTTTACGACTCCGTTAGTGATACAGCGTGAAGATAGTTAGTTGTTATAAGTTTATATGCAAAAATCTTAATTTTCAAAGAAAGTTACACATAATTTCGTTAATGCATTTAATAATAATATCATAAATAAATTAACTTAATGTTAACATTAAATACCGTTGGTTAATTAATTAAGTTAATTAATTATGTTATTGTTTACCTGCTTCTGATTTGAAATAAATAAACACGTGTTTTCAAAAAATTATACCCTAAAGGGTGTTAAATAGGGGATCAAGTTTGTATGAAAGTATTTGAATACTTATAAGGGGTATGGGTCAAATGTGTGAGGTGCAACAGGTGTTCGAAGAATGTCACGATCGAAGCCGGTAAGCACAGCTAGTATTGAGTAAACATTAATACGGTTGCACAAATTTACCTGCTTTGAAACAACAACTGGTTCCGCCTTACGACCGTTTTTAAAGGTAAAAATAAACTCATTTCTTAATCATCATTACAATTACTAAACGAAAGTAAACTTCCTAAAGAGGCGGCTGTTTCCCTATTCATTTTGCGTTGCAATCTAACAAACATCCCATACTTATTAAAGCTCTTTAAGCACTTCTTAAGATTGAACCATAATATACATCTTTCTCTTTCGAATACGCGCTCACGTAGAAGATTCTTCACACGTACTTATGGAAGTTAATGGGTCATATTTGGATTTATGTACTTTATAGTTGTTGCAGAATAAGCTTGTGTATGGAATGATTAACCTAAATATGAGAACATTGTTATGAATGTGGAGAATATCAGGAAGTTTCTGGTTTACTTACCACTATTTACCACATTTATTTTTATTTAGTTCCTACATACTTGATTTATTCATGTAGCATAGATTTTGCTTAGTGAAACTGTAGAGCAACTAAACTTTGAACAATATTTTAAAAATATTGTTTGCTTTTAGATATGCGTAGAAGTCATGAAAGTAATAATATAATGTCAGAGGCGTTTGCCTTTTTCAATTTTAGTAAAGATATTACAAGAGCCTAGTAAACACTTCAGTGTGCCCGGTGCAATATGGTTAGGTAAGGTCCGTGTGGCTATAGTCAATGGGTAAATCCACATTTTAAAAGTCTAATAATCACCGAAATCACTATTTTCTTTTTCACAGAAGTAACAAATGTTCATTTAAAGATACTTTAGTAGTAAATTAATGGTACTTCCACAAAAAAAACGCTCTTTTAATTGAATACAATAGGGCTAAGTGTAAGTATAAATCCTCATAGCTCCACTTGTTTTAAACAATGGAGACATGCCCATTCCACTATACTCATATAGTCAAAATCCTGATGGACCCATTTTCGCAATAGTGGAGACAAAAGGATAAAAAAAACCGTTGGACCCATCAATAGAACCAACAGTCCTAAACCGAATTTCGGTATAGGCGACGTTATAAAATAAGTGCGACGGGAGTTCGAAGTATGTTACAGGCGAAGCCGTGGTGGTCATCTAGTACTATTATATAAAGCTACTATAGATAGCTGTTGAAACAGGAGTTACGTTATGGAATGGAGAATGTAATATACAGGGTGGGCCATTTAAAACGATCAGTATGGGCAACTCTGAAACTATAAGACATAGAAAAATTTCTTCTAAGAAACCATGTCACCGATTTTGATGAAAAGAAAAACTGCGTCCATAGATTTAAAATAATACTTGTATTCGAGTCAGGAAACAAACCCGGAATGGTCGAAGAATTACACACACATATTAAGTTCATAGCGTGAGCGCTCGACGCGTGGACGTGTTTGATACTTGTCTATTGAGTTTTCATTACTGTACCTGAAAATATGGTTCAATGTAAAAAGTGCAAGTTATTTCTGTCGTTAACAAAACATGATATACTTCGATGTAAGGGTGAATGTGAAGGAATGTATCATAGGAAGTGTGTATCTAATATTAAGCAATTTCAACGTAGTGAATTGTGTGAAATCTGCGAAAAAAGAGGTGACACTTCTAAAAAATCGTCACCAAAAATTAACATTAATTTACAATCGGCCACAGCGGAGGCAATTTTGGCTGAAGTGAATAAAAAAATGGAGTTGCTTTTTGAAGTGCATAAGAAAATTGATGAACTAACTGAAACAGTTGATTTTTATGCTGAGCAGTACCAGCAAATACTGCAATTTAAGGAGGGCGTGAAAAAGAGAATCATTTCCTTGGAGAATAAAAACACCCATCTTCAGAAGGTCAATGATGCTTTAGAAGAGAGAATAATGCAATTGGAGAATGAGGGTGTCGAAAAAAATATTGAGATAATTGGCTTAGAGGAATCAAAACAGGAAAATACATTGGAGATGGTGCAAAAAGTTGCTAAAAAAATTGGTTTGAATCATAAAGATATTGAAGAAGCAAAGAGGGTAGGTAAGGAGAGAATAGCAGAAAAGGAATGATTGGATTAAACATAGAAAATTAATTGTGACCAACAGCGATGTGTTACAAAACAAAAATGAAAAACAAATCTACATAAATGAGTGTTTACCTAGACAGATGCGTCAGATTTTCTGGAACGCTAAAACGATGCTTAAAGGAAAGTACAAATATGTATGGATTCAAAACGTGAGTGGTTCCAAAAGGGGTTCGGTGGCAATTACTCAAAAAAATCATGACGAGTTAGGTCATTTTGGTATAGAGAAAACTCTCGACAAATTGAGGAGTCTTTATTGGTTTCCCAAAATGCAAAAGTATGTACAGTCTTGTCTGGACTGTTCTTACCATAAAACTCCGGATGGGAGGCAGCAAGGAATGCTTCATCCTATACCAAAAATTTATATTCCCTTTCATACGGTTCGTCTAGACCATTTGGGTCCATTGGTAAAAAGTAAATCTAAAAGTACCTATATCTTAGTTCTAATTGATGCTTACACCAGGTATATAAATTTATATGGTGTAAAGAATACAAAAACAAAAAGTACTCTGAAAGTTTTAAATAATTATGTTAGTTTATTTGGAGTACCAAAAAGGTTAACAAGCGATAGAGGTTCATCATTTACTAACAAGGGATGTAAAGATTATATTAATAAATTAGGCATACGCCATGTGCTAAATGCAGTAGCAACCCCAAGAGCAAACGGGCAGGTAGAGCGATTTAATCGCACTATATTAGCTTCAATTGCCACTAAAAATCATAATTACCCAGAAAACGAATGGGACAAACGCTTAGAAGAAATACAACTAGGTTTAAATAAGACTATAAATAAAACCACGGGCAAAAGTCCATCAGAAGTACTATTTAGGTTGATATTGCGAACTAAGGGTGATGGTAGTCTAACTTCATTATTAGATTGCGATGAAAATAATTCAAAATCATTGTCTGCAGTTAGACATGACGTCAACTTGAGAGTAGCTAATGATCAAAGGAAACAAAAGGTAAGGTTTGATAAAAAAAGAAAAATTGCAAAACATAAAATCGGGGATTTAGTAAAGATAGAAAGAAAAATTGCTAGTAACAATGGGAAGTCACGGAAACTTTTGCCAAACGTTCAAGGACCGTATAGGATAGCCAAGGCACTAGATAATGATATGTATGTTGTAGAGGACACTCCACTAACAAGAAAACAAAATAGAAGGTACGAGGCTGTTATTTCCGTAGACAAGATACATTCATGGTTAACATATATACAAGAATAAGGTTATTAAATTAGAATAATTTGTAAAATAAAATAAATAAATAAATATCCATCACACCTTATCCCCGAAGGGGTGGCAGAGGCATATTATATGCCCACTTTTCACCGTGTGGATTCCTGTCTCACGTAATAGGTGGTGAGCCCATTGCCGTGTTGAAATAGACAGACGCAGGATGTGACTACCTGCTGTTGAAATTTTTCTAGCCGCCCATAAGGCATTCAACCAGGCTTAACGACTGCCATTTTACTGGCAACCGGGACCAACGGCTTAACGTGCCTTCCGAAGCACGGAAACGCTCGCAAATGTAAATGCCACAAAGTGGTCACCCATCCGAGGACCAGCTATAGTGAAAGTTGCGTAACTCAGTGATCGTTTACAGAACACTGAGACCGCGGGGCCACGAGCGCTTCTATATATATAGAATAATTTGTAAAAGGTAAAAATATCAATTTAGGTCTTATTGTGAAGTAAATTATGCGAAAGAGGCCGAGAAGTCAATAACAGGAGCATTTATTTACTTGTGTACGATGTCTGCATACATGGGAGGCCGAGAAGCTATACAACTGGAGTATGTCAGATAAATTCAATATATACATATGTATATAATTGCACACATAAGGCCGGAAGCCAAGTATTAGTTTGTAAATATATTGAAATTGAAAAGGATTTGTAACTAAATGAAAACGAAAATTGTTGTAGATGCGATATATACTGATATTTAGTGCATCATGTTTCTGTGTCTGTGATTAGACCAGTTCTGTTGAAAGTACGTCATCAAAATACACTCATCTGACTACTAAAACACAATCACACTCTACTGATTTTTATTTGGTTTACCTATTATAGAATTCTTTTTTGTGAATTTAAAATATAAAATTATAAACTATCACTTAAAGCGTAATGTACCTAGTGTTATATGTTGTCTGTGATTAGACTAGTCCTGTTGAAAGTACGTCATTTGACTGTCTCCTTATAAAGCCGGCCATTTTCGAATTTAAAGTGCATTCGTTCCTAAAAATTTGCAGAGTGAAGACTTAACCTAGTATCTACTGATAAGAGTATATAAGAATTAGCTTATTCTGTTTAATTGAGTAATATCTGTGTAGAATAAGCAGAGCGTGTTATATCTGTAAAAAGGTGAAATTATATCTGTTGGAAAAATATGGTGGTTTTAAGTTGGCTCCAATTATTATTATCCCTATCACTAGTTCTATATTGATTTGGATGATACGCTAAGAACCTAAATACTTCAATTTACTATCTAATTTGGATATATATTTCAAATATATTGGGTTTGTTGAAGACTTTGATATACACATTTACTACAGGTTTTTATCTTTTTAATAGTCTTGTCAATAGTGTGATGTCATTTATTGTAGATTTTTACTGATATTTATTAGTAAACGAAATATAAAAAATGATGACCTGTAGTGCTAGATCCCGTGACTTGCAACTATAGTTTAATCTCACTAGAAAAGAATTAGAGATCTCAACAAACAGTTGTTAGAGTAACGGGATGACAGTGAAAAGGAAATACTGAATGTAATTGAGAGAAGCACCCAACTCAAACAAAAGTTGGCTGAGCTACATACACAGGTCACGGAGCTCACACTTCAGCGGGATCACCTCCATGCAACAGTGATGGGTCTAGAAGAGCGCAACAACACCCATGAACGTGCTTTGAAACGTATTAGCGTTTTAGAGTTCGAGCTGAGTGATGCTCACAACTTCATCTCTCTAAGCGAAAATCTTAAATCGGTTGATCAAGCTGACCTTCCTAACAGTCTGTATGTGTTCCAGCACTGTACTTTTTATCGAGAGCATTTCTACTGAGAGCATCAACGTGTGTCATTCGAGACCCTGGGCGATACTCTATATTACATTGGTACTCTTGAAGTTGCAACCACCATCTAGCTATTCGTGGTATTATGTCTCTTTTGGATAATATAGTTCTTAACGCATTACAATCAGTGACGATTGTAAACTTTATACCTAACAGATAAACGCGAAACCTATTTAAAGAGGCAACAACAGCCAAGTTCTCAAGCTCGAAAGAGTGATATTTTTGTTCCTCAATATTCGTCTGACGACTATGGTACGAGACTGCTCGCATGCTGCCCGATTCATCTTCTTGCAAAAGGATACCTGCTATACCCATCTTGCAAGCATCGGTATGTAATTGGGTTTTAAGTGAGGGGTTATAAATAGCTAGGATGGGTCGGTTAACTAATTTAGATTTCATTATTGAGAGAGATTGATTTTGCTCGGGACCCCATTCCCATTTGTTATCTTTTTTTAGAATTTTAGTAAGTGGTGCGACAAGCACGGCAAAGTTTTTGACAAATCGCCGAAAGAAACTAATGAGCCCTATAAATGGGGTAATTCATGTTGGTTTTTAGGTGCTTTGTACGAATCTACTGCCTCAGTTTTTCTTAAACCTGGCCTAACTCCTTGCTCGGAAATTTCAAAACCTAAGTAATCAATGGTACTATAGAAAAACTTACATTTCATTAATTTTAGAGTTAACCCTGCTTCCCTAATTAACTTGAGCACTGTTTCTAATCTTTCCATGCCTTGTTCCACGGTTTTAGCTGGTATTATTATATCGTCCATGAATGCAAAATCTTCTTTATTACTAACACCTTTCAACATTGTATTTATGGGTTTTTGAAAAACTGACTGTGCATTGGCTAGACCAAAGGGCATACGCGTAAATTGGTACTGTGAGTCGGGTGTTACGAAAGCTGTTTTATCCTGAGAGGAGGGAGCGATTGGAATTTGGTATACTCAGATGCCAAGTCTAATGTAATGAAATATTTATATCCTCCTAAATTGGCAATTTGGTCTTCTATTCTGGGCAGAGGGTAATGCTCTTTGACTGTTTTCGGGTTTAGCGCACGATAATCATAGTTTTCTTTTTAACAAGTAATATGGGACTAGCATAAGACGAGGTGGACTCTGTAATTATTCCGCTATCTAACATTTCTTGAATCATAGTTTTAACCTTCGCCCTTTCAACGTGTGCTAGACGGTATGGTCTGTAGACAACTGGTGTTGCATCATTTAGTATTATAGTCATCTCCGATAAGTTAGTTAGACCCAGATCTGATAAACCAAAGGAAAAACAATCTCTATACTTTTGTAACAAGTTATGTAAATTTACGGTTTCTTTGCTATTTAAAGTATACCCTACAGATATCTGGTCTGTCATCAGTGCATTATCTTCGATGTCTATTTTATTAACTTCTATTGGTTCTTTGTTACTAATGACTTGGGCTCTAGTTAGTAATGTATTATTTTTTAGGGTGAATAATTGAGACTAAGTTTACTAACATTACACATCCGAATCCTGCCACAATTGTATAACTCCCGGGCATTATATAGTATTTATGTTTACCTATATATCTAGCCATATATGTAGCCACAACCTGCGTCTGTCTATTTCAACACGGCAATGGGCTCACCACCTATTACGTGGGACAGAAATCCACACGGTGAAAAGTGGGCATATAATATGCCTCTGCCACCCCTTTGGGGATAAGGCGTGATGGATATTTTTTTATTTATTTTATATATCTAACTGATCCTCGAACATATACACTACAGTCTATACTACTGTCCACTTTAATCGGTACAGCCGTCATTGAACGTATCACTGTATCAGACTTAGTAATTAAATTTATTTTGTCTGTTTTAATGTTATCAATTTGTTTATGGAAAATCAAGTGCTCATCAGTTTTAATTATAATTACACCAGATTGTTATGTAAATGTATGCCTTAACAAAATAGAATACTTAATAAGTTCGTCCTTTACTATTATAACTTCAGTTGCAAGAGAAATCACAAAAAACAATGGGCTGTTAAAGTGACAATAGATTTACCCAAAGGACTAATTAAAGAATCACCAAATCCCTTCAGTGAAGGCAAATTATCCTCAGTGAACGATATACCTAACGTTTCAAAATCCACTCTTTCTCATAAGGGTACATTGACTGCAGAGGTCAACATAGCAAGTCATCGACTTACCATTAACACCAATTTCTAGTACATATTTTTCATTTAAAGTGCCGACTAACTTTATCTCAGAGACGGTAGTTTCTTTAAGCGCTCGTGGCCTCGCGGTCTCAGTGTTCTGTAAACGATCACTGAGTTACAAAACTTTCACTATGGCTGGACCTCGGATGGTTGACCACTTTGTGGCATTTACATTTGCGAGCGTTTCCGTGCTTCGGAAGGTACGTTAAGCCGTTGGTCCCGGTTGCCAGTAAAATGGCAGTCGTTAAGCCTGGTTGAAGGCCTTTTGGGCGGCTTGAATATTTCAACAGCAGGTAGCGACAACCTGCGTCTGTCTATTTCAACACGGCAATGGGCTCACCACCTATTACGTGAGACAGGAATCCACACGGTGAAAAGTGGGCATATTATATGCCTCTGCCACCCCTTTGTGGATAAGGCGTGATGGATATTTATTTATTTTATACTTGTTACCTGCATTCTTTAGTAACCTCTTACATGAAGTGAATTTGTGTCCAAGACGGTGACATATGTGGCATTTGATTAGCGGCTTAGTGCATTTAAAACTTGGGTGTCCTATACTATTACAATTAAAGCATTTGATTGTACTTGAAATAGTTTTATTATCATCAACGTTTTCATTTCGCTGTTTAATAAAAGGTTTCCTATTATCTCTTGCGTCGTCCAATTTAATAGTTTTGAAATAACCTAACAACTGTTCCGGTTGCGTGTAGTGAGCAGCCTGAGCGCCTAATCGCATGCTTCTATCTCCTAATCCATTTATGATACAGTCTATAGCCTTCTTTTCGTATATTTCGCACATATTCAACAAATTAACTTTGTGATAAAAGTATGTTTCTAGACTTTCATCGGGCTTAACTTTTCGATCTAACGGATCTTGTAATAATTGGGCATAGTTTTGCACTGAAGGAAAAGTCTTAATTAATTTATCTTTCCATTCGGACCAGCTCAAATCCACTGTTGCTAGTCCCTGGTACCATATTTTAGCTACCCCCATTAGCTTAGGTAAAGAATAGTGTAATAATTGTGATTCTTTCCAATTGTATAATTTTTTGTTTGAATAGTTTGTTCTTTATTAGAAGGATCAAATTCGGGAACAGCATTACTACTCATTGAAAAATGATTTTGCGAGGACGCACCAGGCAGTGACTTAAACAATGGTAATAAATCTTTTGAAGAAATCTGTAGGTTATCACTAGAGCTCTGTACATTGGGCCGTTTCGCATTTGACCTAATATTATAATTTTTCCTTGTATGCAGACGATCGTTTGATAAATCACTGTGTGCGAACATTTGTGCAATGCGGTCGCCCATCTCAGGATTGACCTTTGCGTACGCAATTTACCATTGTGATCGTTCAACAAAGCACGCAAGACTACTAGTTTGTGCGTATATTAGAACGATATTGTGATAAAACTACAAAATTTAAAGTAGGTACCTAAATCGGTTTCAAATTCAAACAATAAAAAAATTAATTTCAATCGTTTTCTATTAATCTAATAATTGTTTTCCATTAATCCTGATGACATTGGAATGGCGTGATACCATTACCATTTCTTGATTATAAAGTATGATAATCCGTATCTTAATTTGAGAGGTTTTTTTTTATTTTTTTTAGAGGGTATTTGTATGTCTTGGCATAACAATAACTGCTTGCGTACAGAATCGATTCATTAGTTCCTCTACATTAATCATGGTTTGCAATAAGAATTAGCATTAATGTAACAATTAAAGGATTTATTTCACGATTTTTTTTTACCTATAGATGTAGGTAGAAAAAAAAAATAAAAAAAAAATCCGTTTCATAATAAAGTGTACACTTTAAATATTATAATAACTAAATTTAGTTCGCAGGCGTGGAAGTAGTTAAATACTTTATTATCCCACTTCTGAATTGATAGGGATGATGATAATTGGAGCTAACTTAAAACCACCATATACTTCCAACAGATTTAATTTCTCCTTTTTACATATATAACACGCTCGGCTTATTCTAGACAGATATAACTCAATTAAACAGAATAAGCTAATTCTTATATACTCTTATCAGTAGATACTAGGTTAAGTCTTCACTCTGCAAATTTTTAGGAACGAATGCACTTGAAATTCGAAAATAGCTGGCTTTATAAGGTGATAGTCAAATGACGTACTTTCAACAGGACTAGTCTAATCACGGACAACATATAACACTAGGTACATTACGCTTTAAGTGATAGTTTATTATTTTATATTTTAAATTCACAAAAAAGAATTCTATAATAGGTAAACTAAATAAAAATCAGTAGAGTGTGATTGTGTTTTAGTAATCAGATAAGTGTATTTTGATATGACAATGTGATGTGATGTTTGTTCAATAGGGCATTGCTACTAGGTACCCTACTATCAAATTTTATTTTCGATATTTATTTTTTACTGATTACTATAAACGTATTTCCACTGATTATATTCGTTTCACAATATTTGTTCGTTTTTATTAAGTTTTTATCACCAAAAAGAGTTTATTGTAGGTATACTTTCGTTCACTCAATTTTTCACAACGGTAAAATTTTTAAATTTTATTGTTAACTAAACTAACTAACTATCTTCACGCTGTATCCCTGACGGGGTAGTCAGAGAGGACAGATAGCCAGGCTGCGCGATCCATGCATACTTCTTTCGCTTCTTCAAGATTCATCAATCGCTTCATACACGCACGTCTGGGTATCCGAGTCCTTTTGACCTTTCCGTTTTTGAGCAATCTGCTCACGTGGTCTTCATATGTAAGTCTCGGCCAACCCTGACCTCTTCTGCCCTCTGCTTTCGCACAATATATATTCTTCGTCAATCGTTCCTCATTCATTCGTTGGACGTGTCCAAACCAACGGAGCACGCCCTTTTCCAGCTTTACGCTGAGACTTTCATTCAAACCTTTCATATTGTGTATCACTTCGTTACGTATTCGGTCGGCCAAGGTAACGAATACCAAATTTTATTGTTGATTACTTAATTCACATACGAGTATAACTTCCTAGTCGCCTTGTGCTTGTATATTATAATATTTACGCTATTTTTCTAGGTGCTACATTGTACGTTAAACACTTTTATAGGGTATTATACTTTAATATTTATAATTTTCTTTAATAAAAATATACAGAGACACTGTTTACGTTACAGCAGTAGTGTTGTCAGCACAGCTAGTGTAGTGTAAAAATAAGCATTATGAACGATAACTGAAAAAATATTGTTAAATAAACTTTAATGGACCCAGACGAAAGGCACATGCTTTCAAATAAAAAATATAGTCTAAATCGGTTTACTCAAAAAATTGGTATGTAGTAACACATAAAAAATATAGGCGAATTGAATAACTCCTCCTTTTGAAGTCGGGGTAAAAGGTCTTCAAGGCCTTATGATATACTAGTTGATGCCCGCCGCTTCACCCGCGTAGAGAAGTTTTCCCGTTTCCCACAGGAACTTGTTCCCGGGATAAAAAGTAGCCTATGTGTTATTCTGGTGTATAAGCTATACTATAGTAAAGTTTCATAAAATATATTCAGTAGTTTTTACGTGAGAGTAACAAACATCCATACAAAGTTTCGCATTTATAATATTATTAAAATATATTTTTTTGCGCCTTGAGTATCGTTTTTATTTGAAATTTTCAGATGACTTACTTTCTAGCTATTTAATTATTTAAAATTATATTAGCTAGACCAAATACAGTTTAACATTATTGCGTTAAGAAAATGCAGCTCGTAAAACGAACAATTCAGAAGCGAGGAGCTGTAATTCAAAACTTAAACACGGACTTAAGCGCAAAGTTGTTAAACCTGCGGAACCAAAGCGTTAGAGCTCCATTCTCATAGCAGTCATGGTTTCTCGTTAGTTCAAGTTGGCTCATCAGTAAAAGTTAGAGCATTAGTTTTGTCTGTGTTAACGAACCATGTATTGAAATGCTGGTAGGCAGTTAGTAGTGTTTAGTACCGAAATTAAAGAACACTGGAGTGAGATTTATTTTCCTGTTTAAATAATGGAAAACATACATAAGACTGCTTTAAATTTCTTTCTTTCAGTGTTCGTTGCTCTATTTTGACGTTATTCCATCAAACAAATGGAGGTCATTTGACTTGACTCTCACTTAGGGTTCACTAGTTACTACTTACACTAGGTTAGGGTAGACTGAGAGCGGTCGCGCGGTCAAGCATTCAAGCGGTCAGTTTTGCGTTCTTTGTGTTATATTACGTTACATAGAAATATTCACACAGGAGGCATTTTGTCACTCGTTCAACAACTACATTTTTTAAGGAAAATAGAAATGTGTTTTTATTAGCTAGGTTTAAATATATAATATATAATATATATCCATCACGCCTTATCCCCGAAGGGGTGGCACAGGCATATTATATGCCCACTTTTCACCGTGTGGATTCCTGTCCCACGTAATAGGTGGTGAGCCCATTGCCGTGTTGAAATAGACAGACGCGGGTTGTGGCTACCTGCTGTTGAAATTTTTAAAGCCGCCCATAAGGCCTTCAACCAGGCTTAACGACTGCCATTTTACTGGCAACCGGGACCAACGGCTTAACGTGCCTTCCGAAGCACGAAAATGCTCGCAAATATAAAGTGGTCACCCATCCGAGGACCACCCATAATGAAAGTTTCTTAACGCAGTGATCGTTTACAGAACCACGAGCGAACGAAGTCCACGAGCGCTTCAATAAAGCTAGGTTCAGTAGAATAATAATAAAACCTTAGTCACAGCCACAGCCACAGATCAGTAAAGTTGCCAACACTAAAGGTAAGTATGTATATCTATATATATAAAAATGAAACCCGTTTTCCGTTGTCACGACATAGCATGAGAACGGCTTTGACCGATTTGAAAAATTATTTTTGTATTGGATAGCCCATTTATTGAGGAAGGTTCTTAGCTGTATATCATCACGCTACTACACAGGAGAGCGGAGCAGTAATCATAAATATCAACAAATCGGGGAAACTCTCATACATTTTTAGAAAAGTAATAAGCGACGGGATTAAATGAGTGCCACGGCAACCCCGTGGCACCCATTGAAGAAGGAAGTATGTCCCGGACGAAGCCGGGCAGGTCAGCTAGTCATAAATAAATAAGGAGTATTATATGCATGCATTTATGCATATACTGAATGGATTTCGATGAAATTTGGAACACAGATAGTTTGTAGCCTGGATTAGCACATAGGCTATAATTTATCCTGAAATTTTGTGTAGTTCGCGCGGGAGCACGTGATAGAAGTCCACGCGGACGAAGTCGCGGGCGGTCACTAGTACCTACATATAATAATATGCAGAAGTTATTTGTTGGAAGGTACATAATGAAGCAGTTTGACACTTATTTTATTATTGTAGACTAAAATATGAAATAAAGTGTTCACGAACTTATATTATAAAAAATAATATTGCTTCTGTGGGCATTTGGTTTGAAATCATTGAAAGATCGGGCATTAATATAGTAACGACGAACCATATCCCCATCTACC
This sequence comes from Thumatha senex, assembly GCA_948477245.1. NCBI lineage: Eukaryota > Metazoa > Arthropoda > Insecta > Lepidoptera > Erebidae > Thumatha > Thumatha senex. Next base: position 24,460,573 of record OX419724.1, read on the forward strand.
ACTTTGTTGTCCCCCTTAATTCAGAGGTAGTTGTGTAAGCAACACGCAGCTTTTATTACTTCGTTAGTTGTTTCTGTGCTTAGTTCAATTTCAGTCATAAAACCCCTCAATTTCTGAGCCAAAGTTCCGAATGCACTCTCTACTATACGCCGTGCACCACAAAGTCTGCGATTGTAATTTGCTTTTCTATGGTCCCGAATTACTATGTCAGTAGGAAATGGTCTCATTAATTTTTTTTCTAACTTGAAACCTCCATCTCCAAGAAATACGTGAGGCACAGGTACTGCCGTCCCTGGCAATGGCTTTGATGGTGGTATATTAAGCTCGTTGTCAATCAACTTCTTGTAAAATACAGAATTTTGAAAAATTGTGCTGTCACTGTCTTTGCCGTATCTACCTACGTCAATCATAATAAATTTATAATCTGAGTCCACCACTGCCAGCAATACTGTTGAGAATTTTTGTTTATGACAGTAATACAAAGACCCCGTGTTGGATGGGCATTTTATTGTTACATGTTTGCCATCTATACTGCCTAGACAATTTGGAAATCTCCATCTTTCATGAAATGCGATGACAGACTGCTTCCAATTTCTTCAGACGGGAATGGCATGTATGTTGGTTGTAGATTTTTCCAAATTGCACTACCTACATGTTTCCTTGATTATTTTTGTAACAGTGGATTTTCCCATGCAATATGAAATGCTTATTGTGGATGAGTAATCGCCAGTGGCAAGATACCTAACACAAATACAAAAATATAAATATATTATTAACAAGTTTGTTATAAATGTGCAAATCCCAATTGATCGTGCATATTTGTTTACAGGTAAACAATGGGCTACTAAATGGAAAAGCTTGAGAGATAATTATAAGAAGTTCAAAAAGTCTATAGAAACGGCTTCTGGATCTGCATATAAAAAATACAAAAATTGGCCTTGGGCAGATCAACTGCGCTTTCTAGATGACACCATTGCACTGAATGAAACTGATAGTAATATTAACAGTGAAAATAGAAACAACACTTCACAAGTTTCTGACTCAACCAACCAACCAAGTCCAAGTAACAGTGTTGATTTGCGAGATTCTGTCTCTGACTCTGAGAAACTCTCCCGTCCCGGTTCCAGTAATAGTATTTACTCTAGAAATTCTGCCAAAAATAAAAATATAACACAAAAAGGTGATTCAGATCCACAACAGCAACTGTTAAAATATTTACACGAGAAAAAACTTAACAAGAGAAAACTTGATGATATTGATTATTTATTTCAAAGTTATGCGACTTCTATGAAAAAAATGCCGGCTTGCATGCAAAGTATGCTCAAATTAGATATTGCAACATTATTTGCAAAATATGAAATGCAAATGCATGATAATATAAATGTAACTCCAGTCAATTCACCATCAACTAACTTGTCTACTGCAGATTCTATATCATATAAGTATTTATCCGAAGACAGTATGTTACACGATGTTGAAGATCTACAAGGTCTGCCTGAATTGTCATCACGCGAAATGTATGAATTATTACATGATACACAACATGTTCAGTCAAGAGGAACTGGAATATGAAACCGGTTTCCAAATCTTTTGATTAATGTGCATTTCCAAAATATTTTTTGTCCGTGCTTCAACAAATGACTGAAATGTATGTATGAAGGATTCCCAACAAAATTTGAATTTTTCCTTTGCTGTCCGTTACTGGGGCATACAATGTATGGAGGCGGAACAATGTCCTTTGTTTACAATTGTTCTTGAGGTTGTTTAGCTTAAACTCTACTTAACGGCACTTAGAACATTTTTTAGTCGATAATAATCAATCATTACTTTAATTTTAATAAAACAACCAAAAAATATACCATTGGAATTATTTTTGAGTTCTTTAGCAGAGATTTCGTTTAACACGAGCCGTCAGTCAAAACGTGAATTTTATCAGTGCCCTAGATTAATGTCGAATCAATTACGGCGCGGGAGGTCAACATTATACAAACAGAGGACTTATTTAACGTAAACAGGAGGATGAACATCAACACGTAATATTAATATATCATTCATCATTCTTTACCAAATCTAAGTCAGTTATGATATATTTTATAATAATTATTATATAGAAATGTAATTGCTTTAAAGGCGTATTTGGAACTAATAAAAGAATCTACTTTATGCAAAGTGTGTGTACGTTGGGTGCGATGGGGCTTTATCAAGGTCGTTGAGGCGGTAGCCAACCTCAATTGCGAGTGATGACTAATAGGCGAGGTCCTGGCTAAGAGGAGGAAATTTCGAAACACAAACGTGTGCTAATCTGACCAGCGTGATACAGTAAGGTCAATCACCCTTTCACAATAAAATTGGGAAAGGCCTAGCAGGAGACTGTGATAGGACATTGACCACATGCTAATAAACGTGGTCACTGAACATAAGTACACATTTAATATGGTTTCATGTTAAACGTGACTAATGTTTGATATCTGAGAGATGCCAGTCGACAGACAAACAGTCGAATTTAAGTGAAAAAAACTAATTGGCAAAAATAAAGGTTCTTAGTATAGTAACCTTTTTTAACGATTGTGTTTCTTAATGGGATGATATTGATATACATAAATATCAAACAATCAAAGCTTATTTCAATCCATCGCAGATGGTTTCTAAATGGTCATATTAAATGAAAGCATTTTGGCATAAATCTGATCAAAGTTTTTGGTGGGCAGGCGGGTTGAATGAAATGAACACATGATTTTGCGAAAAATATCCATTATACTTCCCATTTTTTAAAAAACCTTTAAAGGTAACCTATAACTTATAAATCGGGGCACAATGGGATCCTTTTGACATAGACCCTTCTCAATAACCTTTAATGTTTTTCTTCTCCCAAACAAGAGCGCATCCCAAAATATTAATACGCGAGTTCTACAGGGATGTTTATAAAGTAACCAAAATTTCGCCCGGATAGCAGTTAAAAGGGCAATATTTCTAACATCAATTTCATGAAAGGCAAACAAGGTAGGGTTAAGGTATATATTATAATACTTCACTTGTAAAAGGGTGAGAGAAGCCGTGTTTATTCGTGAAATTTAGAAAATACGTGCGTTCAAGCAAGCACAAATGTGTTTACGTTAAGAAGCATAGATAAATTAAACATTAATGATAATGATAGGTTCGCCTAGAGCTTCATTTCCTCGAATATCTCTATCTTGGTGAAGAGTTTTAGTTAGAGAGAATGATTAATGTTACTGATGAAGCTCTCTTCGTCCTAGCATTTTTAGTCCATTACATTTAAATAAGTTGTAAATCACACATCTACAGAGGAAGAACATTAAAATAATTCCAGCAAATATGAAAATTAAACCTTATCTCATTAGAATCATATATGGATGACAATACAAGTGTCGTTAAGGTTAATTATTGAGTTAGTATTAAATTTGTAAAACCGAATTGTTCATAATTTTTTGAACAATTTGGACATCTCTATCCAAAAACGACCTACGAGTATAATGCGACGTATAATTATTTTACAGTACAACAGTACTGTAAAATAATTATACGTCTACTTGTATCTGTGCAACAAATTTTTAATCATCTTATTTTTTATACCATTAAGGTGGCAGACAAGCATACCTGATGGAAAGTGGTCACCATGGTCTATGGACGTTTGCAACATCAGAGGTGCGGCACTTGCGCTGCTGACCCTATAAAAACTTTCTAAGACCCGGTTTGAAGAACCCCATACTGTAGCCGTTCGGGAAAACTCAGGCAGGGGTTGCAGCTCATTCCTCAAACTAAGCGTAAGCGAAATAAAGCCCCGATCTAACCTTACTGTATGCGAGCGCTTCGGGCGCAGAATGTGAGGGTATGAACACCCTCTCTATAGCGAGCGAATGATAGAGAGTAGCCGTGGCCATTATTTCAAACGATTCCCAATTCCTTACAAACCCTACCTAGATTTGGAGCCTGAGGTTCACTTTTATTTAGTTTCTAGGAGCAGCTATCGTTTGGCTTTTCATATTCGGCAATTCTTCTGGAGCAACTGCCGTCTCATGACCCAAACCCATTGAGTTATAGTATTGTAACTCAATGCCCAAACCTTAAGGACGCCGACCTAGTCTCCTTCTTCGTTAATTTGCAGGTGCACCTCTAGCAGGTGAGATCTTAGTAGGGACTCTTACACACATCTTACAGCGTTTCAAAAAATAAATCAATATAGTACCAATCTGTGTATATTTTTGCAAACATATTTTCAGTTCCGTTTTCTCTTCTAGTAACAAAGAGAATAATTGTGACTCATCTGATTTTAAAAATAAAAGTCCTTCTAGTAAAGCATATCTCAGTAGATATTGACTAAAACACTTACTACCTATATAATACGTACTCCACTTAATTAATCATTGTTCACTTGACGTAATCCCTAAATGAATCATCCAATTTCAGGGCTCTTATATTCAAGTATATATATCGCTTTAGAATTTAAGATACCTACCTTATAAATCAAGCAGATTCTTTTTCAATCAATCTATATTGTATTGCTGCAAATTAAGTAATACATTAGTGGTGTTTTGAATGAATATTGTATTTTACCAAATAAATTATAGCACGTTTATTCTGAAAATAAAGAAATTCGTGCAAAATGATTAATGTTCAAGTTTTCACTTCTGCCAGCACTCCCGGAGTGCGTACTGTTGTTTTTCTTTTAGTTAAAAATCCGGTGTGATAGAGATGGTTCTTAGCTAATTAATTGATTACTTATTCGTCACTGCCTAGGTGATGAATGGATCTCACTTAAATCCACAAGTTCGATTAATCTAAAATTGGCTGCTAAGTACTGTTACTTTGATGGTATTTCCATGAAATTTTTAAATTTTCACCATAACTGAGCTTTTAAAAAGACTGAATGATTGACAAAATGGGTTAGTCATAAATATAAGCAATTAAAATTGTACTCTTATTTTACCAAAACAATTTGCAAAGTAGGGGACAGTCATACAGTGATACCTATAGATGTCAGTCATATAACAAAATTAGGGACGAAATATGATATTTGATAATGACAACACATTTTAAGAGATTTCAAAACAGACTAAGGTTTCCACAATGATCGAATAACGGAGCGGCAATGAAAACACTGACAATATAAATATACATATTGGTAGGGTTGCGAGATAGTTTTCAGCTATGACAAATAATATTCTATCTAATGCCAAATATCAGGTAGCCTTAGCGGTTTTTAAAATGACTAGAATTAACACTGAAATAAGATAAGTCTCAAGCGCTCTCAAAAGTCGACAGTATTAGTTTAAAATGGTGTTCTTCTCTGGTCCATTAAACATCAATTAAAATTTCAATTTAAAACAAAAAGAAAAGCACAGTAAATTTCAAACATACAAAATAACCTCATTGAAGTTACAAAATAATAAGCCAACTTTGTGACAACACAGCTGTATAAGCCATACTTTACCCTAATCTCAATTTACGTAAGAAAAACAGCAATAAACCTGGGTATCATTAGCACGCCCCAATTTCTGTTCCGAATTCACCCAACTAATTTGTTGAAAAAAGCGATTGTTTTGACAATACTAATGTTTGGGTAGTTAATTCATTAGTGTGACCGAGGTCGTCATTAAATCGGTGATCCCTATTTATAGCGACCAGGTTGCTATTTATTGTCTAATGTCAAGATCGTGTCGGTTATGGAGTCATTCTACGATACGATGTTTTAATTCGCTGATTTGATAAGATTTTAATGTAATAAATTATTGATATCAAATTATATTACGTGATATAATTTATAATTTGTCTTTGTACAAAAAACACGTAGATTGTCTAAAATGATCTAGTCAATGTTGGATCTATTTTTTCAGTTTTAAAAGAAATTGCACCTTAATCAATTATGATCTTATATTGATTAAGGTGCAATTTCATATATTGCAAATGCAATTTTATAATTAATTATCGACTTATTTGTTAATGTCTTTTTGAAATATAAAACTGCTAGTTGATATTATCTCGCTTTGCTTATTAATCATATTCACCCCTATGATGAGATACAAAAACTAAACTAACTAACTAACTATCTTCACGCTGTATCCCTGACGGGGTAGTCAAAGAGGAACGATCGCCAAGATTCTCGATCCATGCATACTTCTTTTGCTTCTTTTAGATTCATCAATCGCTTCATACACGCACGTCTGGGTCACTTTTGACTTTCCAGTTTTTGAGCAATCTGCTCACGTGGTCTTCATATGTAAGCCTCGGCTTACCCGGACTTTTTCTACCCTCTACTTTCGCACAAAATATATTTTTCGTGTATCGTTCCTCATTCATTCGTTGGACGAGATAGAAAAGATTACAATTTAACTGCCTTGGTAGCGTGAGTGGTAGTGTATGTGTGTTTCGGATGAGCAATATTTTTGTGTCATCCAAAAATGTTTGTTTTACTGTTTACTATGCATTTTTCTTAATATGAAGGAACAACAAACAGTATAGGCCCGTAGCAGCATTCGGTATCCGTGTCACTTTTGTTGTGATTTCGTAGCTACTTTTTGTTACCATTCCTTTAGTTAGCCACTGACGTCACTGCGTAGATGGTCTAGTAGCTAACGGAGGGGAGATGATAAAACGTAAAGAAATCATCCGATGCGGGTTTCAGTCCTAGCCACGTGGGGAACTACTAATATTCACTTTTAGAAATATAAAAGTTTGTTTATCAGTTGTCTGGATTATATTCTTTTAGACTTATTAGCTAGTTAAAGCTAAATATAAGCAACTAGCTTTAACGCTGTGTACAAAAGTTTTTGTGTTTATATTCATTTGTATTTACTAAATTGGATAAATTAACATTCGGCAATTAATATATACTCATAAAATTTATTCCGAGGGGCCATGTTTTCTGCAGCAACCCTTTCTAATTAAATACTTATTGCAAATGTGCAGTGTATCGCGTGTCGGTCAACTGTAAAATGCCGTGATATTAACGATGATAAACTTCGGGCATTTTAACACGCGAATGTAACCCCTCTATTCTGATTCATTGTGGTGAGTCATACCCATAATATAACACAGAAATAGAGTAAAGTCTTTATTCATACTTATATATAAAGCAAAGAAGTTTGTTTGTATATGTTTGTTTGATTAAACGCGCTAATTTCAATATTTGAAACCATTTGTAACTACAATTCATTACCGATATTGACATTATAAAATGGCTCCCGCTTACCTCATAATTATTTAGCAACAAGAAACATTTAAGCGGTCCAACGTTACAATCTTCTATTTTAGGGTTCTGTACCTAAGGGTAAAAACGGGACCCTATTATTAGGACTCCACTGACCATGTCTTTCTGCTTGTCACAAGGCTCTATATATCTCATGAACCGTGTGGCTAGACATTACAATTTTCACAGATGATAAAAATAAATATAATCTTTATTCTCTCAAACAAATATAAATAAAACTTATTTTCTCATGTTTCGTAACTTCTAAACTTATGTTCTGGCGTTTGATGTGGACACAAAAGTATCTGTATTTATAGGTAACCAGATACTCACACCTAACATAAATTGACGGACTCATCGTTGAGATAATATAAACTAAGTTGTTATAGCTAGACAATGAATAGATTAAAAAATATAATTTCCACATTCATTGTTCACTCAAATAGCAAAATCCACCAACGGTGCTTATTTTTAATAGTTTACCCGCGACCCTGATTTATTTTTCTTTGACACACTACACACTACCCTTACACTATTTTATTTTAACATTTATTTTTTTACAGTGACACCCAAAGTGTACCAGTTTATCTTATTTTAATGTACGTGTACATGTGACTAAACACCTCCTAAACGGCTGGACCGAGTTGCATTTTTCTATGCGTTTGGGTGGCGCCCTGGATTGTTAAGATTCACAAATCAAATAAAAATCAAAAGTAATAAAAAGGCGCTGAAATCGGTATGCTGCAGAACAACGTCTTTCGGGTCTGCTAGTATCAAAATATATTATAAACTAACAACCTGACCTGAATTTGCGCTTAATGTTTGATTTAACACTACTAATATGTATGTATTATAAATTCCTTCATATTTATTCCTTTAATCACTCTATCTATCTTAACCTATCCCTGACGGGTCAACCGTCTTTTGCTTCCTAGATGCACATCTGTTATCAAACACAATCACTTTTCCGAAAGTTGCATTAAAATCCGTTGAGTAGTTTAATAGATATAAGCGAACAGTTAGCGGAAGAGACTTTATTTTATAATATAATACTCGTATACATACGAGTATACTCGTATATGTATTCAGATTGCAAAGTACTATAAAATCCATTACAATTAAATATACTTATGTGTAAATTGTTAGTAATGTAGGTATAAATAAATTGCGACAGTCTATCGACAGCCTATCTACATATTATTTCGGCGAATAAATTGCCAAAATAATATGTAGATAAGCACTTTATTATCCCGTTAATGTTTTACCAATGTTCCAAAATATGTTCAATGCTTTATTTTGTATCAGATTATAGCATTCTATACAGTTGTCATGATATTAATTTGGTTGATTGGCGCTGTGTAAAAATATCCCAAAATTTTATTTATTTATTTATTATATACTTTATTGTACACCAAAGTAATATTACAATTTAGAAATGTTATAGCAAAATAGCACTGCAATGGGCGGCCTTATCGCTTAAAGCAATTTCTGCCGGGCAACCTTTGGATGAAAAAAAATATTGGTAGGAGTGAACTGGCAGTTGTTCGTGTCGAATTTATAATATAGGTACATTCCTATATACAATAAATTACTTTCTACATTACACGATAAAGAAGTAAACAATACACATGAATGAGAATCCATGAATTATGTACATAAATACAAATATAGACATACATATATGTGTTAAAATGTTTATACGTTTTATATGTGTTAAAAAACTTTATAATACAGGAAGATTTTAACAAATATTTTCGTGTACGCTTAGGTTGTGAAATGAGCACCCTGCCTGGGTTTTCTCGAACGTCTACAGTATGGGGTTCTTTAACTTAGAAGGTTTTAAAAAGGGTCGGCAGCGCGAGTGCTGCACCTCTGGTGTTGCAAACGTCCACAGGCTTTCATACCGTCATACCACTTTCCATCAGGTAGACCGTATGCTTGTCTGCCACCTCAGTGTTATAAAAAAAATATCAGTCAAGTAATAAGTTTTAACATTACTTTTAAATTTTTGTAGTGTATCAGCGCGTCTAATTTGAAACGGCAACCTATTCCACAAGCGTATATCTGTAACACAAAAAATAATGATCCAGAAATTTTGTGGAATGCGGTTTTGACCTTATAACTAACAGGAATCGGCACCATCAAAAACAAACGGTGGAACCTGCGACTATTCTTCCCGTTGTGCTAGGACTGCCTATTACTACAATCTGTGTTTTAGATGAATTGCATGTATTCCATGACTGTGTGTAAATTTGAAGATCGTCTGCATAAAGATGGTAGGAAGAATGTAGTTGATTTGAAATAAATTATAAAAATTGCGAAGAGGAAGGGAGAGAGCTCGCCACCCTGGCGTATACCGACACTGGTATTGCACTACCTATAAACGTCATCCTCAATACATATGCGTTGTCTTATAATGTACATAGAGTGAGATGATTGATTATTAGTAATCGTTATTGTAAAAAAAAGAAGTATTGGGAAAATAAAGTATCCCTAATGATTTGTTTTGCTTGAAGGTTTTTTTGGAACGAAGTTCCTTATCGCGCGTTGCTAAAGAGGGTCAGACGGAAACAATTAAGACAAAAAGTTGTAACTACACTTTTAGCTACAGTTGTAACCCGTGCGGGCGGCGTCTGTGCCTATGTATGCTTAGATCTTTAAAACTACACAACGAAATACTATGCGGTTTTTTTAATAGTTAGAGTGATTCATAAGGAAGGTTTTTATCTATAATTTGTTAAGTTATTGTATAAATTGACTGAGAATGAGAAGTCTGCGTAGTATAGCTGAAGTGAAGTTGATGGATAAAGAAAGGAATAGCGCGATAAGGGAACATTACAACAGTATGACAGAAGATGTAGTGACTAAGATAGAAAAAGGGATGCTTAGATGGTTTGGACACTTGGAGAGGATGGATGAAAGTAGACTGACGAAGCAGATTTATGTGGCGAGAGTGAATGGGCAAACTGGTAGGGGTAGACCTAGGCGTACCTATGTCAATCAAATTGAAGACCTGTTGGAAAAAGGCCAGGTCAAGAGTACCCTTAACCGGCGAGCGTGTACGAAAACACTTATGAAAGTAGAAGAAGTGTAATTGGTATGTCAGGATCGTAGCCAGTGGAAAACCATAGTCTCTGCCAACCCCGATGGGAAACAGGCGTGATAATATGTATGTATGAATACATGTAAATTATAAATACAATGCAAATCTTATTAAACGAATAAAAAATAATATTCAAAACAAATCAATCATATAAATAATGGCTACACCCACCTATTTTCTGCTGAATAACCCACCCCTGACCATACCCGATGCAAAGGTGTCCAATACACTTGCGGCATTGCCTCGTTGGATAGCAATGGCTATCCTTTGCACCAGGTACGACCGGGCGTGGGAGTCATGAGTCTTTTCCTTTATTCTGCGACCAATCTCAGAAATAAAAGCCTTAGCCTCGCTCCCCCAACAGCCGATCGTTTCCACAGCCACCGGTACGACTATATACCGGGACTCCAGCACTGCGTACTTTTGTCGCTTTTTGTGAGCGGCATCTTCCGCTGCGGCCGCTGGTGAATGGACGGTACGAAAAAGGTGACTGGCGGCAAAAGTGCTGACGCATGTTGCGTCCCATACCAGGCACTTGCCATTCTGCCAAAGCACGAGGGTCAAACCATCCGGACTTTTGCCGTCCGCGCGGGACAGACCCGACGGCTCGAGCACGCAGGGGACACCAGCTGACACCAGTGCACGTCGTACATTGACTAAATTATAACGATATTTGTGGGGGGTGTCGGAAAAATATAAGCCGTCTGGGAGCTTTCAACGAAAACGCTGCCTTAACCCTTTGAGATATAACAAAATTATGTATGGTGGAATTATGTATGTATTATAGGTCTACAAAAAAGTTCGCGAATATCTCTTAAGGATAATAAACCAGCAAGTATTAAGCGATAATTTGAAGGCTATTTACACTAATACGTTATTATTCCTTATCATTTTTAATATGTTAGTTGGCTTCAGCATTTCATGAAAATTATTTTGTCCCTTAACACCTTGCAAATTAAATAAATATCTTAGAAGATATGGCAAAATCAAAAAAATGCACACAAAAATTAATTTAGTGTAACCATAATTCGACCGGGCCGTGCGGGCGTAGGTACTGGAGAGCGGAGAAGTAAACAACTAATTTGGAAAATGGTCATACATTATTGTGAAATACTGAAGACACTATTCGGGGGCGCGCATGAGTTGCTCACGACGACGCCTGTCCCATATTTTGGCGCCTTTGCCTCGCTAGCGAACGTGGCGACGGCGGCGGTGACCAAGCACTGTTGGCTCGCTTCTACCGGCCGTGACCGGGAGCGACACCATCGACGCATCGCTTCTACCGGACAAGCCGGGAGCTATCGCAAAACCATGGGCCCACCATACCACGAGCCCCTCATGCAATGGGGTCAGTTGCACGTCCGTAGAACCTAATCTTTATCGTCAACGCCATTTTAACGATAAAATGGTAAATACAAATTAATATTTTTTTTAGTTTTTTATATATATTATAAGTAAGATCAACCGACCCGCATTCACACACATTATTTTACCTTGAGAGTGTATCAGTGTTTGGAATATAATGAACTAATACCTTTCAACGTTTTAATTAAAAGGTATTAGTATGCTGACAGTACGATTATTTAATGTGGAATTAAATACACGAGCCAGATTAGAACCAGCGTCCTTGTTCAAAGAGGGAGAACTACTTTCTTTTTTAACGTGTGAAAATCCAATTAAACCACACTGTATTTATTATCTAGTACCAACACCTCGAAAAGATGTCAAATTGAAGGTTCGTGCGTGAGTTGGATATTTAGCAAAGTAACTTTAACGTAAACATTAATAGTGGGATTTACAAAATTTATCAACGCCAATTGGTGATCAAACCATACAACATTATAAAATTATAACATAATAGAAATAACAGTTTGCCAATGTACTATTCTTATTAAAATGGAATTTAGTTACATAGCCATGCGTATATTTTTTTCTTATATTTCTTGGCTATAAAAGAACTTTAAAGTTCTTTTATAGTTTAAACAATGAAACTATGAATTTTAATATACTCACAGCGAGCTTAGTAGCAAGTACAAACAGCTTTATTAATTTAAATAAACATTATGCACATTATTGAAAATTTAAAACTTCATTATAATAAAATCATAAATTAATTCTAATCTCAACTAAAATACCTAAAAACCTAACATGCGTCATAAAATTTCTCCGTATCACAGTCTTCACGTGGTAGCGTTTTAAATAAATAACTTTATACTCATCTATTTACGAATTGAGACTGATTCTCTAAGGAAAACCCTGGACATACGTTTGCGAACTTTCACTTCGTTGTTAGATAATTTCGTTATCGAGATTTAGACAGGGGTTCTGATGTTATCTGGCAGTAAATACGTTGTAAACGAAAAAGTTTTTTGAAATACTCGAGGAAATAAACTACTTGAGTTGTTTTGTAGTTTGGTATATTGCCTTTTTATAGTTCTAGCTTGAATTCTGTAAATTTCAGATAGTGGTGCTAATTCTGTTGTTGAAACCACTAAACTAAATTTCTCTAAAATTTTCTTATTTTTATTGAGAGATTGCCAAATGCTATTCTGTTATTATGTCGAACTTAACTTGGTGATATCATAAACAGCACTAAATTTGTATTTGACATCACGAAAATTCCTTTTATGTGATAAAATTCAACAAAACATGTATTTAGATGCCGACTAACTTAGTGATTGAACTGTCTATGTACATTTTTGACTTTTTGTTGATTTGACGTCACCTAAATGACGTCAAATTTTAGTGAAAACGTCTAAATTTTGTGTGACGTTAAATTTGTATCTTACATCACTAAAATTCATTTTATGTGATAAAATTCAACAAAAAGTCAAAAATGTACATAGACAGTTCAATCACTAAGTTAGTCGGCATCTAAATACATGTTTTGTTGAATTTTATCACATAAAAGGAATTTTCGTCTAATTTTAGTGGGACGTTTATTAATTTTAGTAACCGTTTGAAACGTGAAAACGTGTAAAACGTTGTAACGTGAAAAATATACATAGGCAGTTCAGTCATCAAGTTAGTAGGCATGTATTTACATTCGACTGTCTATGTACATTTTTCACATTACAACAGCAATCTCTTAATAAAAATAAGAAAATTTTAAAGAAATATAGTTTAGTGGTCTCAACAACAGAATTGGCACCAATACCCCACTAAATGGATCTCGCAGCAAACGGTTGATTTATTTTTTTAACAAAAACAGAGAAAATACAAAATTGCTAACTTCATTCGCAAATTTGCGTTCCAAACCGAGTGATGAGCACCCGGTTTGGTAATATAATATATCTTTAGTTTCATATAATAATTCTTTAGTTTTAACGCTAACCAAATTAAATTAAAAGACATTTTAATGTCTTTAAATGTAAATTTGTGTAGCTTCGATAAAATGGCCTAAACATATTTTTAAATATATTTTTAGTATTTTATTTATTGTTATTGTGTACTAAGATCCAGTCGCCTGGGCCCTGACATTTTGTAATTTGACATATTTCTGAAATAATTTTTAAAAGCTATTAGTATGCTCACTGTATCATTATTTAATGTAAAATAAGATTCACGACCGAGATTAGAACCAACGTCCTTATGCAAAGAGGGAGAACCACTTTCGCAGGCGCCCCAGGAACCATACAACATTATAAAATTATAACATAATAGAAATAACAGTTTGCCAATGTACTATTTTTATTAAAATGGAATTTCGTTACATAGCCATGCGTATATTTTTTTCTTATATTTCTTGGCTATAAAAGAATTTTAATGTTCTTTTATAGTTTAAACAATGAAACTATGAATTTTAATATACTCACAGCGAGCTTAGTAGAAAGTACAAACAGCTTTATTAATTTAAATAAACATTATGCACATTATTGAAAATACTGACTGTATCATTATTTAATGTAAAATAAGATTCACGACCGAGATTATAACCAACGTCCTTGTGCAAAGAGGGAGAACCACTTTCGCAGGCGCCCCAGGAACTCCTCGGAAAGATGTGAAAGTGAAGTTTTGAGCGTGGGTTAGATACTTAGCAATATATAAAATGGTGCTCCTTATATTATTGAAAATAACTCCAACTCAATCACCTTGAACGATGCCCACGAGAATGGAAAAAATAAGAAATACACATTTCCTGCTAAATGATAAATCTCTCTAAGTCTCAAATACCGTGGTTTGCTATTTATAAACAAAAAAAAACAAGTAACAATATTTTGCGTAACCTTAAAAAACGAGTGAAATACGCGGTAAAAAAGCTTTCACTTATCTCAAGGGACCTTAGGGGAAATAGTAAAAAAGGTCATTAGTCATTTTGTCACAACAGCTGGTATAGAACAGGTATCTGAGTGTGGCATCTTATTAATCATTGTGAGATACCTGCGGTACACCTGTAACTGAGTGGGTTGTCAGTGTGTTGATTCTGAAAATGTATCTAATGTAAGTACAGATGGAAATTGTGTGTTGTTATTCTATGCAAGGGACAAGGATCTCCGGGACCCAAGCGACTTCATCTGCTAGTGGTGCTCCTTTTCACTAATGGAAAAGGCAACAATGTAGGCGTTCATATGGGCTTGGGAGTTCAAAGTCGTCGTTCAAGTAGTTGCTTTTAATAATTCAAAAAACCTAAAATCCAAACGATAGCCGCTCCGAGTTGCCAATAGTAGCGTTTAGAAGTAAGTTATTTTTTTGCAGGATCGGACCACTTTCTTTCATATGCTTGAAATACGCTTTTCTGCCACCTCAGTGGTATAAAAAATGCACTAATATAAAAGAAAACATTTTTATTTTATATAAAATTATTTTATCTCTAGTACTTGAACGTGAGGATGCCATTCATTTTATCACCACATTTCTGCTTACTTGGTCGGATTTGAAGCAACGTCGCTATTAGTTTTTGATAGTGACGCAATTTCTCTTATATATTATCCTAAAATTGTAGGCACTGCAAAGGCTGAGAAGGATCAAATTTTTTAAACAAACCATATTTAAATTTTATAAATTTAACTTGCTTCTTTTGTGTGCCTGTCAAACTTCAAAACTATGAAACGGATTATTTTACAAGTTTCACTAGCAGATGAAGTGATTCGTGGGGAATAATTAGGTATATAATTTGTCAAGATTTTATGTAAATAAACCATGAGATACATTATAAAAAAATGCAATACATTATACTTTTTATAGGTCTAGAGAAAAGTCCGTGGTTGCAATACAATGTCTATCTTTTAAAAATGCTATCTTTTAAAGATACTTGTGGGAACGGGTAAACTTACCGAGAGAATGCGTGGATATCATTCTATAGAAATAATTATGCAACGATTCTTCCAGTATCCCATTTATAACAAAGATAAGGAATGAAAACAGACTACGATTTGATGAATTACAACTGAATGCACACTATGTCTTTTATCCCCTCTCCCAAAGGAACCACATAGAATATCGGGATGTTCTGTGAGGTTTAGATTATTTAAGAATAATCTTAACCAGCTTAACTTAGCCTTTCACGGAGCATAACCTTAAATCATGTCAAGTTTCATTTCGATTGATCCATTAGTTTCAGCGTAAGGCTTTTTCGTACAAACGGACAACATTTTATTATTACATTTTTGGTTTCAGTATCGGCCGTCTACAGTTTAATTGTAGGCACAGATTATCCTCGCAACTCGAACTTTGACCGCGTCTAAATAGCCACATCTTAACTAAGTACTATGGCGCCCTTTAGATATAGCTGGTAATATAATCCTTTCATCCATAAATATCTCTCATCGTGTATGCAAGAAATACATTCATAGATTTGTACGGAAATAAAATTGCCTTCGTAATGTGACATCCGTCTTCAGACAGCAGTTGATAAGATGGCATATATTTATCATTCGAATACTGCCAAGGAAATAACCAGTTTATTTAGTGGCCTAGTGCAATTTTTGGATTGGTTGTTCCGGAGTTTGTTTTATGGGAACACTCCTGCATCGCCGCACTCCCATTACTGCGATTCCTGTAAACCTGAATTTACAGTAATCACCAAGACTGAAAAGTTCCACCGAACTCTAACTCGGCTAAATCCCAGTAGAAATTACGGTTTTTATGTAAACTATTTTGGATTGCAATAATATTTATGACAGAATGGTCACTCTGTTTACACCGTTGATTGATGGCACTTGGTGGAACTTGCTACACATCTTGAACAAAAACACTTGTACCGTTCCACTTATTTATTATTTTAACCTGACCGGTTTCGCCTTACGGCATTTTCAAAGGTTAGCACATATATTATGTATTTCGGATGTCATTGTATACAACATGAAGTTATAACAACAATAATATATACCCACCTGCTTCGTACATCGATTTTTTGAATTATAAGTTATCATTTTCTAAAGTCGACTGACAACAAATTATACAAAAATATCATATGAAATTTCATTAGAAACACAAGAGTTTCAATAAACTAGAAAGGGACGATTTTGAAAAATCTCGTATTCCCCAGGGATATGTTGCAATAATTTATTTGCGCCGCGTGTATTATATAAAAAATAGCTTAATTTTCCCGTTAGAACCACGAGCAAATTTCTTGGTAAATCCCCGAGCGAATCGACCTGTGCAAAGGTTACAGTATAACTGCAGGCGGATGGGATTAGCTATTTAATTTGAATTTTGATGGTATGGAATAGGCATTTGTAAGCTTTTGTTTTTATCTAAAAGGGTCTTCTATACTCAGGATTATGATTGGTTTCTAACTTCAAATAATTTCATCGGTACAAACTAAATTTGCCCTATTGTGCTCATTACAGAGTAAAATGTCCAATTAATTCTGTACACTGTAATTTGATAAGTTAATTTTTGTCGATATAAGACAATCATTGAGAGTTTTATAGTAATCTGTTATTAAATGTTAATTTGATTCCAAACTATATAATTTTAAATATTTGGTAAATATTTAAAATTAAGAACCTTTTAACATTAATTGAATTTAAAAGTTTTAAAGAATTTAAATTTTAAAGTTGATCCCGCCAAATCTTATTAGATAGAAGGAGGCATTTAGTAGACAGTGGAGATGGGCGTAGGGTAGCAAGTTTCAGTTACAGTTATTTCTTTGTGTTCCCTGTATCTACCACATGAAAGTTCCAGAGTCACATAGTGATGGACATGGACAGCTAAGGAAATTTCCCTCTCCTTCGACAATATTTTGTAGAAAATGCTAATAAAGGTCCGCTACCTGCTTGTAAAAGGACTACAGCTGTAGGCTTAAGTGGCCCTTAATTCACTAAAATACATTTCAGGGCGTATGGTTAGAATGCTCGCAATCGCGGACTGGCGTACTCGTACCTAGTGTTACTCGTACTCGTACAACATGTTTCGTATAACTATATCTCTATTGCATTTTATAATATTGTAGCAGATTTTTTATTACCTTTGTTAGTTATATTAAAATAAATATAAAATAAATATCCATCACGCCTTATCCCCGAAGGGGTGGCAGAGGCATATTATATGCCCACTTTTCACCGTGTGGATTCCTGTCCCACGTAATAGGTGGTGAGCCCATTGCCGTGTTTAAATAGACAGACGCAGGTTGTGGCGACCTGCTGTTGAAGGTTTTTAAGCCGCCCATAAGGCCTTCAACCAGGCTTAACGACTGCCATTTTACTGGCAACCGGGCCAACGGTTTAACGTGCCTTCCGAAGCACGGAAACGCTCGCAAATATAAATGCCACAAAGTGGTCACCCATCCGAGGACCAGCCATAGTGAAAGCTGCTTAACTCAGTGATCGTTTGCAGAACACTGAGACCGCGGGGCCACGAGCGCTTCTTTTACGAGTTTTATTTTACGAGTTAGTTATATTGTACGAGTTTGTTAAGAGGTAAATGTCATTTTTTTATTTTAATAATGATGTAAATGTTTAGTCTCTTTGCACGAAATACATTCATAGATTTGTACGGAAATAAAATTGCCTTCGTAATGTGACATCCGTCTTCAGACATCAGTTGATAAGATGGCATATATTTATCATTCGAATACTGCCAAGGAAATAACGTTCTATTTTATTCGTCCTAACATTTCTGAAGTCATTGAATTCGAGACCTACTTCATAGTATCTGAACATCAATCTTGTATCAATAATACAACTGCCCATCAAATATCCATTACGAAAACTTCAAAACTTTTTCAACATACACGCTTAGTAAAAAATGGGTTGAATTTTCGTTTATTAAGTAAAAACGAATACAACGGCCTTTAAGTAATTGAATTTTTTTTAATAGTTATTGATGTTCAAATTAAGTCAATAAAATTATATATTTCTGCCATACCACAGAAATCTAAATTACTTAGACTTCCTTAGACGAGTTGATCTGCTCTTACAAGTCGGGTTATTCCAGGTAAAATAGGGTAAGGTAAACACGAACGCAGTTCTCACTATGCGACTTCCGGGAGCAAAGTTTGAAGAAACATGTTGTTTGGCTCTCAATCTCTAGACGTCAAAATTGTTTTCCATGATGTGAACGACTACATTAATTTTCTTTTTAAGTAAATTTATACTATAACAACATTTTCAACGAACAATTCCAAATGATGATCAGGCATTACGATGGCTACATAAGAGAACTTAATTAAAGCTCCACGTTAAAAAAAACTAATTGACGCCCGCGGCTACGTTAGTGTGGTGAAGTTTTCCCGTCTCCGTTATCCACAGGAACTTGTTCCCGGGACTCAGTAGATATTTTTATAATTTTTCATATCATTATTTATATTATTATTTATATGATACTATGACTCATTATCACTATTTAGTTTTTTATAAATACATGTCAAATCCATTACAAATACCATAAACTAATTAATTAACCCGCTCCTCATCGCATCCGGTGCAAAGGTGCCCATCACACTGGCTGCATTGCCCCGCTGAATAGCGATGGCCAATCTTTGCACGAGATACGACCCAGAACGGGAGTTACCTGTCTGGTCCCTCAGCCGACGCCCCAATTCCCTCACTAAGTTCTTCGCGTCAGCACCCCAACTGCCCATCTTCTCGACATTTTGAGTGGAGTTTATTGTAAAAAGATTGAGATTATAAAGATAAAGATGAAGAGCGAGATAATTAGAGGGAGAGATTAACATACAGACAGAGAAAAGAAGAGGTAGAGGGGCGAAGAAGAAGATAACTATTCACTAGGTTGTTTGCTCCAAGCTTCGAAAGTTACTGACAAAGTCAATTTTGTATTCACCAGTTGACCCGCCCGGCTTCGCCCGTGACATTCTTGGAACCCCGTGGCATCCGTGTATCCCGTCGTTTATTAATTTCACAATAATGTATGAACATTTTCCAAATTAGTTGATAACTTCTCCGCTCTCCAGTACGCACGCACGGCCCGTTTGAATTATGTGTAGGGTAAGTTGTCCCAAAATGAACCACGTAAATTTCGAAATCTCATAACATCACTGTTTACGCTTCGAAGTGCTCAAAATTTTGTGTGTAGCTAGTGAATTTATATACCTAAAAATGTGCAGTTATGAATTTTCAAGTTTCGATTTACTTTCAGAATAATAAAAGATTTTGTGAAAAATGAGATTTGGTTCAATGTGTACACTAGGACGTGCACAATGAACCAGGGTATTTTTCACATTGAACCACCTTCCTTCACATTGAACCACCTTCCTTCACATTGAACCACCTAATTTTGTAAACATTAATGATCAACTTTTAAGCAAATGACTTATTAAAATAATAAAATATAATTTTAATTTCTTAGAGTTTATTGTAAGATTAATAATCTTTATCACAAGTATCAGTCTTAAATATCACAAGAAATGTACTATCATAATAATATGTTCTACTAAAATAATCATCAAGTTAAACAATAAAAGTAGGTAACTGAAAAAAATTATAAAGCTTCTTTAACATAAATTATCATTGAATAACCAATGAGAGATCGACAATAGAGATAAGTACTACCTAATAAAGGTTTTTTCAAACGTAAAATCAAGCAAACCAAAAAAAGAACATATAAAATGTAGGTTCTTAACGGTTTTTTCAAACGTAAAATCAAGCAAACCAAAAAAAGAACATGCAAAATGTAGGTTCTTAACGCAAGTTTATAGTGGGAGCGGCTCGTATCAGGAAACTAAAAGTCGAGTTGCGGCTCTCTGTTCCATTAATTTTCGGCGACGGTAAAATCATTTTAATATCCTTTAATTGAACAAGTGCCACATCAGGCTCTAATGGCATACGGAATGTAAATACGTCTGAGTCAAAAGGAAATATTCCACTTTTCTTAAAAGCGGCGGATATGTTTACTGGTGTCATGGCTCTAGCGTAGGCTGTTCAGTCAGTTCAGTTCTGTCGCATTCAGCCACAGTATATATGGACATTGATTGACCTGGATGCCTTACCATCCAGGAATCGATCGCGCTGTTATAGAACACTTTAAAAGGACCATTAAGCCCAACGTCTAGAGGCTGCATTTTAGCAGTTGTGTGGGGGTGTAATGTGAGGATAGTGACTCCTGCACTTTTAGCCATATCCAGCGCTTCTATAGAAAGATGTGATTCGTGATTGTCTAAAATTAATAGTGCTGGGTTTTCTGGACTTGCAGAGCTATGCTTGATGAAATGCTTCATTACTTCTACAAACAAATCAGATGTCATCCATCCTGAAGGATGTGCTAAACCAAGTTATGGCATAACGAGTTATGGCAGAACATTTAAAACCTATATTGACACTATTTATAAGCTGCAAATAAAGCTTATAAAACTCTTTGTACCGGAGTAAATAAAAAGACAACATAAAGATAACCCTTTAGAACTTTTTAAGTATACTAACATATTACCTATACACAAAAAAATTCAAATGAACATATTAATTGAACAGTACAAGAATAAAAATATTCAAAAACCCATAGCTCATAAAATCACCACTCGAAACATTAGCGAAAATAAATTAATAGTACCTAGGTGTAGAAATTTTTATGGTAGGCGAACTATGGAATTTATGGTTCCAACCCTGATGAACGATATAGTCCAATCTCATTGGCAAAACTCTAATATTAAAAACTATAAATCAAAAATTAAAATATTATTTCACAACAATATAACGAATACCTGAATCGAACAACCTGTATAATATTCCTGCTTATCGTACAATACAAATGAATAGAACAGGTTTCTTTTGTAAAATTGAACAAGACAATAGGAGCTAGAACATAGATTGTATTCACGAATTTTATAATGTGAAATAGATGTTTAAGCCTAAAGCAATAAGGTTTAATATTTGTATTAAGAATATTTTCATAATACCCACATCATTTCGTTAGGTGGCAAAATATAGATTGTATTTACGATTTTTTATTTTTGTTATTATAATGTGAATAGATGTTTAAGTATTAGTCAATAAGGTTTAATATTTGTAAGAAAAATACTTTCAAGATACCCACATCATGTTGTTAATAAGTGCGGACGTTTCGAATGTGAGTGCCAACACAAACCTTCTACTAGGTTTAATGGTACAAATTTAAATATTTTGTTGTAAACGTACGTATCTAAATAAATTAAAAAAAAAAAAAAAAAAACGAGAGACCGGAGGAGCTCAACATTATGTCCTTGAATTGGGAATACAAATGCGGGTGGCAAGGCTTGACCTAAAGCACAAATGATGGCGCAAGTTGTTACTAATATTCCTTTTTCGCCATTGTTCACTTTTGCAATGTTATGCTTTCCTTTAGGACCTACCACTTTTTGAGGACGTTGGACAGTCGTGGTTGCAGTTTCGTCTAAATTATATAAACGGCAACCGTCACTAAAGGACGGAAGGCGAGCCATTGCTATCTTCAAGTTATCGAAGAACTCTCTAAAACTTTTTTGCGTGCCATTCTGAAACAAATTAAGTATGATTAAGTATGTTCCCGTAGATGTCATAAAACATGACTGAAGGATAGGTACCTACCTAAAAAAGGATTTCTTAAACAGTCAACTTTAAACCTGTTATGTATTAATTATTATATATATATATATATTTCATGCCTTAAAGCCTAAACGGGTGTATTAGCTCTGCGTATTGAGAAAATACTTAGGCGTGATTATATCAATAAAGTAAGTATAACTTTCTTTTAATTCAAAAAGGCAGTAAACAGTGGTTAAATGTATGTGTAATGGTTTAATGTACCTACTACCAAATATCGTAGGTGGACACATTGAACCATGGTTAATAGTGTACCTCTCAAAAGTGGTTTAATCTGAGACACACCCCGTTTTCATAACTAACAAGGCAAAAGCATAACAAAACGAATCGTGGTGCATAAGAAAGCCAAATTATCTATAAAAACTTTAAAAATATAAGAAACATGTATTATAAACTTACTTTTTTTTACACTTTTCACAAAAAATGCTCCGCACTTGACCACCTTCCGCGAGATCACCGCGCAAACTAGTGAGCAAACAGGACACCTATATGCCTCTCTTTTGCTTACATTAGCCTAGATCGGCAACGTTGCGTTTTGGAAATATAGCAGTGGTTAAATGTAGCTGCATGGTTCAATGTGAGACACTCGACGCGAAAATAATTTCTCTGCATATTATTTTGGTTTTTCTATATCTCTGAAGATATTCATTTAACTTGCAAGGTGGAAAGCGACAAAATAATCTTCATAAAATGCTGAAGCCAACTAACGTATTAAAAATGATAATAACTTATTTGTGTAAATTGCCTTCAAATTACCGCTTTATAATTGCTGGCTTTTTAAAGTATTAAAAAAACTTGAGAGGTGTCAAGGGACACCCGGATGGAAAGAAGTTCCTTTCGATTAATTAGTGAAGGAATTGTAATAAAATTTTATTTTTTTAAGTTATAATAATATTTACAAAAAACCTGTATACACTCAACAAAAATAATCGTCGCGACACCACACTGTTCAATGCGAAATAGAAATGAAAATATCTGGCTTGCTTTCTATAAGAGAGAGAGACAGACAGAGAAACATGCGACGCCGCACAGCTTACAATAGCTTACTATAGCAAAAAGTGTCGTGACAAATTTTCGTAAGATTTTTTTCCGTCTAGCCCCCTTTCACAACGCGCGATAAGGAACTTCGTTCCAATATATATAGTATATTATCCGTAAGAGATAGACATATGTTAGATACGCAATTCCACTATATATTATTTCGTTATTTCTTAAAGGGTTTAGAGAGCGTTTTTAAAATTCCCATTGAAAGCTCCCAAACGCATTATTTTTTTCCGACACCTCCAACAAATATAGTTATACTCAAGCCTATGTATAAAAAAATAATAAAAATAACTAAAACTTTCCTCTTGAATCACTCTACACTCTACTCCATCCGGTGAGAAAGTTTTAAAGATCTAAGCATACATAAGGACTGACAGCGGGAAGCGACTTTGTTTTATACTATGTATGATTTACGGTAACCATCAGTTTAGTCCCAATCAAGATCGTTTACGTCTAGAAATCTGGCTTAATATAAAGATCTTTTAAATAATTCAGAGGGTAATGGTGAAGAAATCTCACGAAACACATTATCTCAATTTGCTCTAAGTGCCAAAAAAATGTTCTTCTCAGGTATTGGAGTTAAATAATTATTTATTCAAGAACAAAGAAAGCCCTTTTCGCTTTGCAAACTTTTGTGCTCTATTTGACATGACCCCGCCAATGTAAATCTAGTAGAGCTAAATCTGGAGATTGAGCTGGTTTATTTTTTACCACTGTTTGTTATTTTATATTTAAATGAGCATTATGACGAACTGATGATAATTTTTATTTCAACTTTGAGTAACATGTCGTACTAATGGAGCACTGTCATACTACTATAACCACATAGTCCGATATGCTTCGAGTACACAAGTACTTTTAAGAGCAAAAACCGTAAATTTCAAACCCATTCATCGTCAGGTGTAAAAGAATATGGCCGAAGGTGTTGAAAATCACTATGTAAAGAAGGAAAAATAATTCACCATGAATTTTACATGTGCCGCTTGCTACATGGATAGGGTTTTTGTTACACATACAGTCATCTAGTTGCTGCAACGTAGTATTACGTTACATGGATTTTTTTTACAACTTGGGATTTAGAGCGAGAGGAATGTTGTTGTCTCTTTCACTCAATGTGTCATTGAATTTATGCTGTT
This sequence comes from Thumatha senex, assembly GCA_948477245.1. Taxonomy (NCBI): domain Eukaryota; kingdom Metazoa; phylum Arthropoda; class Insecta; order Lepidoptera; family Erebidae; genus Thumatha; species Thumatha senex. The sequence goes on from OX419724.1 coordinate 24,485,014, forward strand.
TATGGTTCGTGTAGGCAGAATGCTCTTTATGCCCTAATTAAAAAAAGAAAAGTTGCCAACGCCAAAAAGTTGTTTCGATTCCATTAAAATATTTGTTTCTGGCATGGAATAATGCTAATAAGTTAAAATTAGCACATTTAATTGTTCTGTGTCAGTGTGTAACTTAGCTGAACTTCTGCCGCGAGGTGAAGTCTTCCCGTTTCCCCCAGTGTTATAGTAAGCTAGCATTTTATCCTTAAGGTATATGCCATCGCGCACATTTCTGTAGAACCATACAAGATACACAATTTCACCATTCATTATTGTATTATATCTTATAGGGTTTAGACAGCTTTTCCGTTTAAAACTCCCGGCCAGCTTATTTTTTACTGACACCTACAAATAACATTGCATTTTAGCCAATGTATAAAAAAACTTAACAAATTATATTCTAAAACCTTCCTTGAAAATCACGCTATTCATTGGAGAAAACACCATGGAAATCAGTACGGTAGTTTTTGAGTTCATCGCAGACAGATAGACAGTTTTGTTTTATAATACTAACAGACCCGCACAACTTTGTTAGCACTATATAAGAGAGTGAAACAGAGAGATAGACAAAGATAGTGGAGCGTAAGAATCTATAATACAATTTTAAAGGACCTGAAACTTTACGGCAATGGGCTTACTACCTGTTACGTAGGACAAAAATGCATACGATGAAATGTGGGCGTATAGTATGCTTCTGCCTACCCCTTCGGGGATAAAGGCGTGACAATATGTATGTATGTATGAAACTTTCTTTCTTCATAATGCACTTGACAACTACATTCGTAATGTAACTAAGATTACGTGCTAATTTACTTATTTATTGGAAAACGTACAGCTTTGTAGTACAATGAGTAAAATTTACATAATATAGTACATTAGCTAATGAAATTTTCACTATTGCCTTAAATCTGAGGAGTGAACATAACAATATTGAAGAAAAACAAAGTGAGTTTTCATACCAGGGAAAAATACTATACAACTGATTCAGACCTTAATAAATATGCTAAAAATAATCATAAGAATGTCAATCCGTTTCAGAGCAGCGTGTTCCCGAATGAAGCGTGTTCCGGATGAAGAGTAGAAGCGTGCCCGTCGCCATCCCTGCCAGCCAAGGCTGCAATTCTACTCCAACACGCCACAGAGGCGAACCATGTTAGGGCGTGCCCCCGAGGCGACGCGCACCAGTTCGTCCCCGCTGGTGCGAAAAGTGTGTGCCAGAGCGGCGTAGGGGACCGCCACCCTACACGCGCGGCCCGACACGGCGGGAAGTGGAGGACGGAGTGCAGGGTAGCTGCGTGGAATGTTAGGGGAGGAATGGCAGATAAGATAAATGAGTTAATGGATGGAAGAGAGATAATTAGATGCTGTGTACTTGACAGAGACCAAGCGCAAGGGCAGCGAAGTCTTGGAGCTCCCGGGTGGGATGCTCGCGCTATGGTCTAGAGTACCGGAGAGCGAGCATGGCAGCCGGGGGGTTGGGATTTTGTTGTCCTCGCGATTGGTCTCCGGTATGTATGAGTATAAATTGGTTGGTCCTAGAGTCCTCTGGATCCGTTTAAAGCTCGGCTTGATGAAAGTTTTCCTGGTGGCTGCTTACGCACCAGTATCTTCGTCGAGCGCGATTGAGCTAGAGGACTTCTGGGAGAGTATGAGAGAAGCTTTTAATGTGGAAGTGGAAGACTTATAGTGTGTGGAGACTTAAATGGATGGGTGGGTACCGCTCGCGATGGATTTGAGTCGGTACTCGGGAAGAATGGGGACAAAAGGGTGAATGACGCCGGCAAGCTTTTACTGGCATTTTGTAAGGAAAAGGATTTGTTTGTGGCGAACACAATGTTCAACCACAAACAAATTCATATGTATACGAGGAGATGTAAGTCAAAGAGAAGCATGATAGATCTATTCCTAATGGATAGTCGGCTCCGTAAACATGTGATGGACACAAGGGCTTATCGTGGCGCTGAGCTGGGATCAGACCACTACCTAGTCATAACTAGGATTAGGGGTCTGCTCGCGGGTTGGCGTCATCGTGCCTAGTGTCCTGAACCTGAGCCGACTTATAGCATCAAAAGCTGGAAGCTGCAGGATGCATCCATTAGGGATAAATATAAAGAAAGGGTGGCCGAAAAGCTTGGTGACGTCAATATTAGTAGTGAGAGTGCGGCATGTGTATGGCAGAACCTTAGGGATAGTATCGTAAATGCCGCTGTGGAAGTGTGTGGAGAGACAAAAAGAGGCAGTAGTAATAAGCGCGATGCATGGTGGAATGATGAAGTAAGAGAAGCCGTACGAATGAAGAAGAAAGCATGGTTGGACTTTTCGTTAGCCTCGCGGAATGATTTGAATATGAAAGAGAGATACAAACTGCAAAAGGTTAACACTAAGGCACTGATAGAGGAAGCTCGTGAAAGGTGCATAATGAAAGCGGATGAAAGGTGGTCGTCCAATTTCCGAGATAATGCCTAGCTCTTCTGGAAAGAGGTAGGCAAGACTCGGAGTTGTTCGACAATCTGCAGTATGAATAAAGTGCTTAGTGTTGACAACGATGTTCTAACAAAACAAACTGACGTCCTGCAGAGATGGAGTGAATATTATGGAAGGATGTATGCAAGTAAGGACAGAGATGCCGCATCGGGAAGTGGAGCTCACTGTGACGCTCCGGATCCTGGTGTCATTGAAGTCATCAGTATGAAAGAGATTGAACAAGCGATACGAAGTATGAAATGTAGTAAGGCTGCGGGAAAAGACAGAGTTACTGCTGAGATGATCAAGTACGGTGGGTCGCGCGTCTGGGACACTCTTTTTCTGCTATGCAACTTATGCTGGCGGACGGGTGAGGTCCCAGATGACTGGCGAATAGCAGTTGTAGAACCTATCTATAAAGGTAAAGGCTCTCACCTAAACTGCTCCAGCTACAGAGCGATCAGCTTGGTCAGTTTAGCTAGTAAGGTGTATGCAAAGGTTATAACGGCAAGAATGCAAGAAAAGTCTGAAAGGTATTTGTGGGAGGCTCAATGCGGATTCCGACGTAGAAGAGGTTGCATGGATCAAATGTTTTCTCTCCGCATGATCGCGGAGAAGTTTCTGGCTGCTAGCCAGAAGGTTTTCTGCGCTTTTGTGGATCTAGAGAAAGCATTTGATAACGTTGTGAGAGAAACTCTATGGGACTTGCTGCCCGGTTATGGTGTGGACGGCTCGCTACTGCGGGCAATACAGTCTCTATACAGGGACTGTAAAGCTTGCGTGCGAGTAGGGGGGGATGTGACGCCTCTTTTCGACGTCTGTACAGGCGTGAAACAGGGTTGTGTCATGTCTGCCTGGCTGTTCATAGTGTATCTGGACAGTTGCCTGCAGAAGTTGAAAGATTGTGATATGGGTGTGAATTTGGGTGACTTAACAGTAAATTGTCTGTTGTACGCTGATGATGCGGTGCTAATGGCCTCATCAGAAGCCAACCTTCAGGCATTAGTCACTAATATGAAAAAGGAGAGTGAAAGAAAGGGTCTTCGCTTGAATGCAAGTAAAACTAAGGTTCTGGTATTTGAAAGAGAAGACGTAAGAACTAAGTGCGAGATTTGGGTAAATCAGGAATGTCTAGAGCAAGTGAATGAAATTGTGTATTTAGGGAGTATGTTTAGCGCGAATGGAAGATGTGATTCGGATGTAGAACGGCGAGTAACTGCCGGAAACAAAGTTAACGGTGCTTTGTCCCAATTAGTAAAGCGACAAAGCATCGTAAAAGAAGCACGACTTGCGATTCATAACGCAGTGCTAGTGCCAACGTTGCTTTACGGCAGCGAAACCATGTCAGAAGATGCATAAAAGTAAGCTGAATGCTGTGGAGATGCGATCACTTCGAAAATTGTGCGGCGTAACCTTGGCCGACCGAAAACGCAACGAAGTGATACGCAATATGGCAGGTTTGAGTGAAAGTGACAGCGTTAACGGTGAAATGTGGAATATATATTGTTCAAAAGTAGAGGGTAGAAGGAGTCAGGGAAGGCCGAGACTTACATATGAAGACCACGTGAGCAGATTGCTCAAGAACGGAAGAGTCAAAAGTACTCGGATACCCAGACGTGCATGTATAAGCGATTAATGAATCTACAGGAAGCGAAAGAAGTATGCATGGATCGCGATGCCTTGCGATCTGTCTTCCTGACGGGTAGTCAGGGATACAGCGTGAAGATAGTTAAGTTAAGTGTTCCCGAACACTATTATAGTGATATGCGTGTATTTAAAAGTATATACGTTTACTATCAGTTGTCTAGATCCCATAGCATGTATTACTAAGGCTAGAAGGCGTTATATAAAAATGTCTAAATCCATTTATAGGAATATACTTATATATCAGTCACACCTATATCCCCGGAGAAGTGGTAGAGGCATGTTATCCACCCACATTTCACTAAACTAACTAAAACTAACTATCTTCACGCTGTATCCCTGACGGGGTAGTCAGAGAGGATAGATCGCCAGGCTTCGCGATCCATGCATACTTCTTTCGCTTCTCCGAGATTCAGCAATCGCTTCATACACGCACGTCTGGGTATCCGAGTACTTTTGACCTATCCGTTTTTGAGCAATCTGCTCACGTGGTCTTCATATGTAAGTCTCGGCCTTCCCTGACTCCTTCTACCCTCTACTTTTGAACAATATATATTCCACATTTCACCGTGTGCATTTTAGGCATATTTATATATTTTATTCATTTCATTCTATTCTACTTAAAAAAAAACATTTACTTTTCGTCGTGAAACAACAGACTGTGAATGCTTAAAGGTAGATAAACATATTTCAGGAACAGTAATTATTGTACTGCTGTTTCCATGTAATTCGAGATAGCGCGAGAACAAAGCTCTTGTGTGTTGTAGTTTTAAAAACTAAAAGCACTTAAGCAAAAATTTTAAGTCATTAAAGCTCCCAAAGATCATCTCAGTGTTCATCTGACAACAACACATTTGCATATAAGCCACAAGTGCTAGCACCTCAGTAATTGTAACGAGCTAGAGCCTTGTAAATTGTCCATTGTTGTGCAATTTGTTCCTGTCTCTGAGTCGCCCCTATGGAAACACTGGTCATTACATAAAATAACACAACATTTGTGACATAATCATAGCAAAATGAACTCTATTTTTTTGATTTTAAGACTAGATAGTACGCACTGAATTTATTAAAAGACAAAGATAGAATTTCGACTTGCGTTGACAAAAATTGTACTCTATTTTAAAAGTTGTAAAGATGTTAAAGGGAGTATTAACGACGCGGTAGTTAGCAAAGGATTAAAGATGGAAGAATATAAAGGATGCAGTGGTAAAGTGGATGCCACCAGCTTATTGTCGGAAATTATTGGACTTTAAATTATATTATGAAAGCCTGGCAAAAGAGGCTTAAGATTTACGTGGTCAATTACTGTGATGAGTTCTTTGTTCTAGGATATAAAGCGAGGCAGGAGCGATTGTGGCACAGAATTTTTATGAAGATAAATTAAGCTCGACAAATTACTTGGACGTTAGAAATTCATCATCAAAAAATGATCAATCATGATTAAAATACTTTTTAATTTAACATCCCGCTCGCAATGTACACTGTAACTTTTTTGTATTAAATTTACCTACTGTTTAATACAAAAATGTTTAACACATTCAATAGTAAAATTTTGTCTAAACTAAGAAAATTAGAAGTGCTCGTAGCCCTGTTAACTCGAAGTTATGTAAAAGACCACTGCGTTAAGCAACTTTCGCTATGGCTGGGGCTCGGATGAATACTTGTGATGATGGAATGAATCGGTGGCATTAACTAGATTTAGTATTAGACCTTATTAAATTCAAAATCTACACTTTGAAACCCAATGACCAAAAAATCTTTGCTTATTGTCGAACTTGTTCACTTGATTGCATTAAAAATTGTACTGTAACAATTAGACAGGCAAAAAGCATTTATTTGTAAAGAATGTATACTGTTCAATTTAGATTTACAAAGAAATGTTTTTATACCCGTATCAACTACACGCATATTTTGCTTATATCGTTAATGGTATTCCTACACCTGATTGTACTGAAAGTTTTCTTTATAAATGATGAAATAGGTTGTTGGCCAATGGCCAAGGGACTCAATTACATACAGGCAGATTTATCTATGGTTAGGAAGTAGAACCTGAGGTACATTTTAGCCAAAAAAATTAATATTCCTGAAATTGGCATATACTACAAAATAACGTGAATATCATTTCGTGAATAATATTCACCTGTCATACTAAGTCAAAAGTAAACCATGACGCCGATTTCAGTAAATATGTAATACTAGTTGACGTCCGTGGCTTCGCCCGCGTAAAGAAGTTTTCCACAGGAACTTGTTCCCGGGATAAAAAGTGTGCGAGACATTTCCTGAATTAATACATAGGGTACCTACTTAACTTATTAACCCGGAAAAACATCTTTTTCCTGCGAGAAAACCTTTTTGTGTACTAACGACTTAACATGAGCGGCGCCGCGGGCATCAACTTTCGGAAATGTTCGACGTATATGCCGATTTTCATCAAAATGTTATTAAATAACAAACGTCCAAATAATATAGAAATCTTTACAAACTTTCACATTTACTATTCTTTCTTGGTGCTCATCTAACGTAGGTACGTAAAGAATATGTTCACCAAATTTTAGGTTGTGTATTGTTTTACCCACATAGTTCCCGTTCCCGTGGGAATACCGGGTATTCCTTTCTTAATGCTGATTCAAGGTAGATACCTAATAAATACTTTCAGTATTAGCAAATTTCAGGTATGTACCTATGTTTGATAGTTTAAACTGTGTGTGACTTTATCCGCGTAGTTCCCGTTTCTATGGAAATATCGGGAATCTCGGTTTTATTGCATATCCAAAGACTTTAAGTATACATTCACCAAATTTCAGGTTTCCATATTTAATGTTTAAACTGTGCGTGGTTTACAAACATAGTTTCGGTACCCGTGGGAACACCAAACTCGCTGGAAATACAGGCCTTAGAACATTCTTCTAAAACAGGTGTAGGTACGTAAGTACATGTTACTAACTTTAAAAATGACAATCTTCCATACAATCGTTAATCCCTTATTTACGTCCTTAGGGGTAAATATACGCAAAACTCCTTCATAGGAGGCACCTACGTTTTAAAATTAAGTCCAATAGTTTGGACTTCATAGCTCCGTTAGCTCCATGGATTTCGTGAATAATGAGTCAGTTAATACAACCCCTGATTTACCACAGGTTTTTTTTTCAAAACCACGGTACACATACCCATTTATTTGTAACCAAAAACAGGTGTACGTAAATGTATGTTTCTAACTTTGAAATGACGAACTTCCATACAACCGTACATCGCTTATTTACTTCCTTAGAGGTAGAATTTCGAAAAATCCATTCTTAGGGAAAACCTACGTGTTAAAAGGAACCCCATGCCAAGTTTGGGCTTCGTAGGTTTGTTAGTTTTATAGGTTTCGTGATCAATGAGTCAGTAATTACAACTTCTGTTTTACCCCCTCAAGGCTAGAATTTATCGAAATTCCTTAGCATTACATTTTTATTTTTATACAGAATCAGGTAAAAGAAATTCAGTGTTGCTATGTTGGAAAATGAATAGTTTCCCATATAAACTTTCATCCCTTCTTTACCCCCTTATAGGTAAAATTTTTTAATACCTAGATACACGTGGCCATTTATTTGTAACTAAAAACCGGTGTAAATAAATTCATGTTTCTAACTTTGAAAATGACGAACTTCCATACAACCGTTTATCGCTTATTTACTTCCCTAGGGGTAGAATTTCGCAAAATCCCTTCTTAGCGATAACCTACGTATTAAAAAGAATCTCCATACGAAGTTGGAACTTCATAGCTTTGGTAGTTTCAGAGATTTCGTGATCAGTGAGTCAGTCAGTGATTTTGCCTTTAGATTACATTCCCATAGGAATGACTAGTTGCGCGGGTATAAGAGACGTAGACAAAGAGAGACTAGTTTAGGATGGTGGCGCGTAGTCTATTCTTAGGAAACAACTTTTGAAGTATCCCCTTTCTAACAACATAACACTGAAACGGAATACTTGTTGATGAGTTAAAACTAAATAATATACACGCAAGCGAAACTGCGGAAACAGAATATTCATTTTACACACATTTCATCCTCTCTCGCAAAGGAACCGCGCAGAATATCAGTATTTAAACCTAAATCATGCCAAAGTTGATTCAGTATTCTCGGTTTGATGGTCGATTATACAAAGTACTACAAAAATAACTTTCAGATGTCTCCAATACTTGATGCCCGCGGCTCGGCTCACGTGAAGTTTTGCTGGTGCATAAAAAGGATTTCTCGCGGGAAAAAGATGTTTTCCCGGATAAAAAGTATCCTATGTATTAATTCAGGAAATGTTCTATCTACATGCCGATTTTCATGTAAATGTGATTAAATAACAAACGTCCTAATAACATAGAAATCTTCACAAACTTGTACATTTATTATATTATTAGGATTAAATTCCTCTGGGAATACCGGGAATTCCTTTCTTTGTGCTCATCTAAGGTAGTAACGTAAAAAATACTTTCGCCAAATTTCAGGCTGTGTATGGTTTTACCCACGTAGTTCCGTTCCCGTGGGAATACCCTGTATTCTTTTCTTAGTGCTGATTCAAGGTAGATCTAATGAGTACTCTCACTAAATTTGAGGTATGTACCTATGTTTGATAGTTTAGGTTCCCATTCCCATTGAAATATCGGGAATACCGTTTTATTTTATTTTATAGGGAATAATAAGAAATGACCATGCGAGGTTTGGGCTTCATATTTCGTGATCAATGAGCCAGTTAGTACCAACCCTGTTTTACCTCCTTATAGGTAAAATTTTCCGAAACCGCGATACACGTGCCCATTTATTTGTAACCGAAAACAGGTGTACGTAAATTCATGTTTCTAACTTTGAAAATGACGAACTTCCATACAACCGTTTATAGCTTATTTACTTCCTTAGAGGTACAATTTCAAAAAACCCATTCTTAGGGGTAACCTACGTTTTAAAAGGAACCCCCATTCGAAGCTTGGGCTTCGTAACTTTGTTAGTTTTATAGGTTTCGTGATCAATGAGTCAGTTATTATAACTACTATTTTACCCCCTTAAGGGTAGAATTTATCAAAATTCCTTAATACGTATTTTTTTTATACAGGAGCAATAATAAGAATTTCGGTGTTGCTATGTTTGAAAATGAAGAATTTCCCATATCAACTTTCAAACCTTGTTTACCCTATAGGTAAAATTTTGCAAAACCGTGAGCCGGTACCCATTTATTTGTAACTAAAAACAGGTGTACATAATTTCATGCGTCTAACTTTGAAAATGACAAACTTCCATACAACCGTTTATCGCTTATTTACTTCCGCTAATCGCTTATAGGTAGAATTTCGCAAAATCCTTTCTTAGCGGAAACCAACGTATTAAAAAGAATCTCCACACGAAGTTTGAGCTTCATAGCTTTGGTAGTTTCAGAGATTTTGTGATCAATGAGTCAGTCAATGATTTTGCCTTTTATATAAATAGATTAAAATACACTTTTTGGTAATTGTTTGTTTGTTGTTTTGCAAAAATACTGTAGGTATACATAAACTTAGAAATTTTAAATTTTTAATATATGAGGATTTTAAATGCTTTACACCGATTATAATACGGATCTGTTTTTCAATCCCATTGGAGAGGTAAAATGCGCATATTTGAATACCTAATACATTGTGCCTGTATCCGTTTTTCTGTTTTCCCTTTATATTTGCGAAATCTCAAGGACCACATTTTTTTTCTTTGTTGTACTCATTATTTAAAATTAATAAATTAGTGTTTCATTACTTTGGCTTAAAATTATTTCAGGCTTTTATAAGCTTGACATAATTAAATCCGTAAATTATAGATCGAATAACCTTGTTAAAAAAAAAAAATATACAAAAGTACCATCTCATTTTGCGAAAAGTCAAATGCATGTAAAAAAGCAAGAGAAAATGTGCGGGTAATCAGTGTGTTTCTCAGCCGCAGCATCCATGGCGGATCTCCAGCATTTACAAACGACAGTTAGAGTAAGGCGAGGGTTTGGGCTATTAACAAAGTTACACGGCAATTAACAAAGTTACACGGTACGAATGTATAGAATTGCATCTCAAATCATTCGATTTGTGATGATACCTGTCTAAACATTTAGTATGCTAACTACCTATATCTTGAAATTGTATAGAAAATTTTTTTTCGAGTTTGGTTTCGTTCTAGTCCAGATCGAGACTGAAAGATTTATCTACTTTAAATTTAAAAATCTGACTGTGTATTTTTTTACATGTAAAAAATAAAGAGCCAGCGACGAACTATACCCAAACTTACATGTACAGAAAACACAATGATATTCTACCGTGGCGCCGAGGATATCACATTAATTTGAACCACCTACAGTACATGTTGTCTTCTGCGAAAATACCCCAACATGAACCAAAGCTACTAATCAGTTTAGCCAGGATTCGCTTATGTTTGTTTAATTTATTTCATCATTATATGTTTTTTTAGAAAAGAACTGACCTAGGCAATACCTACATTGCCAAGGTCAGTACCTCGGACATCGACCTGACACGTTGCCGCTCTTACTAAGATATTTTTAAATAAAATTCAACCACATTTCAATGAAATAAAGTTGGCAATTCTTAGTCTTTCGTTAGAGAGTGCGAAAAGGAAAAAAAAAATTTTTTTCTCTATCTGACCTAGCCGTATAGCGAGGGAGTTCAGCAGTGAAACAATTATCGATATTTGGATATTTATTAAAATATCACCGTCTAATAAAATCTCTACCTCAAGCATAAAATATCGATACTAAAGTCACATAGCAAGAGATTATAGTCATATAACAAGAGGTACGGGTTACAGATAAATCCGCCATTTCTACAGTTTAATCATCACGGCACGTTAAATTAACTACTATGTACGTATTATAAATTCGTAATTTTTACAGACTGTTTACACTGGTGATTGATGGCACTTGGTAGAACTTGCTACACATCTTGAACTAAAACACTTGTACTGTTCCACTTATTTATTACTTAAACCTGACCGTTAGCACATATTATTTGTATTTCGGATGTCATTGATAAGATAAGTTACCATATTGTACTCAATGACATCCGCAATACAAATAATATGTGCTAACCTTTGAAAATACCGTAAGGCGAAACCGGTCAGGTTTGAGTAATAAATAAATGGAACAGTAAGTGTTTTAGTTCAAGATCGTAATTTTTAATTACTTTCTTGACCTTCTCTTTCGATACTCAGGTTATGTTTTCAGAAAGCGATCACTCTTAGCGATAAGACTGTCATTGTAATCTCTAAAATTTATAGTTTTAAAAGAATATTATAATTATGTTATTAAATAATGAGTATAGGATTATCTATCTTATGCAAAAAGAACCCACATTGGGTAAAGTGAAATAAAATGAACAATGGTCGCCACATACACGCAACACAAATAAAACATACCATACCAGTCAGACCAAGTACAATTACTTTAAATTTGGTTTAATATTCTGCTAAGAGACTCAAAATTAAATATTTTGTTTCGATATGTCGATACTTTTTGAACAAGGCCGCTCTAGCTCATGGCGGCCGGCTGCTTTGATGTGTTTACTAATAGGGCTAACACACGACCGGATTTGATCCGACCAGACCGCGGATTTGATTTGCCGCCCGACCAAATCTTACCGTCTGTAGAGCAGTCCGGCGGACATAATTATTATTAATTGAGTCCGCATTGAGTCGCATCGGATATGATCAATGTTGCCGTTCTAGCTACTTTGTCGTAAATTTCCCCAGATTTAATTTTATTTTTCTACACATAGACACTATTTCATATTTTTTTTCATTACACCAAAAGTTCTTTAAAAAAAAAAATTTACCCTAGAATAGGCAAAAAGCCCCTAATCTGAACACCCTGTCTGGTCGTCTGGTGCGGTCTGATCCGGTCGTCTGTTGCGATAACAGATTTGGTTGGCGGACTCGGCGGATCAAATCTGTCGATGTCCGGCAGACCAAATCCGGTCGTGTGTTAGCTCTTTAAAAAAACGGGCGCGTGTGACCTTGAGTTATTCAAATTAACAACTATTTTAGTCTCATTAAAAGTTTTACGATTTTAGATGAATACAATAATCTATCCTACTATCAGTGAATTGATTATTGGTGTATTTGGGAGTTTACATTTCAGTTACAATAGAATATTATATTAAGCATAAGGCAGTTGACCTTGTAACTTCCGTAGTCGCATCGTTATAAACACCGATTTTAACACTATTTTTGTTAAAATACATTTTATTAAAAATAAAACATATTGAGAACATAAAAAATTAAGTTATTTGGGTATAAATGTGAAGTGTTTTTATTAGAACTGTTATAGTGGTAAGTAGTCATTTAGAAAAATAAAAGTGCAGTAGGTAACTAGGTATTGTTTTGATCATTCTGCCGCCTTTTGTCAACATAAACACGCGTTGCTATGGCAACCGTAACGTTGCCAGTTTTCTCAAAGGTGAGAGTACTTTCATTATAAATAAACAAAAACGGGATGTTCTAACTTTCGACTATTTTTATTCTATTTATGGTTTTCTAAAAATGCATTTTTATTTTTTTCTCAAAAACATTATTCTATGGATATGGCTAGGTTTATATCAGGGAGTGTTATCAGGCATTTCAGTTAATGTGATAAGAAAGGAACCGCCCGGTATAATGACCCTCTTTTTGTATTAAGTCAGCAAAATAGTGGGCAATCTACTTCATAGCAAATTAAACTTAAATGCGATGAGCATAATAAGAAAGTCGCTAAAACACGGTCAAAGTAAAACTTTCCTGCAAAATCTTGAGGGTAACATTACACTCGTATGTAACGTGATGCATTTTTCAGGCGTCGCCATTATGCGCTCACACGAGCGACGCCAGTAATGAAGTGGCGCGTGACGTCACAATGGTTCAGTTCCACGATACGTGATAAAATGAGGAGCTCGAGGATTAAACGGTAGGAAGCCTTTTCTAACGTTTCAACAAATACTTGAAGAATAATTACTTCAAGTATTTGTTGAAACGTTAGTTATTGAATTGAGCATCGGGTGCAATAAATGACTCAGTGACGCAGTGGTAGTGTGTGCGACTGCTGCAATTGAGAGCCTGGGTTCGATTACCGGGTTGGAACAAATATTCGTATGGTCCACAAATGTGTGTTTCCTATGTATAATATGTAGGTATTTAGAAAATATAAGTTTGTTTATCAGTTATCTAGATCCCATACCACAAGCTTATATTAGCTTACTTTGGGCTAGATCGCGCTGTGTGATGTGTGATAATATTTATTTTATTTATTTATTATTAAATTTGTATAAATGTTATTTTCGATTTTCCGTTCATGATATTGTACTACCTACGTAGTACAATATCATGAACGGAAAATCGAAAATAACATTTGAATCTGTTTATTCTGTATATTTTTGAGCGGTACTGTAGGGAAATAATGCTCACTCCATGCTATTATTTCAATGACAATGTGCTAGGTCCACATACTGGCAAGTACAAATGCGTTCAATTAGCCTCTACCTATTATCTTGATTGAGGACAGCACACGTGCTTCGCTTGGAATGAACGTTATTGTACGGGTAGACTGCTTTACATACCTAGTTGTCTCTTAATTTTGTCGCATGTTAATAATGTTCTTGTCTGTGTAGGTAACATACCCACTGTTAATCATGGCAATCATGACTGCTTCTGTGGTGCGGTGGTAGTGTATCCGACTGCTACGCAAGAGGCCGTGAGTTCGATTCCCACCTAGGATAAAACTTTGTGTGATGAGCACGATGGTTTATTCTGTGTCTGGGTGTTATTTATCTATAACATGTGTGTATTTAGAAATATATAAGTATGTTTATCAGTTATCTGGTTACCATAGTACAAGCCCTGCTTAGTTTGGAATCTTTGGAAAAAGATGGCGTTGTGTGAGTTGTCCCAACGATATTTACGATATTTACTGTGTGAATTATAATGGGTTTGTAGATATAAAAATTGTCTTCGTCTTGAACCTGTTTAATAACATTTTTCTATTCAATAAGGTTGACAATAGAAAGTACCTACTTGATTTTAAATTCATTAGTGATGAAAATAAAAAATATTAAATTCATGGCCGCCACTCTTTTAATAGTTATCTAATCACCTGGTAAGAGATATCAGTTAAATAACAAAGAGATGCTGTTAACGCTAGATTTATCTTCCACTAGATGACCACCACAGCTTCGCCCGTGGAATATTTCGATCTCCTCTCGCACCAGTTTAATCCCGTCGCTTATTAATTCTACAATGAAGTATAAAATTTTTCCCGATTTGTCGACATTTATGACTACTGCTCTGCTCCCCAGCGTAATGATAATAGCCTATAGCCTTCCTCGATAAATGGGCTATCTAACACAAAAATAAGTTTTCAAATCTGACTAGTAGTTCCTGAGATTAGCGCGTTCAACCAAACAAACAAACTCTTCAGCTTTATAATATTAGTATAGATGAATAGTTTACTTATTACGTGGGACTGTAATGCATACCATGCGGTGAAATGTAGGCGTATGCCTCTGCCAGCCCTTCTGGAATAAAGGCGTGATTGATTGAATATTTAAAAAAAATAAATAAAATAGAATAAATATCCATCACGCCTTATCCCCGAAGGGGTGGCAGAGGCATATTATATGCCCACTTTTCACCGTGTGGATTCCTGTCCCACGTAATAGGTGGTGAGCCCATTGCCGTGTTGTAATAGACAGACGCAGGCTGTGGCTACCTGCTGTTGAAATTTTTTAAGCCGCCTATAAGGCCTTCAACCAGGCTTAACGACTGCCATTTTACTGGCAACCGGGACCAACGGCTTAACGTGCCTTCCGAAGCACGGAAACGCTCGGAAATGTAAATGCCACGAAGTGGTCACCCATCCGAGGACCAGCAATAGTGAAAGTTGCGTAACTCAGTGATCGTTTACAGAACACTGAGACCGCGGGGCCACGAGCGCTTCCATACACAGCACATACATAGTCTTTAGTTTTAATGTTTTAAAAGAATATTTTTTTAATAAAACTATACAAACAAGAATAGAGCAAATGCAAGTGCGAGCAAATGTAAATGCCACAAAGTGGTCACCCATCCGAAGACGAATATTTTAAATTAGTGAAAAATGCATAAGTACATACATGGTGCACATTATTCCAATATATCCAAGATCTCCAGAGCCCAAGTTACCTCACGATGTTAGCGGTGCACCTCTCGAATTACGGGCTAGATAATTACGAATTACATTAAAAGTCCAAAAATGGCGATCCCAGGAGCTAAATTAAAGTTCCCAAGCTCCAAATCCAGATAGAGTTTGGACAATGAGTATATATTAATAAATTTAAATTTATTTTAAATAGTTCCACGCCTGTAGTTCGATGAAACATCGACAGTAGATTAACAAATAGATACTCGTAGATGGTGATGACAATAAACACCTGTAATTTTCAATAATTCCTTTTCCACTTTCTTCTTTTTATTCAATCTTCCGAATTAAATATACAAGTTGATTATCGCTAGCATTTTTTATACATTGACCGTTTATCGTATCATAGATTAAAAAAATGATTTTATATTTTTTTTAATAAAGTGGTAATAGACAATTCGATTCGAGACAGGGATTGAACCTGTGACCTTTGCCTAACCAGGGCAATGTTCTAGCCACCTGAACTACCCGAACCGTATCGAACCAAGTTGAAATTCTCCACCATATTTTAGTCGTCACTTTAAAAGTATGACCAGAGCCATCTATCGAGCTAATGAACAACTCGATACCAATGAACAGTGTTACAACCATTTTTAAACATTGATGCAATGGACTCCACTCAGTACATTGATAATTTTTTTTAAAGCAATTATTTTGCTAAATTTCTCATATTTTTTTTTATAAAGTTGAATAAGATAATTCGATTCGAGACAGTGATTGAACCTGTGACCTTTGCCTAACCAGGGCAATGTTCTAGCCACCTGAACTATCCGAACCGTATCGAACCAAGTTGAAATTGTCCACCATATTTTAGTCGTCATTTTAAGAGTATGACCAGAGTCATCTATCAAGTTAATGAACAACTCGATACCAATGAAGAGTGTTACAACCATTTTTAAACATTGATGCAATGGACTCCACTCAGTATATTGATAATTTTTTTAAAGCAATTATTTTGCTAAATTTCGACTAAAATATGGTGGACAATTTCAACTTGGTTCGATACGGTTCGGGTAGTTCAGGTGGCTAGAACATTGCCCTGGTTAGGCAAAGGTCACAGGTTCAATCACTGTCTCGAATCGAATTGTCTTTTTCCACTTTATAAAAAAAAATTATGAGAAATTTGGCAAAATTATTGCTTTAAAAAATAAAATCAATATACTGAGTGGATTCCATTGCATCAATGTTTAAAAATGGTTGTAACACTGTTCATTGGTATCGCGTTGTTTATTAGCTCGATAGATGACTCTGGTCATACTCTTAAAATGACGACGAAAATATGGTGGAGAATTTCAACTTGGTTCGATACGGTTCGGGTAGTTCAGATGGCTAGAACATTGCCCTGGTTAGGCAAAGGTCACAGGTTCAATCACTGTCTCGAATCGAATTGTCTATTTCCACTTTATAAAAAAAAATTATGAGAAATTTAGCAAAATACTTGCTTTAAAAAAAAATTATCAATTAAATTTATTGTGTCATACTAGTATAGCTAATTTACTTAAGACTTATTTTCAGTAGTAGCTACTGAAAATAAGTCTTAAGCTAAAGTCAGTAAGATATCACCCGCATCTACGCGGGATCCACACATCCAATAGAGAGTCACGCGTGGGAACGCATCTAGTCGCGTCTTGAGAGTGCCTCTGCTAACTCGGACAGTCACAAATCGTTTTGAACGATCCACAACACGGGCTTTTACTACCTAACTATCTTTACGCTGTATCCCTGACGGGGGTCAGAGAGGACAGATCGCCAGGCTTCGCAATCCATGCATACTTCTTATCTTTTTCATACTTCTTATCTTCTTGCTTTTTTTTCATGTCTGTTGTTTAATGATACAGAAATTATGGAGTACTTCCCGCGCATACATAACTAACCCTGCTAGTCAAATAATTGCATTATTGTTATTGCTTATCAGTCTGTTCAGGAGGCGTTATTATGAACTTCGTTCCGAAAGCTTTGTTTATGATACCCTAGAAGTTGAGTTTGTGTCTATGGCAGCTAAGCTGGCTCCCAAGTCTCGCATTAATTCATTCTCAAGGTAATTTGTTTTAAGGTAGAAACATAAACTGGCAATCCTACATTTTTTTTAATTTTAATGGAACAAAATTATTGAAAATAATGAGTTTTTTTTTCAATACAAACTTATATTACTAGGTTTCTCAAAAAAAAACGTAATTAGTGCCGTACAGTATTTTTATAAAGGTTACAACATCATTTCTCAGATGACACCTATTATAACACCATCTCACTGACTGCAGTTGCAATAAATGTAATAATACAGTGAGACCCCTGCGACCCCAGTTTCTCTAAACATACTTTGAACATAAATAAGATCAATCAGCGCCAATGAAGCTAACCCCATGATTACCTTGGCATTTACCAGACATCAAAGTTAAATTAGTACATCAGTTTCGTGATAGTATAATAATACGTTCTTTATAATATTATTATCGTTTTAGACAAATTTTCTCTTTGATATCTCTTAAACTTATAAATACATTAACTTTCCTTTAACGGAAATGGCATCTCCTAGAAGGACTTCATAAAACTTCAAATTACACAAAGATATTTTGTAATACATTTTGCTCAGTCGTGTTGCCATTGTAAATTAGAAAACTGCATGCATAAATTTTACTTTCTAAAATAAGTATATATTATAAAGTTAGAACTGCTATATGCTACACTCCATTCATGTATGAATAAGAATGGCGCCTACACTTAACAAGACATAATTAAGCGCAGAGCAGAGTAGAAGTCACGTATTCAGCGGCCAGTTATTTGTGCAATGGCGACGTGAGGAGATTCTGGCCGAGAGATTAATTTGCGAATAGTTCACAACAACGCCGCGGGACGTGATCATAATCCATTATAACCAGATTTGTTTACTGATGTAAATGTATTTACCACGGAACTAGACGCCAAAGGTAAAGTTGGCAGAGCATAGGAATTTTTAATCAACGTTGCCCTAATTTTTGTTGTTTGTTTATCGTCTGCTGCCGAGTTACGACGCCGCTGTTACCTTTTTAAATGAGATATGTTAAGGTCAGAGTGAAACGAATGAGAGGGTGAGTCAAATATTTCACCAGATTTTATAATCAAAGAGAATATACATAATTAGTAGATATTAAAATAATAACTATCGTGAGCGTTGTTCATTATTACAATCTAAACGGTTATACTCACGTGAGTATAAATGTTTAGATTGTAATAATTAGTAGAGATGTCAGATTTAGTGAAACCTTCCCAATCTTATATTTATACTCAATTTGCAGGACTTTTCTGTACATATAGAACTTTTACTTTTAAGTTCTTTCAAACATGGGAGTTAAGTTAAACTCTGCGGTATTTTATATTCTTGCACAAAATGCAATGCTTTACGCAAATTATGACCTAGAAAAGCTACAATTGCGGTCGTAGAATATGATGACTCTTTTTAAATAGGTTATATTTTTTAAATAAATGGACTAAAACAATAGAAATAAATACATCAATAAAGAATGCTCAAACTCTTCTACCATTCTTCTTTGAGAGTGAAAGGGGAAGCAGCAAATGTCGTGGTAAAATACCCTCAAGATTTATGCGGAATGCAGAAAGCGCTTACTTATCCAGATTTGATGTAAACATAGATGAGCTCGTGACCCCGCAAACTCAGTGTTGTATAAACGAACACCGCGTTAAGCAAGTTTCGCTATAGCGGGTTATTAGATGGGTGACCACTTTGTGGCATTTACATTTGCCAGCGTTTCCGTGCTTCGGAAGGCACGTTAAGCCGTAGGTCACGGTTGTCAGTAAAATAACGGTCGCTAGGCCAGTTGAAGGCCTTATGGGCGGCTGGAAAACTTTCAACAGCAGGTCGCCACAGCCTGCGCCTGTCCATTTAACATGTCAATGGGCTCACCACCTGTTACGTAGGACAAAAGTAAATACGGTGATATGTGGGCGTATAGTATATAATGGAACTTCACGGAGATGTCAAAAAATACCTCCCTTCTCTGTTACACTCGACGAAATAAAATAACGGGCAAAAGGGCGTGATAACATAATTAAAATTATTTATCACCAGTGCCTATCATTAACTAGGGGACGACGATTAAATAAATAATTGTTTTAAAGGGTGAAAAAGGTCTTCCTTTGTTATCATTAAGACTGATTTTTAGCCAGTTAAATTTAGATTTCATTTTCTTCTTTATGTCGCTTTACAGGAAAATAAAAAACCGAAGTGCTAGTTGACTTCGCCCAACGAGCAATTCGTACAAATTTTAGGTATGTACCTCATCAAATGAATTAGTTGTTGTAACCCTTAAACTTATTCACTTCGCTCGTAACATATTTCGCACTCCCATTGCACCTCAGATCTCTAACAAATGCTCTCAATGGTGCATACCTACAGGCCGTTCATTAGTAAAGTTAAAAACGTATAAAAGTCTGCCAAGTTTGTTAAGTGTTATGGTTACTGCTCCGCTCCCTTGTTGAGTAGTAGATTGATGATGCTTTCCTAAAACTACGGCAATTTTAATAAAAAATATGTAAGTACCTGACTGTAGATATTAATTTATTATAATGTATCAAAGAAAACTTATAATGCGTTTCGTGACTATAGCAGCAGCAATAAACATTTCCAAATTCGCCAAAACTTCAACATGCTATTTCACGTCTTTGGTAGTAGATTGATTAATTCCTAAAACTACAACATGATAAGTGAAAAAGGGCGGGAATCTTTGGATTTGGCGGTCGCGGTTTTTTAATTAATTGTAATTTTTTGTGAATTGGTAATTTTTTTCTCTAAATATTCTAACTATAGTTCGTAAATATACTTAATACTTGTAAATATATTGTAGTATAGTGTAATATTGCTATATTATCCATAGCACCGTGTATGGAGTAAGTTTTTTTTTATTTAATATAATGGGTGATCCTGATCCAGGGGGAACAGCCCCTGATATTAGATATTCTGTTACCATTAGTAATAATGCCATCAACACTGATGGCAGTATGGATACTGATTGTTCTACCATCAGAGTTGGTGCCATCGAGCGAAAGAAAATTGCCAATCATCGAGGTGTCTGTAGGCATTGTAATAAAAGGAGGCGAAAAAATGATAAAGTAACCGATCATAATTACTGCCATTGCAACTCAGATACTCAGACATACAGAAAATTGAAAATAAAGATCCATCTGACATCACAAATCCTAATCATCAGACTTCTACTCATCCCATTGCAAGGCTGTTGTTTATACAGTCTGATATTTCACCTTACATCAAACATATTCAGAAAAAGTTAGTGTCTCCTGATGACAATGTATCGCTTCATCCTGTAACTTTTGGTAATTTAAAAAAAAAATTCAATTCCTATGTTTCTGAATTCCTTTTTTTTCTCAATTTTGATTCCTTAACTTTGCTATTTTAACATGAGTTTGGCAAAATCCTCTAATCGAGATAGTAAAGGAAGAAAGAAAAAAAAGACGTGTGGCACTCGGAGACTGCCGCGGTAAAGCTATTGCATAGCATACCTTTGATTCCATTTCCAAAAAAAAACAAAAAAAAAACACCCTCACCCTCACCCTCACCCTCACCCTCACCCTCACCCTCACCCTCACCCTCACCCTCACCCTCACCCTCACCCTCACCCTCACCCTCACCCTCACCCTCACCCTCACCCTCACCCTCACCCTCACCCTCACCCTCACCCTCACCCTCACCCTCACCCTCACCCTCAGCCTCACCCTCACCCTCAGCCTCACCCTCAGCCTCAGCCTCAGCCTCACCCTCACCCTCACCCTCACCCTCACCCTCACCCTCACCCTCACCCTCACCCTCACCCTCACCCTCACCCTCACCCTCACCCTCACCCTCACCCTCACCCTCACCCTCACCCTCACCCTCACCCTCACCCTCACCCTCACCCTCACCCTCACCCTCACCCTCACCCTCACCCTCACCCTCACCCTCACCCTCACCCTCACCCTCACCCTCACCCTCACCCTCACCCTCACCCTCACCCTCACCCTCACCCTCACCCTCACCCTCACCCTCACCCTCACCCTCACCCTCACCCTCACCCTCACCCTCACCCTCACCCTCACCCTCACCCTCACCCTCACCCTCACCCTCACCCTCACCCTCACCCTCACCCTCACCCTCACCCTCACCCTCACCCTCACCCTCACCCTCACCCTCACCCTCACCCTCACCCTCACCCTCACCCTCACCCTCACCCTCACCCTCACCCTCACCCTCACCCTCACCCTCACCCTCACCCTCACCCTCACCCTCACCCTCACCCTCACCCTCACCCTCACCCTCACCCTCACCCTCACCCTCACCCTCACCCTCACCCTCACCCTCACCCTCACCCTCACCCTCACCCTCACCCTCACCCTCTCCCTCTCCCTCACCCTCACCCTCATTTTTAAGAACTTCAAACCCCTTAGTGGTGGAATTTCCAAAACCGGAAAAACCACTTTTCTTAGATAGTAGCAAACTTCGCTCATACTGCATTTTATTACCGTTGCTCTAACCGTGTTCCTTTTTAGTATGTATTGCACGCCTCAAGCGAAGCGTTGAGGTGGGTACTACTGTCACTTCGCGCAAAACATCTGATTTTTCAAACTTAAAATGTCTCTATTTATCATATATTGCACTTGTAAAATAATATATACACACACATATCAAGAAAAAACACTATTTTTAACACTCATGATATTTTTGATGCCATTTTTGTTATTTAAACTAGTTAAAATCTGTTCAAAAAAGTTCCGTCTTGGACATCCGTGTGTTAACACGATAACGACCGATATACTTTACTAATCAAGTGTTTTTTTTTCTCTTACGCTTCAGTATAATTAGGAATAGAACCCTTTCACTTTTCACGGTCTGATTCGATGTGGTTTAATTGTTATAATCTTTACTTTATTTATTTCATAACCCCTACGCGATAATTCATAGCAAAGTTTGTAAGCTTGTAATTCAATTTTTTTTTATAATATAATAAAAGCGTATGAGGCGTGCACTTTTGAGTTTTCCAAATTTTTATATATTTTCTTAAGGGTATTTTACTCTTTCACGACTACTGCCTCACTTGAGGATGCCGACACCTCCTGCAGGAGGCTCTACGCTGGAATCGTGCGGTCCATGGCTCTATATAGGGCCCAGTACGGGCGAGAAATCTGACGTCCAGTAACATTGCAATTTTGAGACATCCACTGTGGCTGCTGGCCGTCAGAGTTATAAGAGGATACCGCACGGTTTCTTTTTAGGTGGCGAGCCTCTTAGCTGGTACACCTCTATGGAACCTGGAGACGAGGGCCCTTGCAGCACTGTACTTGTGGTGCAAGGAGGCAGTGGAGCGGGATCTGGAACCTGACCCAGGAGAAATCGAGGGACAGCGGTCCCAGCTCCGCCAAGTGGTCTTGACTAGGGCAACTAAGTGCAGGGCGCGACATAGTCGAGGCGGTAAGACCCGTTATGGGGTATCCCCCAGCCAATCGGCTGGAGAGACGCCACGGGTGCCTACCCAATCGGCTGACCGCAGGTGCTCACCAGGCACGGTTGCTTTGGTGTGTTCCTGCATCGAATACGGTGAGAGCCAACGCCTGTGTGCCACCACTGTTTGGGCTGCTCAGAAGACACGGTACTCCACACATTGGTAGTTCGCCCCAAATGGAGGGAACAACGACGTGGCCTTGCAGCGGCTATAGGAGCGGGATACCTCACATTGCAGGCCATAGTTTCTGCTATGGTTAGTAGTGAAAGCGCGTCGAATGCTGTCACCTCGTTTTGTGAGGAAGTGATGGGCACAAAAGAGGCGGAACAAAAGGAACGGGAGAGGAATAGTACTCTCCCCATATCGCAGGAGGCGCATTGGGCGTCGGATATCCCGAGACGATCTTCGCCCCCATAACCATAAACCTGGAGGCGACACTCCGGGCTAGCGGTCGCCCTAGCAAATGAAGGCTCAAGGTGGCGCGTTGGATTCCTGCACGCGCTGCCATTGACAGGGGTCGTCAAAGGTTGACAACCAGGACTGGTCAGGGTTCTTGGGATTTCCTTTCGAGGGTACACCAGGTTTAATGGCTACATACAGCCTGGAAGGAAAAAAAAAGGGTATTTTACTCCAATAATTTCAAGCTTCTACATGTAAGGATTTTGCTTAGGCAATATGTGAAATGATAAAATGTAATGATAATATGTCAAATCAAATATATGAAATTCTTATATCATAGTGTTTGTTGCCATACCTACTCCTGCAAAACGGCTAAACCAATATTAAATGAAATTTAAATATTACTATGTTATAAAACAAAGTCGCTTTTCGCTGTCTGTTCCTATGTATGCTTAGATCTTTAAAACTACACAACGAATTACAATGCGGTTTTTTTTTCATATTTAGAGTGAATATAATAAGTGATAATACTAAGGAAGGTTTTTATGTATAATTTGTTAATTTTTTGTATATATTGACTAAATTATAACGATATTTGTTGGTGATGTCGGTAAAATAAGCCGTCTGGGAGCTTTCAACGAAAACGCAGGCAGCAACCTTTAGAAAATAAAGTATGGTGCAATTTTGTATCTAATGCAGGTCTACAAAAAAGTTCGCGCAGATATATGTCTATCTCTTAAGAATTACAAACTATTTACATTTTACTACTTTAAAAAACCAGCTACTTTAAAGCGGTAATTTGAAGACTATTTACACTAATATACTATTAATCCTTATCGTTTTACTACTTTAGTTGGCTTCAGTATTTCATGAAGATTATTTTGTCCCTTTACACCTTGCAAATTCAATGAATTTCTTACGAGTAATAGCAAATTCAAAATAATGCGCAAAAAAATTCTTTTTGTGTAACCAAATTTCAACCGGGCCGTACTGAAGAGCGGAGAATTAATCAACGAATTTGGAAAATGTTCATACATTATTATAACATTATATTGAAATTAATAAACGACGGGAATAAATGAGTGCCACGGGGTTCGAAGTATGTCACGGGCGAAGCCTAGCGGGTCAGCTAGTATTATATATGTAAAAGTAACTCTGTCTGTATGTCTGTCGCGCATTAACGCCCACAGTACTAAACCGATTTAAATCAAATTTGGTACGTATATAGTATGGAACCCGAGAAAGGACATTAGTAGATTATGGTACAAGTGTGTAAAGTTCGTGAGCCGAAGACGGTAATCAACAATACACACGTGTAGCTACGACGTTTTTCAATATATTTATGAATAATATAATACAAAATGAAACAAATAGATATTTTACCTTGGAGTTTTCAGGTAGTAAACTTTCTATAACGTTAAGGGCTTCACATCTTATATCGGGCGGTGTAGGTACTATACATAAATCTTTTTCTTCATAACTAGTACTTATAGACATTTTAATAAATATATAACATTAACTAGATGACCCTCACAGTTTCGCCCGTTGAATATTTCGACCTCCCGTCGCCCCTTTTTAATCCTGTCGCTTATAAATTCTACAATGATGCATAAAAATTTGCCCGATTTGTCGACATTTATGACTACTGATCTGCTCCCCAGTGTAGTAGCGTGACGATATATAGCCTATAGCCTTCCTCGATAAATGGGCTATCTAACACAAAAATAATTTTTCAAATCCGACTAGTAATTTCTGAGATTAGCGCGTTCAACCATACAAACAAACAAACAAACTCTTCAGCTTTAAAATAATAGTATAGATTTCAAAAGGGAAAACGAATTTTGAAACTTTTTGGTACTGGCGGAAAAACAATTATTTAGTTTTTAATATGCGCGTGTATTGACCACAGAAGTATAGAGTGAGGTTTCTTTTTTTTCTTTTGTTAAAGTTTCTGTATAAAGTTTTAAACAGAGAGACAACAAAAGTTATATTTGAGTGACAGTTTTGTTTACGAGTATTATACACGTACAAGATGAAATTTTCTATTTAAATATGAAGTTGTATGAAATGAGCAAGCAATAGGTATGTATAATAATTTATTTGTTCTATTGTACTCGATCTTTTTTGAATCGATTTTTTTTAAGTATATTGCATCCCAACCAGTGCATTAAAAAAAACTATTATTCCACTAGTGATATAATAACAATCAAAAAACCACAATTTGATAATAGGTATCATTATGTGCCTAATTGCGGTGAGATAAGAGCCATATTATGATTAAGTGTATTGAAAAAGTTATTTTTTGTACCGGGAACGAGTTCCTGTGGGAAATGTGAACAGAATAACTTCGATATAAGACCTTCAACTTGGCTTAATGATTGCCATGTTAATCGCGTTGCTGTTGCTTAACTTAACCTCCGAATCACGTAAAGCTACGTTGGCACTTGCACTGCATTATGAATAATAAGTAATAAATATATATTAAGTAAGTAATTAAAAATAAGTAATAAATAATGTAGTAAGTTATAAATAATATCAGTATGAAACATTTATTCTCACACAACCGTATTGGCTGTCGTGGAAACATTAGATTGTAAACAACTTTGTCGATAAAGTAGTCTTTTTCACACTTGGTTTTATATACATAAATTTATTTGTACCGTTACTAGTATAAGCAAAATTTAGGTCAATAGCCAATCATAGTCTAGAGGATATCGATGACGTAAGTAATTAGACCATCCAATCAAATTCAATAAGAGTCATTAGGGAAGCCACTTAAGCTTTGAGAGGTCTTAAAAGCTTGTGCTTTATCTAGAACCGAGAATAACTTTTTATCTTTTATACAATGACCATTTAGTTGCATTCATAGATATCTCTTTGGTTTCATTCTTAAAATGGCTGCCTTATCTTATTTATCATACCAGTTTCACAGTGATTTTCTTTTTTTATACCACTGAGGAGGTAGACGGCACACGGAGGTAGACGCTGCTTGATAGTGGTCACCGTAGCCTATGAAGCGCTTGTGGCCCCGCGGACGTTGTGTTCTGTAAACGATCACTGCGTTAAGCAACTTTCACTATGGCGTGTCCTCAGATGGGTGACCACTTTGTGGCATTTATATTTGCGAGCGTTTCCGTGCTTCGGAAGGCACGTTAAGCCGTTGGTCCCGGTTGCAGTAACATGGCAGTCGTTAAGCCAGTTGAATGCCTTTAGGCGGCTTGAAAAGTTTCAACAGCAGGTCGCCACAACCTGCAACTGTCCATTTCAACACGGCAATGGGCTCACTACCTGTTACGTAGGACAAAAAGCAAAGCCTACGGTGAAAATTGTGCGTATTGTACGCCTCTGTTTCCCCTTCGGGGATATAGGCGTGAAAGTATGTTATGTTATGTAGCCTATGGACGTTTGCAACGCCACAGGTGCGCTGCCGACCCTTTAAAACCTCCTAAGACCCTTTCGAAGCACCCTATACTTTAGAGATACGGGAAAACCCAGCCGGGGAGTTCATTCATTTGTTCGCAGCAAAACAAATGAATGAACTCCCTGACTGGTTTACCCTATTGGACATTAACATATGCGAGCGCTCCGAACGCAAAGTGTGAAGGTGAACACTCTGTCCATCGCGAGTGCTGCGATAATATAAATGAAACAATAGAAAGCAACCCCTATGATGCCCAATATCAAAGAGTTCCTTAGAGCACAGACCGTTGTACAGATGCACAGCACGCATAATGAAGCGATGTCTTCCTGTCGCGAAGGGGCTCGAGAGGCTGCTAGTAGAGGATGTATATTTGACTAGTTTTCAAATGGGTGACGGTTTCGTGGCGTTTCCATATACAAACTTTTTGTGATTTGGAGAGCAAGTTAAAAACGCTGGTTCCAGACTGCCATGTTACTGGTAATCGGAACCAGCGGCTTAACTAGCCAAGATGAAGACCATATGAGTGGCTTTAAAATTTTTATTAGCAAGTCGCCACTACCTACGCTGGTCCATTTCCTTTCACTGAGGTGGCAGAAAGTGGTAGCACTTGCGCTGCCGACCCTTGAAAAACCTTCTAAGACCTTTTGAAGAACTCCATACTGTAGATATTTGGGGAACCCCAAGCAGCTCGTTATACAATATAAGCGTACTTTAACACGGCAACGTGCTCACCACCTGTTACGGGTACAAATACGAACGGCATACGGTCAAATGTGGGCGTATAGTATGCGGCTGCTTACCACATCGGATATAAAGGAGAGACTAATAGGTTAAATTTTTATTCAAGGTAAATTGGTTCTCCATTAATTTCATATTCATTCAAGTTAGGGTTTGTTTATTTCAAACTGTCAAAGCTTTTCATTTCGCTGTGCAAAATAAAATATTGGACGTTCGCAGTGAGTTACAAACGCTACATTGGTGCAAAGCCAATGAATATCTAATCAGAACATAGATGGGATCTGAAGGAGTCGACTATATAACAAAGTCGTCAAGTAGATACTTCGTTTATTTACTTTTTTTACTACTAGTAGACGCTCCGCAGGTTTCACCCGTGCAGCGCCTATTTTCGTTACAATACAGGGATAAAATGTAGCCTAACTTACTCCTTATAACATCAGCTATCTGCTAGTGAAAGACCCGTTAACAGACAGATTATTTAAAAAATAATTACTTTATGTAAGTATTGTAGTTACTTTTATATACATGTTGTGAACAGCTGTTCATTTGAAATGTTGCCATTCCAAATGAACAGCTCAGAACAGATCTTTTAAGTATATTTATTTGGACTACATATTGTGGAGGAAGAATGTTTCGGGTGAAGATGTTCCGATACAAAGCGACCAGGCAAGGTGATCACGCCTGTTAGTCCGCGGACTAAGGATACATCATTGTTGTGTCATTCTTCAGCAAACGAACTATCACAGTAGATTATTGGATTAGTAGTGATAACATTCATTTCGCGATCCCGAATCATAATGTCAATGTAGTTGGATTGTTCTTTGCTATGTGGTTGCCACAATATAATTTAAAATTACTACTAAATATAATCTTTGAAAAACGACCACTCTCTAGCTTTCCAACGACACCTCTGTCTAAACCACAAGTCTCTCGACGAATCAGTGGCTCGATAAACACGGCTTGAGCCTCGAAGGTCTAATTGAACCCTTTCAACTCACATCATGTAAATAATAGTAACAAAATTTGCACGAAGTTCTTATGTCTTGATTTGATGTTATAAGTGACACGCATGCCGATGGGTTTCGCTATTGGTAAGGCTGAGACAAAAAAGTGGCCATACAACAAAACGGTACTTTGTCTCCAAAGCAAGGGTACAAGATGCAATGGAACGCTCGAATAATGTTAATGAATACTATACTATACTAACTCTTAATTTTTTCTATTTATCACATGTGGCATAGCTGACAGAAACTGCACAAAGTTTCATTTCTGTAGTACAAATACCGTAAGGTAAGTCTAATGACCAAGAAGCTGTCTGTCAAATTGAACAAAAGCTAAAAAAAGACATACGAGTAAACACACACCATGCACTTAAAAATGCCAGTCGCGGTGACTGAGGGCCGTATTTTAGAACGTTACTCAATACTCAAGAAACGCTTGAGGCTAGTTTTGCCATATAAATACTACTCTCAAGTGTTTCTTGAGTATTGAGTAACGTTCTAAAATACGGCCCTGAGTCCCTGAAACGCGAGATCCGATACCGCGTCCGAACTCAAGAAATCGCATAATCACGATGCAACATTGGAGTTGTCGCCAAAACTGCTGCAAATGCTGCGATGGAGTTTCAATACAGCCGCAAATCACCGCTAATGCCAAATGTAGCCGCAGATTACGGTATTCCTAAATGTAAAAACGGACTTCATTTCAAAACAAAACTTACTTACGAACTACAAAAAATATAAAACATGTAACAAACCCATATGAAACTTTTATCGCAAACTGTATATCAGTTATAACCATAACTCACAAACTGCTGAACACAGTGTCACTGCATGTTACGTTCAATTTTACTGCGTGCTGCCCAACCAACTCACTACTGACTAGAGACAAGAATATTTTAAGTCGTAAAACATATATGGTAAATGTCGGAACGTGATGTGATGTCTTACTTAGATACGGATGTGTTCTATAAAACTTATGGCAATATAACTTTAAACTTATGGCAATATAACTTTAGTTTCATGATTTTTTACCGATTTTGTTTCACGTTTTCCAAGTTATTTTGTTTCAGAATATACACTTTTCAATATTTTGTATGATATTATGGTACACGGCATTTTTAGCGGCACATTGGTAGAGCAGTTTTTACACTCAATAATAACCAATCAGAACCTGAACGTAGGTATGGGCCGTATGCTTGTCTGCCACCTCAGTGTTATAAAAAAAATAGAGTTTTATTAATAGAATAGAATATTTACAGAATCCTTCTTTTCGCCATGACCTCGTCCATTAGTAGTAAGTGCAACACTTGCAAGCGAGGCTACGAGCTACTAGCTTGCTCTTAAAGATCTCGATCGGGTCCCGTATATACACTTATCGTTTGTTTCAATAAAGTAGTGCAGAACGTAGCGTGTATTGTCGGGATAATAAGCAGCCTTTGTCACTCTTCCGACTTAGAGCAGTAACTTTTTTTAAATTATGATTTTATACTCTCTGTAATATAAAATTATATTTTTTGCAGATAAGCATACGACCACCTGATAGAAAGTGATTATCGTAGCTGTGTTACACTCACGCAACCTATTTAATGGACCTGTTGAAATGCACAAGGTCAAACGGGAAATTAGTTACGAGGACTAAGAAAAACACACGCTTTTCATTATATAACATTTGATATGGATATTATATTTGCCTGCTATTTATTCAATATGTATTATACTATGATCTATGATACTAGGATCATAGTGTCTCTACAAGGGTCTTTGGTATAATTACTTATGAATATACCTTTTGGGTATATACTATTGACAAGCCGTAGAATAGAACCAGAATCGTTGTATTTAGCTATCAAAATGTTAGTAGACTATCAAAAATGCAACTGACTACATTCTCTCGGTACGTGTTAGTAGAATTCTATCGGCCGACCGATAGAAGTCTATTGGAGCATGATTGTAATAGTAGACTACGAAAAACTGTCAAAATTGTACCAGTGGCTTTCAATTGAGGGATGATTTCGATTCTATATGCACCTTGAAATAGTAAACTCGGCTCCCTGATCGATGGGTGAGGTTGAAATATAAGACCATTGGTCAATTTCATTTAACGTGGGAAACAAATGTCTGGCCATGTCAGCCCCGCCGGGTTCCGGTAAGAGGGGAAGACCCAACGAGATTGACAAGGCTTGACGTCGTAAGGGATGACATGCGTGCCAATGGTCTCACTACAGGGGATGCCCACGATCGTGCGAAGTGGAGGAGAAAATGTAGGAAAGCGGACCCCGGGCGTCGCGAGACGCAACTGGGACAGACGCTAGGATGATAATTATGGTCAATTTCATTTAAGATATTAAATTTATCTGTAAATCTAGGTGAATATTACAGTTTTAAAGTCATCAGGTGACATGAATAATTCAAAAGATGGAGCGGCATCTTTCCCTCTTGCTTCAATATTAAATCTGCGACATCGATGCTCTGAAAACAATGCATTTATTGGGAGGAACGATTTGAAAATGTTTTTGGAAAAAACTAAAATAAACCAAACTTTTTATTTCAATTGTAGTCGGAATCATAATCCTATAGAGGTATAAACAAACTCTGTTAGTTATACCATTTATAATTCAACGAAAGGTGGTCCGTTTTCTTTTTTTTTTAGTTTGTCTATGCCTCGAATTCTAATATTAAACGCAAAAGTTTGTAAGAATGGATACATGTTTGTTACTCTTTTACGAAAAATCTACTTAATAGATTTTGATTAAACTGTACAACAACATAGCTTACACATAAGAATATAGGCTGCTTTTTATCCTGGAAACAAGTTTCTATGGGAAATGAGAACAGGAATACTTCATCACGCAGGCGGAGCCGCTGGCGTCAACTAGTACAATATATTTATGCTATGAAATAATTTTCAATGGAACTATATTCTAAGACGATACAAAGTTTACCGAGATAGTTTTAAGGGGCCTCAGCAGGGCATAACCTGCTAGCTGCCCACCACTGCCGACAGGACAATGACAAAAACTAAAATACAAATGATAGCTGCTCCTTGCTGCCAAATTAATGTGAACACCAGCTCCATATCCAGGTAGGGCTCAGAAACAACAGGGATTACACTTAGATGAAGAGACAAGGCTCAGTTTTAGGATTCATCTTGAAGAGAAGAAAATACAAAGTTCCCTGGAAGAACTAATGCTGCATAAATTAGTGTGAGTCAGCAATGAATATGAATCACCTCTACTGTGTGAAAACATTTAATTAAAGAAATAGGCGTATGGTAGGTACGCTTCTGCCTTTACCTTCAAAATAGGTATGCTTCTGCCTTTACATTCAAATGCCTTTATCATAAATATGTCCGAATAAAAATGATTATTGAAATGCAGATAAACGTAACTGAGTTGAAATTTGTAACAAATAGTGTACTTAACATAAAATGTTATGCTAGTATATACAGTAAAGAATGAATGGTTATATTTACTGTTATACTGGCAATATTGTAATATCGTTTGTCTGAATATTACCGCGAACAATATCAACGCCTTTCTTACCAACGCGAACGGAGCCAAGTTGATATCAGGCTGCAGCGAGCTCGTGCATTCAAATACTCATTATTTACAGCAGAACCTTATGCACTTACTATGTAGCTGCTGTTTTGAAGTAGAAAATGAGATTTCTAGAGTAGAATAGAAATATTTATTATCTTGAAACACAAATCGCATTTTGAAAGTTTCTGCTAACTCGATTAACTAACTGAAACTATCTTCACGCTGTATCTCCGACGGGGAAGTCAGGTTTTTGGCGATCCATGCATATTTCTTTCGCTTCCTACATATTCATTAATCGATTCATACTTGCACTTCTGAGTATCCAGGTACTTTTGACCTTTCCATTTTAGAGCAATCTGCCCACGTGGTTGTGGTGGAGCATGTCCTTTTCCACCTTAATTCAAACCTGCCATATTCCTAAGATTTATTTACTAACCTTGTTTTTATATACATCCCTTTTGTGGAAACAAACTCAATTTTCACAATACTTTAGTTATAACTCTAAAGTCATTTGTCTAATTATTTAAAAGTTTATAATATTTCACATTGTTTGTGTTTGTTCGGAACGACATGAGTTTGACGTTGTCAAAACTGTCACGAACGTTTCGACTCTTATGGCGCATTCTAAAATTAACGCGTGCGTCTATGGTGTCTTTCAGTTTGGTGCTGGACATTGAACTTAGATAGATTGGCTGTCCTGACTCACATCCACCCATAATATATTGCGTGAGGTGTGACAAACAGGAATAGTAAGGTTTTCATGTTGGTTTTGTTTATTTATTTTTTCGATTATTTGTCAAGGCTGTATGGCCGTATGACTTGGCCTGGCGTAATCGAGCGAAATAAGAAAGGAGCTCAGCCCTTTTTGCGACGACATGGCGTGATGAGAATATGCCTGTCATGTTGATTTAATTCGGATTAATATCCGTAGTCTTTTTAGCAAATATGTAGACATAATAATTGTCGCTGAGGTGAGAATATTTGTTTCTTCGTAATCGGTAAGATTACTTGGCCTTTGCGAATAATATGTTCTTACGATGGTTGTACTTTGTATTTCAGTCTGCTTTTCAAGAGACTTGGCAAATAATATGAAAAAGGATGATGATATAAGAATCTATTTAAAACCCCACTGAAATAAGTGGTAAGTTAAAACTATATAATCTCTTAGACTGCATTCCTTAACAGAATGTTGAGGGTGAAAGTGATTTTTATTACAAATTACTAATGTCTGTAACTTTTCTGTTGTTACAGGGGATTTTTTTCGTTTTTGTTCTTTTTCGTTTTGGTTCTTTATTTTATATCTACATAATAATTGAGTTTAACGTGTTTCACGTTAGACGTCAGAAGACTTAAAGTAAGCTGAGACAATGTGCAAAGATGATATTTTTCTCTACTCTGGTTACCTACTACCTGGACTTCTAGAATAGGAAGAGATGTGAAGGACTTGGATGTTCTTCAACCTTATATCGAGATAAGTAGTAATCTTTAATTAGTTTCTATGTATAATAACCCGGTAAAGGCCGACTAATGTTGATAGTTTAAAAGGAATAACTTTTAACTTTAAATACTCATTTTTCTATTACATATGTAGCTTTCAACTACTTTAATATACTGGACTACCGATGTGACGTTCCAGTTACACTTATTTTATAATCTTTTTATTATCACAAAGGAATATTAATGTGAAACTTTATTTTTACCTTGTTATGTTGTAGTGTATGATGATGATGATGATAGGAAGCGGCGTCGTGTGTTTAACTAAACTAAGAAATAGTTTAAATGTATGTCTGTATATAATTGAGATATTTTTAAGGCATCCGACAACTGCTTTAATATTTGTCATTTTAGGCCACGCCCATTTCCATACTTTGGTTTAAATTTTTATTTGTACTAAATATAAACTTATTTGTGTATAGTGACCATATATATATTGATCCCACTATGCATGACTAAGCCATTTCTTTTTACTTTCATATATGTATATTCATGTCTACATATGGATATAATTAAATAAATATAATTAATAAGTTGATAACATGAGGTTTTTTAATTGTATCATTCGTTTGATGGAGAGATACCTGGCACCCTCTCTTTATAAATTCTGGTATTTCTCTGCTCCAGGTTGGTCCATACTTACTCCCTATACACATGCTCTGCTAGCTGGTGCACCGGTGATTCTTTGAAATAGTGTTACTTACACAACTCCAGGGATTACCAACCGTACTTGATGGGTGTATGTAGGTGTGTTGTTGCTACCTAGTGCGCACCACCCCTACCAAGCCCGTCAACCGTTATAACGTCAGCCGCACAATTAACGAAGTGATCGCATCTTTACAGCATTCATTTAACTTTCATGCATCTACTGACATACCACTTCATTCTCCTGAAGTACCTACCATCACTACAGAAATACAATGTTGGCACTTTCACTGCGTTATAAATCGCGGAGCTTCTTTTACGATGATCGTTAATATTCAGATATGGTTCATTATTTTCCTAATCCACTACCAACCCAGGAAATCTAAGATTTTTACAAAGGGCCATGTCACAGCAAATGTTGGCGCAAACATTTGTTCGGCGTTGATATATTGCACAAACAACGGCTAAGTTTGAGAAGCACTATGTCAGTTGCCAGTGATTTATACGAGCAAATGCACTCACTAGTGCACTGATAACTGGTGTAAGTTTCAGTTATTTACATATACAGGCTGTTACAAGTGTTAATATTTATATCTAATGTATGTTCCTATCTTCTGTCTCATCTTAATGTCTTTCCAGTTACCCGACCTAGATTTTTGACGTCCTCTGGGGAGCGGTGGGAGTGTATCCGACTGATACGCAAGAGGTCGTGGGTTCGATTCCCACCCAGTCTCTGGGAGTTATTTATCTATAATATGTATGTATTTAGAAATATATAAGTATGTTTATCTGTTATCTGGTTATAGTACAAGCTCTGCTTAGTTTGGAATCAGATGGCGTTGCGTGAGTTGTCCCAACGCTATTAATGTATATGTGGAGCTTAGCATCCGCTTTTAATGACTGTTAGAGGCAGCTGTGATTAGGTTTTTTTATATCCGTTATTGTTGGAAGCTACTGCCGTCTGACCTATGAAATCCGTAAGGGCCCCAGGGCCACAGCCCTTGTCTTGTCTACAGGAGCACCACGCGCTGATGATTGGTTATTTATACTTATCTTATTATAGTTTAAAATCAAATTAATACTGAATTTCTTCTACCAAGATTTTGTGAAATGACTCTTAATCACCATCCTGTATGTTTCATGAAACTTGTTATTGTAAAACTGAATCACCAATTGTGAGAACATAAACGTCCATTAACGACGTTGGACTATTTTTAAAACCCAGTTATTACATTGATAAATTACCTGAATATGAGAATATTTTGTTTATTCAATCATTTCATTTAAGACGAAGTTAATAATTATAATAAATTTGATATTTCAAAGATATAATATCATCACCAATAATAAGTCTTTGACTTAAGTTTATTTACAAAGTTATTGTAACTGGTAGAATCGCTGGACCGAATGACCTAGGCCTGTTCTGCTGCTGTCTCTTCAGGATATTGGACAAACTGGGTAGAGTTTGACTTTAGCACGGGCGCATTGTAGATACTAATTAAAATAAATTTTTCTCACCACTACCAGAAGATACGTGAGGAAAAATAAATAGTAAATTGTGTGCGTATCGTATGCCTCTTCATACTTCTTGAGAAAGAAGCGCGAGATATATACGAATATTACATGTCTTGCTGCTCTCACTGCCCTTGAGTATACAGAAGAGGTCGTTCGCGTATATTTATCACCACATAATCGATGCTGAGTTGTAAAAAGTATCAAGTTGAAGTCATCATGTTAAAATTATTCGATCCAGATATTGGCACAAAGTAAATATATAAAATAAATAGACGATAAAGGACTACCCATTGCGACTACATAATATCTAGAGGTAGTGCTGTGGCTTATACAGTTAGGAAATGGCATGTAAATAACTGCGAAGGGAGCCAGGGACTATACTAACAGAGGAATAAAGCTACCATCGCCAAGTATTTTCTGAATGAAGAAGTCATTGAGTCGGTCTTCACAACCCAACAAGTAGCTTAAGTGACCGTTACTTCTACCCAAGGATGTACAGGAAGCTGTTGCAATGAAAAGCACAAAATATGTTTTTTTTTTTTTAATTTAATTTACTAATGCAATATCATATTCTTAGAATTCGCAATCTTCTTTATATACCTTTAAGGTAGCAAGTAAATATAAGGCTAATCTGTTCGATAATGATCTCCATAGCCAAGGTACTAGTATTCAAACCAAAAGAGCTACACACGCGATGCCGACTCTACCTTTAAATTTATAATAAAATTCGCAGAATAAAGTTCACTACTTCGATGGATTTAAAGCAAGGAATTGAAGCATCCATTTGGAAGGTTCACAAAGGTAGTGATTCCAAACCATATGTAACAGTGAATGGGCACTGAATTAATAAAATGCTCGAGCTCATGGCAACGTGATGAACGGAATCGAGCGATAGTTGTGTGGAGCCAGAAGAACAGCCGAACAATAGTTTTTTTATTTTATTTAATTTAGATTGAATTTAGATTGAATATTTAATTGGTCGAGCTAATTAGTGTCTAGCACATAAGACCTTTTAGCCTTTTTGTTACCACTTCACTAAAAAGGCAATGGGTTCAAAATTTCTTCCAAATTTAACATCTAAAATAGACACATTTTATTTTATTAATTTATTTTATTAAATTTATTTGGCCCTTTAGACCCACCCCAGTTCCGTGCTTCAGAAGTCACGATAAGCCGTTGGTCCCGGTTGCTAATAAAATGGCAGTCGTTAAGCCAAGCCTTATGGGCGGCTTAAAAAATTTCGACATCAGGTCGATACAGCCTGCGCCTGTCCATTTCAACACGGCAATGGACTCACCACCTGTTACGTGGGACAGAAATGCATACTTTGAAACGTGGGCGTTTAATATGCCTCTGTCTACCCCTTCGGAGATAAAGGCGTGACAATATGTATGTATGTATGTATTTAATACCTCGTCAGGGATACAGCGTGAAGATAGTTAGTTTAGTTTAATCTCAGTTGGATTGCACTGCTGGAAGACCGAGCTTTGTTCGATTTATCTGTACCCAGGAGCAACGCTTGTCACATCATTCAACACAATAACCGCCGATGAGATGGCCTTTCAGCATTTTTATTATAAGTGCTTTTTCTTCATCTTAATGCATTTTCAGTTACTGCCAAACCCTACCTGGATCTGGAGCCTGAGGTCGACTTTTATTTGACTGCTAGGATATCAACTATTGTTTAGCTTTTGATTTTTGGCATGGTTGGGACGAACTACTGTCTGACCTGACAACTCCGTAAAGGCGACTGCGTCGTAGCCTCGTCCGTTAGTCAGCATGTGCACCGCTAGCATGTGAGGTCGCTTGGGCTGTGGATATCTTGGTTGTACCCCCATTTTTTATAACAACTTTTTTGTTTTACGTCACGTTGTTATAGAAAAACCAAAATGCAGAACCTTCTTATATTATCCTTTATCTGTAACGTATCCATTGAAAATGTTTATCGACTCACTCATGTGATGGTGCAATATCCACGTTGAAGTTAGGCAGGGTGACTCAAAATACATCTGTATATCCTTATCTATCTAATCTATCCACAATTCTCATGGCCCCAAACGTCAGCAAGTGAGAGGTGAATTAGCTAGATATCTTACAGTGACTTCCGACTTTAGCATTGTGTCCCGTTTCATATCACCGCTACGGTATGGTACACAGAGCTGCGAAGAGTTACAGCTATTGTATGCATCAAAACTAAGTGTTTGTCAGACCGTGTTGGAGATTATTGGCTTTAGAACTGTATGAATTATTGCAGTTCTGAATATACCAGTAGGATGTGTATATTTTACAGCGCTGATAATTGACCTTAGAACTGGATGAATTATTGCAGTGCTGAATATACCAGTAGGATGTATATATTTTACAACGCTGAAGGATTTTGTAGTTCGGTTGGTACTTACATTGTCATAATGTAGTTAAGAGTCTTTATTATTTCTTCGCAGATTAATAGAACATGTAAAATGTAACATCTTGAACTAAAACACTTGTACTGTTCCACTTATTTATTACTTAAACCTGACCGGTTTCGCCTTACGGCATTTTCAAAGGTTAGCACATATTGTATGTATTTCAGATGTCATTGAATACAATATGTGCTAACATATTTATACCATTTACCCCGTAAAAATTTACACTTTGCAGCTACTTTACTAACTTCACGAGATCTGCCTGATGTAAGCACACACACAATTATATTACTAACTTCTTTAACTTTATATTAATAATTTGTTTACCATTACTTTTACTAACAACACAACAATCCATATTCAATCACTTTTGCACTCACAAACATACATTTGTAAGCAAAGTACTCTTGATCAGAAAGCATAATATTAGTGCAATGATCTGCTGCATATGGTCATATCTCTTTCAAATACTGAAATACTTTTTTTTGTGCCGTATGAGAGTGATAGGACCCAAGTATTTAGTGGTCCGCCGTATTGAATTTATAGTCATGTCACATAATTAAATTCACAGAAAGCCGTTAAATGCCCATTATCTATATACAAACTCCCGTAGTGCATGCCTGTTTGACCACGTTAAGTCGTGATTATTTTTTGTTCCGGTTCGTGCATCTGTATAAGAATTACATTACCTATATTATCTGTGTTAAAAGTAAATAGTCCGCCATGTTAAGTGCTCCACCACGTTGAATTTAGAAGTGTCGATTGAAGTGAAAACTAAACATTAATACAAAACTTCAGCTAATCGGTTAAATATCTGCTCTTGAGATAAAAGATTCCATCCGAACAATCACGTACATTGTAAGTAATGTGCTTATAGTCAAGAAAGATCTTTAAAAAATAAGCTTTCGAAGAGTTGCGTTTTAAGATCATCCTGAATGCAGCACCAGGTCAACGTGACCGTAATGCGAGAAAACCGCATTGAAACGGTCCATCAGTTTGAGAGCTACGATGCCACAGAAAGACACACACACAACATCAAACGTATAACAACGTTTTTTTTTCGTCGAGGATTAAACATATGACCACTATTATTTGAGTGTTAATTTTAAGTTAGAATGAATTTTTTTATTTAAAAGCCCTGTTCCAATTTAACACTATTCTTTTTTTTAACTCTATAGGTACTAATTAATCTATCTAAAATAAAAGGCAAAATCACTGACTGACTCATTGATCACGAAATCTCTGAAACTACCAAAGCTATGAATATCAAACTTCGCATGGAGATTTTTTTTAATACGTAGGTTTCCGCTAAGAAGGGATTTTGCGAAAACCTACCCCTAGGGAAGTAAATAAGCGATAAACGGTTGTATGGAAGTTCGTCATTTTCAAAGTTAGATACATAAATTTATGTACACCTGTTTTTAGTTACAAATAAATGGGTACGTGTATCGCGGTTTTGTAAAATTTTACCTATATGGCGGTAACCAAGGGTTGAAAGTTTATATGGAAAATTCTTAATTTTTAAACATAGCAACCCCGAATGTGTTATACCTGCTTCTGTATAATAATAAAAAATTACGTGTTTAGAAATTTTGATAATTTCTACCCTTAAGGGGGGTTAAACAGAAGTTGTAATAATTGACTCATTGATCACGAAACCTATAAAACTAACAAAGCTACGAAGCCCAAACTTCGCATTGGGGTTTCTTTTAAAGCGTAGATTTTCCTTAAGAGGGGATTTTGCGAAATTCTATCCCTAAAGAAGTAAATAAGCGATAAACGGTGGTATGGAAGTTCGTCATTTTCAAAGTTAGAAACATGATTTTATCTACGCCCCTTTTTTTAAGTTACAAATAAATGGGTACGTGTATCGCGGTTTTGCAAATTTTTACCTATAAGGCGGTAAACAAGGGTTGAAACTTTATATGGGAAATTCTTCATTTTTAAACATAGTAATACCAAATTTCTTATACCTGCTTCTGTATAAAAATAAAATATTACGCGTTAAGGAATTTTGATAAATTCTTACCTTAAGGGGATAAAACAGGAGTTGTAATAACTGACTATCACGAAATCCATGGAGCTAAC
Source organism: Thumatha senex (assembly GCA_948477245.1). Lineage (NCBI taxonomy): Eukaryota > Metazoa > Arthropoda > Insecta > Lepidoptera > Erebidae > Thumatha > Thumatha senex. Next base: position 24,525,079 of record OX419724.1, read on the forward strand.
GGAGCTATGAAGTCCAACCTTCACATTGGGGTACCTTTTAACACGTAGGTCCCCCTATGCCTTCATAGGGGGCACCTACGCACCTACTCCTTAGTTTTGCGAATTTTCACCACTAAGGACGTAAATAAGGGATAAACGGTTGTATGGAAGATTGTCATTTTCAAAGTTAGTAACATGTACTCACGTACCTACACCTGTTTCAGAATAATTTCATAAGGCCTGTATTACCAGCGAGTTCGGTGTTTCCACGGGAACCAAAGCTATGTCAGTAAACCACGCTCAGCCTTAACATTAAACATGGAAACCTGAAATTTGGTGAATGTATACTTTAAGTTTTGGATAAGCAATAAAAACGGGATTCCTATCTCTCAGTCTAAACTATCAATATAGGTACATACCTGAAATTTCGTGAAAGTATTTATAAGGTATCTACCTTGAATCAACACTTAGAAAGTAATACCCGGTATTCCCACGTAACAGGGAACTACGTGAGTAAAACCATACACAACCTAAACTTTGTTTAACGTATTCTTTACGGTGCTCATCTAACGTAGGTACGTTAGATGAGCACCAAGAATGAATTCCCGGTATTCCTACGGGAATGTAATTTTACTAATATTATAAATGAATAAATGTGAAAGTTTGTAAACATTTCTATATTATTTATAACGTTTGTTATTTTATCACATTTTGATGAAAATCGGCATATAGGTAGATCATTTCCGAAAGTTGATGCCCGTGGCTCCACTAACGTAAAGTCGTTAGTACACAAAAAGGGTTTCTCGCGAAAAATATGTTTTCCCGAGATTTAAAGTAGGTACCCTATGTATTAATTCAGGAAAAAGTTGTTAAAAAGCAAATACTTTAGAAGTTGTTTCATAAGAATAGCCTACGCTCCACCCTCTTTAACTAATGTCTCTTTCTTTGTCTGTTCTCTTATGTGGCGCTAACGAAGTAGTGCGGGTCAGCTAGTACGAGTAGGTATAAAGCTCATGAGTTTGTTTGTTTGTTTGAATGCGCTAATCTTAGGAACTACTGGTCCGAATTGAAATCAATATCTATACTTAAATAATAATAAATAAAGCTGAAGAGTTTGTTTGGTTGAATGCGCTAATCTCAGGAACTACTGGTCCGAATTTAAAATTCCTTGTTTTTGGATTGTCCATTTATCGAGGCTAGTTATCATCACGCCACTACCCTAGAGACTGCTCTTTAGGGTAATGGTGGTAGTAGTAGTGCAGTAACCATAAATGTCAAAGAATCGGGCAAATTTTCATACATTATCGTAAAATTGCAACGAACGAGGGTTTGAAATATATCAAGGATAAAGCCGCGGAGGTCAGCTATTAGCCTATATTAGAAATGGGTTCACTTTGTCAGCTGAAAAGGCCGTGTGAACGTAAGTCTAAAACTCTATATATATGTGTATGTCTAATATGTATACTAACCACTAAAATACGCTATATTTTAACTATAGATTTTAATATCTCCGACATCCAAGATATAACATTGAGAATGGAACTATGAAATAGCACGAAGTTCAAGCAGTATATAACATGCAAGGATAATCTTAGCTCTTCTCAACCCAATTATTTTGTGCAGTTACAGTCTCGATGCTAAGCCTCTTACAGAGCAATGGAAATACGAACTCTACATGCATATAATTCAAAGGTAAACTTCAAGAGTCCTACGAATAAATCAAAGTTATTCTGACTAAATATTCTAGATTCATCCCAAGTTTTCAAATCAATTTCGTACAAGTCTTTAATTGCACACACTTCGATCATTCATTATATTACGTACCATAATGTTTAGGTACTTTTTTGCTGCTTTAGATTTTTTTTATACTAGCGGACGCCGCCGGATAGCCGACATTTTCACCCGCGAGTTCTCTTTTCATCCAAAATACGGGAATAAAATAGAGCCTAAGTTAGTCTTAAAACATCATTTATCTTTCAGTGAAAGTCCTGTTAAAATCGGTCTAGCCCTTTCAGAGATTACCCGGAACAAACATACTGAAAAACAGAAACATAAATAACTATATTGCCAGCAGAGATCAAGTAAACCATGAATTAGTTGCGTCCGTATCATGTTTTTGATTTGATATTATTGAGTCGTAAATATATACAAGGTATATGATAATATCCCCGAATCAGATTTCACCGTATGCATTTTTGTACCACGTAATAGGTTATGAGCCTATTGCCGTGTTGAAATGGACAGGCGCAGACCTATCATTCCATCCATAAGGCCTTCAACCAGGCTTAACGACTGCCGTTTTACTGGCAACCGGGACCAACGACTTAACGTACCTTCCGAAGCACGAAAACGCTTGCAAATATAAATCCCACAAAGTGGTCACCCATCCAAGAACCAGCTATGGCGAATATTGCTTAACGCAGTAGTCGTTTACAGAACACTGAGTTAGCGGTGCCACGAGCGTTATGATTGGAGACTCATCAAAAATATGTTCAAGCAATATTATTAGGTATTTACGAGTACTCAGCTCGCCACTTATAAATCACAGGTTGTGCATTTAAAAGACTCATGATTTCCCATAATCAACAGCAAACACTGTAAAATCAAATAGGAAGGTAAACATTCGAATCATGCAAACACCTTATTCGTATTCATCTATTCAAGGCGGTACTGAGACCACTGTAAATACTGAATTACCAAGCGTGCAAAACAAAAACCGTCGTATTTTGTCTTTGACCGTTCACATGAACAGTTCAATCATTGAAATGGGTAGGTTGGCACAGGTAGTGTAATGTAGTGTACTGGCAAACTAATACAATTGATGCTGAGTACCAACGAAAAATGTACCAACCATAACAACAAAATATACATGTACGAATATGAGTGTAAGGTTTCGTAAGAATCTGTAGGTACTAATATAATAAAATTATAGTTAGTGAGACTAGATGGGTGAATGTTTGATAGTTCCTCTTTCACGGAATAAATACTGCATAAATTTTATGAAACAAATATTATGTAGTTTTTACAGTACTATTTGGTTACAGTTTTACTAGATACCATTAAAGTGGCAGGCAAGTATACGAGTCAACTAATTCGGAGTGGCCACCTTAGCGTATGGACGTTTGCACACCAGATGTACGACACTCGCGATACCGAAACTGCACTCACGCTACTGTCAAAATCTATATATCAATATTTGGCCTAGGTAGGTATATGTATATAAATACACTGTTAAAAAATTACTAGAACATGTAATAAGTGTTTGAATGTGGGGATGTAGAGTGTCGTAAGCTACTTTTATCCCAAAAATTGCATCATTTTATTCCTGTAAGAACATTTATTGGTGCGAAACACAAATCACACGCAAGTGTCCTCTATATTGTAAAAGTTATAGGTCTTTACTAAACACAACTCTGATGTATATGGAATCAACATCACTATCAATAATGTTCTCGCGTACACAACAAATAGTCAAATATGGGAGCAGATACTTATTATAATGCTGGCATTCACTAATATAACTAGTAAATACTATTTAGCAAGATTTAAAACTTTACTAGTACTTTACAAGGGGTCAAGCTCAAAAAAGTCATCTCAAATTTTATTTTTCCAAATATTATAGAGTTGAATTGTGAATGAATGAATCTTCTTCTTTTACTACTAAGTAAAAATTACGGTTTAAATAATAGAAATAATATTAAGTCAAATCACGTCCCTATTTTAACAAATAAATTATTTAGATATTATCGTTGACAATTCTCTAATCATCTCGGGAACAAATTAATACGGTGCGTGAACTGAATTGATTGAATGAACAAAAGGTAGATTTCTGTAAAGACAACAAACAGTATAACCGAAAAAAATACAATTTGATTCAAACAGAGAAAATTGTAATATAGACTATTGAAAGTTGAATACTTAGGATTCATTTTAGAATATAATTCTAGTTCTACTTAAATATAATTGTACTCTTTACTAAATACAACATTTTGTGAAGCGCTCGTAGCCCGCTAACCCGGTTTTCTGTAAACAATTAAGTTCGCTATGGCTAATCCTGAGATTGGTGACTGTTTGATGGCGTTTTCATTACGAGCGTTTCTGTTGTTTTGAAGTCACGTTAAGTCAAGTTGAAGATCTTATAGGGGGTTGAAAAAAACTAATTTAATATTAGTTAGCCAACGTAGTCCGTTACAGTCACAGGTTTAGTTTACTGAGAGTTCACACTTGCACCAAAGTACATAAATGACTTTGTATATAGTACTGTGCTTACACTTTGTCCAATGGGAATAGACCAACTAGACCTTCTTGTGCCAATCTCTGCGAGTTCCGTGCATTGTTACCTGAACGTGGTCCGTTACAGTCACAGGTTTAATTTACTAAGAGTTGTCTTTTGGGTAAGTCACTAGCTTGTTTACCGATATCTTGCCAGGCGATGGGCTCAAATATACCTAAGATAATTCAAGTCTTTTTCTCTGGGTTTGGTATTATGGCCATTTTTCACCAGTTGTATACGGTTAGCTTATTGCCGTATTAAAACCGACAGGCGCACAATGTAACGGACCGCCGCGCCGCTATGACTTGCAGTTAAGCTTTTTGTTATGGAATCTAAACAAGTGATAACAATACGCAATTATTTTATTAAATACAAATATTTATAATACGATTTGACTGCCTCGGTGGCGTAAGTGGTACTTACCGAACGCGACTGCTGCGCTGAGGTCCCGGGTTCGACTCCCGGGTCGAAATTAATATTTGTGTGATCCACAAATGTTTGTATCGGAGTTTTACCTATGTATAATATGTGTGAATTTAGAAATCTATATGTATGTTTATCAGTTGTCTAGATTCATAACACAAACTTAAAACCTAATTAGGGCTAAATTGCGCTGTGTAAAAAGTACATGCATACATATTGTCACGCCTTTATCCCCGAATGGGTAGGCAGGGGCATACTATACGCACACATTTCACCGTATGCATTTTTGTCCCACGTAATAGGTGGGGAGCCCATAGCCGTGTTGAAATGGACAGGCGCAGGCTGTGGCGACCTGCTGTTGAAATTTTTCAATCCGCCCAAGAAGGCCTTCAACCAGACTTAATGAAATGTAAATTCCACAAAGTGGTCACCCATCCAAGGGTTCGTTATAGCGAATGTTGCTTAACGCAGTGATCGTTTACAGAACGCTGAGTCAGTGGGGCCACGAGCGCTTGTGTAAAAAGTGTCTCACAATATTTATATTTATTTATTTTATTTTGAAAAAAAAGTCGAATCCATTACCAACATTTGCTAGTTCAATATTTGTTTTAAGCTGGAAATCAAAACTCGTGAACTGCGCAATACCAGCCACATACACTACACCTGCATCATAGAGCCAATGAAGTGAAGTAACATAGGTCACGTTAATGACAGTCATATTTGTGACATGTTCACACACACACACACACACATATTTTATTTAATTCTTGTCTCGCAGGAGCGACTGTCATCTGACCTCCCAACCCCTAGGTACATTGTTTGCTTGTCTGTTGGTCAGCAGGTGCACCCCTTGGGTTTTATTGCGAATTTTGTTCTCAACGCAATAAATACATTTGTGAAAATCACTTGTCATAAATAAAATCAATTACGCCATCAATTTGTTACGTTATCTCACCGGCTTAGCAGAACTACAACGAAAGGTACATATACCGCCTCGAAACAGTGTAAGCGAGGTAATCCCCAATTATTTATAGTTATCCTTGTAAGTAATCGCGACGAGATTTGCGGGCCTGAAGCCCTTATGTAGTTTGTTACTAGTTACTAGTAAATTAATTGTCTGCTGAACATATATTTGATGACTAAATACAATGAGAACGTATTTACGCATGAACATGCTTTTAATTATACATATTACTAGCTGAATCACCCGGCTTTACCCGTGTCATACTTCGAACCCCGTGGCACCAATTTAATCCCGTAGTTTATTCATTTCACAATTATGTATGAATATTTTCCAAATTTGTTGACTTCTTTTCTACTCTCCTACGGGAATTATGGTTTCCTACACGAAATTGATTTCTCTGCAAATATATAGCTACAGCTACAACAAAATATGGAACATTAATATTTTGTAATGTGCTTATGAAACAATACCAACTAGTAAGTTACAGATATCTACGGTAACTTTGTTTCACATTAACACTCATACCAATATTATGGAGGAAAGTTGTAAGTACCTACCTATGTATGTTACGCGTGGATACATTGGGTGAAATTAGTAGGCTACTAAGAGTTTCCCACTAATTTCATTCTAGAACTAATCTTATTACTTATCTAATCTACTCTAGAAACATTGACATATTTCTTGTTGCAAATATTTTTAGCTTTGTCGTAAGCTAGGTTATCACCAAGAGCTTTCGTTAGTAGGTAGTGGACTTATCTATCTATGGATTAAAGTATAAGACACGCAACATTTGAATGTGAAAGGCCCCACCATGCTCTCCGGAGCTCCAACGACCATTGAGGGTCGTTATCGGAGCTATGTGGGATGAGATAGCGGCCCTCTATCACGGGTCGTTGTCTTTGCTTACTATCAGGCGGACGACGCAATTTTGACGTGCCAAATAGAAAAAAAAACAACCTTACCTGCTAGCTGTGCACCTGCTGACTAACGGACGAGAAAACGACTCAGCCGCCCTTACGGGGTTGGTCGGTCAGAGGGCAGTAGCTCCCAACAATGCCTTAAATTTAAAGTCAAACGTTAGTTGCTTTTGACAGTCAAATAAAAGTGAACCCCAGCTCCAAATCCAGATAGAGTTTGAAAGCAACTGGTAAAACACTTAAGATGAAGAAGAAGATATTAGTTGGTCTGGATAATGGATATTTATTAGGACTGGAATCCAGAGTAGTGTGTTGAGTTGTCCATTAAGTTGTTATCTGGTTCTGAATTACAGTATTAATGGTTTTAAAACGACGCATATATATGTAATTTCATTTGGGATTTACATTTCAATGAAGTGTAATTTGAAAGGATGAGATATGGAGGACTTTGATCCTCATATAAAAGGAATGTGATGACGTCATATAAAAGGAACGAAGCATTAAGCAAATAACATTATAAATTCAATTTCCTTTATAGAACAGTAACTCAATTATATTCTACAATGTTACGTCAAAACCCTCCAAGTCCCAGCGTTAATGCAAACTTAATAAGATAACTAACAAAGGAGAGTTTTGTATTCTAAAATCAAATAACTGTAAAACGCTCACACTCACAAAGACACTTGTTTGTAACGCTGCTCCCCAAAGATTGTGTGATTGCTATGCTGTAATCGCCAATATAATATGATAGTTTATCATTTAAAACTCAACCTTATGTAGTAGGCATAAACATTAATAGATATGCAAAACTATCTGTGTATTTCAATGAGTATCAGTTTACTATTCCAAGCACGCGCTCACTCGCGACACGGGAAATAATGGGGGGTAGAGTGAGTGTTCTAATGGCCATCGGTCTTTAAGAGCCTGTGTAAATTCCCAGAAGAAATGCTTAGTTATTTAGGATAGGGCTTTAAATGAGCCTGGACAGAAACTGTCCGAATTAACACTGAGGTGTGGTGTACCTCTACCTAGCCCAAGGGAGATGTGGTGATTTGTTTACGAAAGTAAGAAGCTTGTAAGTAAGTACATATTACAATGTAAAAGTGTAAACTTGTTAAACTATGTTTTATGTATTGACTTTTAGAAACATGCAAGTCCAGTTTTTCAGGCTCTAACGGACCTTATGGTATGCGAGCATTCCGAACGTGAGTGTGAGGGTGATAAATATCCAAAAAAATGTACCAAGTGAAACAAAAAATTTAGCCATTCATGTTTAAAATATAAATATTTATCAACAATTCAAGTATTGTTTAACTCTCGTAGCTGGAAATCAAACAACAACAATAATTATGGAATTTTGAATTTCTATTTAGTAGAGTGGTATAATGCAACTCAATTGTGAATCAAATATCTGCAATCGATTGTGCTGAAATTACGTATACACGTTTAGTTCTACGAAGTATTCCAATCTATACGTTTAGTTTGGATGACATGACAATGCATGATTAGCGTGGTGGACAATGTTGACGTCGATCTAAATCCAACTGATGCAATAGTCAAGATAGCGCACTAATTATTTTGCTTGATTTCCTGAGATAAAGTCTCAAAAAAAAGTGACGTCACTCTAAGGTCCGTATTCCAGAACGTTTCTTAATACTCTTGCCTTGCCTTACTTTTGCCTTATAAATACTGCTCTCAAGCGTTGATTGAGTATTGAGAAACGTTCTAGAATACGGCCCCAAGTGTAATATTGCGACTAAGTGCCTTAATAATTTTTTACTATATGGGTTTCAAATGTAAGCATTTGTTTTTTTTTTACTATTAATTATACTTCTCAGACATTTATATTAAACCTTGATATTTTTTTAAATTTATTACTAACTACTAGATATTTACGATTTTCTGGCCAAGTCACTAGGTTAGGTTAACTTAAAAAAAAATGGAGTAGGTAATCATTTCTATTTCACAGAACACAACGTATTTTACCTAAAACAATCATAAATAACCTGTAGAAGAATGCTCGCAAGGGCTAACCCGCTAACCCCTCTAGGGACTAATAGGGAATTCATTATCCTTTGTTCTCGGTCCAACCTTGCTCCCTCAGAAGACAAAGTCGCTCTGATAAAAGTAAAGGAAGTACGTCCAAAATGATATAATGTCTTGTTTTTGGGTGGTAACTTTTATTAATCAGTCACAGCGGCAGCAGTTAATATTATACAACTTTGATTAGATAGTTATGAATTAAAGATCAATTAACTAAAAATAAGTGTGTCATATTTTGGATTAAGTTAGTGTTACTTTTACGTATCATTTACGCCTTTATCTCCAAAGAAATTGATGCTATAGACAAAACGACATATCATATCATAGACTAAATAACATACACGACAAGAGCTACAAAATTTGGCACAATGCTCACAAATTAATCCTTAAGCACCCACACCAAAACCAGGCCTTAACAAGAAAAAAATCGCTACAATACTCAATCGCGAATCCAATATCTCTGGTTTTGAATAAATTTTCTTCCCTATTAACGTCTTAGAATAATGTTTTTGGTAACATTTACATACATACATATGGGCACGCCTTTATTCCCGAAGGAGTAGGCAGAGGCATATTATACGCCCACTTTTCACCGTATACATTTTTGTCCCACGTAACAGGTGGTGAGCCCATTGTCGTGCGCTTTGAGCGTTGCATTGGTAACATTTCTCTGAACCAAATTTCTTGGCTTAGTTGCTAAAATATTTGGAGTCCACTTTATTACTGCAAACTGCTTCTATATATTGAGGCATGGATTCCATCACAAACCTATATATCATGCTTACTGTCTTATATGTCAGTAATAGTATGTCATTATGTCCGGTACAAGTGTGGTTAATTTGTCCATATAGTGTTAAAAAATTTCAAAAGTCAACAAATAATGCTAAATGGATGTTAATTACGAAAAAAGTTATTCCTATATAACAATAAATATGTAAGGGATGCACTTAATTTACTCGCAAAGTATTAACGTTTAAAATAAAATATTAGTAAGAACCAATCCTCGCAGTAAAATAAAAAAAACCATACTTGTTAATTATGTCTGTCGCAGGCCATTGCATCTGAGTCTATCAGGGCCGTATTTTAGAACGTTACTCAATACTCAAGAAACGCTTGAGGCTAGTTTTGCCATATAAATACTACTCTCAAGTGTTTCTTGAGTATTGAGTAACGTTCTAAAATACGGCCCTCAGAATCGTTAACAAGCGCGAGTTTACATTTGTACATCACGAGACGAGCCGCGAGCCGGTTCGCTTTCAGGGTATGATCGGCTATCTATCGGAGGGTCCTTTTGACTCACCTATCTAAAAAAATTATTTAAGGGCTATATACATCAGTTTAAGGGTATGATCAGTTCTCTATAGAAGGGTCCTTTTTACTCACCTATCTAAAAGAATTATTTAAGGGCTATATAGATCGGTTTCAGGGTATGATCAGCTCTCTATAGGAGTGTCCCTTTTACTCACCTATCTAAATGATTTTTTTAAGGGCTATATAGATCGGTTTAAGGGTATGATCAGCTCTCTATAGAAGGGTCCTTTTTACTCACCTATCTAAAAGAATGATTTAAGGGCTATATTGATCGTTTTCAGGGTATGATTAGATCTCTATAGGAGTGTCCTTTTACGCACCTATCTAAAAGAATTATTTAAGGGCTATATACATCGGTTTTAGGGTATGATCAACTCTCTATAGGAGGTTCCTTTTTACTAACCTATCTAAAAGAATTATTTAAGGGATTATTTATTATTTATTAGGATTATTAATAGATTGGTTTCAGGGTATGATCAGCTCTCTATAGGAGGGTCCTTCTTACTCACCTATCTAAAAGAATTATTTAAGGGCTATATAGATCTACAGACCAATTCATCACATCAAAAACAGGCGAATATACACACTATACAATTATCATTGTTTGTAAGCGACATCTCATTCAATTTATGTGTATCAAAGAGAGAGATTATGAGGTTCTTAAGTTAGGCCCTGGTAGTGTCTAACGTTTACGAAAGATGGCGCAGATTGCAGTTCACATTACATTTGTAATTTACAACTGAGACTTTGAAGAGATGAATTCATATCATTTTTAACAAGTTTTTTTTTTTTTTCAAACTAGACAAGAGAACAAGTTTAATAGGCTGACTCTGTCGGTGACCACCACCGATGAAATCTGATCGAAATGTCAAGCAACACAACTTTTAATTAATTATGTACACCCATGACATTTTGTAAGCGCCGTTAAAAATCGTTTCCTTAAAAATTAAAGAAATGAAAAGTGTTGCTCAGCGCAAAACTCGCGAACGACGGGCCGGTTTTAATGACATTTTATCTTGTCCGTGAAGGTCCAGGGACTGTTATTAACTATATTTGAAGCTAATAAAGTTTTAAAAAAACATTATACGTGCAAGCCTTTGGTTGCATGTCGCACAAGGCAACTAGTTCCGAATAGTTAAATTCAAAACCTATGCTACGTAAAAGTCAATTTACTTCTTTATTCCCGAAAAAGAGATACTATGTATACACCTACATTGAATCACCAAATGTATTTTGCTCCAGGTAATTAGTCTATTGCCGTATTGAAATGAACAGGCGCAGGTTGAGGCTAACTGCTGTTCAAACTTTTAAGTCGTCTAAAAGGCTTTCAACTTGGTTTAACAACTGGAATATTACTAGCAACCGCGATCAGCAGCATAGCGTGCCTTCTAGAGCTAGAAAACAATCATAAAAAGAAATTCCACAAAGTTGCCACCCAGCACACATCTCAGGGCCAACCATAGCATCTTAATGCTTATCGCAATAATCTTTTACAGAACACTAAAGGAAGCGAGGCCGCAAGCGCTTCAAATACTTGTAAAAATGTGTAGTAAACTTTTAGCACCAAAAGGAAACGGACTTCAGGTTGTAAATCCAAGTAGGGTGTAAAAACAACTGAAAAGACCTTGAACTTGATGAAGAAGATAGCTATTATATTTCTATTTTTATTTTTTTGTTTTTAACTAACTTACACGACCGAATAAAATCCCACATACCTAATTACTTCGACGTTTACTTGAAGTAAAACTGTCTAACGCCTGATAGTATTTTATGAGCAAGTTATTCTCATCTACCGAGAGAAGGCACGATACGAGTAAGTTGGTGCCAGCTACTAATAACATAGTTGTCGTGAGGGCTTTATGGATGGCTTGAAAACTTATAATCTAACTCTACCTAACCTCAAAAGGCTCACCTACATAGAGTATACATCTATACTCTACGCTCACCTATATCTAGGATATATTATCTATACCTAGACTCATCTATACCTAGGATAAATTACCACTACTGGAATGTGAAACTTATGAAAGAGTAGTATGCTTTTGCCAGGAGTGGCTGTATGTTAATTTTTACTTTTTCGTTGTGGAAAAAAGCCCAACATCCAGCAATGTAAGGTCGCATACGCCATAGCAATGTCCGTTATAGATGTGCGCCACTTGCAGGAGAGATAGATTTGGGCCACGAAGATCGTGGACGTAATGGTAATAAAACAACATACATTAAAACTGACCACTAAAGTTTATAAATCACTAGAGTTTATTTGATAAATAGATACATGAAAAATTGTTATTATATTAGTCTAAACAAATAGATATGTAAGTACTTAAAAGTGGTTTCCTGCAGTGAATGCAGGTTCGAATACCCGCCCGCGGAAACACGGGAAATTTTATCATTTAAAGTTCCATTCAACGCTGCGAGTAAAACTTATTCTACTAGTATTATAATATTGTATTGTTATAGGACATTGGGCATGTAAAGTTCATACCAAGATTCCTCCTTCTTTGCGAATCCTGTAGTACACAATTTTAGTGAAAGGGTATCACGAGTACTCAGATCGAGAAATTTGGCAGGTCATAGCGGCATCCTTGAGTCAGCAGTATAATCCAGAGCGTTGGGCCTCAATTCTGCTCTTTTATAGATGCGCGATCCACTGTCGTTACACTGTGATTCTAAAAAAAAATACTTTATGGATTTATCGAAATAATAATAAATTCTAAAAACTTAATGGCATTCTCTGCTATTTTCACTTAAAACGATGACATTTTTTTTGTAATTTTGATTGTAACACTCAAAATAAATACCATTTTTAGAATGAGAGACTTACTCTAACATAAAATAGCAGATAGAGGTTCAAATGTGTAGTAATGCCAAATGTAAGTAAAGCCAGTGTAGCAAGCAAAGATCCGCTGGGAGAGTGTCATCGAGGAATCATGAGCAAATTTTAATAAGCCCGAGCCCAGAAACTCTAGAGACCTCAAGAAACAATGGACTTCAATAAACCATCGCCGGCCTTCAAAAATAGAAAGATGGTCATAGCTGTATCCTTAATTTTTTCCACATTTAATAGAATACCTTTTCTAGATTTATAAGTAGACTCGATTTTTTTATTTTTTTTGATACCTCAAAACTTCATAATTTACAATAAGTGTAATACACCTATGAGGCTGAAGACTCTTACCGACTAAAACCACACGTTTGCCCTCCTTCTGCCTCATTGCAGGAGTCCCGGGAGCCCTTAAAAGGATAGCCTTAGTGCTCCTGATAGATTTTGTCGACCAAAGTAGAATATACCTTACTTACTTACAAATAAAATTAAACGTGTTTTGTTGACTTACGCATAGGTAGTGAATACATAAATAAAAATACTAATAATTTTACTGCTGTTGAGTCCTACGATGCGTGACCCTGAGGTATAAGCACACAAGCTAAGCAAAAAAAGTAACTCAATATCATCCACTCTGATAATCTCTATTTCAATACGTTTAAGTATATTATTGAACATCATAGATATGTTAGATACCGGTGTTTAGTACACAGCTCCGCATGTAAGCGTTCTTGTAATTCTCTATGAGACAAGTTGCTTTTAATACTTGACAGGGGTGCTGACCTAAGGGGTATATAGTACTATAAACAAAGTTATATTATTTTGATATTTAGACCATTAGCAACTAGATAATACTGCTGATGAGTTATTTATGGGTATTCAACGATGAACTTAAATGCCCTATTAATATAAAATAAAATATGTGTGTACCAGAGTACATAGGTAAGAAGTGAAACTTCTTTACGACAATTTTTTTACAGCTATAAAATTTCTCTTATACGTCGATAAAGCAGTTTTAGTTCAATCAATAAATAAATATAATAATTTGCTAGATAGAATAAACACTTTCAAAGCTAAGTCATCTTCATTATTCAAGCCCTATTTTAGTCATTTTGAAGTTCACTTTATTGCTATGTTTTATTTATGTACTATAATGATTGTCTCAACATTTATAATTATTTTATGCATATATATATATTTGTATGGTTATATATCATCTAAACAAATATAATAAATGCTAATGTCTCCATTTATATAGCCGTGACTCAATATTTGTTAATTTTACAGTTAACTTGCATTAAATATACTTACTAAAAGCCTTATTAATCAATTTAGAAAAAAATAGGACGTATTATGGGGCATAATCAAAACATGATCATTTATCTACGCTTATATATTACCCACTAAACAGAAATCAAAAAGCATCCAACAACAAATTTACAATCTCACATTTTTTAGTTCTATAAAATTTAATGTGATTTGATTGGGTTACTAGTTACGAGTATATGACAAGGAATTAATTGATATAATGTCAAACTTAGGTAACTTATAGTGTAATAATGGATTTTATAAATTTGTCTGACTCAGAATAAACTACTTTAGATTTTACAAAAATGCAAAAAGCAGATTATAATTCTTATCCCGTTTTGCCACCCCTGGCGCAGTTCAGTTGGGTTCAGTCAACTTTCCTAACGCTTCCCGGTTGCACCTCGCCACTGCAGTCAGTCGCACGACCATAGACCGGCTAGCATGGTATGTATTCATTATTTATTATTTTTTATAGTTTTGAAGTTTAAATAGGTACATGTGTTTTTTAATAATATTTAAATTAAGTTAAAATGTAGTTATAAATCTAAATAAGAATAGATTTTTTAAGGTGACAGTACTACAAAATGAACAGAATTATAAACAAAATGCATTATCTACGATTTTTTTGTCAATAACCTTTGTTGCTTAGTTAGGTTAGGTTAGCCTATTTGTAATTACAGTGTTAGGTTTGGCGCGGTCTTCCAACGTGACGTATTTTTTATTTAGAATTATTAATACATACTTAGGTAGTTTAAGATTGAGTTTCTTTAATTATTTTTACTTTTTAAAGGGAACATACAATGATATAAACAATATTAATTTATGGGCAAAATCTTACGGACTATTGGTTAACCCTACGAAATCTCAAGCGGTCATTGTTGGTATACATATTGAATCTGTTGGGTAACCAATCTCTCTTACAAATATTTTATGACTCGTTTCCCATTGCATTTGCTTAACAAGTAATAAATCTTGGTGTCCACATAGATCCTTATCTTAACTGGGACTTTCAGATTGCAGAAGTAAGCAAGAAGATCTTCTCCTCATTTCAATCCCTCAAACGTCTCCAGAAATTCCTACCTTTCGAAACAAAAGTTACTCTTGCGCAATCCCTCTTGCTTCCGATTTTAGACTATGCTGATGTCTGTTACCTTGATGCAAAGGAGGAACACCTTAACAAACTTGAACGCCTACAAAATCTGGGCATTCGTTTCATTTTTGGTCTGCGTAAGTACGATCATGTTTCCGAATTTCGGGCAAAATTGAAGTGGTTACCTATTCGGCAGCGTCGAAACCTTCATATTCTTTCACTTCTCTTCTCTATTTTACATAACGTTAATTCGCCTTCCAATCTACGAGAGCGGTTTCAATTTCTTGTTCACAGGGATAAGCCCTGTCGCACTGCCTGTTCACTTCTTCTTCGAACTCCTTCGCATAGTTCTGGTGTTTATGACGAGTCCTTCACTATATACATTCTACACGATGGCTCCTTTCTCAAATTATTTAAGTTAATATTATTTATTTATATTTAGTTATATGTATATATTTTATATATCAGTTTTGATATATATACGTATGTGTATGTATGTATGTATTAGTGTAATATATGTATGATTTTTATATTTTCATATAAAAATTGAGTTTATGCCTCTTCATTACACTTTCATATCAAACACAACTAAGGTTTGCTGGAAGAGAACTCAATTCTGAGTTAAGCTCGCCTTTGTACATTATTATTATTATTGTAAAGTATTAAAAAAACTAATCTATATTTTTTATTATTAAAAACAATCTAAAATTACAGTTAAATATAATAATAAATTCTAAAAGGTTTTAACGTCGGGGTTTTCTTTTGATTTAATTTATTATTTTATTTTCTCCTTTAATAGTATAGATTTTGATAATATAGATGATTATTATAAAATAGATTTTGTTAAGTAGTAAATATATATATAAATAAGTAATAGTAAATATAAATAAGTAATAGAAAATTTTCTTCTCCCCCCACATACTATTTGCAGACATTGGGTATTCTCCCCACTTTTACCCCTAGAGCTTTTACACAGCTCAACCGATTTTTATTGAACATATTATTTTGTAATGTGCACGTGATGCGCTTTCATTTAAGAACCCATTCAAGTATATTTTGCAGTCATTCGGTTATTTTTCCCCACTTTCATACCCCACAACTGTTAAACGGCTCCACCGATTTTCATCAAACATAGCTAAAATCACTCCCGACTATTTCACCCTTTGAACAAAAACAAACAAAATAAAAATCAGTTCACCCGTTCGGGAGCTACGATGCCACAAACAGACACACACACACACAGACACGTCAAACTTATAAGACTCCGTAACTTTTGCGTCAGCGGTTAAAAATTGTCGTTTAACTGTGTTTTTTACAAAACATGAATTTTAGTAAATATATTAAATTTTAAAGATTTTCTAATTGTTTTGAAGCGCTCGTCGCATCACTGACTCAGTGTTCTGTAAACGATCACTGCATTAAGCAACTTTTACTTTGGCTGGTCACGGATGGGCGACCACTTTGTGGCATTTACATTTGCGAGCGTTTTCGTGCTTCGAAAGGCAAGTTACGCCGTTGGTCCCGATTGCAGTCGCTAAGTCAAGTCGAATGAGTCGGGCTTGAAAACTTTCAAGAGCAGGTAGCTACAAATCTGCGTCTGTCTATTTTAACCTATTATGTGGAACAGGAATACACACGGTGCAAAGAGGGCATATAATATGCCCCTGCCATCCCTTCGGGGTAATCTATAAACATGATTTTTTATTTTTAATGTGTAGGTCTGAGAATAGATTATTATAAGAGGTCAAGTAGTATTATATACTTAACTTAAAATATTACGATGGCAGTTTGTGTAACGCTTTGTTTGTTTATTGCGTTAATTAATAGCACTTAGATTTTTTGACGCGGGGAATGCGTTTACGCATCGTCATTTTTACTGCAGGGGCAGCAGGAACGGTTATTGGGACACCCGGCCCTTGGGGGCCGTACTACCCACTAAACCATTTTTCCAACCGGGTCGCAGGATAGGCCTGAAGGCTATTTACGGCGACCCGTCTTAGGGAATGCGCCAATATGAGGCTCTTCTCGGGGGCTAGATGTGCTGCCCCGTAGGATCTCCTGGAGGAGATTAGCTTGTGTCCGCTTCGAGCCGTCCTCGACGTCCCTCTGAGTGCAGAGGGGGTAGAGAGCGATTGAACGGGCACTAGAAGGCACCCGAGAACACGAGGGGTGCCAGCCGCCAGAAGGACTTTATGAGCGGGGTCACTTGACCTTTCGTCCACGGCGGGCTCGTCCCAAACGTACACACAGAGAGCGTACGTTTAGCCGTGTCCATGACCTCGCTAGGGCAGTGACGGCACACGGAGTCCAGCCCACACCCGTAACCTCCCACAGGTATTTGGCACAACAGCCATGACCTGTAAGAAGCTGAGTGAGGTGGTACGTCGGAGTACAGTGCGCCCTCTCTACCCACTGTCGTAAGACAGGCCGGATAGAGCCCACGAGCCGCGCACTCGCTGTGGGGCTTTTCAATCTTTCGTCCCACTTCCGGAAGAGATAATCGCGAGCTGTCTGTGTTCAGCGATCGATCTCCTCTGGAAGCGGTCGACTCGAGATCCCACGGGAGGCTTCCTGCTATAAGGCACGCCACCTCGTAAGAAACGGTACGATACGCCCGTAGTTCGCTTGCTATAGATTCATCAATCGCTTCATACATGCACGTCTAGGTATCCGAGTACTTTTGACATTTCCGTTTTTGAGCAATAGCCACTATTGGAGCTACACAAACAGGTACTGTATGTCACGAAAGTGAAAATGCTGCGGTGGATGTGTGGTAAGCAGGTGAGTCACGCGTATGGACCAGAAATCTTGTAACAGCGGCAGCATTCATGACCGTGACATTGCAGATAAGTTGCAAGATATTTGCAGCAACTGTCGAGCTACGTTGGGAACAAATGTCTGGCCATGCTGTCCCCGCTGGGTCCCGGAAAGTGGTTAAGACCCCAAACCTGCTGGTTTAATGTTCTAAGGGATGCTGATGACCGTGTTTAGAAGAAGAAGTAGGCAAGCCGACGCCGGGCGTCCCTTAACCAACTGTAGGCAGACACTCGGATGATAATGATATTAGAGCGCGATATAGTACAGTTTACACGCCTTGTTCTGGGTGATCTTTATTTCACAAATGTGTAGTGTGCAGAGGTTGCCTGCCGAAAAACGTTTAGACTTTTTTTTTGCCGTACGTTATTTACGCAGTGCCGTCTGATCCAAATTTAGCTCATAATAAGTTTGTGTTGTTGTCTGTACAGCTAAATATTTGATAGTCCGATTGGGATTTGAACCCGAGCCCTCAGAAACTGCATTTGCATTTAGTGTAAGCGCAACTGAGGCAGTTCTACAATATACATTTCATAGTATTATTGTTGTTTTATAAGTTTTATTATCTCTGTACCAACTTTTTATAGTTTATTTTCCAGTACGATATAATATTATTAAACGTAATTGCAAACTTGGTAGAGAAAGATATGCATAGGCCATGGATCCCGTTTTCGTTATTTTATAATAGCAGTAACTCATTTTCATCATCTTGTTAATTATGCATTTAACTGTTACAGATGCAGTGCTTCATCTGTTTCTCGTATATGATGGTTTTATGCAGTGCCAATCCTACAAGGATTCCAGCCGTAAACACTAATCATGAGCAGCGTTCCTTATTTCGGGATGTTATAGAATCTCTAAGAATACGTTCTCATCTACCTGAAGATATAAATCCAAATGATGGAAATAATTTATCCCAGAATTACGATAGATATGGATTTGAGGATGAGCCTTCTCATTTACTAGATGACTCAGGCTATATTCCGAGAAGAAACGACAGAATTGAAATGCCTCCCCTAAAATATCGTTTTCCAAAAAACATTAATATGGAATCAGATGAAAAGATTGAATCAAAAGAAGTAATGGTGTATATAAATTCAAATTTATCTAAACAATTAACACAAAGACCAAAGAATGATAAACTATTGAAACGAACTACGGCAAACAAAGTCAAATTGCCAAATGGGAACAAAGAAAATGAAGCAAATATTACGGAACCTAATCTTGATGATGGTTTTCCTTTTAGTAATATAATGCATGGTCAAAGTCAAATAGGTAATAGAGAGTCACAAACAGTATTGAAGCCAACAGTGATTGTTAATTTAAGAGGTTCAGTGACACATAGGGATAGTGACATCAAACTCGAAGGAAGAGAAGGTGAAAAGATGGAAATCGAAAGAGGTGTACCCTTTCAAAACGTATTCAATATCAAACAAGAAGTGAAAATTGGCAAAGATGTAGATAATAGAAAAAGTTCCTCAAACAACCGTCCCACTCCTACAAAAAATCTTTCAAAAGTAGAAGATAACATAATGATATGTGAAACATCAGCTTGGAAGTCCGACATGGCAGAAAATCGTAAAAATAATGACGCGTTTGAAATACTGTTTTCTACTTAAAAATATAATATTTATGCCATTCTGTGGTCTTCGTCATTGCCGATTAGTGACTTTTTTACCATCATTTAAGCGATCTTCTGTACAGAATTATTAAAATAAAACGATTCTCTTAGACTCTTTATTACATAAGTATATTTTTGTAGTTATTGTAGCTAGTGAGAACATTTTATGGATCATATTTTTGGTGATCAATCTCGAAGTTAAAACCGGTAATTAACTTAAGTACGTATTTGCCATTAAAACCTTTTTTTTTTAGTGTGGGAAACATGGATGCTATGCCGGACTCCTAACGACTGAAACCACACGTTTCCCTTCCATCCGCTATGGCCGGGGGTCCCGGTTAAGCCACGAAAGAATAACCCCAGGGCTCCCGATAGACTTTGTTCGCCACCGCTACCTATTCTACCGCTTTTTGGGGGTTCAAGTGTTATCTTGTCCATTGGGGGTTCAGGTATTATCCCACTTCTTCGAGGGGTAAAGGCCATACGTGTAACTCTCACACCACACCGTCTAGGGCCTGCTTCTATAAGAACGGTGAGCAGCCCACCCGCCGTCCTCATGCCCCCGGTCATGGAAGCCGGTAGTCTTGGGCGAAGACAAGTCTTCACTTCAAGTTCCTGTTAGTTAGCAGTTGCACTAGCAGCATCAGATGAGCCTGGCTTGAGTTCAAAGGATCTCAGTAGGGCCCCAACGCACGTTCTAATATTTTAGCAACAATACCTTAAATCTTAATTCTCATTAACAACGTAACACCACAAAATTTGCTATTTGATAAAGTCGGCCAACCTAACCTATTGGATTATTTTTTCAATATACGGGCCCCACTGTAGATTGGCGTCACTAGCTAAAGTCTAGCATTAAATTGGACCACGAGCTGTCTAAAGAACCAAAAACAATACGTTTGTGGTAATTTCTTTTTATAAAAATAGATTAACCTTTCACTGGCAGGTAGTAGATGAGTGGTGATTATAATCATATGGAGTAGAGTATCTTCTTTTTACCTTTCGTGGCGGCTAGTGGGAGGACCCTCCCTTTGCGTCGAAGTGTGTATTGTCACAAAATGAATTTAATACCTATGCTGCAGGAAAAGTGTGGAGTCAGCCGTTGTGATATTGTTAACTATAATATATTCTACATATCAGAATAAGCCATTGGATATGTTTAATCCCGTGAAACAATTTCCTGTGGAAAATGGGTACGGGAAAACTTCACCACTAGAGCAGAACCGCGGGCGTCAACTAGCATGAATGTAAATAAGTTTTCACCGTATAAAATACATTTTCGAGGTTATCTAGGAAAATCTGATTATAAATCAATTTTACATAATGATTGTTATTCCTGCAGCCTCAACTATGTAAAATTTATTTCGTGGCGTCGTCGTTAGTATTAATAATTATTCTGTGGTTTAGAGGCATCTAACAGATGTGAGAGGTACCTATTCTACCACGCACGTACGAATCCGTGTCTTGTATAATTGACATTTAAGTCCACTGGCGTGAAGAACCTCGTTCTGGGTTACTTTTCGACAGGAAAATAGTTGTTATAAAATAAATATCGAGTTAATGTTTTATATGAAGTAAAACATTAACTCCGTTTGGCCACGACCGCCACTCCCTCATAATCCGCCGCGACGCAATCTGGGCCCCTTGCAATTATAGCAAGGCGCGAGGTATCTGCGCCGGACCCCCCAAAGATAGTCGCCAAGCGATCCAGGGCCACCGGGCTTCCGGGATGAACCCAGTATGGCTCGGCGACTGCGACCACGTTGACGGACCACTGGGCGATGCTCTGGTACAGAAGATCCTGAGCATCGGAGCAGTGGTTCAGATTGATCTGCAAGATGCGGATATGTGCATTCATTAATGAACATCCATATCCGCATCCCGCCGCGAACGTGGGCGCTCTTGAACGGCACTCTTAATCCCCCCTAGGGATGAACGGGGCTTTGGCCTTGAGGCGGCGCAGGTCTTGCTGTCCACCCGGTGCTCAGCCGTCTTGCCCTACGCCACGCATCTAAAACAGCGTGGTGGAGCGTTACAGGCAATGGCCTTGTGTCCGGGTTGGCTGCAGCGGAAGCACCTATCACCTAAATCGACTTACGCTGTGCACTGCACCCCCACATGCCCCACGACCAGGCACCTGTAGCACCGGGACTCGCGGGGCTGCATTAGATGCACCTGCGCCTTGAGGAAGCCCCCAATGAGTAGGCTCCGTCCATCCGCAATCTTCTGAGCTTCCGCGACGGGACAGCTCACGACTACTAATCCGTGACCAGTTGGCCCAAAGCGAATTTCGCCTGACCTTATCTGATCCTGGGGGCAGTCGCTTGCTTCCACAACGGCGGAGATTATCTCCTCCATCGTCGCCGCGTCATCCAGACCCGAAATGCGTATACCAGCACATTTGTTGGGTCTGGTGACACGGACAGCGTCCGTGTCCAGCGACACCCTTAGCTTAGCCGCTAGAGCATCAGCCTTGGGGCCGCTGGTAGCGCCGGAGACCTCGAGTAGGCGTGTTCCGGTGCGCGTCGTTTTGCATCGGAGTCCCCCTTCTATCTCGAGGGCCTTTAGGTCAACTGAGGCCTTCACCTGCCTCAGGACCTCGGCGTACCCCACGCCCGCTCCAAGCCTTGTGTCGTCACTGTTAGGACGACGGCAGTGGAGTGCGGTGCGCGAAGCCTCTTCGGCGCATTTGGCGCCTTCGTCGCGGTGGCCTTTGCCGCCTTATTAGCCGCCTTTTTGGCGGCTTTCGCCTTCTTTTTCCCTCCCGCTACCTCCCAGCTCCCCTCTCTGGAGGGGTACAGGGGTGCAACGGAGGGACGGTTGTATCAGAGGGTGCCGGAATGCCGCTCTTCCCGGGTGCTGACTTCGCAAGGGCGGGGGGAGCGGAGGCCTTCCGCTTGGAACCGGGAGCCCCTTTTGTAGCAGTCACCGCCGTATACGACATAGGGGTCGTCAGCGGTGGGCGGTATGCCCGGTTCTCAAGGACGCCTAGGCGTCTTTCTATGGCCTCCAGTAGCTGGGTCAAGCTCGGTGTCACCTTGGAGGGCTTAGGATCAGGCCCCACCTTTGGCTGCACACGAGCTTGAATTTCGAGGGCCTTTTGGGGAGGGAGGTTCTTCACCCCTTGAGCATCCCCGGTCCCTTGAACCAGCTGTGTCAGCTTGCCCATTTCCTCCCGCATCTCCAGGAGTTGCTTGCGGGAGTCAGCAAGCTCGACCTCCAGGCTCGCAACCCGAGCCCGGAGTTTTTCCTCCTCTTCGGAGACGCTTCTGTCGAGGAGCTCCTCTAGGGCCTTAGTGGCGCCTGTGACGGCTTCGGTTACTATTTTCTTCCTGCCCTGTACATTTTTGGCGCCCTTTACAGCGTCAGAAATGCGAGCAAGAGCCGTTAGAAGCTCTCTCGCCGCTGGCACATCCGTGGCCTTGCCGCTGGGCAGCAGAGGGGCATGTATGCGCGGATTTGGTACCCGCCCCTTCAAATTGTGGAGGTCGGCTTTTCGACCTCTACCCGCGGTGGTAGCTATCACCTTGGCGGGTACGTCATCCTCACTGGAGGATATTGTCCCCGGCGACGAAATAGGCTTTTGCCTGATTCAGAGGATCGTGGCCTCTTCCTACGGAGACCCTCGGTCTCAGTGTCTATGCTGAGGACTTACTCGGCGTCAGTCTCAGCCGGGATTGACGCAACCTCTGCGTCCGTTTGGTTTTGAGGCACACCTCCGGGCCTTTTGGGCTTTGGTAAAAATCATTATTCATATTAGATCCCGCGAGTGGAGACGAACAGACGACAACTCCCCGGGTGACGCTCATTCCGGGGAGTGGGATGTATACTGTGGGGTGCTCCAGGTGTCCCACAGGTTTTAACGACTTCGCTGTCGGGTTTTAGAGACTTGTCCTTGTCGCGAGCCGGCCAATTAAGGCAAGCCCCTCGGCCCCCAGGACCACCGCGTACCAACTGGTGCCACCAGATGGGTCGCTGCGGATAATCTTAGGGGTTACGAGACGCAGGGGGATGGCTAGACCTCCCCAACACCGACGCTGGCAACGAATACCTGTAAGCCCCTGCGTGAGCAGAGAGCCTACACGTCCTGCGGTTTCTCCGCTCAATACGCTCTGCCTAAAGCAGAGTGTAGACGGAGCAACCCGAAGTGGCCAATACGGCCCCCTCCTTGGTGGACTATTGGCCGTGGGCGACAACGTGCGCCTCCAATAAAGTGCACATCGTCGTCCACGTTACCAGGGTGTACCACGTGGAGGTTGTCCTACCCAACACCCCCTGTATATGGCCTAGCATCTTTTAACGGCACAAGTTCTACACACAGATAACAATTTCATAGTAGGATCAGATGATCCTTACCCTAGATTTTTGTATGCCTGGCTTAAGTTACGTTATAATTTTTTCTATCTTTTCATGAGAAGTATATTCTTTGTAGTGACACATGAATTAAATGCAATTAAATCACGTGTAGTTGAAGTTAATGAAGTTGCAATTCTGGGTAATTCATAACATAGATCTTATCAATTATTTCTGGTCAAATCATCACTGGAGAAGTTAAGTTTAGGATTATGTGTTAAATTACTGACAAGACCAGAAGATGTTGACGGTATAGGTCGTCTACTAAGTCTCTGTGTTCAAAATCGCGAAGATATACATTTCATTTCATGATCTATGTGTAATAATCTATATTGGTAACAATTATGTTACATATTAATGTTATTTGTATTTTATAAGTATTTAAATATGTGAAAAGGAAAACCTACATTCATTGCCTTTCAGCTAAAAGGATAACACCATTTCAACTAATTTCTTGAGTATTTTATTCATCTTGTTGATTAAATTATTTAAATAAATTTAATAAACTGGGCACAATTGACAAAATTGATAAACTAAACTCACATGCCCGTTTTGTTTACACCATAAATAATTTTTAAGTACCCTTATACTCAAAACAAATATCACACTGTGATGTTCTATATAACATAAGTCAGACTTCTTACTTTAAATCGATTTGTATTTATAGTGTTCCTTAGACTATAAGTCCGGTTATGTTTTTTAGTTCGTCTCGTTATATGAGAATTGGATAAAGCTGATACAGTGCGCCACTTGAATACGGCATGACACGCTTGAGATTGACATATGTGCTTTAGTCAGATTGTGAATGGAACAAATGGTACGCCGGTGATGTCATAAAAAATAAACTGATAATTTTGATTTATGTGCTTTAGTCTCCCGACCCATGGATCTGCAGGAAGCGAAAGAAGTTTGCATAGATCGCGGAGCCCGGAGATCTGTCCTCTCAGAATACCCCGTCTGGGATACAGCGTAAAGTTAGTTTCATAATAAGTAAAAACGGCAAAGCCAGTATTACAAAGTCCGCCGTTCACTAGTCATACCTCACAGTGAAACACATTGGTAATGAAGTTCAACAGATCTAAAAACGGCCTAAGACCGCTAACACCATGTTCTTCATTTTAGGTATAAATACGTGGGTCGCTAACGGTTTTTTGTAATAAGATTAGACGAATAAAGTCTTGTAATTTGAACTATATATGGTGTTATGAACGAAACTAACTGTATTAGAAATCAAACGGTACATTCGACGATGTTATTTAAAAAATTTATATAAGTGCAGTTTTTTGTGGTTCTGAGTAGCTTGTAATATATGTAATTAGTCACCTTTTACTTCATATAAAACATTAACTCGATATTTATTAATCATCTTATGCTCATTAATAACAACTATTTTCCTGTCGAAAAGTAACCCAGAACGAGGTTCTTCACGCCAGTGGACTTAAATGTCAATTATACAAGACACGGATTCGTACGTGCGTGGTAGAATAGGTACCTCTCACATCTGTTAGATGCCTCTAAACCACAGAATAATTATTAATACTAACGACGACGCCACGAAATAAATGTAAACACATCTCGCCGAACCGCGAACAGCATCAGTTTGAGCTATGGCTCTCTGAACTGGACGTCGTTCTCACTGCATGCCGTCCTCGCCCTGTCCTGGTCCTGGGAGACTTTAACGCCTGGTCGACGGCTTGGGGCTTCCGCGAGACCAATGGCAGGGGGAGAATTCTGGAGGATTGGGTCACTACCCGTGGCCTAGAAGTCCTCAACCGGGGGAATGTCGCCACCTGGGAGCGAGGGGGACTCAGTTCAGTCGTGGACGTATCGTTCGCGACCCCTGATCAAACCGAATATCCACAGATATATTCGGTTTGACGTCTCCCCTCCGCCTAATCTACCGCCAGTAATTGCGAATCCCCCGGAACCGCGTTGGGCGCTTAAACGGCTAAATCGGGAGGCTCTCTACGACCTATAACGATATATAATCTCTACGACAATAAAACTGGCGGAGCTATGTGTAGCAGTGTATCGGGGAGCTAACCAATTTGCTTCTTGTATTTACAGGCATTTAAGAACTTTCGTATCTGATAATACGAAACATTAATCTTTTTACTCAGATACATGCGGCGGCCAGTACAGGAATTCCCATATTAGTTGTACGTTTACCTGGGCATCGGAAAATTATCGAGCAATCAAAACAATATTTCACAAATTCATGATTCCTGGTCACAACCATTCTAAACTATATACCAATCGTTACATTATAGAAAAAATAACTAACTAAACTAATAACACTAAACTCGATAGATCCTACATCCGTCCGCATAGGCGGTGATTTGGTCGAGCGCACGGACCAGGTTAAATACCTGGGATCTGTTTTTCACACGTCCAGTGTCATCGATTGCGATGTCAAGTCACGCATTGCTGCCGCGTGGGCCAAATGGCGGGAGATGACCGGTGTCATTTGTGACCCTAAAATGCCGATCCGGTTGAAGGGACAGGTCTACAAAACCATTATTAGACATGTCCTTTTACATGGCAGTAAGACGTGGCCGATATTGGAGCGACACAAGCAGGAGCTGCGTGTCACGGAAATGAAGATGCTGCGGTGGATGTGTGGAGTCACGCGGATGGACCGCATGAGGAACTCTCGTATCCGCGGCAGCCTTCACGTCCGTGACATTGCAGACAAGTTGCAAGAGTGTCGCCGTAATTGGTATGGTCACGTCTTGCGGCAACCGCCGGGCTACGTAGGTAACAAATGTCTGGCCATGTCAGCCCCGCCGGGTCCCGGTAAGAGGGGAAGACCCAAGAAGTGCTGGCTTGACGTCGTAAGGGATGACATGCGTGCCAATGGTCTCACTACAGGGGATGCCGACGACCGTGCGAAGTGGAGGAGAAAATGTAGGAAAGAGGACCCCGGGCGTCGCGAGACGCTACTGGGACAGACGCTCGGATGATGATGACATTATAGAAAAAATAATCGAAATTTTAAGTATTGCATCTACATGATTGGATACAGATGATCCGGTCTAGTAGCAAATTTAAGGTAGCAGTAATGAAAATTACACACTTTTTATTCCTCCTCAAAAGTCATCATCCGAGCGTCTGTCCCAGAGGTCGCCCGGGGTCCGCTTTCCTACTCATTCCTCCTCAAAAGTTTAAAAAAAAATAAAAATTCCAATGGGTTTCAGTTTAAATGACTGGAAAAAATGTGGCTACGCTATGAACAAGTACTCGGCATCATTTTTAAAAAGACACCCTCGATAAAGAGTCTCCTTTTTCTATCTTTAACTATAAAAGAAGGGGGTCCAGTATTCTCTATCTCTATCTTTTTTAATTCCTGTAAAATAAGTTAAGTTTTCGACTTATGTACTTTAGTTTGCCGACGCTAGCATTAATCGCTGTATCATGCACGTCTGGATATTCGGGTACTTTTGACCCTTCCGTTTTTGAGGAGTCTGCTCACGTGGTCTTTATATGTAAGTCTCGGGCTAACCTAATTCCTTAGTTACATTTTTACTTAAAACGAATCCGTCCCCACTATGGAGTAAAATACACAGGCAGCTTTATTTTACTTTTTAACAAAAAAAATCTTTGTCAATCATTACTCAATCATTTGTTGGTTCTATTATCTTTGGTGACATAACATAACTGCTAAATTGTGGGTGTATGCAGTATGCTTCCATTGATTGCCTCGGTAGTGCAGTGGTAGTGTATACGACTGCCGCACTGAGTTCCCGGGTCCGATTGAAGTTATTCGATCGAATTGATATATTTAACGTTCAAATAAGTAAGCTGCACTGTCTGACTATTCTGCACTCTCCGATACATAACATATCTATAATCTATACTGATGTTAATTTGTCTTTAATTAAATTTAAATAACATCATAAACACAAACCAAAATAAGGATAATAAGAATAAAACATTACTAAGAACACCGACTTTCTGACTTCATAATCAGGTAGAGAAATGTAATTCTTTAAAATGTTTACGAGTACCATGACAGAAGCGCTCGTGGCCCCGTTAACTCAGTGTTCTGTAAACGATCACATAGCATTCGCTATAGCCAGCCCTTGGATGGGTGACCACTTTGTGGAATTTACATTTGTGACCGTTTCTGTGCTTCGGAAGGCACGTTAAGGCTTTGTATTCCTGCCGAGGCTACGATTTAGAGTTTTTTTAAAACAGTGCGAATCGTAGAAAAAAGGGTTTCTGATTCTGAAAAAAATATATATATGATAGTTAAGGATTTAATCTAGTCAAAATGGCTTTCTGTTACAAAATCTAATAAACTTCAATTGATAGAAAAACATTCCAAAGTTGCCCCCTTTCGAAATGTTTTTTCAATGCCAAATCTAAACTACAGATAATTTTCATAAAATTTTTATACCCAACTATAGCTACTAAATATTTATAGACTTAATCGCTTACTTTGAATATATACAGTGATTTTTATAGTATAAATGTTTAAATAATACCAGATTCGCGCCGCTGACGCCTGATCAGTGGCGCGCTGGCGCTTACTGAGGTAGGACCTGTATCAGGTTTTTTCGTTGCGATCACCTTGTTATTTCTTCGCAATGGCACAGTATATTTATCAGAACAGTAAGCATTCCATCATTATCCGAGCGTCTGTCCCAGCTGCATCTCGCGACCCCCGGAGCTCACTTTATATAGTGTATATGAGAGTTTTAATATAAAATGAGCTACGTACACTTCACAGAAGCGTTAGAATTATCCCTGTAAGTAGTATAAAATCGAACCCGGTACCCACAGGTTAAAAGGCAGTTATATAATTAACTGAGCCAGTGGGCTGTTCAATGTATGTTTACCTATTTTTCCGCTAACTATTGACGATTTTTTTTTGTGTAACGTATACTTTCAATTTGCTTCTAAACAATTTTTATCAATAGATTCTGGAGCTTTAACATACCGACTGCCACTAGCTGAAGCAATCAGTGCAGTTAATATATTTAAGCTGCGCTTCGCTTAGTATAAATTATTTAAATTGTATCCAAGACCTTTGTTTTATTCTTGAAGTATAAATTATTTAAGTATATTAATAAATTTATTAGCCACGAATTTATCCCCGAAGGTGTGGCAGAGGCATATTGTGGTGAGCACAATGCCTGTGTTCAAATGGACAGGCAGAGACGGTAACTGTATACGCTTTTACAACAAGCTTCCCTGTGACCTGAGAAATTTACCTTTAAATAAATTTAAAAAGTTTATTAAAAACAAGCTTTGTGAAAAAGGTTTTTACTCCGTTACAGACTATTTGCAGGACAGGGACGCCTGGAAATGATCTGCTGGCAAAATGAAATAATATTAAATTGTAAATAGGCCATCAAAAAAAAAGCCTTACTAAGTTTCTTGCCGGTTCTTCTCAGGTGGGCCGCGTTCCGAACCGGTGGTCGCTTTAAATATTTTAGATAGTGTATGACATTTTGTAAGCGCCGTTAAAATGGTCTATGCAAAATAAAAATATTTTTATTTTATTTATTTTTTATTTTAGACTGTGGCGACTCGCTGTTGTAATTTTTAGGTCGCTGAAAGGGTATTCACTTGACTTAACGAGTGCCGATTGCAACGTTACTAGCAACCGGAACAAACAGCTTAACGTTTCCTTCGAAGGACGAAATTGCTGGTAAATGAAAATGCTACAAAGCGGTCATCCATCCAAAGTCCGAGAGAGTTTCTTAAACCAGTGATCTTTTACAGAGAACTGAGTTAGTGGGGCTACCAGCGCTTTTATATTTTTATTTTTACCCATGTTAGTAGCCTTAAAAATGTACAACATAATAACATAAATGTTATTAATTATTAGTTACATGAACAACTAATAATTAATAATCCCAACATTTTAACCCGAAGGTTTTCTGCGCTTTAGTGAATCTGGAGAAAACATTTGATAACGTTGTGAGAGAAACTCTGTGGTACTCCACCGTGTGGCCTGGCTGGCCGTCCACGCCATCTCCGGGCAGGATATGGTGGGGACGGCCAGCTGCTGCGGGCGATACAGTCACTTTATACGGACTGTAAAGGTTGCGTGCGACCAAGGGTTGAGATGAAGAATTTTGAAAAGAAGAACAGAAGATTGAAATGTTCACCTGGCGCCTCTTTTTGAATTCTGTTTGTACGTCAAACGGGGTTGTGTTATATCCGCCTTGGTTGTATTTTTCATAGTGTATCTAATAGTTGGCTGCAAAAGTTAAAAGATTATGATGTGTTGTAAAATTGGAAACTTTACAGTACATTGTCTGTTGTACGCTGATGATGCGGTAGTGATGGTCTCATTAGAAGCCGACCTTCAGCCATTAGTCACTAATATGAAAGTAGAAGTCTTCGCTGCATGTTAAACTAAGAATATTATTACGGTATTTGAAAGAGAAAAAGTAGGAACT
Source organism: Thumatha senex (assembly GCA_948477245.1). Taxonomy (NCBI): domain Eukaryota; kingdom Metazoa; phylum Arthropoda; class Insecta; order Lepidoptera; family Erebidae; genus Thumatha; species Thumatha senex. Next base: position 24,555,412 of record OX419724.1, read on the forward strand.
AATAGCATGATTTGGGTAAACCGGAAACGTTTAGAGCAATAAAATGAAGTTATATACTTAGGGAGAATGTTTAGCGCGAACAGAAGATGTGTTCTGAAGTACAACGGTGACTAGCTGCCTGAGACAGGGACATAACATTATGATTTTTTGATTTTGATATTATTTAAAAAAAATGAGTATAATGAGTATGTGAAATTTTAATTATTAGTTGTACATAAAGCATAAATTTGTTATTAAATATATCATCATTAACTCCTACTAATATTATAAACGCAAAAGTTTGTAAGTATGAATGTTTGATGATACTTACGTATAAAACCTACTGAATGGAATTAAAATATACTTTACAATAATATAGCATATCTATCAGAATAACACATAGGCTACTTTTTAACCCAGGAACAAGTTCCTTTAGATAACGGGAACGAGAAAACTTCATCACGTGGGCGGAGTTGCGGGCGTCAACAAGTATATCATAAACCTTTAATAAAATCCAACACAATAACAGAGATGTTCCATTTTGATTGCTACTGCCATTCATTTTTATTGTGGCGTGCCAGCGGAAAATATATCATCAATCTATCTTGCGGAGGCTGAGGAAGCGTTTTGGTGCTTACGCGACTTGGCCTACCTGCCCTAAGTCGTTGGTCTCGGTTGCCAGTAAAATGGCAGACGTTAAGCTTGGTTGAAGGCAAAAATGCATACGGTGAAATGTGGGCATATAGTATGCCTCTGCCTACCCCTTCGGGTATAAAGGCGTTGCAATATGTATGTTAGTATGTATGTATGTGTACCATGACAATGACTAGTAAACTTAAGGTGCGTAGATCTAAATGGTTAGTAACTTGATACAATAAGTGTTATAAGCCTACTTTCTGGTTTACCTTAGTATGCAAATAATCATACTGAACAAACCACATACTTTCTAATGTGAATACACAAGATATTTGATGTATTAAAAGTTCAAGAAAACACGAAGATATGACTACTATGGCTATCATGTTATTAGCAGCTGGGACTGGGACCAATGGCAGATCATGCAATTTTCACGGCAGTTACCTTTGTATTTGAGTATTTAACCGTTAGAGTACCATTTCATACTCTTAAGCACATACTAAGGTTAACAAAAAAAATGGATCGTCAAAAATGTCAATGCAACTTGCCTTAATTTGTTCCTGATGTAATTGTACCGGTTGCCAAGGTCGTTTATTATTAAATATCAGACATGTGCCTGTATGTCATTATGTCGGGCAACTTAGAACAAATAGCTGAGGATGAAGTTGGCTAAATGTCAAGGGAATAAATACATGGCATTTAATAAGATGGCATTATGTAGCAAAACTTTTTAATGTACAACTTTGTAGATAATCCCACCTAATTATTATCACTTCCACCTAAGTACTTGATTGACAAAAATCATCAGTTCACTGATGTACTAATTGGTGGTTAAACAAAATTACTTGCATAGAAGTTTGAGTAAATTTATATAATATGCTACATTTGAATAATATTTATTGGCACAATTTGCTTTATTTTCTTTTAAATTGTAATAGTTCGTTCACTTCATAAAGGAACTATAACAATTGATTTCATTATTAAATCAGAGTTCTGTTGCAAACAAGAAATTGTATGATAATTCTAATATAAGGTAATATGTTACCACGAGGAGATGCATATCAGGTCAGTGTTATGTGAAGTAGATCAGATTATAGAGATAATAGAGAGGAGAGCAGACTGAGCACCAGATGCAGAACATTTCTTACTCGTATTTTTATTATTAGAGTATTTTTGAATTAACTTATTAAAATTTACAAGGTTTCTCAAAGGTGTAAAGACAAAGGCCAAAATATTAGACCATTGGTATAAAACCTAAATACTTTCCTACCTACCTACATGACAATTAATAAAACAAAAATAAAAAAGTTCCTCAAACCAACTCTCCGCAATCACATTGTATTACATAAAATTGTGTTACATAATATTGGTCGTTTTATTTAATAGCATCATAATTGTACAGGTTAACATATTTACAGAAAAGAGTAACGAGAAAAATCTATTATAAGACTGACAATGCTGTGTAGGAGCCGAAGAATTCATCCCGTTACTTTTATTAAAATTTTCTAGTCCAAACTCGACGTTTATTTTTCATAAATGAAAATGTTGTATACTCGTATGACAGAGTCATTTGTTTAGTGTAGCCCTATCATTTGTCAAATTTCCATTAATTACTCTATATTAGGTTTCTATAATAGGTCTCTATAATAGGTTTTTATTGTTTAAATGCAACCTTATTTATCTAATATTTGAATATTGAATTAAAATATCGAATTAGCTAACTTTGCGATATTATATAAAAAAGTTCCTGTAGACCATTGGACTTCTTATCATGTTTTGTAATGGAATGTCCAAAAATTCAAGTATGTTTACTTTTTCAAACTTACTATGAAAAAACTAGCTTTATAACTTGTCATCAGTAACGTCCAATATCTTATTAAAATCTCACTAGATTGTTTATTGCTTTTAAAAAATCTCAGCAAATATTTTTACATTTGTAACCTGACTTAATATATCATAATAAAGATCACATTTACATAACATCGGTTTTTAAACTCGATCAGTTGAGTCACCATTGAAATTTATTTATAGTAGGATTCACATCGAACAACATAACGGTACTGCATAATGAAAATCAAATATAATTTTGATTTGTTATATATAATTGTTTTTTTTTTTTCTGGAAATCCGTTTCTCAAATATAGTATGGGAATCAAGCGTATAATTATGATTAGGCAAAATTTTAAAACTCAGGATCGCTTTAATTTGTTGAATTTGTTGTTAAAAAGATGAAAACAATATTTTGAAAGCTTGTCTGAAAAAGAGGATATGCAAGAACAGACTAGTATCTGGGAAATGAATGAAATTGGTAAGGAAGAAGTCATAAGTATGGAAGAAATAGTGGAAGCATTGAATAGCATGAAACTGGGAAAATCTGCGGGACTTGATAGGATCTCTGTCGAGATGCTGAAAGCGGGACAAGGCGTGGTAGCTTGCCATCTGTACTGCCTTTTCAACCTTTGTTGGAGGAATGGCAGCGTACCAAGAGATTGGTGTAAGGCTGTCATCGTGCCGCTTTATAAGAGAAAAGGGTCACAGCAAGAGTGCAAAAACTACCGCGGCATAAGCTTGCTCAGCATCGTCGGCAAATTGTATGCAAAAATCTTGATAAAAAGAGTGATGAATGAAACTGAAGGAAAAATGTGGGATACAAGCAGGATTTATGAAAGGAAGAGGATGTACGGATCAGGTTTTTTCCTTACGATGCGTGGCAGAAAAGCTTTTGGCGAAAAGTCAAAAGGTCTATTGCGTATTTGTAGACTTGGAAAAGGCCTATGATAGAGTGGTGAGGAATAAACTGTGGTTAATACTGGCCAGGTATGGAGTAAACAGCCACTTGATACGAGCACTGAAATCTCTCTATGAGGGCTCCAGTGCTTGTGTCAGAATCAACGGAGCTTGCACAGACTTTTTTCACATTGAAAAAGGTGTGAGACAGGGTTGTGTAGCGTCGCCGTTGCTGTTTAACCTATACATGGACAGCTGCCTGAAAGAACTGCAAGAGAGTATGTATGGTATAAAAATGGATGAACTGACCGTCAAGTGCCTCCTATACGCCGATGATCAGGTAATACTAGCATCATCGGCGGAGGAGTTGCAGTTGATGGTTAACATTATGTATGATGCGTTAAAAAACAAAGGAATGAAAGTGAATGTAAACAAGTCGAAAGTAATGGTTTTTGAAAGAGAAGCAAGTATGACGGATTCCTCAATTGTTGTGGAAGGAGAAAGATAGAACAAGTAAAAGAGTTTGTATATCTAGGTACAAAATTTGCGAGAGATGGAAAGTATGACTATGACATTGAGCGAAGAGTATTGGCAGGAAATAAAGTGAATGGAGCCATGTACGCCTTTATGAGCAGTCAGAACGTTTCAAAGAAGGCACGACTGGCTGTACTACTAATAATAATACTATTTAAGCCACTGCGTATGAGAGACGACTGGGAATCGTCTTCAAATTAGGAGGTGGTAAAGTGGCAAATAAATTTGCGAGCGACACATTGCAGTGCTTGCATTTTTGCATTTGATTGAACAGAATTATGAGAGCACTATAAACGTGCAAATTAAGCACTAGCTGATTGTATTTTTTCAGCTACAAAGTAGATTGTCAACTATGTAGTATTTCCTATACGTTTAGTACTGCATAGAAGAGTTGCAAAGCCGCATAGTGTTAAGATCATTGGGCGTGTTATCATTTATGGGTTATGAGCCATAAACGATAACACGCTCAGCAATGCACTCGTAAGTAACAATTCGAATTATAAATTGAATTAAAAAAAGAATATAAAATTGGTTATGAGTTATGTGTTAGATCAATATACTAGGGTAATTAATAAATGTATTTTTCTAGTTTTTGTTTCATCTGTAATGATGAAATGATAAAAAAAATTACATAAATTATTTTGAGAATGAAAGATTTGGTCTTATTTCCGTCACTAGTACGCGTACCTATTCGAAGAAACCAATGTCAGTATAATGTAAGTAGTACAAAATCCAACTTGACTTCAAAAATCGTTGAATCACAGGTAGGAAAGTCAATACATTTTTACATTATTTATCCTAAACTAAATAATGAACTATTTTTGATGAGCCCCCAGAATACGAACTGGTTTGTTTTAAGGTTAATGAAACTATTAGGCAGGTACCTTTATAACATATATGATGTACATTTTTTAGCCAATGGTACGCAAGAAAATAGTTTTAATACATAGTTTGATGAACTGCGTTTTTTGCACGTTACTAACATTTATATTCACTTAAAGATATATGATCTTACATCCTGTGAACGTATATTCCACGAAGGCTCTTATCTTTGTCCACGTATAATTCCCAGCACAATATAATTTACTGTCTAGAGGTTTATAGACGTAAAAAAGAAAATTTATCAGCTCCGACACATTTCATGGTAAGCTTTTATTGCATTAAGTTAGCTGCAGAAGCGCTCGTGAGTCAGTTAACACAGTGTTCTGTAAATGATCACTGCGTAACCTATTGCGGGCTCTATGTAAGCTATGTTTGATTTTAATAATATCGAGTATCTACAGGATAAAGGCTTAAATAAAAATGTTTGCCAAAATAGTATTTGAATGACAACTACATAGACCATTAGTTACCTACTCCTTGAGACGCCCTAGCACTCACATTCACTGTGTGTAGTGCTACCTCCTCAACATAACTAGACCCTAACAATGCAGCTTTGGACAGTTTCTCAAGGATAGATAAGGTCTTGAAAGAGGTCTTAGCAGTAAGGAGGCTATAAAGGCACTTACGTGTTCCCTTCGTATCCACCTTTATGACATACAACTAAGCAACGACTGTATGGCTACAGTCATTGCTGGTTCGTTCGATTATCATAGCACCTACCTATTAAGTTTCTTTACTTAGACTTTATTGGTTTCCCTGGGTCTAAATTCTAAGAAGTACTCGGTGGTGTACATTATAATGTACAGGTTTCCAATCCTGGTCCAATAAATATTTGTGTGGTTCGCAAAAGGCAAATAAATGTTTCGTGCGAGTTGTGTGTGCTCTATGTGTGTTATAGTAGTATTTACAAATATGGTACAAGGCGTCTCACGGCTATGATCCATGGTGCGCAAAAAATTTCTAAATTACAGGTAGAGTATCTTAACCACAATCAAAACAATTCTAAATAATTATTATCGTTGAAAATAAACATTTACATACTTTCAACCTATATGAATAAAAAAGTTAGTAGGTCGATAAAGATAGGCTTAATAAAGAGAAACTACAGAGCATTCATTAAGTATAAAATAATAATATGTTTCTTTGTAGAACCAGAACGGATCATTATTAACTTTTTTATCATTATTTATTTTTATGTGTCATTAGTAAGTAGGCAGTGCATGTTTTACAATGTTAAGTATGTCAGCTATAATTTTAAGGTCAAAGTAAAGTCCAGAAACTAAAGTTTTTATATCACCACCGTTATTCGCGTTGTTTACCTTGTAATAGTAACTGCTGCAATCTATATTTACACTACTAGATCGTCCATAGACTCGAACCTGCGACTTCTCACTTGCCGGATGAAACGCTTATCCAACTATGCTAGCAAGGACACTCAAAACTGATGAATCATTTACTTCTTTTGTCTTAAGGTAAGGTAGGTTTTAGTACTATCTATACTTTATACTATATTACTATATATTTAATATTATAAAGCTGAAGAGTTTGTTTGTTTGTTCGGTTGAACGCGCTAATCTCAGGAACTACTGGTCGGATTTGAAAAATTCTTTTTGTGTTATATAGCCCATTTATCGAGGAAGGCTATAGGCTATATATCATTACGCTACTACACTGGGAAGCAGAGCAGTAGTCATAAATATCGACAAATCGTGCAAATTTTAATGCATCATTGTAGAATTTATAAGCGACGGGATTAAATAGGTGCGACGGGAGGTCGTAATATTCCACGGGCGAAGCTGTGGGGGTCATCTAGTTAGTAATAATATTATAAAAAGTTTGTAAAATATATGATTATTATAATACTTACTTCTACACGCTCAAACGACTAGACCATTGTGAATAATATTTTATGTGCAGATGCAGATGACACCCTTGACTGAGGTTCCTTTGAAAAACAGGTATGGGAAAAAATATTTAAGAGTGGGTAAGTTTGTTACTTTTTCACGATCAAACGGCCGGACCACTTTGAATATAATTTTGCGTGGAAATAGCTGATATGGCTGGATTAACCATAGGCTACTTTTTATCCTTGGGACAGGTTCACGTGGAAAACGGGTTCAAGAAAACTTCACAAAGGTATTGATTTGTTATATTAGATTATAAGACATCAAAAACTTATTAGAATATAAATAAATATAAATATAAAATATAAATAAATATTGTTGGGACAACTCACACAACGCCATCTGATTCCAAACTAAGCAGAGCTTGTACTATGGTAACCAGGTAACTGATAAACATACTTATATATTTCTAAATACATACATATTATAGATAAAATGACACCCAGACACAGAATAAACCATCGTGCTCATCACACAAAGTTTTATCCTGGGTGGGAATCGAACCCACGACCTCTTGCGTAGCAGTCGGATGCACTCCCACCGCGCCACAGAGGCAGTCAAAAAAATAAGTAGAGTCTGAGTGACTTGGCGTTTAATTTTCAGCAGCTAACTTACTTCAGAGGCATTTATACGCACACATTGTACCGTAAGCATTTATTGTCCCACGTAACAGGCGGCGAGCCCATTGCCGTGTTGATAAGCGCAGGTTATGGCGACCTGCTGTTGAAATTTATGTCTAATGCCTTTAACTTGGCTTTCGAACTGCCATCCTATCCTATAGAATGAGACCTTTTTGTTTCTCTTTTGTCTCGCTTAGTAAGAAGTGAATTTAATATATTTCTTAAAGCTTGGTATTCCTGCCGAGGCCACGCTTCTGAGTTTTTTAAAACAATGCGAATCGTAGAAGAAATGGTTTTTGATTCTGAAAAAGAGATATATGTTAGTTAAGGATTTTGGATTGTCAAAATGGCTTTCTGTTACAAAATCTAATAAACTTCACTTGATAGAAAAACATCCCAAAGTTGCCCCCTTTCGAAATGTTTTTCAAACCAAATCTAAACTACAGATAATTTTAATGAAATTTTTATACACAACTATAGCTACTAAATATTTTTAGACATAATGGCTTACTTTGACTATATACAGTGATTTTTATAGAACAAATGTTTAAATAATATCAGATTGACAGATTCGCGACACTGAGGCCTGAAGGCCAATTCTCATAATTAATAAACATCACAGAATGAGCTGTTATTGAATCTATACTGAATTATGAAGTGAGTGAAATTCGGTATTCTCCTAACCAAAATTACAATAGCATGTTGGTTAGGTTTTAGTTAAATGATAGGTATGATTTCAGTTCAGACTCGTGTCAATCTCGCGATAAAAACATCATGTTACAGTATAAAACAGACAGTGCACCCATCACCCCTAGATGAACTACGCTTTTTTTTAAAGTGAAGACGCCTCTTACCGTGGTACACATATTTTTAGAGGAGATAAAATCTCTGGAGTTGCGACTATAATCATCATCATCATCTAATGTTGATCCCGGTCATCTACAGGTCTTATTAAATAATATTGTATAATCAATTAGGACTCTTTCAGAGTAGAATTTTTTTTCATCATCATCATTAACGTCCATCCCGGTCAATTTTTGAAGTGAATATTCTTTTAGCGCGGTACGCACATTTTTAGATGAGATAAAATTTCTGGACTCGCGACCATAATCATCATCATCATCTAACGTTGATTCCGGTCATCTACAGCTCTTATTAAATATTGCTGTGTAATCAATTAGGACTCTTTCAATGTAGATTTATTTTTCATCATCATCATCATTAACGTCGATCCCGGTCAATTTTTGATGGAAAAACTTCTTTTAGCGCGGTACGCAATTTTTTAGATGAGATAAATTTCTGGACTCGCTACACCCCGTTACGATACGCAGCTATAGTGTGTGCATATATGCATGTACCAACGCGTCTAGATAAATAAATTATTAATAAATTGAGTTTTCACTTCTGTCGGCACTCCCGGAGTGTAACCCGTATTTTATTGTAATTTTTAAATTGTAGTTGAGCGTTAATGTGGCTTTCAGTGGAATTTGCGCGGCAAGATAGAAAATATCATTTGACTGCAAATCTTCTGCAAATCGTCTTTCACTATAGCACGTTTACACAACTTTTATGTCTAAAAACTACCATTTTTAAACATAAAACAAGGTTAATGCACGTGTTTCTGAAAATAATATACAGCAAACAGCTGCTATCCGAGAACATCCCGCGCAAATTCCCTGTATACTTCAGCTAAGCATCACCCAGAGACAATTAATATAGAATTTCATTGCCACCGTCGTAAATATCCGCTCATATTTAACACGAATCGCGTTTTAACCGAACAAAAACAGGTTCTCAGCAGTATTCCGTCGATCTAGTGTTGATATACATTCAAACTCATATAAATGTCAAATTTGACACATAAATTATGACGAGAATACCAAATACATTTCATTCAAAATTGAGTCTCAAAGAATAAGACTAGCAGAATACTGATTTTGTAATTTTTAACTTTCAGTCTCTATTCGATTTAATCAACTTACAGTTAATGTGAGATGCATAAAACTTTGTTACGTGAATACCTTTTTTAAGATTTAGGAGTCTGAGCTTAGATCGGAACTTAACTTTAACCGTGCTTTTATTATGAGAATTGGCCTTCAGATCAGTCGCGCGCTGGCGCTTACTGAGGTAGGTGTAGTGTAGCCTGTGTTAGGTTTTTTCGTTGCGCTCCACTTGCTATTTTTTCGCAATGGCACAGTATATTTATGAGAGCAGTAAGCATTCCATCATCATCCGAGCGTCTGTCCCAGTTGCATCTCGCGACGCCCGGAGTTAGCTTTATATAGTGTATATATATGAGAGTTATACACAGGAATACACATGGTGAAAAGTTGACATATATAATAATATGCCTCTGCCACCCTTTCGGGGATAAGGCGTGATAGATAAATAAAATATATGAGAGTTTTAATATTAAATTAAAGTTCCTACACTTCACAGAAGCGTTAGAATTATCCCTGTAAGTAGTATAAAATTGAACCCGGTACCCACAGGTTAGAAGACAGTTATATAACAATCTGAGCCAGTAGGCCGGTCAATGTATGTTTACCTATAAACAAATTTGATCAATAGATTCTGAAGCTTAAACATACCGACTGCCACTGGCTGAAGTAATCAGTGCAGTTGTTATATTGAAGCTTCGCTTCGCATAAATTATTAAAATTGAATCCAAGACCTTTGTTTTATGCTTTCAGTATTAATTATTTAAGTATATTTATAAATTTATTAGCCACGACTTTATCCCCGAAGGTGTGGCAGAGGCACATTGTGGTGAGCCCAATGCCTGTGTTCAAATGGACAGGCTCAGATTGTAGCGACTCGCTGTTGTAATTTTTAAATCGCTTAAAAGTTATTCACTTGACTTAACGAGTGTCGATTGCAACGTTAACGTGTCCTTTGACGCACGAAAACGCTGGTAAATGAAAATGCTACAAAGCGGTCATCCATCCAAAATCCGAGAGAGTTTCTTAAATCAGTGATCTTTTACAGAAACCGAGTTAGTAGGGCTACGAGCGCTTTTTATATATGTTTTTACTTTATGTTAGTAGCCTTAAACAATGTATGACATTTCATGTAACTAATAATTAATTAATTAATAATAATATAGCAATTATTACAAATAATATAATTTAAATTTAAGGCAACCTAAGTTTAGTTGACTGTTCTCACATAAATCCAAAGGAACAATGTAAGTGTAATTTTAATGTTGTAAGCCATACCTATATTTTAAAAGAGCATCCATTGACTTTCTTGCTAGATTCTTCTTCTTAAAGTGTAGGCTGCCCTTAGAACTGGCAACTAGAATAGCTCTAATATTGATATGATTTTAAACACAACATTGATTTTGTATTTTGGTTTTGTATTAATTCATTACTATATAATTGGTCAAACATCATGGAACTCAAACTAATGTAATTACTAGCGGTTAGAAAAGAGTGGCCATGAGTTTTATTGCCAGGTTCTTCCTCAGCCTCTACCTATTGCTTTGCGAATCTGGCAGTAAATGTAAATGTAGAAGCAATAATCTTGACGTTCATAAGTGTTACATTGTGACCTACATGAATAAAGATTTTTCATTCATTCATTCAATTAATAATCCGAACATTTTAACGCGAAGGTTTTTTGCGCTTTAGTGGATCTGGAGAAAGCATTTGATAAAGTTGTGAGAGAAAGTCTGTGGTACTCGTCCGTGTGGCCTGGCTGGCCGTCTACACCATATCCGGGCAGAAAATGGTGTGGACGGCCAGCTGCTGCTGGCGATACAGTCCCTTTATACGGACTGTAAAGCTTGCGTGCGACCAATGGGGAGGTTCACCTGGCGCCTCTTTTTGACTTCTGTTCGGGCGTTAAACGGGCCGTCGACGGTCCGCCTGGCTTTTCATAGTGTATCTGGATAGTTGTGCAAAAGTGTGGCTGCAAAAGTTAAAAGATTAAGATGTGCTGTAAAATTGGAAATTTTACAGTACATTGTCTGTTGTACGCTGATGATGCGGTAGTGATGGTCTCATCAGAAGCCGACCTTCAGGCATAAGTCACTAATATATAAGTAAAGGTCTTCGCTGCATGTTAAACTAAGAATCGGGTATTTGAAAAAGAAAAAGTAAAAACTAAAAGCAAGATTTGGGTAAACAGGCAACGTTTAGAGCAATTGAATGAAATTGTGTACTTAAGGAGAATGTTTAGCGCGGACGGAAGATATGTTCTGAACAACAACGGTGACTAGCTGCCGAAGACAGGAACATAACATTATGATTTAAAAAAAAAGAGTATAATGAGTACGGGACATTTTATTTGGTATTTGTACAAAAAGCCTCAATTTGTTATTAAATATATTATCATAAACTCCTACTAATATTATAAACGCGAAAGTTTGTAAGCATGGATGTTTGTTACTTGCACGTAAAACTACTGAATAGAATTTAAATAAACTTTACCTTTTTTTTCTGTGTTCTGTTATCTGCAATCAGTTCTACTATAAGCAGATTGTGTGAGTGTAATTAGGTGAGTGAGTGTGCTCTCCAGTGGGCACATCTCCTCGTTTATTTCCAATGGGCTCAGTCGTCACTGATTATGTCTTTCCTTTTTAATCTTTTGCTATAACCTCGATGCGTTAGCTGTGAGGCCAGGGGATTGGGGTGATGTCGCAGTCGCCGGTGATCGCCTAGCAAACTGTTTTTAATTTCGTCCTTTACCATAACTATATATTATATATAATAGCTTATCTATCAGAATAACACATAGGCTACGTTTTATCCCGGGAACAAGTTCCTTTTGAAAACGGGAACGGAAAATCTTCAACACGCGGGCGGAGCCGCGGGCGTCAACTAGTATATCATAAACCTAAAATAAAATCCAACACAATAACAGAGATGTTGCATTTCAATTGCTACTTCCAATCATTTTTACTGTGGCGTGCCAGCAGAAAATACATCGTCGATCTATCTTGGCGGGGGCTGAGGAAGCGTTGTGGTGCCTACGCGACTTGGCCTGCCGGCCCTTAAATCATTGTAACATTTTCTGGAACTTTTTTTAAGTTCGATCTTAGTGTTATTATTCTGGTTTTGGTCAGTAGAATGTTTAGCGTTTAGGCTGTAGATCTTTGTGTACAGAAATCACAAGAATGTAATAACAGAATGGAACATCGGTAAAAGTTAATGAAAGTTGGAAAATTTGACTTATACAAATGAAAATCGGTAATAACCAAATATAATATAAAAAGATATACGAGTAGGCCATACGAGTAGCATTCGGACCTTGTTTATGTCGATATGTCGATGTTCATTATCAGTTTTTAATAATAAGTAAAAATAAGTAACAGCAGGTCGGTAAAAACATTTTTAACAATGTTCGGGTTTTACTTATTTATAACATAATTGCTTATAACACGTCTTGCTTTGGGTTGACGGCTAATTATTTAATCAAAATAATTGGGTGGCTAAAATCATTTATTTTTATTTTTTACGTTCCCGATCTACTTTAGTTTGTTTTCATGTATAGTTATTTTAAAACTAAACACAGGTCATGAAACTTCGGTAAAATGACTATGATATTTTTCCCGTGTGGAAATCCTCATGGATGCTATGCCGGCCCCTACCGACTAAAAGCACACTTTACCCTTCCATTTGTCTTTGACCAGGAGTACAGTTTTCGTTAATTTCAACTTACTAGGCCTACCCGTTCCTCAGAAAATTACACAGTACATCAGTGACACACTGACGGATAAACGGACAGACAGATAGACGGACAAGAAGTGATATTATGAGTTTTTGTTCCTTTTTAGGTACGAATCCCTGACAAATCATCAATATCGTTTCAGCTGTGATAAGTGCCAAATAACACACCTATAAAACATAAAGTCAATTTGCTCCTTCCTTTTAAAGTCGGTTTATAAAGTCAAATACCTGCCAACGTTAATTACTAGATAAACAATCAAACATGTTGGAGTAAGTTTACGTGTTTGTCAAACAGTTTAATAGTATGTGGTAGGAATAATAATATGTTATACAAGTTTGACCACCGGTCACAATTGAAATGAACTCAAGTACCCCTCACCTAACTAACACTAGTTATACAACGCTTAGCCAAATTACATAACCATTGTGCTAACCTTGCCTGAAGGGGTTATCGGCAGTTTCAATTAATTTATACTACCAGTAGATTAGAATGAGGTAGTTTTATTTCTGTAACTTAGCCCCTCAGTCTTCTAAATCTCCTCTTTTCTTTGTCATTTCATCTCAATACACACAATGTCCGAGTCAAAACAATTCATTAATCATATGTTATCAGATATACCTACAGCATTTAGCTGTGTATTATTTAAAATGCAAGGTCAAGTTCATGCACAAAGTGATTGTAAATTTGTCATACAATACTCGTCTAGTGTTGAGTGATATAAATATATAATGGAAATATCGATTAATAAGTATATAAACAACAAAATATATGTAGCATATGTATTTTGATGAAAATAATCGAATTTTCTCATTCGGTACAAAATGCGTTATTAAAAAAAAACACTTACACAACTAAATAATAATAATAGAGCTGAAGCAAAATTTGCTCCAACGGTTTCGCTGTTTATTACTCTACTATGCTCGTAGCCCCATTTACTCAGGAAATATAAAGTACCACAAATGGTAATTAGAGCACAAGTTAGCAATGTGAGCCGGACAGAAGCCATCTGTCATGATTTGACTAGGACTACTAAGACCTTCGCCGTGTTGAAATGGACAAGTTAAAATTTTCAGGAGGCTACTACCATGTCCTAAAGCAATTTTATTTTATTTGGAATTTTTCAGTGGATTGTGTTTTTATCCATCGGGATATTCTGAATACCGAACACACTAAAATCATGACAGATGGCTTCTGTCCGGCTCACATTGCTAACTTCACATTGCTAATTAGTTGGACCGCGTGAGAAACTCTCGCATCCGCGGCAGCCTTCACGTCCGTGACATTGCAGACAAGTTGCAAGAGTGTCGCCTTCGTTGGTATGGTCACGTCTTGCGGCAACCGCCGGGCTACAACAAATGTCTGGCCATGTCAGCCCCGCCAGGTCCCGGTAAGAGGGAAGACCCAAGAAGTGCTGGCTTGACGTCGTAAGGGATGACATGCGTGCCAATGGTCTCACTACAGGGGATGCCGAAGACCGTGCGAAGTGGAGGAGAAAATGTAGGAAAGCGGACCCCGGGCGTCGCGAGACGCAACTGGGACAGACGCTCGGATGATGATGATGAGGTCGCAGGGCTACAAGCTCATTCAGTATACTCGTACCGCCATTTGACTACCTCGGTGTCATAAGTCGTAGTATATGCGACTACCGCGCTGAGGTCCCGGGTTCGATTCCCGGGTCGAAATAAATATTTGTGTGATCCACAAAAGTTTGTTTCGGAGTTTGGGAGTTTCCTATGTAAAATATGTATGTATTTAGAAATATATAATCATACATTATCAATTGTTTAGATACTAATAGCACAAGCTTTATAACTTAGTTTAAGCTAGATGGCGCTGTATGACCCCGCAATTTTTATTTATTTTATATTATTTTATTTATTTACAATAACATCCATATATGTATGGGGGGAACTATGTCCATCTTTGTACATATATATTATACAAAGTTTTTGTGCGATTCTTTAACATGCCAAAGGAAATAATTTAATTTATTGCCTATAAAAGAGTAACGAAATCATTTGAAACAAGTTTTCTACATTAATTGAAGGTGCTGAGGAGATTGAACTCAAAAAGTGTTTTATCACCATCATCATCATCTCAATCGATAAACCCGCTACTCGGCATAGACCTTTAGCCAGAGATCACCAGCAGATAGGGACTTGTGCCCTTATGATGTCGTTATTCAATCTTGCACGGGAACAAGAACTATCCATGTGATGCATGTTACCACGCTAGCTCTATGCGTGGGTATCGTAAAAAGCGTTTTAGGCAACACTCGCAGAAATACCGTTTGTGACGTGAAGGCAAACTCGAAATGAATCCTAACCAACTTGGTATAGTAAGGCCTTACGTAATGTTTATATCAATGCCCGTGATGTGATGTCTTTGTATTTATCTTCAAATTTGTATCCCTGAATAATACTGTAATAGATTGTCAATTTACAATAATAAAAAAGTAAACATTCGATTTATACGTAGGTGCGTTTTTGGACGCAGCAGCCACATGTACGATTCATTTGACGTGAGGGACCACTACTATTTTATCCTGTGCTAACTTACGCGTATAATATGTCTTAAATCGACACCAATGAATTTTAAATGGTCCCGGTAAGGCAGGCTATTCTATCATTCAAAATCAGTCAACACACATCTCAAATCAGTTGAATGTGAGGTTAGGATTTTGAATTTTTTATGGAAATTTGACAACCTACCGGGCGTAACCGGACTGAATGTTCTTACACGATATTGATTGCAAAGAGTTTGAATTTTGTGTTTAATAAATAGAGTTCAAACTCACACATAAGCCAAGTACGCACTAAGCAGTTACCTACTACAAGAAAGTTTTCACATTATCTAACTGGAAGCTATAGTTATTACTTTGGAAACTCGAACCTATCTTTTATTACTTTTAAATTAATGTTCCTTATTCGTAATATTTGGACTAATATTTTTACAGGAATACACATGGTGAAAAGTGGGCATATAATATATATGCCTCTGCCACCCCTTCGGGGATAAGGCGTGATAGATAAACAATAAATAATAATAATATTTTAATATAGTCCGAAACTACCAGGACTTTAATTGGTCGTGCTAATTAGTGTCTAGCACATAAGACCTTTTAGCCTTTTTGTTACCACCTCACTACAACGGCAACGGGTTCAAAATATCTTCCAAATTTAACATCTAAAATAGACACATTATATTAAATTTATTCGGCCCTTTTTACCCTCCCCAGATCCGTGCTTCGGAAGGCACGTTAAGTCATTGGTCCCGGTTGCCAATAAAATGGCAGTCGTTAAGCCAAGTTGAAGGCCTTATGGACGGCTTAAAAACTTTCAACAGCAGGTCGCCTCAGCCTGCGCCTGTCCATTTCAACACGGTAATGGGCTCACCACCTATTACGTGGGACAGAAATACACATGGTGAAAAGTGGGCATACAATATATATGCCTCTGCCACATCTTCGGGGATAAGGCGTGATAGATAAATAAATAAAAATAATTTTTATCATAATAAAAATGATTGAGGGACATTTATTTTTCACACACCGTCGTGTGGCCCAATGTAAGCTTATATTATAAGCTTGTGTTATGGGATCTAGACGACTAATAAACATACTTATACATTTCTAAATACATACAAAGAAACATCCAAACTCCGAAACAGACATTTGTGGATCACACAAATATTTTTTCCGACCCGGGTTTCAAACTCGGGACCTCGTGCGGCAGTCGCATACACTACCACTGCGCAGGTAGGCAGATTAGATCACAACCATGTCTCGTGTTACTAATACAGTTATGACAGTAATGAGGCACATTAAAGTCATATCCGTAACACAAAAAGCCTCTATTACTATATTTATAAAACCGAAATAAACTGGCTGCAACCCTTTGGAATCTCAATTACACTAAAAATAATGCCGTGAAACGAGTCCCAGAAACAAAGCATATAAGTAATGCGAGGTAAAACTGTGTTAATGCCCGGTTTTTATGTAAATAACTAACTTAGTTATGTTATACTATTATTACGAGTAATATGTCAAATGTGAAAGTTATAGCTATACTTCGCCACTTCTTGTTTGTATACGGAACGATTATATGAAACATTTTATTGGTTTATTTGATTATTGAAGCAATTAAAAAATGCAAAAAGAGTTTTTACCTCAGAACCAAAGCAAGTGTAACTGGTTAGGGCGCCAAAACCCCTTATATTCTTCCAAATTAAGTATGAAACTCTATGTTAATCTGTTTCTGTATAAAAAAATCGCCAATATTTTGCTGTTCAGGACTTGTAATTATATTTATTATTAACACTTTTATCCCCTATAGTGTGTGGCAGAGGTATACCATACGCTCACATTTCACTGTAAGTATTTTTGTTCCTCGTAACTAGTGGTGAGCCAATTGCCGTGTTGAAACAGACATTCGCAGGCGATCTGCTGTTGAAATTGTTATTATCAACCGAGACCTACGACCTATCATGCCATGCGATGCAGGGAAACGCTCGTGAATAGAAATCCCACAAAGCGATTACCATCCAAGGATCAGCCATAGCGAAAGCCGCTTATCGCAGAGATAGTTTACAGAATACTGAGTTACCGGGTCTAAAAGCGCTTCATAAGGAAGTATTATTAATTTCTGAGCAAGTGAGACATCAGTAATTACACAGAAGGCTGACAAAACTTACAATTTAATGGCATCTTTAAAAGTCTGGTGTATATCGCTAATCTAATGCTAAATCGGAAACGGAAACATTATCTTTATCTTATCGTTGCCGTAGCCTCACATATTTGATTTTTTTTCACATTTCAGTAAGACAAACTCATTAAATTGATGCCACCTAAACTCACCAAATGGACTACTTTTACTGTCGAGATTTAGACCGGTAGTACCTAAATTCGTTAGTAAGACGACAAGCAAAAAGCTGACGACTCGGTCGCAAACTTGAACTTGCCAGTAGACAGCGCTATTGGCCGCACGTTTCTTATTTAAATTTTTAGCACCGATATACTATTCGTTTCTGTTGAGAACAACAGCGTGATATTTTTATCGATATTTTATTTTATTTTGGAAAATGACGCAGCATTACATGCTTGGAATTTTGGTGAGTCCATTTAAAATTTAAATAGTGTACATTCAAATATTTTCGAATGAAATATATTTCTTTGTATGTGGGAGAGTCGTATGTTATATTACCATTAGTACCCGGTTATATATAAGGATTTAGGGTTCCGTGGTTACAAGGAATTTTTTGGTTTTCTTATGAGGAACTCTGAGCTAGGTCAGATCCTCAATCATCACTTATCAGTGAGCGGGAAGATCATCTAACCGATGATTGACTTGCAAGTTGCAAGATGGTATTGAAATTACCACTCTAGTCAACAACTCAAAAAAGTGTTTTTAAGACTATTAAGTTTTTTGTTCTTTTTTGTCAATTTAAATCATGCAATAGCCTCTTAGAAATCCTCATTATACTTTCATTTATTAAAAATATCTTTATTTTTTTCATCACTGCCATAAAAATGTCTAATAATGGCAGTGCACAGCAGTATACAATACACTTCTGCAACAAATGAGGAATCGAAATTAGAATTTTAAATTTAGAAATTAGAATTCTAAAAGAAGACGAAGGAGTTGAGATTAATCTCAATTCGAATGCATTTTTTTTATTTCTATTACCCTTAATTAAGATTTTTCTTAAAACTATATTCATTAACGTCAAAAAAGAGTTAATACCTAGGGATCAAGTCCTTCCAAATTGTCCAATTTGGAAAACTAAGAATATAAACCTAATAGAAATTTAATATAATTAATCTAAAAGTTAATTTGTTCTTAATACTACGAGTACTTTGTCTCGCTCAAAACTAATGTCCTGGGCAAACTATTGAGCTTATAAGATATCTAGTCATTTTAAGGTTCTGTATTCATAATAATTGTATATTATTATTGTAACGATATATTCTGCCATAGGTCATAGAGTCAGTGAAATTTCATTATTGCCTTGCCTCAAGTAATTCTCCCAATTGTAATGACTATATACTAATAGCACTGGATTTTACTGTACACTTGGATTTTGCGTTTAATCATTTTTATTTTCTTACTTCATAAATTCGTTAATCATTAACCGATTTTGATATTATGTTAGGTTTAATGGTAATATTTTGACTAAATATTTTCGTTAAAGATTAGTTTTCACCTATTTTAATTTTCTACTATAACAGCCCTATTTGCATCAATAACAAATAATTTATGTAAACAAGATGTTTTGTAAGCTCGTCCTTTCCATATTTGGGTTGGAATCGAAAACTTGATACTTGAGATATCAGTAACCATTATTCTGCTTCTGTGGGTGTCTATTTATATGCAACTTGTTGCATATGCAAGTTGCCTATAAATAGATTATCATTAATACTTAAGTTAAATTTTATAACATCAATACGAAGATCACTGTATCTGTTAAGTACAGCTACAAGACACTGAAAGTGCCAACTGACATAGACTTACCACAGTAATAGGTTCACAACCTATTAGGCACGTGAGCTACAGTTACAATTATCTAAGTTTGGGAGTACCGTATATCTTTGACAACCTTTGAAATATAATAATGTTAACCCCTCATGGATAATTGTAATCGTTACGTGGAATTAACACATAGTAGACATAGATAAAGTATCACAACGTGACAGCTCTGGTCAGTCTATGTTTGGCTTTGCAAAGGTGGAAAGAAGTATCACTTTCTTTTCCAACTGTCTCAAATTATCTAGTGATAAATTTCGATGTGTATTGCTAGACATCTTAACTTCTAACCTTCTGACAAATTTTCGAATTCTTCTTCTTCTTCTAAAAATCATTACCTAATTCGAATTGAAAACTAAAAAAAAATTAAGATTTTTTTTTTATTATTAAGAATTTGAATTCAGTATAAGTCTTCTAGTCTTGGCTATTGCTGTAGATCCTAGTTTACAGGGAATACGGGTTTGAATAGTCATTGGTTCTGACCCATTACTTGTGGGTTTTACTGATATATGAAATTTTTTGAACAGAAAGTTTTTGAACAAGCTGGGTCGATATTATTTTTATCTATTCTAATAATACATATATTTATAAAAAAATATTTTTGTGCGCTTTCGTCGAGACTGGGATGTCTTGGTTAAATGTGTGCCACATTTGTCAAAGTACGTCACACAGCTAGTCGATGATAATTATATAATAAGTTTTCAATATAGGTACATTTTATTCAAATTACATGTATACTTGATTTCAAAATATGTTCTTTAATGATTGGTATCGGTCGACATTGCTAACCCAAAACTCAAACATCGGGTCGGTTTAGGTATTTATTAAGTTAAAGCCTTTGTTTATAAGGTTCGTTAAGATATGCCAAAATCGGCTTGCTTAATTGATTAAAATATTAAAGTAACAACAATCGGTTCGGTAAAAATAAAAATTTATAGTATGAATTGCGGTATTTAAAAAGTTAGCAATTTATAAACTTATCTTTATTTCATTTCTAAGTAACTCTTTTTAATAATCTATTTAAGATACACGATATCGGGGATTAAGCCGTGATAGATAAAAATAATCTCAAAGGGTTTTTGTTGAAAGCTCCCATTTGGCTTATTTTTTCCGACACCTTCAAAAAATATGGTTATTTTAGCCAACATATACAAAAACTTAACAAATCATATACGAAAACATTCCTCAAGAACCACTTTATCTATTATTGCCAACACCATGAAAATCGGTGCAATAGTTTTTGAGTTTACCGCGAACAGGCAGACACAGTTTAATAATATTTAGTGATTTAGTTAGAATTACTCAGTAAATTTAGTCATTTTGCTGCACGTTTAAAGTTACTGCAAAGTCAACGCCTTGCATTGTTATTTTTATGCGTGGCCTACAGGACGGTTAGCACAGAGGCTCTGCCGGTGATGGCAGGGGTCCCCACGGTTGATCTCGAAATTCTCGAGACGCGCGACTTTATACTATTCGGCTAAGGATGGCATGGATGATAGGTTTTTGTTAGAAAAAGATTGCCATAGAATTGCCAGACTGTATCGTAATAATGTACGTGAAGAACTTTTAGACGAATGGCAGCTGCGTTGGAACACTTCCATCAAAGGGCGCCACCTCTACCAGTTTTTCCCAGACGTTCGTGAACGCCTGGGAAAGTTCTGGCTGGAGGTTGATCACTGTGTTGCTCAATTTCTTACGGGACATGGTAACTTTAGGAGCGAATTACGTTCGTTTAAGCTGGTTGAGTCACCGTTCTGTCAGTGTTCAACTGCTGACGCCAAATATGATCAGACCGCCCATCATATACTTTGGGAGTGTAGCATTTGGCAAAATGAGCGATATAATATTCTTAATTGTTTACCCGTAACGTCGGGAGTAGTTTACTATGCGGTTCTCGTGGCATCGAGGGTAAACTTTCGTGCTTTTAAACGTTTCTGCCATACATATTACTGGAATCAAACATAGCTCACATAGGACCCGTAATATACTATTACCGTGGTGCTTCCCTATTTCTATAGGATTTACACCTAGTTGCTTTCCAGGTCTCCCGCTTTGCAAAGGAGGGAAGTGGCATTACGTTCTTTTCTTACTTCCTCACATTATCTTCTGATTAATTTCGTTGCGGGTTCCAAGACATGCTAACTTCTCCTGGGACATCACCGAGATCGAGCTCGGTGTAACTTTTCTGGTGTTTAGGTCATTGCTGTAGATCCTGGTTTACAGGAGTCACAGTAATGGAAATGTAGGTGGGATTAGTCCCATTTAAAAAAAGTCATTTTAGAGCAATAGATCCCGGTAGAAATAATAGAATAGCACACATAATATACAATCAAGGCTATGTCCCTGAAGGGGTAGGTATCAATCACTCAATACTTGCCAGTAGTTAAATTGTTCCCATATAAAAGAGAGCAGGGTCTATTGCCGTCACCGGGCAGTAAATACAGAAGAAAATATGGAACCAATCTGTAACCTGAAAAATAAATACCAACAGTCAGAACAGATGATGACTAGAAATACGATTTGCATACCAGTAATAGTATTGATTTAGTATTAGTTGTTGATGCTTATCATTTAGCTTCATTTCGGCTAGACCGTGGTGTGTTAGGTATCCCAAAATGTTAATTTATACCTTGCGTCTCTATGTTCTCTTTAACCAACTAATATTCAATCGACTTTCAACCATCAAACAAGCAATAAAGCTCACTGCACTTTTACTAGCCTAATCTCGCCATAGTCCAAGTTAAATTGTACAACAAAAGATAACAGTACATTTTCTATTAGGGCAGGTTGACTTTCTAACAGGTGATTCTAATCTGAGATCTTCTTATTCTTGTCAATATTAATTTGTTCTTTTATCCAAGTATACTACAAATACAAAATGTCTCATTTTGTTAAGCTGTAATATAGACAATGTACCTATCAATGTAGACATCGGACTCCAAAGTTGTCAGGGCTTGGGTACAATATTGATAAAGAATAAGGAATACCTAGACGAATTTAATATTTCATAAGCAGGTGGAGTACAGAACCAAAACTTTCTTGCTAACACTATGCTAATTATGCAAACACTACAAACTACCTCAGAACACGTATATCATTGAAAGGAGATAACAATAGCATATAAATAGTTATATGTATAGAAAGAGTGTATTAACAAGACGGTAATATGTATGCCAAATGCTTAAATGTAATTGAAATTTTTTGACGATTTTTACTATTGCAAAACTTTTGAATAGCGATATAAATGTTGCGAATAATACAGTTTTACTATTATATCTTTAACGTTATGTAAATGCCCACAGCATGTTTAGGCAATTACAACGTAACCTAAAATTCAACAATTTACCGAAAACACTGGTAGAGACACATTTCAGCAACAATAAATCTATACAGATTTAAAGTAACTAAGGTTCTAGTATTTGAAAGAACTAAATGCGAGATTAGGGTAAACCAGGAACGTCTAGAGCAAGTGAATGAAATTGTGTATTTAGGAAGTATGTTTAGCGCGGATGGAAGATGTGATTCGGATGTAGAACGGCGAGTAGCTGCCGGAAACAAAGTTAACGGTGCTTTGTTCCAGTTAGTAAAGCGACAAAGCATCGTAAAAGAAGCAAAATGGCGATTCATAACGCAGTGCTAGTGCCAACTTTGCTTTACGGTAGTGAAACCTGTGTATGTCAGCAGATGCATGAAAGTAAATTGAATGCTGTGGAGATGCGATCACATCGAAAATTGTGGGGTGTAACTTTGACCGACCGAATACGTAACGAAGTGATACGCAATATGGCAGGTTTGAATGAAAGTGTCAGCGTTAAGCTGGAAAAGGGCGTGCTCCGTTGGTTTGGACACGTCCAACGAATGATTGACGAAGTATATTTATTGTTCAAAAGTAGAGGGTAGAAGGAGTCAGGGTAGGCCGAGACTTACATATGAAGACCACGTGAGCAGATTGCTCAAAAACGGAAAGGTCATAAGTACTCGGATACCCAGACGTGCGTGTATGAAGCGATTGTTGAATCTCGAAGAAGCGAAAGAAGTATGCATGGATCGCGAAGCCAGGCGATCTGTTCTCTCTGACTACCCCGTCAGGGATACAGCGTGAAGATAGTT
Source organism: Thumatha senex (assembly GCA_948477245.1). Lineage (NCBI taxonomy): Eukaryota > Metazoa > Arthropoda > Insecta > Lepidoptera > Erebidae > Thumatha > Thumatha senex. The sequence goes on from OX419724.1 coordinate 24,578,998, forward strand.
AGTTAGTTAGTTAGATATAAAATCTGTTTGTACTTGATACCAAATAAACAGTTTTTCACTAAATACATATGAAAGTGTATTCGGATATTAACTTTATTGTTTTTTTTTGTTTCTATCTGAAAATCTCTGAATGGGACTTTCACTGGTAGGTAGCTAAAGTCATAAGGTGTAACTTAGGCTATATTTTATCCCCGTATTTCCGCTAGTAGATAAATATGTACAAAACGTCCCTTAGTAACAAAATTAAATGAATCTATCTTTACTAATTACTTAATGCTAAGAATTTTTTTCTCTACATTATGTGCCTCGTTACCCCGAATGTCTGCAAAATATACTCGAGTGGGGTCTCAAATGAAAGCGCACCACTTGCACATTACAAAATATATTGTTCAATGAAAATTGTTTGAGCTTTGAAAAAGCTCTTGGGGTAAAAAGGTCAATTTCTTCAAATAAATGGGGTGTGAGAAATTTACAACTTAACAAAATCTACATTATAAAGTATAATATAAAACAATTTAATTTAAAAAAATAAAAAACCTCAGCACAAAAACTGAAGTTCCCTTTAAAAAGTAACAAATAATATAAGAAACTTAATCTAAGTACATAAGTATGTAATAATAACTCTAAAAAAATACGTCGCGTTGGGGAAACGCTCCTAGTTACTTATTATCTACGATTTTTTGTCAAAAATATATAACTAGTGGATTAAATTTAAAATAGTTATAACCCTGAAGATTGTGTGGATGGGAAGAAGTGGGGAATATAAAATTCAACTTTAAAAACTACGCGAAGGTTTATTTTCATCTGGCGTTACGAATTAGGTGAAAAATACTTTCAAATACCCGTTACGTACATAACAGTGAAGCTAATAAAGTGAATTATTGAATATTTTGATTACACTCCCAATATTCTTAAAAACCCTAAAAGGCATAGTTTCCTGTATGAATCTCAATCTTAAGTGATAATGTTATTGTGATTGTGACCCGCTTGCCATGGTCGTCAATATGTACAAATAAGTAAATGCTAACGGTACTCCTACCAAATACTTGTTCGAAATAGAAAGACACATTGTTCATTGACCTGGTCACTACTTATATGTACATTAATAATTATTGAGTTATAAATATCGACTTATCCGTTGGATATTATCAAATTTATTACAGTGACGAATCAAAATAAATATGACTTGCTTGTACTTGCTCCCATCTTGCCACTTTAAGTTTTGTTTTAATAGATATTAGAAATCCAAACCAATCTATTTCTGAACCAGAAATCATTATGATTAGTTCAATAACTTAGCCATAATCAAACTTAATCTCCTTCGTCTTTACATTACCTAATTGATATTGATCATTCTATTCCACGTATATTTAAGCTTTTAATTCGTCATATTCATTATAAAAATATACATAAATCATCATGGAATAATCAAAAATCACATCAAAAATACAACAAAATAATTTTACTTATTTCTCATTCCAATTGATAGCCAAAACAAAATATGCGTGCAAGATTTAATTTAATTTCCTATAGTCAAGTGTACAAAAATATCTGATGTAAATTATTTAAACTGTTGATTTATGGCGCTTGGTGGAACTTGCTACACATATTAAATAACACCACTTGTACTGTTCCACAACATTTACTTTGTAAACCTGACCGGTTTCGCCTCACGGCATTCTCAAAGGTACACAATATGACGACTGGACCTAGAAAGTATACTAAAACTAATAACCGTACAATGTAGGTATATCGACATTACAAGTTACCAGTTTAGAAAATTAGGGAGAATACAGTTTTACATTTGAAAAAAATTAAATACTACGAATCATAATTCTATTTAAAATATTAGAATTGCAAATGTCAAAGTGTCATATTATTGAATGTCAAGAATTTAAAATGTCAAAAGTATTAAATGTCAAGATATTAAATTGTCACAATGATTAAATAACTAAATTACTATGATTTGCCATATTGAACTATGTCATTAACTACACAAATTACAAACATTTTTTGGTTAACTAAAAATTTTAATTTACATATTCTGCGTTAATAGTATAAATATATAGATGTCATCACTTGTAATACTGTAATAAGGGTGAACGATTTAAATCCAACTGTTGATTTAGTGTCGGCGATTGCATGATTTGGAGTTTGGGGTTTTGCAAGAAGATGTTTATAGTGAGATGCGCCATTTAGCAGCAATTATTCGCAGAAGACATGTGAGTAAATTAGCTAACTTAAGGTCACATCAAAACAACAATTCTAATATATCAACGTCACTCTCGTACCCAAATAAAAAAAAATTTACTTCAAAACTTAAAAATTTCACTTATGTAGAATTTGAAAATATAGAAAAAGAATTATTAGAAAAAGGTTTAAAGTATTGCCCTAATATTCCGGTATCCCAGAAAGATTTGAATAACTTAGCTGTCAATTTAGACTTGGCTGAGACAAACTTCACGGGGAAACACATACTGTGTAGAACTTTAAAGCAGCAAGTATCGAAGCAACAAGAGAACACTAATTCAGGAGACCGAAAAACTATTTTAAATATCCGTTCCAAAATTCAAAAACATAACCTGGTTATTACAAAAGCTGACAAAGGCAACACCGTAGTCGTAGCAACACGACAAGACTATGTGGCCAAGGTTGAAACTTTTCTGAGAAATCCATCGTTCGTTGAACTAAAGAAAGACCCAACAAAAAAGTACAATGAAGCTGTAAAAGAAACCTTGCAATCTGCAAATAGCATTTTTGGAAAAAAACTCTTATATATAAACTGAAACTAATGAATCCTCAACCTCCAAAACTTCATGCCTACTATAAGTTACATAAACCTGATGTTCCTATCCGTCCAGTAGTTGCATATACCGCAGCACCAGTGTACAAAATGGCAGCAGAGGTTAACCAACTGTTTAAGCAACATACAAGCTTTGTATCTACTAATAGTATAAAAAATAGTCTAGAACTTGTAAGAAAGATAAAAGATATTCATGTACCAGACAAAGCGATGTTAATTTCTTTTGATGTAAAGAATCTTTTCCCGAGCATCCCTCTAAATGAGTGTAAAAGTGCCGTTAAAGACATTTTAATAAAATCTATAGTCGACCCACAAATATCCTTAGATTTAGAACATGCCACATCTGTATGCCTAGACCAAAATTATTTTAAATTTTGTAATAAATTTTATAAACAGATAAATGGCCTTGCTATTGGTAGCCCCCTCTCACCTCTTTGTGCAGATATTTTTATGAATTACATCGAGGAGCAGATTTTAAGCAACAATGTTTACAAGCCATTTATTATTTATTGGTATAGATATGTAGATGACATTATTTGTTTGTGGACCGGAAGTGTAGATGTTTTGAATGATTTTTTGCCATTTATTAATGCAATCAATTCTAATATATTATTTACAATCGAAATAGGACATAATACAATTAATTTTCTTGACATTACCATTAATTTAATTAATCATAGACATAGTTTTAAAATTTATAGAAAGCCCACATTTGCTGATAATGTTTTACATATAAACTCTAGGCACCCGACAAGTCATAAACATGCTGCCGTTCACTCAATGGTGCATCGATTACTTTCGATTCCAATGTCGCAAAATGACTTCGAGGAGGAATTAGCATGCATAAAAACAATAGCGATAAATAATGGTTTCCCATTTCAATTAATAGACAAAATGGTAAGTAGAAAGAGAGCAAGGGCTGTCACAGATTTAGCGTATAAAGGAGGAATACCCACGACCGTGAATACACAAAGAAAACGATGGGCTCGCATACCTTACATTGGTAATGTTTCATATCAATGCGCTAGGAAGCTATCTGAATGCAAACCGGCATATTATACCACGCATAACCTCAGCAATTTAATTGGTAACAATAAGGATATAACTCTGGTGGAACAAAAAAGTGGTATATATGAACTGACATGTGCCAATTGCAATAAAAAATACGTTGGCCAAACTGGTAGATGTTTTCAGACTAGAGTTGCAGAGCATGTCAGTGGCTGGAGACTCAAAAAGACTGATTCCAATTTTGCAGAACACCTAGTAACAGAAAAGCATTGTTTTGAACCAAAAGCGAATTTCAAGGTGCTCCATTCTTGTGACAAAGGAAGGAAAATGAATGCTCTCGAAGCGCTCGAGATAGGTAGACAAATAAGTGCAGACCCAAACATTAATCTAAATCAACAGTTGGATTTAAATCGTTCACCCTTATTACAGTATTACAAGTGATGACATCTATATATTTATACTATTAACGCAGAATATGTAAATTTTAATTTTTAATTAACCAAAAAATGTTTGTAATTTGTGTAGTTAATGACATAGTTCAAAATGGTAAATTAGTTATTTAATCATTGTGACAATTTAATATCTTGACATTTAATACTTTTGACATTTTAAATTCTTGTCATTGAATAATATGACACTTTGACATTTGCAATTCTAATATTTTAAATAGAATTATGATTCGTAGCATTTAATTTTTTTCAAATGTAAAACTGTATTCTCCCTAATTTTGTGGTAATTTTCTAAACTGGTAACTTGTAATGTCGATATACCTACATTGTACGGTTATTAGTTTTAGTATACTTTCTAGGTCCAGTCGTCATACTGTGTACCTTTGAGAATGCCGTGAGGCAAAACCGGTCAGGTTTACAAAGTAAATGTTGTGGAACAGTACAAGTGGTGTTATTTAATATCTGATATAAATTAACTAGCGTTGTAGTAAAAAAAACATGGTACCAAGGAATTGACTGGAATTGAATTACACTGGTAAATTCTGAAATCTGGCAAGGTTGAAACCCTAAATGCATGAAAAATAACTTACCCAGTCACAGTTGTGCCCACTTAACTACATTTTTGGAGACAATTAATTTGCTGAATTTAAATATGTTCTAATATTGCATAACGCACTCGCCTTTTAACTGTAAGAGAACGTGAATCAGGTGTCTAGTTTTAGGTTCTTCCACCTTCCGCTATTTGTACCAAATTGTTGCTGTCTTTCTTTGGTTGCTTTGTTGTTATTAACAGCTGCACTTGTATCACGGAATGTGAATAGTGTCCTTAAAGATGGTAAGGAACTATGGTGTGGGATGCTACTTGCGGAGACACCCTAAAGCTTTCATGCTATAACTGCAACTACAAATATTGCAAAATTTATAATTTAATTGGTATAATATTTTGGCGAGGCTTTACGGTTTTTAATCTTTAACAAATTTAAATTTTAAAGTGGTAAAATTTTTCAGTCACGAGCTGGACTCGAACCATCGTCTTCTGGTTCAACGCACCAGACGCGTTACCAACTACACCACCGTGACCTGTTCGTAACTGACGAATTAAAAATGGCCCCGCGGACTAAGTGTTCTGTAAACGATAACTAAGTTACGCAACTTTCACTATGGCTGGCCCTCAGATGGGTGACCATTTTGTGGCATTTACATTTGCGAGCGTTTTCGTGCTTCGGAAGGCACGTTAAGCCGTTGGTCCCGGTTGCCAGTGACATGGCAGTCGTTAAGTCAAGTTGAAGGTCTTAAGGGCGGCTTGAAAAATTATTACAGCAGATAGCCACAGCCTTCATCTGTCTATTTTAACACGGCAATGGGCTCATCACCTAATACTTGGGACAGGAATACACATGGTAAAAAGTGGGCATACAACATCTATGCCACTGCATTCGGGAATAAGGCGTAATAGATAAATAGATAAACAAATAAAATGAAACCGATTCATTCCAATTTTCAGGTGCTGGTCACATGTTCGCTTCTGGGAGTCTGGACATATCCTTCAAATAATGAGTAAGTTATTAAACGTCAAAAAATTGTAGATATTTTTCTTCTATTTTAAATCTTTTCTTCTAATTCAAACAATCATGAAACTAATCTTTAATTTAATAAATCTCCAAACTGATCTCATTGTCGTATTAAATTTTATATAACTCAGCGCCTGATTTATTTTGATCATTGGCTATTTAATTGTACATCAAATATTTTTTTGAAATAGAAAGTCGTCCATGGTCCATGTCTGACTTTTTATAAATTAAATTAATGTTATCAGTTTGTAAGGTATTTTAATGTATATTGCAAACCTTATGAACCTATTTGGTGATAATAAAATTTATTAACGAATATTCTGCGTGAGTAGAGATATGCACACTAAAACAAACAACTAACATAGGTAGTAAGTAGAGTGAAAATCAACGAGGGCAAGGCTGTGGTTCAGGTATGGTTCACTTCGAATATTATGTATTTCTTATTTCGCTTTTTGTCATCTATGCTGAAATTATAAATCTTTGGATATAGGTATTAGTCACATATTACATGAAAAACATCTACAAAATAATTTGATGGCATCAATTATTTATTTCAGATCCTCAAATTCTGTCGAAGATGTAACAGAAAATCTAGACGAAAAAGCCGAGAGATCCTTAATGTATGATGAAACTAAGATAGAAAATGACGATAATGCAAAAGAAATCATAAAAAAGATTGCTGCACTCAATGAAGCTTTAAAAAAACCTAACCGAAGACACTCTGTGCCGTGGAAAGTACCACCCCCTATTAACAGCGGATATGTGCTTGACAAAGATATTTTGGAAAAATTGCAGCAAGTTATAGCCTCTGGCAAGCTCCATCCGTATCAAAGTAGTTTAAAACAACAAGAAACTAATGCAATTTTTAACGAAAACGTTAATGAAGCTAGATTTTCAAAACATATCTCACCTTTACTCAGTAATTATCCAATAGCAATACCAACTACACCAGCAGCGTACATCTCTAGTATACCAATTTTAGTAGTACCAAGCAGGAGTAATATAAATGGTTATGGAAACCTAGTGGACTATAATAGTATACAGACATCACAATACCAAACCAAGGAAGGTCCGTCTCCATTTCAACCATTGCAGTTATTGCAAAATTTTGGACAATTACAATGGCCTTTTGCTTCCTACTTTCCCATTTTAATAAGAGACCCATTATTAAGTATTATAAACGGCGGTGGATTTCAAAATTTCTTAGAAGTCGGTCAAAGTGCGGATGTCTGCAATAGAAAACAAAAAACTGGAGAAAACGTAAATATGTTGGTAGAAAACGAAAATCCAAAGGAATTTGGAAATTTTTTACAAAATCCACATAGTAAAAGAAATTTTAGAGTAAAAAGGGCAATAAAAAAACTTGCAGTAACTTCGGAGAACCCATTACCGGACAGTAAAAAACTTTTCCCAACGAAACCCTTTTTTAGAAAACCAACTAAATCAACCACTGAAAAGGTTACTAAAGATAGTGATGAAAGTGAAAATTTAAGATTTCCGTTCTTATTTGGTAACAGAGATAAAATTCCTAAAGGGCCGCATATTTTCATCAGCAAATTAAAGGTCCGAAAAGGAGGTATTGCTATTGCTGGTCCTGGAGGAATTGCAACTGCAGGTCACGGAGGCGCAGCAATTGTAGGGCCTGGTGGACTTGCTTATACTCAACCTGGAGGACTTGCTGTAGCTGGGCCCGACGCTCGAGTCGTAGCTTTATCTTCAGATGCTGATCTAACATCCATTGCGAATCGTCTACAGCAACAAAGCACAGTTAATGGTTCTGTATCCAGTTTATTACAAGTTATACCTGAAGGAAAAGTTGTTGCTATTGGTCCTGTTATTTATTTTCACCCTAACAAAAGATAATTTTGCGTTCTCTACTTTTTGGTTATTACTCTTACTAAACTTTCTCTTTCTTACTTATTAGATTCTACCGTGGCGCACACTGGAATCGTGATGGAAAGTGGAATCAATACGAGTACAGAAAACACTCAGATGTATACAAATATAACGGAGTAAATTTTCAGGAAGCTCCTTTGAAAATAGATGATACTACGTTTATGCTGTTTTTAAATCCCATAGCTCATGCTATAAGTGGTAAAGGGATAGCTATTGCAAATCCTATATCTGAAGTAGTAATAAGAAAAAACCAAAGTGGGACAATAGTTCATGCACCAGTAGCATCTGCTATCGCAGGTCCAGGTGGTATAGCCCATGCACAATCTGAACTTTATATTTATGAATATGTTAGTGAATAACTTGTAGTATGTAATAAGTGTAAATAAGGTAGAAATTGTAATTGATAATTTAAAAAATTAATTCCTGTTACGTCTTGAAATTTGTTATAAAAAATTATAAATGAATGTCACGTGGCAAGTGGAAGATGATTGCACAATTTTAATACTGAGAGGATAAAAAATGTAGTAATTTCAAATAAATATTGTTTTATTTAATTTTCTTTTATTTATCCGTATTCTCAATTTCATATTATTTTTGACTAGCTGATATCCGCAGCTTCATCCGCGTAGTGAAGTTTTCGTATTCGAGATTTCGTACGCAACCCACAACTTTTTGAAAATCCAATATACCCTATGTTACTTACGAAAAATGTAACTTTGAAAGTATTTTTAAAATCGGCCCGGTAGTTACTGAGCCTATTCATTACAAAAAAACTTACAAATCTTTACTATTCCAGATTTAAATAATTTTCATATGTTTTTGTGTCATATAATTTAAATCAGCATTGGGATATTTCTCGTTATCAAACAATGCATCTGATTTCGTGAGAACTTTGTCGTTAAATGTCTACCAATCTTTTTATGTAATTCTACGTACTTGTCTGCCCCTCCTACAAAAGATCAAGTCTTTAAAATGTCCAGACTAAAATTCTACAAACTCAGTCATTGCTGAACATATTTTTAATTATTTATCAGTTATATTTTCTAAATTAAATAAATAAAGTACAACAGAAATATTACTTAGTAAGTAAATATTATTTCTCCCATTGATATTTTGCTCTAATTGCATGTATAAACGAATTTGTCAATTAATTCTACACATATTTTAAACTTATAGAGGATCGACCCAGTACTTACCCTTCTATGGCGGCGCAAGAGGTCAATACTTAGAAATAAAAAAAGATAACTCAGGCAAAATTATAAGTGAGAAAATTGTCTCACAAGAAAATATAAGCAACGAGGACATAGCTAAAAATAGTGCTGGGAGTTTATTAACCAAAGTTATGACCAAAAACTTACAAAACTTAAAGACTCTGTCTACAAGTCTCTTGAAACTTACTAATATTGGAAGATTGGCTGGTAGTTTAGACAAAACTCTCAAAACTAGATATGAATCACAGCTTACATCATTGGGAGAATCAGCTTCCATCATAATCACGCTGATTGATGAAATAGATGATATAGATGATTTGTTTAAGAAGAACTCAACATTGAGGAACTCCTACGAGACTGGTGACTATGTGAGTATACGTTTTATAAAATTAAGTATTAACTAACTAACTTCACGCTGTATCCCTGACAGGATAATTTAAGTATTTATATTACCAATTACTCAAGCTAACCTTACGCAAAATTGGTGCACCTGCTGACAGACGAACAAGGACATGGTATAGGCGGCTTTCGAAAATTTGGTAGGGTTTAAGTTGCAACAATGTAGGCTTTTTTTTTCTTAACCATAAAACTGTAGCAGTCGCTCTAGATACTTTCAAATTTGATACGTTGATTGTAATCAAACCTCCACGATATAATGAGCGACAATAGTACTCTTATCTATATACATAAATAAAGTCGTGTTAGTTACACTATTTATAACTCAACAACGGCTGTACCGATTTGGCTGAAAATTGGTGGGGAGGTAGCTTAGAGCCAGGATACGGACATAGGCTACTTTTTATTCAGGTAATAAGTTCCTGTGGGAAACAGAAACGGGAAAACTTCTCTACGCGGGCGAAGCCGCGGGCGTCAACTAGTATCTTAATATATAAAAGGCAAAGTACTGACTCACTGGTGACAATCAACGCCCAGACCCATACCCTTAGACCCAGATACCTGAAATTTTGCACAGAGGTTTCTTTTATGATGTAGGCAAGAAATGAGGAAGGATTTTTTGAAATTCAACCTCTAAGTGGCTAAAACAGGGGCTAAAAGTTTGTATGAAAATCCGCCATTTTTAAACTAATATGCATTAAAATTTGTATGTGAACTTTAGTTAATAATTTAAGATAGACGTGTATCAGGAATTTTTGAAATTCAAACTCTAAGGGGCTATAAAAAATAAGGGCTGAAAGTTTGTATGGAAATCCGCTATTATTAAACTAATATGCATTAAAAACATTAAAATTTGTATGTGGACTTTCGTTTTTAATATGACGTGTTTCAGAAATATTTAAAATTAAACCTCTAATGGAGTAAAATATGGTCTGAAAGATTGTATTGAAATCAGTCATTTCTGAACTAATTCACATTAAAATTTGTCTTTTGGCTTTCGTTAAGAAATTATGATGGACGTGTTTCGTGATTTTCAAAAATTCTACCCTTAAGCGTGTAAATAAGGGGTAACAGATTGCATGGAACTCTGTCATTTTAAACGAACAAACATAAAAATTGTTATCTCATAAGCTAACGCTGGGAAATAGAGATTCAAAGAAAGCCCTTAAATGTCTTTTTTTTCGAAATATTGGAAAATTATCGTAATATTTTAACCAAAATGTGACAAATTTAGGTATATACTAATCCTTACTAATTAATTATTTGAAACTTGCATGGTAATCTTTTCAGTAGTTTTTAAGTTTATCGAGAACGCCAGACGCGGCGAACTATTTTGTTTAACATAAGTATAGTGGATTTTATATTTTACAAGATGAGATAAGAGACATCTCACTATTTGTTATACCTAGAATTCGAGGGTTTCTTTTAATGTAGAGCACATTCTAAACCTGGCGTGTTTGCAAGTGATGTTGTGAGTTTTTGACGTTGTAGGGGGTAATGTAAGGATCTACTGAACCGAATTTGAAGGTTTTTTTTACCAATAGAAATCTAAATTATCAGTGAGTGCCACATGCTATATTTTATTCCTGTATTCCCATGGGAACGAGAATTACGTTGATAAACCACAAATAGCCTTAATTATTAAACACAGAAACGTGAAATTTGTTGAAAGTATTCATTAGATATTTTGAATGAGCACTAGGAAAGAAATATCCGGTATTCCTAAGGGAAGTGGAACAACAAGGGCTGAAACTAGGCACAGGCATTAGACATAGGAACGTAAAATTGGGTGAAAGTATTATTAAGGTACCTTATACGAGCACCGAGAAAAGAATTCTCGGTATTCCGAGGAGAATGTAATCCTACTACTATTATAAATGTGACAGCTTGTGAAGATTTTTAACACATAGGGATTTTTTATACCGGGCAAATATCTTATTCCTACGGGAAACATTATTTGTGTAATAACCAAATATCACACGAGTGGATCTGCGGGCATCAGCTAGAATAATAATAATTTTGAATTTTATAGAACCCTTTAGAACTAGGTATTATATTAGTCAAACAAGGCATCCTCTTATACTATATTTACCGATAAAAATTTATGTTAAATTACAGGTTAGTGAAGAAGGTGTAGGTATCGAAGCTTCCAATGATGCATCTGAAGCTGATGAAGAGGGTTTAGAAAGAGGTGCTATAGCCGAAGCCAAACCAGTAGGTAAGAACTTCTTACCTGATAAAAGAACGCACGGCATGGCCACGCGGCAGCAATGCGTGACTTGACATCGCAATCGATGTCACTGGACGTATAATATTCAGATACCAGGTATTTAACCTGGTCCATGCGCTCAACAAAATCACCGCTTATGCGGAGGAATGTAGGATCTGTGAGTTTAGTGCCATATGCTCGGTCTTCTGTTCCCCCCTGTAGTGAGACCATTTGCGAGTACATGAAATTCAATCTATGAAAAATATGTAATGATTATACACCTATACCTTCCTTATCACTTTTTCTATTGGGTACACGTTTAAAAAACCCGGTTCCTAATTTTTGAGTATATTGCAGTCATCCAGAATGTTATTTTTATGTATTTTTACTAATTACTCGAAGAAATCTGATCCGATTTGTGAACTTTTTTTATATTTCAAACGATCTAACGTCCCAGGTTACCATTTAAATTTTATTGAAGTTGGTCGGTCGATCAGTTTTTAAAAATCAATAACTAAATAAAAAAATTGTAAACTTTGTTTTATAGTTTGTCATTTTCAGTCAATTGAAATAAAACCTATAATGCATTTCATACTTAAACCTTCCTCATTCCAACTTCAACCACTCTACCCATTGATAAAACGTTTGTGAGTTTTTGAGTTTATACCAGTTATCGAAACAGATTGATGGCTCCCCCATATAAGGACTAATATTAAATTCAATTTTTTTTAAATGATTATATAAATACTGAGGTGTTTTTATTGGCTCCATGCCAGAATCTGGTGATGGAATCCTAGGGAAATTTAGTCCAAAGCTCAACTTAGCCATCAGTTGAGCTTTGGACTAGATTTATTATGAGTATTTATTATAGATTTATTAGTTGATTTTTGTTTAAACCTCTTAACTATAAATTTTAATAGTCAACGTGAAGCGTGCTAGTTACTTAATGATCTGTTTTAAAGTCGGTGCCAAGCCGAAAAATTACAAGATTGAAGTATGAACAACACCCACTATAACTTAAATTAAATCATCAAACTTAATCGTCACATAATTAAATTAAATCGTCATAACATGCAAGTTTTAATTAAAACGAAAAATAATCCTAATAAAATCACTACCTAATATCTATAAAGATTACCTGTAAGAGATTGCTCTTTAGCGATAAGGCCGCACTTTGTACATTTATGAAACTGTAATCTCATAATGTGAGTGTTTTATATTTGTACAATAAAGTTTATTCTATTCTATAAAGGCCAAATAACAATAACGACCGCGTAATGCGGACGGCTTATCAATCCCATTTAGCTTGGCACTGACTAGGCAACTAATTTTTTGACAAAGGCAAAAAGTAATCTTTACGATTTAATTGCTTTCCCTGCCAAATGCAACCCCAAATGTTACTTTTTTATAGACCGTTATAGGTACGTCTGATGAAACATAAATCGGTTGCAACAGGGCATTGACACTGAAATGAAAAATAATATACAAGATTTTTTATATCAGTTTCTGAAATCAAATTCTTTATCACTACTAAGTCAAGTAATATTCCATTCCAGGACTGGCTGTAATTGGTCATAGTGGTCTGGCTGCATCAAGACCTGTAGCAAACGCTATAGCCGCAAATGGTGTGGCAATTGCAAGACCTATAGCTACAGCTATTGCTGGGGTAGATCCAGCAGCTCTTGGCATTAACTTCCAATTGAACAAAGAACGTAAAAAGTTGTAAAATATTATAGTTTGGATAGATTCGTAGTAAGAACATTGTATTTGATATAAAAATTGCTATTGAAGAAGATGGAAGACGTCGAGCGAGTGGGAAAATAAATATGTTTAGTATAAATAAATATAACATAAAGGAGATAGTTTGTACTTTAGATTACCTGTTTTTTAAGAATAACAAAAGATTAATCTAGAATTGAGAATTGTCAGTTATAGACGACTATTTTGCTTCTTATTATCATTTTTTTTATTTCCTTTAATATATAGGGCAAATTGTTTAATCTCATGAACAAGTATGATTGCCGTCATTTCAATGTATGATACTACAGTACTTATAGGGCTAAAATATATTTATTGATCTATTTATAAATATAAATAAATGTTATTGTTTTTGTTTTATTAGCTTGAACCTTTAAAATCTTACAATGAAGATCACGAGCACTTAGTTACCTAAGCTAATTGACTCGCCTTTACGTAGAGCATCTGTCAATAACAAACGATGCATATGATTTCATTACCCGTGCAGGGATTGGAAGGACAGGAATGAGGATTTCAATACAGCCAGATACAATGAAGAAAACTAAAAAGACTAGTCTCCCTTACAGGGATGGATGGGACAGAATTGTAGCATATAAATTCTTCTTTAGACAACAAAGAAGACGATAAATTTGGGAAGAACATGTCCATTGGTAAAACTAACGTCGATATTCCAATACGTGCAATTTAAAATTCACTTCAAGTCAACCCTGTCGTTCTAGAAAATATTTTTCTGCATTATTACAGTGTCGCATTCATGATAACTGTGCTATGGGGCTCTATCTAGACCGTTGGAGCCCAAACCTTCCTAAGCTTTAGTGGTGCACGTGCTGTAAAAGTCAAAAGGATAATTCAAATCATAACCTTGTTCTACCAATCCGCCTGGTCAGCGTGCTACAGTATGGCCAACCATCCTCTCAAAATGAAATTGGGAGAGATGAATGAGATAAGCCTATTGAATTGATTGAACTCATTAATTTTCAATGAAATCAATACTTACTGCTCTGCGGCTAATAATTTGTACTGATTAGTTGCTGAGCGAAACAGTACTGAATTTATTTCCTTGTAGTCTGTTGTGTTCCTTGTCGTCCTGATAAGCTTCCGGATTACAGCACCTTTGCTATGAAAATAGTTGCACTAGCTTTTGGAAGACAATACTCTAATTAAAAAAAGTTTTGATATCCGAGAAGTCGAGACTTTGGTGCCTTAAGGCAGATCCTGCTCTTATGATGAGAATGAATGGACAATTAATAATTCCTAAACAGTTTATTTATTGAATAATTTAACCTTATGGCTACGTGGAGTACATTATGTCTAAATTGAAATACAACAAATAACCATGACATGGTGTAATGTAATATCAGTTATCTGTCCAATGCATTGCCATTATAAATCAGACAGGCACTATGATGACCGCTGGTAACTTCATTAACTCACATGTATCCCATATCAGTAACATAGACAAAATTTCTACGTTGATTTTTACAATTTATAACCAACTTGGTTTCTAATATGGGTATGGTACCTATTTGTAGACGATTGTTAGATATGATTTGCTCTTAAGATATTGCATACTTAGTTTTTATTTATGGAATCATCCTAATTGCATCTTTATACACTAAATATTCTTGAAGCCAAATGAAGGCAAGTATCAAGAGCAAGTATTATTATTCAGCCTCACATACCGGATGTCACAGATACTTACCGGGCACAGGTGCTAAGGTAAGTTTCTGTGGCGCATACACTGGGAGGTAACACCAGAGTGCCAGCACTGTACGGACTGCAGCGAGGATACGGCTCTGCATACACTGGTAGTTTGTTCAGCGTGGGAGCTGCAGCGCCAGGACCTCTTTGCGAGTCTGGGTGAGAAACATGATCTCCAGCGGGAGCAAGTTGAATGCCGCTACGTCTTTTTGCGACTAATTCATACAGAGAGAGAGAGAGAGAGAGAGAGAGAGAGAGAGAGAGAGAGAGAGAGAGCGCGAGAAAGAACTCTTCCTCCTGAGTCCCGCAGTCTGTGGCGTAGCGTGAGGGTTACACGTACATAGTTCACTCCCTCAAGGATATGGTATAGAAGATAGATAACACTCGAACCCCCTAAAGATGCAGGATACATATCCGAACCCCCCCTGAACGAGCATGCGGTAGTGGACCCTGGGGCGGTCCTTCCGTGCGCTCACGAGGGACTCCTGGCCATACACAGATGGAAGGGTAACGTGTAGTTTTAGTCGGTAGGAGTCGGTAGGATATCCACACGAAAAAAAAGGGTTCTTCGTGCGGAGCGTGCATCATGGGGCCGCGTACTTGAGAGTCACTGATAATGATTTTGTGGAATGTGACAGTGGCATTTATTTCGCTAGATGTCGCCATGGCTTTCCATCAGGCGGGTGACATCACTTAGACGAGCCAAATATAAAAAAAAAACAATTCACTTACGCATTTTTATACTAAAATAAAACTATCTACTTTTGTTGTAATGGTTTTCAAGGAAATATACGCGGTGTTTTCGTTCGGTTGAAATGATGATTCAAAAACCACATACCTTGCAGGAATTACCCAAAGACAGAAATTTGAATTTATTTAGTCATTCTATTCAAAGTAGCATAAGTTGCAGTAGGTATTCGAATTAAAAATTGCGCCTGTGCCAAAACTAATCCACATATAATCACGTCCCTAACAAAAAGTTATAACGAAAATAAGTTGTTATTAGGTATTCCGCATTATTGAGAAATATTCCACATGCTGAAGGCATTTATATCGGAAAATAAGCCGATAAATAAACCGTAAATGATGCGATTTATGGTGTTTACAAAATCGTATTTCAATGTGCAGAAGACAATATTGAATTTATTGACAATTTGCAAAGCGGGAGACCTGTTAAGAAACTACTATTGGTTATGAATGAATAAAGTCTTTGGAAAACATGTCATTGTAATCTAACTGTTTATTTCTAACTGAGTCAAAAATCACTTTAGAGCACATACATTAAGGGTCTCAGACATACTTACTCAGCTAGCAATTGACCTGGCCCTAGGATCAAACCAAATTTAACCGTAAATGATAACGGTTTTAGACTAAACGAAACAAATTTAGAATAGAGAAATAAATTCTTATCCGAAATAAAAAACAGTACAGCATTTCCCAGATTTCCCATTTGAAAAATCACCTCAAAATCCCTTACGATGTTAAAAAAGGGTAAATATAGAAACACCTTTACCATTATTATTAATAGCTGACGCCCGCGGTTTCACTCGTTACATTTTTCTGTGGCACCCATATAATCTCGTCGATTAATAATCGACGGGATTATATGGGTGCCCCGGGGTTGCCACTTTTACAATAATGTATAAAAAAATATTTGTTGTTCTGATTTGTTGACATTTATTAAATGATGTTGCACGCTCAGTAATTATAAATGTCAAATAGGGAACAATAAAATTATTCTCCTTATTTAAATTTTAGCACTAAATTTGTGGCGTGATGATATTATATAGCCTCCTCTAGCCTTCTTCAATAAATGGGTGATCCAACACAAAAATATTATTTCAAATGAAACCAGTAATACCTGAGATTAGCGCATTCTACCAAACACACAAACAAACTGTTAAGCTTTATATACTAAAATGATAATGTTGTGTCTGTTTATGAGAGTCAGAGTCGCTCCCGATGGAAATCTTTGAATGCAATAAGATGACTGTAGCTAGTCAATAATTTACTTATTATATGGAGTGCGTAGTTAACCGCGATAATATGTAGAAAATATGAGAAACTTCCTCAGATATGCCACGTGGATGGGTATTTGCATTTTCTTATGGTCAGATGTAGTACAAAAACTACGCAATTCCAGGTGCATAATTAATACTGCACTATTTTTTTCATTATAAATGACTTTAATTTTATTCTAGTGTGATTTAATAATTAACACCTACAGTTTAATGTCAAACAGATAGGTAGTATTTAGTAACTAGTTGACGGAAGGAACTCTTCTCTCTGCTGGTACAAAAACCGCATAACATGCTACTTACAAAAACTGTAAGTAGCATATAATGTACCTACTCGTACATTACATAAGTTCAGTTATTTTGATCAATAAAAAAATAGTCCCCGTACTTACTTATCTGTGGCGCCTTTATCATTAGGGGTAGGCAAGACATTTGGCGGGAAGAGTGACAAGTGCGGACGCTTGCTTTATATTATTTTCTAAAACTAGTGCATTTATCTTGTTTTATGTGCGGGAGTGGTAATTTCTTGGACATAAAAGTTGTGTTAACGTGCTATAGTGAAAGACAATGATACATATGTAGTGAAATGCTATTTTCTCTCTTGCCGCGGAACGTCCACTGACAACCTTAGTATAAGAATCACCATTATACTGAGGGCAAGGACCAGGACGTAGCCTGACGACATCGACTTGACAGGACTAATTAGAAGATAAGATTGAAGAAATATGATATAAAAAATAAGATTTTTCCGTTTTTCGAGTTCTTTTGTCGATATCTATTTTCCTTTCGGTGATTATTCCTTCATGGTATGTCCGATTTTTTTTTTTTTTTTTAAAACATCTATGGGTAGTCGTCGTATTATGGGTCAAATTTTATCAAAAAAAGAGTTGAGTGGTTTGGGAGGAGTTCGAGGACAAAGTGAAAATTCGAATCGGGGAAGAATGGAGCTACGCTTCGTTCGCTTCGCTCCAATTATACGCCCATATTTAGCCGTATGCATATTTGGCTCACGTAACCGATGGTGAGCCTATTGCCGTATTGAAATAAACGTATTGTGGCGACTTGTTATTGAAATTATTCGCCATCGAATCATACCCATGTGAGAGTCATTGAGAAAGATGCTTAACTCAGATCAACGGGGCAAGGACCGCGTTATACACACATCAACACGGTCTAGGGATATTTTTAAAAAAGCGAATTACTATCAATGTGTTAATTATTTATATGACATGTATATATTTAAAAGATACGTTATTTAATATTCTACCATTTTTTAATAATGGTTAAGGTACTTCGATTAAAATTTCAGGATTTTACGGAAAAAAATGAAGCATAGACGGAAACCGTACATGAATTAACTTTTAATTTATGAGTAAAAACTGAAAAAAATAGAAAAATCATTTAATTTGTGTTTATAAACTTGAAGTTAGTAGTCTGAGAAATCGCCCATGATGTTCATAACACATCGGCAACGATTCGGCATGCTCAGAACAAGGTTGTCAATGTCTTGCTGCGGAATATTGTCCCATGTCCTTCTGAGGTGCGCAAAAAGTTGATCTTCTGTAGCCAGAATTTCAGGAACTTCCTTCAGAGCTCTTCTTTGCAGCATATCCCACGCATGCTCAATGGGATTTAGATCTGGCGATTGAGCAGGCCAGTCTAAGGCCCTAACATTGTGTGTATGTAACCAAGCTGCTACCGTTCTCGCCGTGTGTGCCCGGGCATTGTCGTGCATGAGCAGGAAATCTTGCCCCATTTGTGTTCTGTGGGGCAAGATTACGGGCCCCAGCACCTGTTGGACGTATCGTTCTGCCGTCATATTGCCCCGCACCCAAACGAGATCCGTCCGTCCTCCAAGACGAATTCCTGCCCAAACCATAATTGTTCCTCCTTGGTATGGGTGAACTTCCTGAGGGTTCTGAAGACGGCTCCATCGTCCAGGAACTCGCCAAACACGCGTCCTTCGTGAATCTGGATGGAAGCCGAACCTGGATTCATCCGTGAACAGCACATTGGACCATTGCTCACGGCCCCAGTCCACGTGGTTCCGAACCCATTCTAATCGTCGTCCACGATTGCCTCTCCGTAAAGGTGGGACCCGGAGTGGTCTACGAGAGCGTAGATTGCTTTCATGCAGTCGCCTTCTTACAGTTTGGTCACTCACAAGCACTTGGTGTTCCACTCGCAGCCTTTGGACCAATTGAGTCGCCGTTGCATTTGGTTGAGCTCGCGCAGTAATTTGCAAAAATCGGTCTTGTCTGGGGGTAGTGATGCGACTTGGCCCCCGGTGCCTCTCCGCTACTTCACCTGTGGCACGATAGCGTGTCCACAATCTTGAAATTACATTTTGGTGGGTCCCTATGGCCTCAGCAACATTACGCTGAACAGACCCAGCTTCCAGCATTCCCACAGCTCGTAACATCTCCGCCCTCGTCAAATGTTGGCGTTGCATGGCTACAATACCTCAATTTTAACTTTATCTTTCGTTTAAAAATGAAAGAAAACTGTAACTAAACGTAATTCGTATTGTTTTCTAAATTACGCACAAATGAAAATTCCCTCTCCTACACATCAAGACATTTTTATGCCACCGAAACAACCTAATTTTCAAAAATTTGAATTTGGAATTAGTCTGAGATAAATTACAAACAAATCGGTGTATAAAAGATCCCAATGCGGCCAGTACTTTTCGAGTTATTTAATTGAGTATGAAATATCCCTAGACCGTGTTGATGTGTATATTTCATCAATCATCGCTTCATTATTAAAGTTTGTATTTGGTGTCATGTAATATTTATTTATTATACACTTGATTGTACGCCTATATTATAAATAAATTTGGGATTAATACATTCAGTACAATAGGCGGCCTTATCGCTAACAGCGATCTCAAACAAGCAACCTTTAAAGTGGTGTTGAAACGTTCAAATGCAAGTTGTGAGTACATGCTGTTGAAATTTCTAAAGCAACATTGTGATTGATAAACTAGAGAGCATGCGCGGTAGCTCAAATACATTTCAAATAACATTTCATGCATGTGTGTGAATAGATTTTGTTGCATGCCCTTAGCGATCTTTGATCAAGTCACGTGCGTCTGTCAGTTATATCTCCTCATACTGGACATCCTGTCTGCTTTCCACCTGTTGACGTGCAGGCATCCTACCATTTTCATCTATTCATTACGTACTATTATGGTAGGCTAGGGCCTTAAAGTATGTGATTTTTTTAGGGTTCCGTAGATTCTTTTTACGCTCGTGATGTACTTCGAACCCTGTGGCTGTGTGAGTGGTTTGTATTCTACCTACAAGTACATACCTATATTTCCAAACAGTTTTAATATGCTACATAGTAGTCATGGTACCGAAAGTAAAACATTGACTCCTTAGATTTCCTTGTGATGGAATACTATGAGATAAAGAAAAAAATCTATTGGCATCACTTGCGGCAAAGTAATAGACAAAGAATCATATTTTACTGTTTAATAATGTTTGGTCTAATGCCAAGTGTATAACAATATGTCATTAAAGACAAAGCAGCCATTAATCATTAGGCGATAGAATTTTTTTTCTTCACGTATACAAAACAATATCACATTCTTTCTAAAAAATATCTACACATTAAAAGGCGCAGTAAAGTGGCGCGATCCATCCGTGGTGTAAAGAACCCTAGCAAGATCTTTGGTGCCGTTTAAACTTTATCGACAGTTAACAATTTCTGAACTTGTTGAGCATTTTGTCCTCAGAGTAGCCCCTGCAGCAATTGTAATACCAGACACCCTTTCGGCTTGTAACTAGGGCGAGTGTTCGGCCTAGCACTCGACTACCGGTTTACAAATACCGAACTCTCAGCCGAAGGCACTGTGTGCACTGTTCTTTGCTCTCTCGGTAGGTGTAATCAGGCTATAACCACGTAGTGATGTGAAATTTTTGACCGATACGAGCACCTTGAATTTGTGCATTGCCACCTCGCGTCTCAGATGTAACGCATCACCGTTTTGCCACGCGCTGTAACGAGAGTATCGTAGCACAATTATCAAAGCCAAATGCGGCAAAATGTGGCCCAAGAACAGAACCCTGTAGAACAGCGAAATCACTCACCAATCGATTTTGGGTTGGCTAGTTTACGGCTCTTTCTCTCTGACCTTTGATCCTGTTCCTTGATCAAAGCTGATAGCATCAGTCTCGGTTTGGTTGCATGGACCACATACCGCATTGTCCGCAAACTTTTCGATTGTTGTAATGTGATAGAGGACCCCTTAATCTTCGGATATAGCATAAAAAACGTACTACGATTTGGTTATTTGTGAGGTCTCATTTTAAAATTTGTTTAATTTTGTGTTTAATTTCAACCTGTAAGATAACAATAGTAATGGTGACAAGCTAACAGTTTCATATTAGATTAGATTCGCTAATACCGGGCATTAGATAAACCATGCCTTATTTACTAAGCTTTTTTTATGTTAAGAACCTTCATGGTCGTGCACAGCACTAACATACCAAACGAACGAGTAGGTTTTAGTACAATAACGCGCAATTATATTTAATATATATAATGGGTGTGAAGGAATCCCGTTCTATCAAGACAGAAGAAGGGAGCCACCTTCGCACTGGTAATCTTATGTACGACAAGAGTCAACCACGTATAAAAACTAATATTTGTGATTGGTAGGGCATTGTTAGGTAAAGCGGCATTCTTCTGCAAAGTCTCGCGTTTTGGATTAAGCTTTGGATTTGGAAGCGAAGACTATTTTCCTCCTCTTATAAACCCGGATTTTTAGAAGCAACGTGAAGAGGCACATCCTAGAGTTGTCGCCAACTGTTAATTAAGTCTTGTGAAATGTCAGAGTGGTCCTCAATTCGCAAGATGTACATTGCCATTAGACAGGCAACGTCTTTTGATGAACTAAATATTATATAAAAAGCTCCATATCACACTCCATACCACATCTTACGGTATGCAGTACTTTAAAAAGGATATTAAGTATGTAAAACCTCTAGTACAGCTTACGTTGTGCGATGTAAAGATGCTATCTACCTCATATAATAAACAGTATCGTATCCCAAAACTAGCGATCAATAAAATCTTTTCAAACTTCAAACTCTCTTTAAGTTCCTGTGGTTTCCTCCCCTGCAACCATCCCCTGCAAGTGGAGAGTTAAATTACATATATTAGAGCCATTGAGTTTTTTGCCAGATTCTTCGTCATAAGGGTAGGCTGCCCTTAGAACTGGCAACTATAAACGCTCTCATTTTGATTTGATTTAGTTTCCTTTGTATAGACTCTATTAACGATCGAAATAAAACGTTGATTCCGCAAGCAATCTTTCAGGGGGGGGTCAGTTAAAGGAGGCCGCTTATTTGTAAAGAAAGTTATACCATCTTCTTTTCCTAAAAGGAAACAAGTTTCTAAGTGATTCTACTATCTCGGATAGATGCCACTGATCAATATAACGATCACGATAATAATACCTAATATTAATTTAACTATTTACATTTTCTTATTATCTATTAACATTAATTATTAATGATATATCAATTTTGTTAATTGATTTATCACAATTATTTATTTTACCTATATTGCTCATCATATTTATATATTAGAGTATTTGACATTAGCAACAAGGCCATAAAAAAACAACATGACACATTACTTCAAATTATGAAAATTTTTACTTCAATATTTCAATTCGTTGTTTTGATGCTTGTTTAGTGGAATTTAGCGAAAAATACGTTTTGTGTGTGTTATAATAATCCTTACGATGCTTCAGCGCTGTGTTTTTGCTAGTGTTACTTTGTTACTGTATTTTGTTTGTGTTACTTTATGCCCTATATGTATAAAGATATTTTCAATAAATAATGCATAATTATTATATTATTATTTTATTTGTTGTCTCTTTATCGTGTTTAATGTTTCAGTTGTAAATTGTGCAGCTATTCTACGTCTAAGTACAGTGGGCAAAGGATATAAGTATACCGGGCCGCCCTATAAGGATCGTCTTTATTCAGAAACTTATATTTTTTATGACATTTGATTTGGTTATTATATATGAATGTAAACATACAAATCCTCATAAAAGTATATACGGGTTTACTGAAAAACATCAATCCTTATAGTGCGACTCGGTATACTTATATGCTTGCATACATTTACATACAAATAATAATATAAATATTTGTATATATATATAGATAACGAGAACGTTAGGAAATGTAGATAGCGCTTCAAATTCATTGGCACAAATATTCCGAAAGATGGCTCTCTATTTCAATATTACTTATTATACTCTTTGCAATCTTTGTTTTATAATGTCTATCAAGAAGTGACAGAAAAAAAGAGTAGAAAAATATGACAGAAACACTAGAATTCAGCAGAAAATAAAGAGGTTTGAAACGGTGATGTCGTTCATAGTTCGAGTTCATAACAGACTCATTACTATTTAACTTGTTCAAATATCATGTAAATAAAACTAATGTAATTACTGGCGGTTAGAAAAGAGTGGCCATGAGTTTTATTGCCAGGTTCTTAGGCTCTACCTATTGCGTTGCGAATCTGGCAGTAAATGTGAATGTAGAAGCAATAATCTTAACGTTCATAAGTGTTACTTTGTGACTTACATGAATAAAGATTTTTTATTTACATTTTCATTAGAGTCTTCAACTTGAGGTACACCATCTACAGAATTTCTGGGTGCAAAAATGGCTCTGGCTGAATGACTCTATGACTTACCATCGTGAGATTAATAGGTATAAAAAATAAAAGTCTAAATGAGTCCTTGATGGTTATAGAAAAACTGGTCAAGTTAGGTTAGGTCACGCGCATTATGGTCTCCGGTGCTGCTAATTAAGGTAAGAAAAATATAATAATTAAACAAACACCATGTATCTATTATACATGGTGTCTGTTTGCAATTCCAAATTAACAACTTTGCACTTAATGCATACAAAAGTTTATACTGTACTTACATAAAAAATCTATTTATATTTTTATTTCTCTACATGTCTGTTTGTTTCTGTTAATCTCTCAAACGGCTGAACCAATTTTAAAGAGACTTTCACTGGCAGATTTATAGTTGATGATATATTGAACTTAGGTTACATTTTATTCCTATATTCCCACGGTTAC
The DNA here is from genome assembly GCA_948477245.1 of Thumatha senex. Classification (NCBI taxonomy): domain Eukaryota; kingdom Metazoa; phylum Arthropoda; class Insecta; order Lepidoptera; family Erebidae; genus Thumatha; species Thumatha senex. Next base: position 24,603,140 of record OX419724.1, read on the forward strand.
GGGAAATACGTGGGGGTAATCGCAGAGACTTACACACAACTTACTTAGTTTGCCGTGTCTGATAATTAGAGATTTTGAACTTTCTACCGGCATTCGAGTTACCACACTTTTACAAACCTGGGTATTTTAAATGAGAAGTAAAAAGGCCGTTGTCTTAAACACCACTGATTGAGCCTTCCCGACTCTCATACTGGGTTTTTATTTACGTCGTCTTTGGCTTTCCAACAGAAGACATTTTGATAAATTAAGAATAAAAACGGTCCGAAATCAAACCTGGCGCACTGACTTGGATCAAACAGGGAACGTTAATGCTAAGATAGTCAACAAAGTTACAAACGAAGGTGTATAATTTATCCCTATGACACACGCAAGCGCGTCTCATATAAGTGTGTTCTACTTGCACAGACGCACTGTTATGTAAAGCAGTTAGAGCTACGCGCGCGTCGACTTAGGAAAATGGCTGGATATATTGTAAGTACATTTTCATTTATATATATATATATACACACTCACATTCTAAATAAAACAGGACTTTTTTTTCAAATTTAAATATTTATTTCGTCAATTTCAGTTCATTACAGAACTTGTATACATTTATAATCCTTACAAAAAATTCATAGTGTCAGAATTGTACAAAATCTTACAATGATGCATATTAGTTATTTTTTTGCATCTAACTATATTTTGGTCCTATAAAAGTGAGGGTTAATTTCAGTGCTTTTGAAGCCTTCACTTCGGTTCAGCCTTTTACTGCTGTATACTTTTATTGTAATGACAGTCGTGATTTCATTAATTCAATATATTTATTAATTAATGCTACTTCTCTCAGTAGTGAAGAATTACTCTTAGTAGTAGAGAACTTCAAACTAGATAAATTTTGTACTGGGTATTTAAAAATAAACTGAATTTACCTACCCACTTCAAATCTAAATGTCAAGGGATCCTACTAGGTAGGCCGCGGTATCTTTGTGACTAAAATCGAACTAGCGTACTAGTGGTGCACCACCTGGGTAATACACGAGGTCATAATAAGAAGAAGGAAACTTAAAATAAAATCCTATGTCAATAAACAAAAAGCATTTCAGTAAGAATCATAGTCTTAAAATGATTGAAAGAGGTGTATATGATTGATTGACTACAAATAGACTTACAGACAGGCCACTCAACTCACTCTGTTACAGGCAGTCTTTATTTTCTATAATACTAGTTGACGCACGAGGCTTCGGCCGCTTAGTTAAGTTTTCCCGTTCCCATTTCCCACAGGAACTTGTTCCCGGGATAAAAGTAGCCAATGTGTTATTCTGATGTATAAGCTAAAAGTCTAAAATCTATTTAATATTTTTTAAAGAGTAACAAACATCCATCAAAATTGTCCTATTTATAATATTTTTAAGATAACACACTCTATTTAATATAATATGTGTATTACGTATTTTACATTTTACCGAAACCAATTAACATACATACATATTGTCACGCCTTTATTCCCGAAGGGGTAGGCAGGGGCATACTATATGCCCACATTTCTCCGTTAGCATTTTGTAACAGGAGCCCATTGCCGTATTGAAATGGATAGGCGCAGACTGTGGCAACCTGCTGTTGAAATATTTCAAGCCGCCCATTAGACCTTCAAACAGGGTTAACGACTGCCATTTTACTGGCAACCGCGACCAACGGCTTAACGTGCCTTTCGAAGCACGCAATCGCTCGCAAATGTAAATTCCACAAAGTGGTACCCTTCCAAGGACTAAGCACTATAGTGAATGTTGCTTAACGCAGTGATCGTTTAAGGAACACTGAGTCTGCGGGACCACAAGCGTTTCAATTAAAACATAATTAAATAACTTTTTTACCACAAATGAGCAAAGATCCTTTTTAATCGGTCACACCATCCTACGTTCGAGTAACCAAAATAAATAAACATAGAGTCTAATGACCTTTGACTATTGGCAATAGAATGTAAGTAAGTATTCATGCTAATTTACCACCAAACAAACAATTTTTAAACCATAGTTTCGGTATGGTCTTAATAGTCTGTGGTTTAGGTACGAGTATATGTCATTAGCTTTTGTTTTGTGGTTTGTTGTATAAGATTTGAAACACGTAAAGTTAATTTTTCAATTGTTTCTGATTTGTGTTACAATTGAATATGGACCGCCAAGATTCTGAAGACTTCAGAGAATTGGGTCCCAAACAGGGATCTAACCTCACCTTCTGCAGTTGGACTGGAGCAATTCAAAAGGTTGCATAGCAAGCGCCCTTTAAGACGTGTATTTGTCGTTTCCAATTCCAACAAAATTAAAATTAAAATATAGCTGTCCAAATCAGGAAAATAAAGGAAACATCTGGAAAGTCTAAAGTGGATATTTTGAATGGATCAGGGACTTGACGCTAAGTATTCGAGTAGGTACATGCAATGAAGCTGTATCTACCCGAGTGTGACAGTAAGTAGTCACAAAATAACTTCTCCTGAATGACACATGACCGATGATTGGAAACATAATCGTCAGGTCAGTTGTATACGTTAGTAAGATAATATTTGCTTATATTTTGACATCCACGGACGCAGTGCTACAAAACGAGCACTGGTAAAAAAATTACCTGTAAGTAGTTTTAGTTGGCATTAGCACTGAACATGATTTATAGGTCCACTACTCAGAAAAAAATCTCATCGATAATATAGCAAGACTCTGCTGCTCTTTGAATATTTTTGGCTGAGGAGGTGAGCGTATAGAGCCGACGAAAGTCTCCGTTTTAACTCCACTGGTACGGGAAAAATGCTATTGATGTCCGTCCGTTCATTCAGTCTACAGGTAGCATTTTTCATCGGATTTGCATGCAACTTGGCATGAACAATCCTTGATGTAGACAACAACTTTTAGCGAGGGGGATTTTCGATCGGGGGGGAAATGGAGGCAGGGGAGGGGAAATGGTACCGTAGCAGTTGACAAGAGGCTCAAAACGAATAAAAAGCAATGCTGATTTTTTTTTTATCGATAAAAAAAAAGAAAAATTAAATAAATAAATAAAAATTCTCCGAATTTTACGGTTCACAGAACCACTAGTCTTAAAGTTTTTTATTGTGCGCTACACTCGCGTTGAAACTCACTTACAATACAGCTTCTATAGTCTATGTTGACTGCTTTCGATCAGGTAGGTCGGGATGACCTTATCTGCCACCTAAGTGGTATTTAAAGATTGTAAAACTCTTGATTTAAACACACTATCATTCCAAAGCATTTATAGTATCCCTCACCTTTACAGCAAGCCCGTTTAAATGCAAGCCGTTTATAAGAGAGCCATAGTTTCAAATGAGATTGCCTCTAAAGTGTAACAGACACTCTGAGGTGATTTCCGTGGTGGGCGGGCTTAGTCCTTATTTTTGTGTACTCCCCGATTGCTTTCAAACTCTGAACTTGGAGTTTGGGGTTCACATTTTATTTGACTGCTAGGAGCAAGTCGTTTGACTTTTGATTTTCGGCATTACTGGGATGCCGTCTCCCAACCTCGAAAGAGTGTCTGCGTCGTTACCTCGTCCGTTAATCAGCAAGTAAACTAATGGGTGGTGAGATCGCCTGGACCCCATAGATTTTTCTGGGCCCTCTTACCGCTTTCCCCAGATGGGCGGTATTCATCACAGCAATATCTCTTATAAGAAGCGCTCGTGGCCCCGCGGACTCAGTGTTCTGTAAACGATCACTGCGTTAAGCAACTTTCACTATGGCTGGTCCTCGGAAGGGTGACCACTTTGTGGCATTTACATTTGCAAGCTTTTCTGTGCTTCGGAAGGCACGTTAGGTCGTTGGTCGCGGTTGCCAGTAACATGGCAGTCGTTAAGCCCAGTTGAAAGCCTTATGAGCGGCTTGAAAAAAATTACAAATGTATGTATGTAATTTATCTTTTATGCTGCATGTTCAGCTATCATAGAAAGTAGACTATAATGATGAACCGTTTTAAAGGCATGCACAGTTTGGCAATCGTAAAAGTCTTGCACTATAGACATACCATACTGTAACTATAACGACATCCTCAGTTCAAAAGCGTGTCGTCCAAGAGACACAATCAGCGATGCGAGTCCCTTAGCACACTACCACATAATCACCTCAAATTGGTTCTCTTGCGTTGTCGCCACACTGTGACGCAAGGAGACAGTGTGTTTAAGTGCGTGTGACAGTTATTGTAATGTTTTGTTAGAATTTTGCAAGGCTATGTAACATTAAAGTGCTTGAGACTACTTTACGAACATTTTATCTTTACTTGAACTGGTCAGGGCGGTTTAGAAAAATATTACTTACAAGATGGCGGTTAAGTTTAGAGATTATGAGGTCACCTTAAAATATAATAAATATCTTAAAATATATAACTTTATTATATGCAAACATAGTCCAATGGCAACAGTAACCACTTCCGATCGTGAGCCGTATGCTTGTCTGCGTATGCATCTAAATAGTATGAAAAAATAAAACAAACCATTTTTGTCGTACATATAGATAACTGATATCTCTCGTCGCTTACCCAATGTATATATTTGGTACGGAGTTATTTAATTGGATGTCATGTTAGGATCTAGTTCTAAGGCCTAAAAAACTTTCATCACTTCTCCCTTTCTCCCCAAATTCTCTTTTAAAGAAGAGAGAGTAAAATATCATTCAAGCACGATTTTAGCGCAGTTTTAACTGAATTTACTACCACTAGTCGGGCGATCCCGAATATACACGTGAGTACAACCGTTTACTTAGTAATAATCAATTTACTACCGTTTGGTTGGTCTGTACATTAGATATAAATTCTTGTTAAATATAAAAAGCATTATATAAAGCTGTTCAATATAGTTATTGTTCACTAAATCTAGAAATCTTAACTTACCTGACCCAGCATTCTAGAGGCAACATAATTATTATGTGCAATAAGCTGGACAACAATAAGACGACAAGTTTAACGCTCTCTTTATGTGTCACTGAAATTATACCTCCTGGGTCAAGGATAAGCTCTTATAACGAACTCATATCAAAATCTTTATATAGAAAGTTTAATATCAAATTTTTAAGAAAATTAATTTATCAGCAAAACTTGTACCAATTTCAAATCTTATTAATTTAGAAAGTTAGAAATAAAGACAACGGCTAATTGCTATGTGTTCTGAAGAGCTCTTCAATTTATTTCCACGCTCTCCATTTTGATACTGAATAATATGTGCAGCGTGTTTTCCGTCTCTTACAACCCCAGGTTACGGAGCGTGAAGATAAATGATAGCAGTTTAATATAGGTATAGTCTAAAAGTCTAAACCCTGTGGTTTAAAAACTCTGATTTATACTAGATTTTTTTAATTCGTTGTTCTCAATATCAACAAGGACTATGTGACAATTTCATTTTACGATTCCGATGACCACGGGTCGTGTGTCGGCTATGTGGGTGAAGGTTCTGACGCACTGCTCATAGCAATGAGACGACCAAGTACCTGCGGTTTCCTTCCGTCAAAACTAATAAAATTAAGTGTATTATCATGTATCCGGTGAGTTTTATAATAATTGTGTTTAAGTTGTAACTGAGGATGAATAGTTATGTGTTCTTGTCTAAACAAGGACACCGAAAACCAATTTTTATAGCTTCCTTGTTGTCTCAAAGGCTTGCAGTTAGAGTATGGCGACCATTTTTAGGATTTTGTAGTAAACAAACAAAACAACTTCTTATTGTTTCAGGGGCAAGATGTACAGTATATTTTAGTCAGCGTCAAACTCGGTTTTAGTTGACAAATGTTTATTAGATATATTGTGGTTTCCGTGCTTTGGAAGGTACGTTAAGCCAATTGTTCCATCTGCCAGTAACATGGTACTCGTTAAGACAAATGGATTGAAAAATTTCAAAAGCAAGTCGCCACATCCTACGCTTGTCCAATGGGCTTACCGCCAACCTAGGACAAAAATACATACAATAAAATATTTTTGAATTATCTAATTAAACAAGCGATATTATTTGTGAAATCTAAGTATGATAATGCTTGTACAGCCTGCAGTCACAAATTAAATATTAAACATGGATATTTTTGTGGTTAAATATGGTGTTAGATACCACAAGAATACTAAAATATTGATTGTCGGAATATTTACCATGTCTATTTTCATACGCGAGTATCCGATATTTCGGCACCGTTGCGTCATGATCACGGAGTAACTGGAAACACTGCGGTTGAAATGTTGTCACTAGCACATATATCGTTCTACCCTCCTTCTAGTTCGTTTACACGGAACGACACCACTACCACTGTTTACTCGAACTCGATCGCGACACACAATACTCACTGTATCAACACGCATGTTTGGTACTTTTTGCTTTTTGTTTTTACACAATTGAACCACTGGATGCCAAACACTCGACAGTTGAAACCCGTCTTCACGATTGAAATTTTTGTGTTTCATAATTTCAATGGCTTCTTTTATCATTCTCGATAAATAGTGGCGTTCTGTCGATAATATCTGAGGTTTGTAGAACTCTATCCAGTGGTTTGTCCCCGAGTCCAATACATGTTGAGCAATTGCGGACTTATGCGGTTCATTATTTTTGACTGCCCTTATGTGCTCCTTTAGACGGCATGTAATGGTACGTTTGGTTTGTCCTATATTGGAGCTGCCACAACTACAATCAATGGTTTTTGTTAGAGCAAACTGTCTTTAAGTGAACGTAAGTATTGTGACAGTTTCTTGAAAGGAGTGAAGATAGTTTAAATAGAATACTTTTTTAGAACAGCGTACTCGTCTGAACGTCATAATCCTGGTGTTTTTATGTGTATCTGGGTAGTTTAATCCGTCCTTTGTAGCCATTTCTCTGTAAGACTCCGCTCAAATGATTCAGCTCTTCTTGTAAGTGGTCAGTATCACACAGTTTATAGGCACGGTCAGTAAGCGACGTCACCACAGAATTTAATTGGCGCAGATGGTGATGCGAGTCAGCATGTAAGTAGCGGTCAGTCTGTGTTGATTTTCTGTTTACAGAGTGGCTAAGTGAACCATCATTTTTAACACTCACTTGTACATCCAGAAACGCAATACTTCTTTCTTTGTCCATTTCATAAGTGAATGACATCTTGCCATGGACGGTATTCAAATGCACCAAGTAATCCCGTACAACACTTTCATCCTCTTCCATTATACAAAACACGTCATCCACGTATCTCTTCCAAATTTTCACGGCATTCGGTGCGATGGACATGGCATGACTCTCGATATACTCCATCCATAGGTTTGCCACGACTGGAGCCACGGGGCTGCCCATTGTCACACCATCGATTTGGAGATAGTACTCCCCCTGGTACACGAAGTAGTTCGTAGATAAGCAATGTTGTACAAGATCAGCATATTCTGCAGGTATACCGCCCTCTTGAATTCTCTGTTTGATGAAATTCATACATTCAATTATTGGTACGTTTGTAAAAAACGATTCTACGTCAAAACTGACCATCACATCTCTTTCCGTCACAATGATGTTTTTGATGATATCTATGAAATGGCGAGAGTCCTTCACATACGATGTTGTGCTTCCCACTAGTGGTGGCAAGACTCCAGCGACGTGTTTAGCCAATTCGTACGTTGGTGAGTCAATTTGACTCACTATTGGACGCACAGGAAGGCCTGGCTTGTGAACCTTCGGGAGAACATACAATTTGGGAGGTTGAAGGGTTCTTGGGCGTAGTAAGTATTGAGATGTTTCATCGCCAATTGACAGTTTGCAGTCCCTGATGAGTTTCTGAGTGCTACGATTCGTCCTAACCGTAGGGTCGAAATTTACCTTTTTATACGTCTTATCATCATTTAGTAAGGTACGTATTTTCAAATCGTATTCCGCCGTATTTATTACTACTGTCGAGTTACCTTTGTCCGCCTTTAACACCAGTATGCTTGTGTCGTCATGGAGCTCTCGTACTGCAGAAAATTGGACAGCAGTCATATTTGAACGTGGAGGTTTCGCATGACGTAATGTGACAGCAATATCTTGTCGTAATATTTCCGCGTTGGGAGTTGGAATTTTGTTACGTCGTACTACTTCTTCCACTGTGCCTATATCTGTCTCATAAGGAATACGCTTGGGTGTAGGAGCAAAGTTCAACCCTCTCTCTAGTACTTCGAGTGCAGCGTCAGACAAAACATTATCAGAAATGTTGACTACAGTGCGACTATTACGTGAGTTCTCATGGTAGGGGATATGTGGTCTTTGTTATTTCACTAATGAGTCATACTTATGATTTTGTTTCACAGCACTTAATTCTCTCAACCTTTGCACTTGTAAGTAAGTAATCCGGTCACACTTGTCAAAATCACTTCTTGATAACAGTCTACTGCACTCCTGGTGTATATTGTATAACTCACACTGAATTTTGGCTAGTCGATATCTGGTGTTACTGATCGATTTACGTAACTATTTCACACTCGCATTCCTTAGAATGCCCGCGGAACTGTGAATGTCGATGCGAGGTTTTATTCGCACACACACAGGAATAATATCTGCTTCGCGGCACTTCACTAGAAATTTCAGTGATTCACTAAGACACTCACTCTTTTTCCGCGCGCGTTCTAGTTCTTTTATTAATTTTGCACAATCCGGCCCGTACCGGTGCACGATATATGAATTTAAACTGTCATGGTCATAAATATTACTAAAATATTGATTGTCGGGATATTTACCATGTCTATTTTCATTCGCGAGTATCCGATATCATCAATTGTGTAAAAACAAAAAGCAAACCGTACCAAATATGCGTAGTGATACAGTGAGTATTATGTGTCGCGATCGAGTTCGAGTAAACAGTGGTAGTGGTGTCGTTCCTTGGAAACTAGAAGGAGGGTGGAACGATATATGTGCTAGTGACAACATTTCAACCGCAGTGTCTCCAGTTACTTCGTGATCATGACGCTTGCAAGAGTGCCGAAATATCGGATACTCGCGTATGAAAATAGACATGGTAAATATCCCGACAATCAATATTTTAGTAATGTTTATGACCATGACAGTTTAAAAACCCCAAGATTCCTCTCCAAAAATACTTCAAGCAAACTCTCACCATTTTCATTTACTCGTTCGTCATCAAATTTGTCTAATACACTTTCATATTCACCACGTTTCACTCCAACCCAACCATTAAAATCACCTAACATAACGTTTGCATTTACTCAGAATATCGCTCAAATTCTCGCGCCTGCCTCTTACTTTGGTCTCTTGAAGATCGGTGCCACCTTGCATCTTGCTGAGTATAAACTCCCAAAACAAAGTAGGTAAGCCCAACCTTCAGCCTCAACCAAAAGAGTCTTAGGCTCACACATTCATATTCTGTCACACATTCGTTCATTCTCGCCGAAAGTAATTCACTAACACCAGAATAAGGCTAGCCTTATTCTGGGGTCACCTGGTCCCAGGGCAATCAGGCACGTTACGACTAGGTTCGTCCCTAGCTACGCAGCACATATGCACGGCAACCTTGGCTTTACGGAGAAAGAATGGGAAGAAGATAAGGTAGGAAAATGATTAGAGATTGATCAATGGACTAGGATAAGATTTAGTCTAAACCTTCTGTATTATAACAGCGGCAACTCCGTCTAGCCCAAAGTAAGCTGGTGTTATGGGATCTAGACGGCTGATAAAAAACAAACTTATATATTCCTAAATACCTAGATATTATACACAGGAAACACCCAAATTCCGAAACATAGATTTGTGAATCACACAAATATTTTTTCCGACCCAGGGATCAACCCCGGGACCTCAGCCGCGGCAGTCGCATACACTACCACTGTGCCACCGAGGCTGTAATTATGTCATTAGCATAAACGTTACCTCTTATGGTAAGAGTATCTATATTGCACAGTGCATTATCTACCTACCTAAAACTTAAGCTTGTATTGACTTTATTGTTACATAATTATTACACAGAAATAAATAAATAATGCCTATCACATCACTAATCAGATAGCCAATAAAAGTAAATCGTGCTCAGCGTTAGAACTAAACAAAAGCAGAATAATTCGTATTTACAGAATGTTATATTATGTAAACCGATATATTTTAAAATAGGCATACCTACTAGTTCACAAATCGAGAATATGTACTCATGCTGTATGCATATTTCCTATCTGTAGAAAATGTTCACGGATGTACCACGAGGATTATTTAAAAGCTTGAGAGCCCAAAATTACTCTACGACAACCGTCGTGTACCAACACTTTTAGAACACGGTTCACTCAACATACCCTCGCATACAAAAAGCCGAGGAAGACAAACCTGTGAGAGGCACAGAACTTATAGGACGAGCTGCTCTAGGTTTACGCAGAAGATCCTCGTCGGAGCACAAACAATGCCGATGCCTGAAGCTTACCGCAATTGATCGAGCCCTCAGGATTGGTTTCTGCAACTTGGTGTTTAGTTACCCTGAGATGTATGTCCTGTACACCAATGAATCTTTGTTTACCAAAACAACGAACGTTGATAGTTTTATCAAAATTTCTAATTAATGCGACAGCATTTATTCCAACACAGATTTAGTATGAACGTGTAGGTTTCGTAATGCTAGGATCCTGGACGAGCACATTGTCCATATTTCATAAAGGGTCCAATTTAGGTATAATTTACCTACCAAATTCTTCTTTCTACTTCGCTGAACCGCATGCTAGACTACGTTCTGCTGGGTTAACCTAAAACTTAACTATTTACCTCAATATTTTGTATCATGTACCTACTTTCCTGTACGGAGGTATGTCTGGCGCGTGAGCGAGCGCCCAGCCGGTCCGCACAAAATCCGGGCGCTGCGCTGAGTGAACCAAGATTTGTGCATTTGTTTTTAAAAGTAAAAATGGTAATATCTTTGTCATATTAAATAATGATAATATTATGATTGCGGTATGGGCATAGTATGTTATGTCTGCTACTGCCCTTCTATTTTTTTTTACTCAAAAACTAAACAAATCAAAAACCACTAAGGTATTAAACAAAAACGCGGTTTAAAAAATATAAGGCCTTTTTGAAGAACCCCTTTACTATCTCACTACTCCTATAAGGAAAATAATATTCATAAATTGATACCAGTAAGTAAACGCATTATATAATAGAATATTAAACGTTTCAATTATCATTCCACGTGGTGAATTGTAGCAGCCTTCGCGCAATGTAGAGGCCAAGACAACAAATGCACAATTGAGCGTAACTGTTCTAGTGGTATGATGTTGCGGAGTGGTATTCTGTTTATTAAACGCAATGTGACTACGAATTTCTAATTATTGTTGGTCATTTGATTTTCCTTGTTTATGAATGAAGTGATTGACTTGATGACTGAGATTTTTCTAGAATTCCAGGTCCCCGTCCACGTCATATTTTTGAGGTTGCTTAGTAGTAAAATATGAAACGTCGATAGGCCACATAGTGACCAATTTATATCAAGTGCTTGTGTGCAGAATTAGTGGTATAAAAATAAACTGATAAGGTTCGTGTCTTTTTTTTCAGTGGACACTATAATCGACAATGAAGCCAAAAATATTGTAATCGAAATCGAACGACTCTATGAAATTTAGCTAGCCGTAACACTAGTGATAAAGTAATGAACAGAAAGCGCTAATACATCCGCTTGTTTACTATTCTGGAACTACCTTGAGGTTACTCTCATGAGTGACAGTTTATGAAATTTCCAATTTAGAGTATTTCCGTCCATTGAAACGCTTCCTATCCTTTTGGTAAAAAGCAGTAGAAGATATTTTTCGTGTAGGTATACCTACAAGTATAGCGGTTGAGTTGGTCATTATTTTATATCACGCTACTTGCCATAAAGCCTTCGATAACACGAATCATTCTTGAAAAACAGATACTAAATGAGTAAGTAAGATTCCTTTTAAAGCTTGTTGCAGAAAAACACGAGCAAAACAATATTAATCATTGTTAATTAATTCTCTTAAGGGTCTGTTTATAAATAAAGAACAAATACCTATGCTAATAATTGTAGCTCAGTTCGCCCTAGTATTATGCAGGTAAACAATATATTCATGACTGCTAATGTGATGTCACATCACATCCTCAAGATACACGCTCTAGATCCGAAGAGTTAAGCACAATTATATGACATGTTTAGAAAATGTAGTAGGTACTCACATTTTCTATACATGTCTCTTTTCTTATTAATTAATTATAGAATTCTTATAGAGAAATTAGTAACAGAATGTTATCACATCGGTTAAGGTTTCTCAGTAACTAGTGTTCATTGTCTAAGGGTTATTACATTCTGCTTTAGATCTCTAAAAATCAAACAATTGATGAAGCTGGGACTTCGGAAATATCTATTTCCGAAGTCCCAGCTACATCAATTGTTTGATTCTGAGCTCAGATCCCGCTATGCAGACTGGATTGGATTTTCATAATGTCCCGTTATAATGACATAGCAGCGATTTCAGGTCGGTAGTACCTGGATCCTCGTCTACATTTATTAACAACAAATTAGTCAACATAATAAAATCTATTTATATGCTATGTTACAGTGCGTAGTTTTGGTCGCTCTAAGCGTAACAGCGAGTGCAGCACCGCCCGCGCATCAACGGACTTACCAGTCACATGCGAATGCTCAACTGCAGCAAGTTAACCCGTAAGATGTAACCTTGTTTTTGTACCTATAAGTGTGCCACACATACAAAAATGTATACTCATATCATTTGTTTCGTGAACTAGAAATGTTATATTTTGACTGCCTCGGTAGCGGTAGTGATACGAGTATATAGAGTACTAGTTGACGCCCGCGGCTGCCCACGTGTGGTGGAGTTTTTCAGTCCCCGTTTCCCACAGGAACTTGTTCCTGGGATAAAAAGTAGCCTATGTGTTATTCTGATGTGTAAGCTATATTATTGTAAAGTTTCATGAAAATCCATTCATTAGATTTTGCGCGAATGAGTTACAAATATCCATTCTTACAAACTTTCGCGTTATTGTATTACAAGTAGGAAGTAGGATGTGACTGCCGCGCTGAAATCTTGGGTTCGATTCCCGGATCGGAACAAATATTCGTGTGTTCTTGAAATATTAGTCTCGGAGTTTTGGTGTTAAAAGAAGTAATTAGAAAGTAGAAAGCCATAGTCCCTACTTACGAGACAGGCGTGATAATTTTTATAAATGTATAAATCAAGGCATGTGCAGTTAAAAGCGTCAATGTGCTCTATAATATGAAAGAACAGTAATATCAAGAATATTTATGTTATAGACTGGATTACTACCTGCAGAATCCAGAAATGGATAACTTTTACAGACCAGCTTCACAAAAGCAAGGTAAGGCTCTAGTTTAAATTGTTTTTCATGTCAATTATCAAGTGGCCAATAAATGAAGTTGATAAATGAATGCAGAGTTTAGCACATCATTTTTATCAAGTACGCAGGAATTAAAAGTATGTTACATCACTTTAGCAACTTTTTTTAAGTTCAAGAAAGTGGTCACGGCAGCATATGGACGTTTGCAAATCTAGAGGTGCAGCACTCGCGCTGTCGATCCTTTAAAAACCTTCTAATACCCCTTTTTTGAAGTACCCTATACTGTAGACGTTCTGGAAAACCCAGGCTAGGTGTTTATTCCACAATCTAAGCTTACGCGGAATAAAGGGCCTAACCGTAAGCAGGGTGTTTCCTCTTATATTTTGCGTCCGCGCTTCGGACGCAAAATATAAGAGGAAACACCCTGTCTATGGCGAGCGATGCGATGATAAAAGATAGCCGTTTCTATATGAATTGATGTTGCTTAGTCAAACACTCACTTCACTTAGCAATCTTACATAAATGCCATATTGCAATGTAAAAACATCAGGCGTAAATAAGTATGACACATTTCAAGTGTTAGAAGTTCATTAATTTTCTATATTCCAGTGTCGGTAGCAGGTTCCAACGGAGAATCGGGTCGTTTGGAGACCTTAGAACCTGACAGTGAAGTGGAGCTGGTGCCAGGAGTGCAGCAACCACAGCAGCCACCTCAACAGGTAAATATAACTGTACTTACTACTGCTTATGAAGGATTTATGGTACGAGCAGTTATTGTTAGTCAGAACATATTATAAAACAAAGTCCTCCCTGCGTCGCTCAGTCTGTTAGCGATAAACTCAAAAACTACTGTACCGATTTTCTTTCAAGAAAAGTTTTAGTATATAATTTGTTAAGTTTTTGTTTACATTGGCGAAAATATCGTATATTTGTTGGAGGTGTCGAAAAAGAATAAGATATCCGTGAGGTTTCAACGAAAATGCTACCTAAGCCTTTAGAGATATAAAAATATCCATCACGCCTTATCCCCGAAGGGGTGGCAGAGGCATATTATATGCCCACTTTTCACCGTGTGGATTCCTGTCCCACGTAATAGGTGGTGAGACCATTGCCGTGTTGAAATAGACAGACGCAAGTTGTGGCTACCTGCTGTTGAAGTTTTCAAGCCGCCCATAAGGCCTTCAACCAGGCTTAACGACTGCCATTTTACTGGCAACCGGGAACAACGGCTTAACGTGCCTTCCGAAGCACAGAAACGCTCGCAAATGTAAATGCCACAAAGTGGTCACCCATCCGAGGACTAGCCATAGTGAAAGTTGCGTAACTCAGTGATCGTTTACAGAGCACTGGGACCGCTAGGCCACGAGCGCTTCACCGAGATCAGAGATATAAGCACAGAAAATACAACCTAGCCTAATTAGGTTGTATTGTCTGTGGATATAAGGTATAACATAATAATGTATGGTGAATTAGTATTTTGTATCTTTAATAAGTCTGCAGAACCAGTAACCTGCAGGCCGCGATGGGATATTTATTTATTTATACTTTACATACACATTAAATAGTTACAGCAACAAACATGTAAATAGCATGTACAAAGACGTGCTTATCTCATAGTTGAGTTCTCTTACAGCAAACCCTATAGATATTAAAATTAGAAAAACAATCAAGGAGTCCACGTGTACCTTAAATTATCTACAGATACCTTATATTACTTACAGATACCTTACATTGGGGCCACGAGCGCTTAAAATAAAGATTTTGGGGTACATAGATAAGTGCCCTTTTTTTCTACAGTTGAAATGAAAGATAAGAAGGCGAAAAGTAAGAGGTATTTAAGGTTGGTAATCATTCATTTTTATTATTACAGAATCCGGTGGCTCCGAATATACCTGGCTTATTACCAGGCCAAAGAGTATTCATAGTTCATATGCCAGTACCCGGATACAGGTGAATATTTTTTTATTCCTCAGGTCACCTAAAGAAAATTCTAGAAATATTATAAGTTTAGGTAATGATATAAAATGTATCAAAATATATGATTGAGTGAGAGTGAGAGTCTCGAAATTTATGTAATGAAAATGGAATCAGAAAATGTTTTATCAAAGTGAAGTAATGCTGATAACGGGTTTCTCATAAAAAAAGAAATATCATCTTTCAAATTGACGAACATCTTAGGATAAATGAAATTCACTGTTCAATCAAGAATAGTATTTAAGTTAAAACATTAGAGTTTCGTCTTCATTTATTATAATTAATGTTATTGAATTTCGCCATTCAATTATACTTTAAAAGAATATAATTTCTGTAGTCAATGTAAGTTTTTAATAAATAAGAGAATCACATAAATATGTGGATGGTTAAAATCTTCTAACCATTTTAATTTTTTTACATCATATTTATTTTTTAAACATATGGGTTCCAGCCCTGGTTCGATAGGAGGCTATCAGCCTGTGTACATAGTGGCTGCCGCACCTCAAGCGAATGGAGCATACCCAGGAAATGGTAAGTTTTGAATGAAAGTGACTTAAAATAAATACTAAAATACCAGAACTTCACTGATATTGAAAATCGAACCTCATTACTTAGGTTTTAAATTCTTAAAAAGGTCCACATAAACTATCATAGTTTACCTTTGTAATATACTGCCAAAAAAAGAGCTTATCTTGTTATATCATTTTATGATATAATGTCCTTTTAATTTTATATTATTGCACCGCTCGTCATAGACATAATGTTCATCTTCACACTTTGAGTTTGGAGAGTTCGCATACAGTAATGTCCGAAAAGGTCCTGAAAGTCTAGGGTTCTTCAAAGGTGGCTGCACACTTCTAGTGTAGCAAACGTCCATAGGCTATGGCGACCACTTTCAATGAGATATGCTGGTCAGCTACAATAGTGCAGTACTGCAGTGGTGTAAATATAAGTTATCGTACACCCGTCAAATTGTTTTATATGCTTCTATTTTATGCCACTGACACTCACTCAAAATTGTACAAATTTTTAAAACATATTTGACATGCTCCAGGTTTCCAGAATGCAGTTTTTCTTGACCCATCTGGCCAAACTGTATTATCCCCTGCCGGTTACGCGCCAAGAGCAGTGGTACCACCACAATTTCTGGGCTCACCATTTGCTCTACAGAGACCTCATAACCTGGTGTATCAAGATCCGGGTTTAGCGCAAGTGTGAGTATTTTATCATCACGAAGTTTCCAATATTTATTTTTAAATTTACTTTCCATTTTATATTTATTAAAAGGAAAACTACATTATTTGTAAGAATTAATAATACAACTAACTCAGTATTAGAAAAAAAAACTTAACTAACTTCACGCTGTATCCCTGACGGAGTAGTCAGAGAGGACAGATCGCCAGGCATCGCGATCCATGCATACTTCTTTCGCTTCCTGTAGATGCATTAATCGCTTCATACATGCACGTCTGGGTATCCGAGTACTTTTGACTCTTCCGTTCTTGAGCAATCCGCTCACGTAGTCTTCATATGTAAGTCTTGGTCTACCTTGACTCCTTCTGCCCTCTACTTTCGCACAATATATATTCTTCGTCAATCGTTTCTCACTCATTCGTTGAACGTGTCCAAACAAACGGAGCACGCCCTTTTCCAACTTTAACTCAAACCTGCCATATTGCGTATCACTTCGTTGCGTTTTCGGTCGGCCAAGGTTACGCAGCACAATTTTCAAAGTGATCGCATCTCCACAGCATTCAGCTTACTTTTATGCATCTTCTGACATACCCAGGTTTCGCTGCCGTAAAGAAACGTTGGCACTAGCACTGCGTTATGAATCGCGAGTCGTACTTCTTTTACGATGCTTTGTCGCTTTACTAATTGAGACAAAGCACCGTTAACTTTGTTTCCGGCAGTTACTCGCCGTTCTACATCCGAATCACATCTTATTAGGTTACGTTTATTGTTTCAATTCTTGATCAATACAGGGCAATCCCATGACAGAAAGTAGTAATTACTTCTGATGTGCGAAACAACGCAGGACTTTATGAAACACCATTGTCAATATCATGATTTAATGCTTTGGGTAGACAATACAGGTATATCTATTTGCACAATAATTCCTGTAATTTTATAAGATTGCAATTGCATGCAAGACCACGGGTAAAATCCAAACGAAAATCTTAATTACGTTCAAGTTTCATCACAATGACACTATATCATCATACATACATATTGTCACGCCTTTATCCCCGAAGAGGTAGGCAGAGGCATACTATACGACCACATTACACCGGTTGCATTTTTGTGGTGAGCCCGTAGCCGTGTTGAAATGAACAATCGCAGGCTGTGTCGACCTGCTGTTAAAAATTTTCAAGGCCTCCAACCAGGCTTAACGACTGCCATTTTACTGGCAATGGGGCCAATGGCTTAACGTGCCTTCCGAAGCACGGAAACGTTCGTAAATTCCACCAAGTGGTCACCCATCCAAGGACCAGCTATAGCGAATTTTTCTTAACGCAGTGATCGTTTACAGAACACTGAGTCAGCAGGGCCACAAGAGCTTCTATATCTATGTCAGCACAATGTATCAAATGTTAAGCTGCTTGGAAAAGAATTTCTGATTGCTAAAAATATCACTTGAGTTCGAGACGCAATTGTTCCGATAGGCGATGTTATCGAGTATTTCAGTAGTTCATATTAACCAGATACTGTAGTGGTACTTTATCAAATGACTGATTAATTGTCAATTAATACGAGTATACCTTTGACTATAGAAGGTCCTTTTATTTTCTTGATCTACTGAAATTAAGCACAATATGAACTACAGTTTCATATTGTGCTTAATCAGTAGATCTTCTCCTAGAATCTTGTACGCAAGATTAACATTATCACCGACTAAACTCAAAAGTAATTGATAATTTAAATTCAAACATTTATTCAAGTTTTACGGAAATATAGTCATTACTTTATTGATATTAGTTACAAATGACGTTAACTAAAATTAATTGCCTTATTATTACATTAAGTGTCATCGTAATTTTATATCAAATTAACTCTCATAATTCATATATATTTTAGAATATTAAATAATAAACGAACGAGTTTAATTTCCTGTGGCCATTTCAACTTTTAGTTTTAATTGAATCAATGTGTTTACTACAGTTAACAATTTCACTTTCTACTTTCTTCAAAAAAAACGTTATTCATGCCAATAAATAATCACACTCTCACGATGCAACGTGAACCAACCACAGCACAAAATATTAGCAATAAACATGAAAGAAATTTATTTTGCTTGCAATACTAACCAAACGAAATCATTCATTTTACAACCAGCTTTTTCATGTATAGATTGATCTGGCAGTATGGCATTCACCCTGTAGTCTTCGATTTACTGACCTTCTTGTGTATTTTGTATCTCTGTAGATTTTATTAATATTTAATATTAGATGAATTTGGTTGTAAGTAGAAAACCGAAAATTTATAACATTTATTTTTATTAAATATGTAATTCATAAGTCGACATTTTAGAACGCGACAAACTATCTTTAGAAACAACATACATCTTCCACAGTGCTAATCCAGCTCTCCAAGTTAACGCTGCAGCCAGGGATCCCATTCGCTTCACAAACTTAGTTGAACTTCAGAGACCAGTAAACCCAATCACTTATCAAGGACCCGCAGTAGCTATTCAAAACCTTACACCGAACAAACAGGGACAGTCCGGTAAGTAAATTATGCAGCCCAAAAAATCCATCTCTTGGAAATAGTTTTCTGAAATTTAGAGATAACTTATGCTATCTCTAAATTTTCCGAGGTTTCCTTCTAAGGCTTCAATGGTTCTGCCTGTTTTTGATCCACCGGAATATACCAAGATTTATACGCCCCTTTGCGCTGTATTTGCTTATTGTATAATATGTAGAATACTTAATATCTTTTTAATTTTAGTGTATTTCCAACAGATTCCAAACTTAATCTGTACTTGGCGCCTTGGATTCGCTATTATTTAGATTCTTGATGCAGCAATCTTTTTTGTTTTGATTTTCGGCATTCTTGTGAGCTACTGCCATCTGACCTCTCAACTCCCTGAGGGCGCCTACGTCGTTGCCTGCTGTCGTCAGTAGGTGCAGTCTCCTTACCTGGAGCCTAACTGATTAGCGGGTGAGATCTTTCCCTTATGGAAACGATCCACCTTATGGAAAGCGATCACCGAAGCCTATGGACGTTTGTAATACCAGAGGTGCGCCACTTACAACTACACAATTAATCAAAAATATTAAATTAAGTTATTTTAAAAATGTTTAAATTGAACTAAATAGAATTTAATATAAAATATACTAATTTATGTTGCAACTGTTTCAGCACCCCTAAAACAAGCTAATGATGAATCTAAAGAACCCTTAGAACAAAAGGCTGATTACAGAGCTACACCCGCAATTCAACGAAACAAAGCATAGATTGATTTTAAAAAAATATCATTCTGGAACTGTAGATAATTGGTGTTTTAACAACTGCGACCATACTAGACAATGAACTTAATGTTTGTCTTCTGAACTTTATGTTGCCTAGATTTCGGCGAGCACAGTTACTTAAACTGATGCTATTTCAAATGAAGTTAAATTAAAGTTATCAATGCAATATTTATCTGCGCCTAAAAGTGTGACTTAGATAAAATGAAACTAATGATCTATTTCAGTATGTGGTCATAAATTAATTGTAAATTGAATTGATAGTGTGTAAATTTTGCCGAATTATTAAGAAAATTGTTTTGTTATATTTATTATTAAAATAAAATTATGAAGATAACTATTATTGTGTGATTTATATCCGTAAATACTTGAAAAAATATTTGTTGATTAGGAACGTAATATTTTATGTAAATAATAACCGTACAAAGTATCACAAAATCTTCTTCACTTTCTAAGTTGCTCTTTGTCAAATTTAACACTAGGAGAGCGGAGGAAATAAACACATCATGTAAAAAAGAACAAACAGGGTATATGTCAGAATGTACAATTTATTAAGCTTAGTAAAAATAGTTAAGAAACTGATTCAGGCTCATAAAGATTTGGTTAGCAATAGCAAATGGGCTAAATCTAGACTTTGGATGTATCCCATGAAATCACAAGTATTATTGTGGTAAATAGTGATTTGCAGCATTTACAAGAATGATAACATAATTATTATTATTAATGAAAACATAAGTATTTTTTATACGATATACCTATAAATGGTATAACTACTCATTGATGACGAAATCTCTGGAACTACTGCAGCTACGAGGCTCAAAATTCGCATTGGGGTTGTGTTCAAAGTGTATCACAGGTGAAGTACAGCTGCAAATAAAATATCTATGAGTAGACGACAGAAAGAAAATAAAATGTCACAGATAATAGGTACTATAGAAATATAGAAATTTCAGTTTGAAATTTAAAAAATAAATTTAAAATAGAAATTTAAATAGGAATTTAAAATATAAATTTATAGATATTTTTATACCACTGTGGCAGACAATCATCCATCCAGACATCCATCTGATGGAAAGTGATCACAGTAGCCTATGGACGTTTGCAATACACGTGTTGCTCTCAAAAGTTAATTAGTTTCCCATCAAATAAATATGATATCATATAAAAAAAAAATTTACGTTTCATACCAACATACGCAAATGTGGTGTCAGATAAGCTTCTGTTCAATTACATCTTTTCTCCCCACCTTCTCTATCAGTTTAACACTTGTCGTAGATATTGCTTGTTTATTTGTGTTACTTAAAATTACAAGTAGTGCACTCGCAATATCTAAATAGACATCTACACAATCAAGGCCAGGTAATTTCAGTGCTCCAACAAGTTACATGATAGCATCATCTAACATTACATTTATTATACTGTAGATAGCGAGGGCCGGTACTTAGATATCTCTCCATATCTGTAGTACAGTTACAGTAAGATTTCCAAAGAATGTCACCTATGCATACCCATGTAAGTGACCACCATTATGGTGAAGATAATTACGTTTGATAATTATTGAATTGTTTCAACTTACGATGTGATACAGCAGAATATTCTTTATCGTAAACTGTACACCAATCTAAAGTATATTATTAAAGGTACTGCTTTTTCTAACACAACTAGATCTATAACAGCTAAAGTCCTCTCAGATCATCTTAACTTTTATATAAAGTAACACCTCTGCGTTCATAGAATATAGTAATCATATTCAACTAGGTTGACTGTATGTTTGTTTTCGAACTTAGCAATATAAAAAAATGAAAACTATTCTCTTGTCACATAAGAGAAGGGTTCTTATTTTACCTTTCACCACTTCTAGAACAAGAACTCCGTTATTAAATTCTGATAAAATGCCAAGAAACACAACGAACAAAATATCGTAGCACAATATTACAATGAGATACAATTACAATATATGCGGCGAGAAAATAATATGTATTTATGTATAATTTATGATACACATACCTAGAAATTTATACAAAACCCTCGATGGAAAAGTCCAACTTGCACCACTACTCGCACTGGTTTTACTATGAAACAATAATTGGTCATATGATCCGAATTTCAGAATCGCGACTTACACGAGGAAGAATTGACACACCATTTGAAGTAGGATACTCTTATCACTCCTCAAATTGCTCGTTTTATGTCAAGATTAAACAATTTTCAAAGCAGTATCATTCGGTTCTGTGTATTAGGGTCAAGTCTACTATCCCTACTATAAACCTTATAGCCCACCTAAAGGCATATAAATCATGCTTACTGACATAAAGTGACTGTTATTACACTCAGTAAATCGTGCTACTCACACTTATCTATGAAACTGCTACCGTTAACACTTAAGTTTCATTTTATCGTTTCTAACGGACCTTCATCCTGTACCTACCAATACTATGATACAAGTATCAAGCACCAACTCATATTCTACCTAGATACTTTGGTAGCATCCTTGTTCCATAGAAATACAGGAGATTATTGTTTGGCAATCTTATTATATAACCTAAGGACAAGTTAGTTGAGTTCCAAGAATGCTTTCCAGCTTACGATCTGTTAAGAAATTAGACGTACATCTAATATTATGGGTGATCCGACACTTGTCTGTACATAAAATAATTGATTTTACTCGTTTGTCCTGAATCATTTGAACTTATTACTCTCAATGGATTAGGACTAAGACACGCGGCACATTGGGTGTAAAGGGCCCCATCAAGAACTCCGGTATCCAAATGCCTCAATTGGTAGCGTGCACCTGCTGACTAACAGAAAAGATTACGAAGCATTAGGGCTTACGACGTTTGGAGATCAGACGGCAGTCGCTCCCAATAACGTCGAAAACAAAAGTCAAACGACAGCTGCTCCTGGCGGCCAAATAGAAGTGAAATTAGACTCCAAATCCAGGTAGGGTTTGGAATCAGTTGAAATTCACTATACACTACACACCACTAAAGATGAGACGTCATCATCATATACTTGACAATTTGATACGTAGATTGTACGGGACACAGACACTTCAGCATTGTCATTTTGAGAAAATTACGATTTTTCAAGCTACTCACTACTAGCAATTTACTCCTAGCACTCGCCAAGTCTTTAAGTTACGAGTACGATTAAGAAAAGTAAAACATTACACTGAGTTTACGTGATGACAAGGTCCACTTTGTGATTTTAAGTAGAGTCATTGTGTGCTTATTCAGTTTGTACTATCATTACACTCTATATATATATATATATATATGCATCAATGTTGAGTAGGAATGTTGTGCCTATATTGGCATTGAAATACCATTTACCACATATAATGTATAAGCGTTATGATATTCACCATACCTGTCAGTATGCACCAATCTATCATTTTACAGAAAGGACTAGTGATCATTCATAGATTCCTTTAAACTTTTTTGTCTATTGATTCGAAAGATATTTGCACTTAGGTTCATAGATAATACACTAATCTTAGGTTGTTAGTAATGTAAAATATTGTCATAGTAAATATTTTCTAAAAGCATCCACAGTAATAGTTCGTCGCCTCGTTTTATTCCACAATATTCTTTATAAAAATTCCAATTTGCAGTTACATTTTTTATTAAAAATATAAACTGTATAGGTACTCCAATAATCTACTGAATATCATGTCTACCCAAAAACGAAATAAATCGCAAATTCACCCTTACCTTCACCTAACGTCAAAATCATGATGTTTATTTTTATGGTTCTGCAATGTTTTGATATCATTATGTTACAATCACTCACATGCACTAGAAAACTTGATTGATAGTAATAAATCTTTAAAAGTATATGTGCACGTACTGTGCATATTATTGTGTATCCACTACAAACCACATTCAACTTTCAAGCTTTAAACTTATGGGCCATTACTCGAGTAAGCTGGTAATAATAATTACACTCATTGGGATTTTTTGCCAGCCACTTATTATTATGTACTGTATTGTGTGCCTATTCAGTTTGTACTATCATTACACTCTATAGACTGTGAAAGCAAGGCAATGTGATGAAGAGCATTAAATCAACCAAGTTCATTAAGTTTTAGGCGTTTATTATGATGACTCACTGGAATTAAGACAGCATCGCTTTCCAAAGGAAAGGTAAGTATTGAGAGATCGTTGCAATAATTGCGTCCGAACGATGCGAGGCAATTATGATCTTTTTGCCGCAGACCCGTTATCTTGGTTTAGATGCGCTGCAAAAACGCAGCTAGCGCAGTTTAGAGTCTTTCGTCGCCGTATGCGCACGCTACCGCCTCTTGACTAAAATGTCACCCCGTGCTGTGCTCGCCCTCGTCACTATAGCCTGTATCGGTCAGGCAGTGGCTCGACCAGTCAAGAAAACTCTAAACTTTAACATGTTCGTACTGCGACCTCAACAAGGAGGATCCGACCGCTTTTTACTTTCAACCGATGGAGTGTCCAGATTTGGACCAATACTGGAAATGTTTGTTCAACGTTTCCAAGGGATGATGTCAGTAAAACTGCCTCAAGAAATTAACAATGTATCTATACCAAAAGAACCTGCAGGAATAAATTTTGCGAATGTTGCTGAGAATGAAGTCGACAGTGTACACGAATCAAAGATGCCCGGGATTGTGGTGAGGCCGTCACGCACTAAGCCAGGCACATATGAAGTAGAGATAGACATGGTTGTGGATGATGGTCAACCTGAAGAGAAGCCACAGTAGTTATTTTATTCCCAATGTAGATGATTAGCACCGCGTGAAGACACGCGCATGAATATATTAGCAGAACATCAGTTTCTTTTGTGATGAAATTACAATACCTGATCACTTTTTTTAAAACACATGTCGGATTAATACTGTCGTACCAGTGAGTCAAGAACATGGATTTAATGGAGAATAAAGTGACCTTCATTCCACATGCTAATGTGACAGAGAAGTAAAAACTATCACCAATTTGTTCTATTTTACTATCGTGATAATAATATTTTGGTATTTATTTTTAATGTAATTATTTTTAAGGTAAAGTTGTTTTAGATTTATCTATTAGGTACTGCCATATCGATAAGGATTAGTCTAATAAATAAATTGTTATTTATTAATTACATTTATTTAACTTTGAATTTATAAACCATACTGAAACTCCACCTAACCTGCACACACATGCAAGTCAGTAGTTGTCGGACGACTCTACTCTTAACTACTTATTTTACTATGTTGAGTACTATACACCTGATCAGACGACCCACAAACTTAAATTGTCCGGCATTAGATGCAATGCAACCAAGACTAACGACGATGATGAGGTGACAATTGCTTTTTTGACTACCTAAATTTTTCCACTATATTTCATACTTAAACATTAACTTTGATTATCAGGATTCAAATGTATGGAAAGCGGGCATTGATCATTGTGAAATCAAATCATGCAATTTCTTTAGAAGATTTTAGTCAGGTCTTCAGCACAGTTATGTTCTAAAATTAGGTGTAAGAATCCTAATTTTAGAAGAAGTAGTTGAACTTGCCATCAAGCAGCACGATATTATTGTATGACCGTCACGAGACCAAACATTGGTTTATTTTGTTTAAGTGATCTTGTTTGGGGCCCACTGTTATTGTTTTATTTATATTAATACAAAAAATCCATATCATTAGATTTGTTTTTTAAAAATTTGCCAAGTCGAGAAATGTATAATAAGTCAATTGGGGTGTGAAAGTATTCATCTAAGGTTTCACACATAATTACACCTTGTTGTTTTGTTTATTGCCTCATGGCCAAAGATATATAATGAACCGGTGAAATAAATTGAAAGCAGGAAATTGCGAGTATCTATAGATTTTAAGTTTTTTTTTTGTATGTGATAATAATAATTAGTTTATATTGGTTTCTATATTTAGTTTATATATAAGTTTGTTACGTGTAAGATTAGCGTGTAGAGCACGCTTTAACGGCTGTAGTATTTTGGATAACATTTGGTGTGGAGGTCGTTGACGCTCTTGATTAACACATATTTTTATACCACTGAGGTGGCAGACAAGCGTACGGCATACACACATAAGGTAGTTTGAATCCCAGGAACAGGTTCCAGTGGTAAAATGGAACGGGAAATCTTCTCCACGCTGCAGACCCCACAGGCGTACTTAAGTTAGAATGTAAAACTAAAAAAAATCTAAACTATTTTCACGCTGTATCCCTGACGGGGTAGTCAGAGAGGACAAATCGCCAGGCTTCGCAATCCATGCATACTTCTTTCGCTTCTTCAAGATTCATCAATCGCTTCATACATGCACGTCTGGGTATCCGAGTACTTATGACTTTTCCGTTTTTGAGCAATCTGCTCATGTGGTCTTTATATGTAAGTCTCGGCCTACCCTGACTCCTTCTACCCTGTACTTTAGCACAATATATATTCTTAAATCGTTTCTCACTCATTCGTTGGACGTGTCCAAACCAACGGAGCCCTCCCTTTTCCAGCTTAACGCTGACACTTTCATTCAAACCTGCCGTATTGTTAAAGTTAGTATGTATAAACCTAAAAAGTGTGATATCATTTATGTATAGACCTTTTAATTAGGCTTCGTGAGAATAGCGGTCATTTGCAATTTTCTATCTATGCTTTAATATTATTCCATCTGTTTATAATTAAGATCTTTGTAGCGAATTATAATAGAAGAAAAAAACTTAAGCGGTGCCAAGGGACACCCGGATGGAACGAAGTTGCTTTCTATTAATTAGTGAAGGAATTGTATTTATTATTTACTAGCTGACCCGCCCGGCTTCGCCAGTGTCATACTTCGAACCCCGTGGCACCCATTTAACCCCGTCGTTCATTATTTCACAATAATGTATGACCATTTTCCATATTAGTTGATTACTTCTCCGCTCTCCAGTACCTACGCCCGCACGGCCCGGTCAAATTATGGTTACACTAAATTAATTTTATTGAGCATTTTTTTTATTTTGCAATATCTCCTAAAATATTTATTTGATTTGCAAGATGCAAAGGGATAAAATAATCTTCATGAAATGCTGAAGCCAACTAACATATTAAAAATGATAAGGATTAATAACGTATTAGTGTAAATAGCCTTCAAATTATCGCTTAATAATTGCTGGTTTTTTTAAATATTAAAATGGTTTTAGTATGTTATCCTTAAGTGATAGACATACACCGTTGCGAACTTTTTGTAGAGCTATATTAGATACACAATTCCACAATACATTATTTTGTTATATCTCAAAGGGTTTATGGAGCGTTTTCGTTGAAAGCTCCCAGACGGCTTATATTTTTCCGAACACCCCCCACAAAAATCGTTATAATTTAGTCAATGTATACAATAACTTAACAAATTATAGATATAAACCTTCCTTATGAATCACTCTAAAAACCGCATCGTAATTCGTTGCGTATTTTTAAAGATCTAAGCATACATAGGGACAGACGCCGCCCGCACGGCTTACAACTGTAGCAAAAAGTGTCGTTACAACTTTATTGTCTTAATTTTTTCCGTCTAGCCCCCTTTCGCAACGCGCGATAAGGAACTTCGTTCCAAAAGTCGCCCACCAAGTGTTGAAATCAAGCGATTATCGCCATCATTCCTCCTTCCGTCCTAGATGAGAATGTGCACAAATGTATTTACAGAATCTCCCGGTTCTGTATACTCTTTAGCCGTTAAACAATCGCCTAGTAGTAAAAGAGGAATAGCCTAAAAAACATGTCTTGCGTTTTTCCAGTTTTCCCTTTGCTCTCATATTTATCAAGTCTAATGTAAGTAAGTATTCTTATTAAGTATTTCACGAGATATTCAGCATATTTATAACTCTATAAATATGCTGAATATCTCGTGAAATTTTCTCATAACTTATGACAGTGGGGTAGTAAAGAAACCACTTATAGTATACACTTCACAAAACCCGCATGGAGTACTTTTGCCCTTTTTTTAACGTGTGGAAATCTCCTCGCATATCATGCCGGACTCGAACCGTCAAAAACCACACGGTCCATGCCTATCTGTCTATTGCCGGATGCCACGGAGAGATGTCCCAAGCTTCTTGGGACATCTCTCCGTGGCAGTCTTACTTCGCTCAGTTTTTGGTATTAACACACGTAATGACTGAACCGACTTGGCAGGGACGATGGTATAGCTAGAATACATCTATAAAAAAAAAAAATGTGAACATTTACTTCACCCTTAATACCTACTTATTTTTTGTAAGCAAAAGGAGATTAATTTAAATAAATAATTAAATATCGTTGGGACAACTAACACAACACCATACTCTTTACCACGCCTTTATGGAACGTATATGGTTGCGCCGGCATGCGATTCAAGAGTAGCCGCGTTATTTTTTCTATGTTGCATCGCCGATCTACATTTGTTTTTAATTAATTAGTTGTCGACACTCCCCCCTTTCCCTTTATCCCATTTCTCTTTCGCACCTACCTTATCTCGCATAAAAGGAGAGCGAGACAGCTGTATTACGCGCGATCCAAAAGGCCGCTCACAGATTCACGGATTGAAGGCTCGCTGTATTTAGTGCTACAATGACCGCGCGCGCGCCCGCATCAAACCTTTCGCAATAATTGTGTTTTCCATGGATAAATAGCGTTTTCGTGCAATGGAACCAGGGCTCCAAGTCCAGGGACGTCCCCGGCAGCCTCCACCTCAGCATCTCGCAGCAAAAGCAAGGTAGTGTGCCCATTCATGTTTTTCCATTTCTTTTTTCCGTCGACAACCGCGTGTAAATTTCATTTTTGTCTTACCCCGCAAATACAGTCCACTTTGAATTTATTTATCTCGCCCGCTCAACCAGTATACGAGCCGTGATTGAATAGCCGGGATAGCTACCTTTAGGTTGACAGGTTAGAAATATGCCTTTTCACACTTTTCTTACATGCCCTCAAGATTGTACGAGTAATAAGAGAGAAATACACTCGCAGATAGAGAGTTCTATGTTTTTATGGTGTACCATTGTGTCCTGTGTGGCATCTCTACCCCACCGGTATTGATGGTTAACGGAAAGTAGACGTGGAACAGGAATATACATGGTGAAAAGCGGACGTATCTTATGCCTCTGCTACCCTTTCAAGGATAAGGCGTGATATCCAGATGCTGTAGGCTGTGCTATCCAGAGGGTGTCTGAGGTGCGCAATCTTGGAGTCACATTTGATGAGCAGCTTAAGTTTGAGACTCATGTGCTGCAGGCTGTCAGGGGTTGTTTTTACAGACTAAGTCTGCTATATAGGATACGCCCATATATTAGTGTTAACATCAGAGTACTACTATGCGAGTCTCTTATTCTATCCAAGCTTAATTATGCAGACACTGTTTATGGCAGCTGTCTGCTAAGAAGAACAGAGCGTATCCTACAGCGGGTTCAGAATGCCTGTGCTCGTTTCTGTTTGAATGTTTCACCCCGTACACATGTAACACCTTTTCTTAACAGTGGAAATATGTTGAAAATGACTGAACGTCGCGAGTTGCACTTGGCTAGCCTTTTCTTTGGTGTGGTGTTGACTGGGAGACCCAAATATTTGTATAACCGATTAACCTGGTCTAAGGATGTAAATAAGTACAACACAAGAGGTTCCACATATCTTATGTTAACACCAAGCCATAGAACTGCTGCATTCCGGGGTAGTTTTAAGTTGGCAGCTAGTCGTATTTGGAACGACCTTCCTCCGCCGTTTCGTGCCCTAATAACATTAAACTCGTTCGGGAAAAAATTTAAAGCTTACCTGTTAGATAAACAAAGAAGCGCATAATTAAGATTTCAAATGGGCTTTTACTCTGAGGTAAGAGACTGGATCGGAGCTGCTATTGAGATGAGGGTCCTGGGCTCGTAGGTAAGCAGTAACTGGGATAAATTCTCTGATTCCTTCTATCGTGAATATTGTTTAGTTTGTTGTTGTTATATGAGCAACGCTATGCATATGTATTCGGTTTCTTCAAGGGACATTGGATAGGATCTCTCATTTGTCACTGTCAGATGCCGTTTTATCCCTTTATTTAATTATTTATTGTTTCTTATATCCGTCTATGCAACAGATCCTTAATGACCATGTTGCATGAATGTGTGTATCGTGTGCGTTTTTGTGTATTATTATTTTATTATATATTGTAAGTAATTGTATTTGTCTGTTTGTGATAAAATATTTAAAAGTTTATGGTGTTAATTTCTGAATGTGGCGTCACTGCTAAGGTGCTTCCAGAATACCAGCGTTGCATGTCATATGGCATGTCAGCATTTTAGCTGAGGAGGCAACCTTTTTTCTACTTCACACAACATGTCACCTATTCAAATGTAAATGTAAAAATATCATGTGTTGTGTGTTTTTTGAAAAAAAATTCTTCTTTCTTTCTTTCTGATTGATAAACATAAAACGAAAAGGACCTTAAAGTACTTTAAAGTAAAATCCTGCATAGAATATGTCAAAGGAGTAACGGTTAGGATCGTTTCCATCTTAAAGAAATAGGTAAGCTATTCCGAAACTATAAACACTGTTTAGTACTGACCACAGTTGTAAAAAAGTGATCGTATAAGGGTTCCGTTTTTTTTCCTTTTGAGGTACGGAACAGTAAAATTGTGTTTTCTTGACATCTTGACACCTGGCAGAGAGGCATACTGCCCACCTGTTAGACAGTAGCTACCGTAGCTTATTTACATTAACAAATCCAGAGGTGTTGCACTTGCACAGGTAACCCTATTGCCGCGTTGAAACGACAGGGATAAGTTGTGGCCATCTGTATACATCTGTATTTTTTTAAAACGCCTATAAGGCCTTCAACTTGTCTTAACGACTGCGATGGTACTTACTGGTAACCGAGACCAACGGCTTAGCGTGCCTTCCGAAGCACAGAAACGCTTGAAAATAGAAATACCACAAAATGGTCACCCATCCGAGACCAACCATAGCGAAAGTTGCTTAACACAGTTTTTTTATTTTGTTTTTAAAATACCTTTATTTAAATATAACAATGAAATTAAGTACAAAACTTAGAACTTAAAGTAAATACAAGTTTTTATAGGCGAGTTAGTAACACCTTTAAAAAAAACAATAGAAGAATGTACTCTAAGGTTTTGTAACATATTGTTATTTATAACATTATAATAATAGATACTTACTTAAGTGTTGCATTTAGTGAATGCGAACTTATTTAAAAGGAACATACAATAATGTACATACAGTAGGTATGAAAATTGTGCAAAGCACCACAAACGCAGTGATTGTTTACAAAACATTGAGTTAGCGGGTCTAAGAGTGCTTCTACTTGCACTTAAAATATACTTAAAAGTCTATTTTCTTACTCAGATATAACTACAGACTCAGAACATAATAATATACCTACCTAAGGGCACGTACACGTAGAACGTCCGTTTTCAGGTCCGTTTAAACGTATATGTTATTAGCGTTTGTAGTTGAATGAGCCAGTTTCCACACATGACAGTTTTCCTGATTCAGTAAAAAATCCCACACAACGGAAATACACTAGTAGTAGTAGTAGGCAATACATTGAAAAATGAAAGTCCAATGGCGTCGGATCTGTTAAAATCGGTCCGTTAAATGCGGACGTTCTAGGTATGTGTCCGCGCACTAACACAAAATGTATGTAAGTCCATGATTCTATAATGGTCAAAACAACTTACCGTTGAGACATACAGAACAAAATTAAGGACCCTCGGTATAGCACTTTAAAGTCATGTTTCTTGATTCATAGAATACATTTTTGTAAACCGTTCAAAAATCAATTTAAGTTGCAGCAACTGCTAAAATAGAGATGTTATTATTTTGCAAATGAAATTATTTAACATTCTCGGTGTAGTTGTAAGATATTAAAACACAAAAAGAAACACAAAAAGAAAGTCACATCATAGAAGGTCAGGAGTCCAACCAGTAGGCAGTGGGTCATTTGTCACCCGAAGTGAATATTAAACACAATGCGGAACGTAAAAACGGACATACACTTCCTTGCTGCCAGACGGAATACCGTGTACCTAGTGCTAAATCGAAAAAATAGTACTGTCATTGTGCTAGCCACGATTTTTTTTGACGAACTACTTTTCCATTTTTTTTAAATGCGATGTTACGGTCGATGTTATTGGATTTAACAGTTTATGTGAACCCAAAACCCAATTTACCAGCAAGATATTTCTCTGTACTCTTTGCTAGAGAATAGAAAAGTGTCAAGTGGGCAAAAAGACTTCATCACTTAAATAAAGTTGAAAGTGTTCAGTTTGAGTCAAAACTATTTAAAAAGTGTGGTTAAGAATGGATTACATAATTGCCTTATTATTGTCCCTTCTGTTTACTTCAACATTCAGTGCATCGATTATACAACAACCGCTAATGCCTCTGCAATATTGGATGCAACCCCAAAACTCACCTATTCAGTTACAAAATCCATTTCTCAGACGGACTGTGAATAACATTCAACCTCCAATCATGTAAGTATTACATATTTTATGTTGTTTATCATCATTATCATCTCAGTCGGTACACAGTTGACTCAGAGTCGAACCCTGCGGGTATTTAGTTATAAGCTGTGAAAATACTTACTATAAATTGATGAATGAATTAGCAATTGACTGTTTGCGCACAATCGTCAACAAATCGTCATAAGCTCGCTTCTCGACTATAAGTTTGATTGACTCAGGTATAGCTGTGTGGGCAAAGTTTATACTATAGCATTCGACGTATGAACATAGACAAACCTCGGCGTTATACTATGTAGTGCTATTGCATTTTCGCAGGTTTAATTGAACGCCACTGCCTAACCGAATCTCCTATTATGAGTTTTTGTTGGATTTTATTTTGTGGTCTTGTTGTGTGTTGGTAATTTCAAAGTCCAATTTTTATTTTATTATTAAACACAATACAGATTACAATATTACATTACACAATAATAAATCATATGGTGCAGATCTGAATCGTAATCCAAACATTTGTGTTCTTTGAGAACTTAGTAGTAAACCCAGACGATGTCCAAATTGTTCTCGGTAAACCTCGTCTGTCAAAGTTCATGCTGAGACCAACAGTTCATGGTCGACAGGGCTTTGTTTGGTAGGTATTCTGCTCTATTTTCCAGTAAGATGAACTCATCATTGATATTCACGACCAGTCCATCTCTGCGTCTTAATGACAATAGAGGACGATCGGTGTCATACAAATATTGCTAGTCAATAGAAGATTGTTGCAAAGTATCTACAAAAAGTGATTATAGGAACTCTTTTCTAATATAATTTGTATTCAATTTTTAAATGTTTCAATCAATATGAAGTGTCCTATGGTGCTGAAGTCTTTTCAAACGGTAGGTTGTTATTCTCCTTGTAAGGATATGTGGCTTAGAAGTAAGATGGATCTGTAGTTCTTATGAACTATTTTGAAGAACAGAGCCATAGCACTCCGCGCACAGCTCCGCGCTTTAGATGCTTGTCCTTTGTGAATGACGGTGTTGAAAAAACTAACACATATGCCATAATGTAAATGGTGATTAGTGTGACTCTAAGAAATGTATTATCTCTAGTTACCTCTCATTGTACCACCTGTCTAGCAAATAAAAATTAATTTGAATTTGACTAGAGTCCCGCCCGCCACCTTTGATGAGTTCAATAATAATTCCGTTGCCAGTAGGAGGTTTACTGTCTATAATTTGGTCTAAAGCTGCCTTGACCTTACCCTGATCGAAGTTGGCGCTTTATTAAGGCTCAATTGTTACCGTCGCCAAGTATTGTCGCTTAATTCGTAATATTTACTAGATGCTCTGATGCTTTACTCTTTTTCTGATGACAGATCATCAGATGATATAAATAAAATCCCAGAACGATCGTCTTGGACTTCAAAATTTTAATTTCAATTGACCAGGGAGGATAAAGAAGCATGCTATTTAATATATGAAAATATAATTTATATTTTAATTTTTATTTTGACTGCCTCTGTGGCGCGGTGGGAGTGCATCCGACTGCTACGCAAGAGGTCGTGGGTTCGATTCCCACCCAGGATAAAACTTTATGTGATGAGCACGATCGTTTATTCTGTGTGTGGGTGTTGTTTATCTGTAATATGTATGTATTTAGAAATATATAGGTATGTTTATCAGTTATCTAGATCCCATAACACAAGCTAATATTAGCTTACTTTGGGCTAGATGGCGCTGTGTGAAAAGTGTCCCACAATATTTATATTTATAATTAATAAAGTTTGCAACATTGTAACATACGCCTTCCAGATCAAATTTAGCTAATATATGTTGGTGATATGTATCTAGAGAACTGATAAACATTCTTGCTTACATATTTTTAAATACATGCCTACATATTATTCATAGAAATACCCAAACTTCATAACAAAAATTTGCAGATCACACAAATGTTTGTTCCAACCCGGGTGTTTTTTAGTTTCGGGGAGTTTCTAAGCATGACAATCGCAACTCACCTGCGCATAGGTATTACACCGTTCGCATTATTTACAGGTATCCTCAGCGTCCAATACTTGTTCTTCTGCGTAATCCAGCACATATTATACAAGCTAATGACAGATACTTAAATTTCAATGAAGAAGAAGTTACAAATAGACTGAAAACTAACACTGGACATACGGACGAAGATAATGATGCAGTTGTAATCGACGCTGAACCATATTCTGAAGACGTTGGATTTAAAAAACCAGTGATTCTTATGCCGAATTATCCAAGGTTCTCAATTGGCGGAATCATTTCTACCATACCTTTTCTACCCATAGAGATAAATGTACCAGATACCATCGGTTGGATAGCTGGTTTATTCCCAGGATGGTTTCCAAGTGGGTGGTTCCCTAACGGATGGTTCGGTGGGTCTGCTCAAAAGCCAGGAAATATGACTAGGTTATCGAGTAAAGGGCCAGTACCAGTTTTACTTCTGCCTGAACAGATGATGGCGGCAATTTGAGATAGTGTTGCTATTTTTGAAATATAATGTTATTTAAAAGACTGATCTACATCTGGAACTGCATTTTTGTAACCTTACTTACAATATAACTATTCCAATAAACTTTATATTTAAATCAAGAAACGTCAAAGCGAAACCAGCCTGAAAATCTAGTTAAAGTCGGGACTGGGATGATCCAGGTAGGCTAAGTAGGAAGAAATGCCTTATACTTTTATATAATCGAGCGAAGAATTTTATATAATTATATATTTATATTAGCGAGATTAGTAGGACAGATAATACGCATGGCTGATGCTTAGGTGGACTTTCAAACGGTTGGACTTCACGCAAACAGAGTTGCAGCGTTTATTGCCCGTGGACCACCTGCGTAGTCCAGCTGGGTGGACCACAGGCAATATTTTTTTCGGTGGATCACCAGAATATCCATATATTGATTATGTGCAAATACAAAATCATAACATAGGGTATCAATTAGCACAATACATTATTATGAATGAGATGATTATTAATGTGAGAGGAATTAAAAATGATAAACTTAATTTTTATAAAGTTTTATTTTAAAAATAATGATAATTTCCAATTTTCAGTAATTATTATGAATGAAAATTTATTAACGACATCGCTTGGAATTGTGGTAACTATAAATAACTTCAGCAAGGCCGATTTCAAGTGTTTAACTTAAGTAAAAATAACTAATCAAGTTTTTAGTTTTACTGAGGCAATAAACTGATCCTCTGAATAATTACAATTTCAAACTTGCAACAACTACTGATATTAACACTCCATCGAAGCATAAATCTGGTAATTATTTCGACTAACCTGGGAACTCAATATATTTGTAGTATAGTATATTTGTAGAAACCTATGAAAAAAAACTAATCCAACTCTTCTATCGTTTAAATAGGCCACATCAATAATGGCAACACATGTAGCACAAACCGATAACTTAAGTATGAACAACACATTAAGTTTAATTACTTCGCACAGTCATACAAACTACCTCATTATACTATCAGCCAACTAAGGGAGCCATAAACCTAATATTATTATGGCTGACTTAAATTTCTACCTTTTTAAAAGGAGAAATTATAGCTAGAAAGTTTTGTACTAAAAGTAATTTTCTGTTTAAGGTACTTAAAATGGCAAGTCAACCTACTTATGATGTATATGTACTATGCCTTTCTGAATGAAAGCTATACGAAGTAGTAATTAGCAATATGAAAACATTGAAACATTTTTTACCTTGAAAACATTGAAATAAAAATATTAAAACAAAACATTTGACAAAGTATAAGAATCATGATCTCATCGTATATTTTTGGTGTAATCTTAGTAGTTTCCAAGATATCTCGATTTTTGTCAATTAGGTCCACAATTAATTAGGAAAATCATGTCATCTGAAAACTGGGACGTTAGAGTGGTTAGCTACATATTATATACGATAGAATCGACTTCATAAACAAACATGTTGTAAAATACACAAAAATTAATCTCAATATAACTGAAAACGATTTAATATTTTAAATTGTGATTGGCAAAACCCTTTATCAGTATGAAACTACTTGACAGTTTCAAATAACATCGACGTAACTAGATTACACAATGGACTATCACTGACTAAAGCTATCGAACTACCTAAGTCATGTTAACAAGGCATGTTATCGAGTATGGCAACTATTGATATTTTTGTCCAATTCCAACGGTATCGTGATCTACTGGGTAACCAGGATCTTCCTTATGCTCGTTCTTAGGTACAATAATAGAGACGGGGTAGTTGAAGCTGTAGAAGAAACCGTGAGGTGGACCCTGAAAAAAATAAGTTTTATAATGTAATCACTTTCTGATTGTTTTAACAATGACTCTTTATGGAATTTACTGTGATTCCTGTACACCTGGATCTAATACAATGCCAACGATCAAAAAAGTTACACCGAGCTTGAGCTTAGTAAAGTAACAGAAGAAGTCTTGGTTGAAACGCGCGTCGAAATTAATCAGAAGATAAATTGAGACATTTTGAATCAAAGTACCTCCACTACTGGGTCGAATTGAAAAAATATTTTTGTGTTCGGTAGCCCATTTATCGAGATAGGCTGTATATCATCACGCTACTGTCCTGGAGACCGGTGAGTCAGCTAGTTATTGATAATATCTTTAATTTGCTTAATTGATTAACTGTAAACTATCTTGATTACAAATTTCTGATAAGATATTTTCGTGCAACCGTAGGAAATCGAATTCACTATTAAATGGAATCAAATACTATAAATGGTTGAAAGTTTCCTTATTTTTAGTTTAGTTCCTAAGTTTAAGAATACCTAATCATATTGGTTTCTCACTTTATGTAAATACTTACAGTAGGCTCAGGGTCATCATGTTGACCTTCTTCTTGCGGTTTTTCGCTATACTTCTGTTTTATATTTTGTTGTTGTCCATACTGTCCTTGTTGACCAAACTGTTGCTGACCGTACTGGCCCTGCTGACTAGACTGCTGTTGCTGTCCATACTGTCCTTGTTGACCAAACTGTTGCTGACCGTTCTGGCCCTGCTGACTAGACTGCTGTGGTTTTTGATATTGCCCTTGTTGGCCTAACTGCTGTGGTTTTTGATATTGCCCTTGTTGACCTAACTGTTGTTGCTGTCCATACTGTCCCTGTTGACCAAACTGTTGTGGTTTTCCATATTGCCCTGGCTGGCCTAACTGCTGTGGTTTTTGGTATTGACCCTGTTGACCTAACTGTTGTTGCTGTCCATACTGTCCCTGTTGACCAAACTGTTGTGGTTTTCCATATTGCCCTTGCTGGCCAAACTGTGGCTTTCCATATTGCCCTTGTTGACCATTTTGTCCTTGTTGACCATATTGTCCTTGTTGACCATATTGTCCTTGTGGTCCATATTGTCCTTGTTGACCCTGTTGGCCATATTGTCCCTGTTGTCCATATGACTTGCCTTCACGAGGTAATGAGGGATCAACAACAGATACGGGTTCATCCTCAGAAGCCTGGGCTTCGTAGTCTGGTTCTGGGTTACTGTAAGAAAATCATAAACAACATTTTCAGATGGATCACTCATCTCTCTTTATACATACATGTCACTGAACTCATCCTAAACGGACATATTTGAATGATTTTTTGTATGTTATTTGGGTGGTTTAGATTCACAAATCAAAAAAGGCGCTCTCAACTCAAGCTGTTTAACAGAATTGGATCAAATAAAAAAACATTCACCAAGAAATTCCCCCCTCGAAGAGATGTAACAGGCACTTTAAGCGGGTAAATGTTTATAACTTGTACAATAGTATAACTCATGATCTGTTTGGTATGTCTGATCCAAGCCGACTCAAACTATGTTTGTGTCAAAAACTATATTTAAGAACTCCAGGTCTGCGTTTGAGAATTCCGTCGTGAAAGTCATGGTGTCTATGATTTTGTTGAGTTCTCCTTACTTCACTTGGTACAGTAATGAATTTTAATACATATAGATTTACTCACGGTGCGACTATTGCAGGTTTTGGCTCGGAAGCTTGACCTTGATACTCAGGGTTGGAGTACCTGGAAAGAAGGAAAGTAAGACTATTATACGGTTTCTATATACAATGTCGGTAACAGTACTGGAGATGTAGTTGATAGTCCTGTTCCCTGGTTCCCACCGAAAAGCTGGGAACTATTGGTCCCCTACTTATTGACCCACAGGACTTCCCACGCCACGGCTGTGTATTTAATAAAAATGTAGTAGATAGTCCTGTTCCCTGGTCCCCACCAAAAAGCTCGGGACTATTGGTCCCCTACTTATTGACCCACAGGACTTTTTTCCACGCCATTTAATAAAAAAAAAACTTTTAATTCATATAGACAGAAGAGCCCGCTATGCACCGAAAATAGTTTACCCTCGGCACTACTTATATTTGGAAATACATGATCGTGTCCATTATCGCGTTGAACTTTTCATCCCGAGACCTTAACTGGGTGCCACCGATATTGAGAGTTTTATGTCTTCCCGATTAAATTTTATATACTTTCTTTAATTCAACAACTACCTTTGGGAATTAATGAGAGTCGTTTGAGATACTTTTGATAATAGGGCTGTACCGTTGGTAGGAACTGTATATTTTATCTTCTTTTTCTAAAACATGCATGGAAATTATTTCGAAAATCAGTAAAGTTAAAAGTAAAAGTAAAGTTTTTGCGTTAGGGGTTAAAAATATGAAACGTGATGGAATAGATATTTTAGAGGTAGAGATCAATCATGAGAGAGAACCTCGCAAACAAGTATTTGTTTTAATTAAATATACTCACGGCTCAAGTGCTGCAGGTTGGGGCTCATAAGCTTTACCTTGGTACTGGTAGCTGTAGAGAAGGAAGGTATAAGTGTTATGGAAAGACGGTCACCGTAATATTTAATACAACAAAT
This sequence comes from Thumatha senex, assembly GCA_948477245.1. Taxonomy (NCBI): domain Eukaryota; kingdom Metazoa; phylum Arthropoda; class Insecta; order Lepidoptera; family Erebidae; genus Thumatha; species Thumatha senex. The sequence goes on from OX419724.1 coordinate 24,642,187, forward strand.
TTTCCGTTCTTTTCTCTTTGAAGTTTTCTTTAAACTAGCTTATGCCCGGAGGCTGAGACATACTTTAAAGGCACCCCGTCAAGGTCCCTAAGCGAAAATGTATAAGATAAAGAAAGCTTTTTTTATATTTGGCACGTAAGAATGGCGCCGCCCCCCTAATAGAAAACAGAGACGACGACCCGTTATTGAGGACCGCTGTCATACCCAGCAGAGTTCCGATAGCAGGCCTCGGATTGGAGGTCCATAAAACATGTTCGTTCCATGACAAGCCATCCCAGTCCGGTCCAATAATAATATGTCACTCAGCACATTTTGAGCGGTTGCCTCGTTCTCTGATCAGAAGTTGCACCACAAGCAGGTAAGGTCCTAGAGATGTTTATGGGTACTCTTACACCCACACTTATTTGAGTATATGTGTGGGTGTAAGAGTAAGGTTGAGGATATTTCCTAATGCATACATAGGTACTATAAGAATGTATTTTATAAATATTTTATAATCATACTATTATTAATACCCATACTCCGAAATGAATATTTGAAGATCTCGTAAATATGTTGAGAGCTGGAACTAGGAACACCGGCAACAGTATACAGTACCACTACACCAATGAGGGAGACATGTCCCTTTATAGTAATAGAGCAGTACATAGAACTGTACTTGATACCAAGTTTAATCACAATTACGAACAAAGAAACTCACGTCTGTAAGTATAGTGGAACTAATTTCAGATACTCACGGATCAACAGGTTGCCTCTGGTTGGCCTCAGCTGCCTCCTTCCACGCCTTCTCGAAGGCAAGACGAGCCTCCCTTAGTTCAGTAGTCTCCTCAGCAGGTTTAAGCTCTACCTTCGGCAGGTTATCTTCCTGATGGAAGCCTTCACTGTCTGCCCAATATTTGACCTGGAATAGATAGGAGAAAAGCTTTTAATTGTGTTTCATAGGTCTCTGACATATCCACCTTCAATATTTTGAATCCATTGGACCTGCTAGAGTTTGTTACTACAGGGATCCTACAGCAACTACGAAATGAACTGATTTACATATATCTATACTAATATATAAAGTAGAAGAGTATATTTGTTTGTTCGTTTGATTGAACGCATTAATCTTAGTAACTACTAGTTTTTTATATATCTATTACGCCTTATCTCCGAAGGGGTGGCAGAGGCATATTATATGCCTACTTTTTAGGTTTTCTCTCTTTATACTGTGCTTCTACTTAGGAGAGCGGAGCAGTTATTGAAAAAAGTCGACAAATCGGCCATAACTATTTTCATACATTATTGTAAAAAATATATCACAGGCGAAGCCGTGGGGTCAGTTAGGAACTATATAATATCATCTTTTTCCAATGGGGTAGCCAGAGGCATATTATATGCTCATATTTCACCAGTTGTATTTGGTCCCACAAAATAAAACGCCCGTAAATAGAAATGCCGAAAACGGTAAGACTAAATTTATTAAAATTAATGATTATTTTAATATTTATTTACCTTGACAAGATCGTGACCAGGAGACTGATAAACGTAAGACCCGGTGATTAATCCTGACCCTTCGCGGTTTTCAACCTTTGATGACTCGGGGGTCTCGTAGCCGTACGCATATTGTCCTAGACCGTCCTGGGCGTGGAACTGAGCCGCGTTGTAAACCTAAAAAGAATAATTAAATATTAGCAGGGTAAAGAAAACGATGTCTTCTGTGAACACAATATTCATTTGTTTTGAACCCTCTATTGGGCATTCCAAAACTAACTCTTTAAACTTTGTTAGGTTACTTGGTATAAGTAGGAAGGCCATACCAAAAAAAAACAAAAACGTGAGGGATGATAATATTGATATTTTTTTTAAATTGAAGAAATTGTTTTAATTACCATGTTGTCCGAATAAAAGCAATTAGTTGCACAGACTGCATCGAACAGTAAACATTTTCTGCCGTGGATAAAAAAAAATGTAAAGAAATTTTGAAATTGTTTTTCGATACAACGTAACCTCACACAGTTGCAGAGTTTATATTTGGAAGCCTTCTAACATCTTCAACGATTCCAAGTCACTAACCGTGAGTTTCACCTAACCTACGTTACCGGTGACATGGTTATATGTGAGTCGAATTGGCAATGCAATATATATATATATAGGTTCATTTTAATCAAAAAAATGTCCAGAAAAACTATGTTAAAGAGTTCTTACATCTTCTACGTAGTCATTGGTGTTTTCAATCTCTTTTCCATTCTTCCAGTAGTGTCCGAGGGTTGGACCTGCTTCTGCAGAACGAAACCTAGCGTCATCGTAACGAACCTGTAACAAAAAGATGATTTCCTATAATGTCTATACAGTTATAAACAGTAAAGTTCGAAGAAATTTTTATATAATTATTATATTAGTATATTGTTATATAATCATTAATCCTTATTTTAATGTGATTTGACTCTTCAGCAGGTCAGAAAGTGATTACAGATGAGGTTGGTTAGTTGATCCAAAAATCTTAATATGGTTTCATTTATCCTAAGGTATAAAACTTGGAGCATAATTATAAGAATGGCCTTTTTCTCTCGACATACTCTTAAACTGATTGAGCTTCAGACCAGGGTTCTTGATACACTGAATAAATATGAATGAAAACCCACAAACACAGAGTAACTATTAATAATTCATTAAATGGAATAATACTATATTCAACTACGGCTGGTTTTACAGACTACCTCGGTAGCGTTGGTGGTATAGTATGCGGCTGCCGCATTATGTCTCGGGTTCGAATTCCGGGTCGGAACAAATATTTGTGTAATCCACTAATGTTTGGATGTTTAATATGTATTAATAAATATATAACATCTAGATTGGGGTCTATCTAGTCTAAATTAAACTAATGATAGCTTGGCTTGAGTATACTAACTAGGTCCAGTAGTCATATTGAATACCTTTGGGAATGCCGTGACACGTAACCGGTTAGTTTTACAAAGTAAATGTTGTGGAACAGTACAAGTGGTTTTATTTTACTAAGGGTACTACAAGTTTAAATTATACATTTTGATTAAAGTGAAAAAAAGACAGCCTAGTTTAGAACGGGGACTGCACCAGTGACCTCTGCCTAATCAGGGCAATGTTCTAGGCACTGAACTACCCGAAACGTACCGAAACAAGTTGAAATTCTTCACTATATTTTAATCGTCATTTAAAAGTATGACCAATAGTTTATATAATAAACATTTTAATAAGTTCATAATAACTTAATTTTGGGGTAAATGGCGTTGTGTGAGAATGTTTCAATAAAATACATAGGTGGCATAGTTCGAACTCCCGTCGCACCTATTTAAACCCGTCGCTTATAAATTCTACAAAAATTTGCCCGTTTTGTTGATATTCATGACTACTGCTCCGCTCTCCAGGGTAGTAGCTTGATGATATATAGGCTATCTTTCAAGTTGGTTCAAACTGCATACGGTGTGCAAATTTGATTAAAATCTGTTAAATAGTTTAGGCGTCCATCGCGAACAAACAACATGACACGTAATTTATAAATTTATTAAGATGAAACTTACCAATGGTAGAGTGGCAGTCTTAGTAGACAGCGCTGGTACCGTGAAAGGCAAGTTCTTTATATACTGCTGTGCTTCTTCCGGCGTGATGTCATTCTTGAAGATGAAGTTCGACTGCGGCGCACTGAGAGCAGATGCCACCTGAAATATATTGTAATTATTATTATATATTTTTGATTTCAAACTAACATTGACATTAAAAATTATTTTTATAACTCTTTTTTTAATTATAGTCTTGGTATTGGGAGAACCGAAATATCGGAAACTCGATGAATCAATAATAAATGGGAAATATCCCGAACATTGTACTTTTCTTTAGCTTAGCTTCACATCAATCGTCCCTTTAAAGGATGTTCTAGAGATATTCTATCGTTGTATTTGGATTTTTGACGATTTAGGGAGGTACCGCTGCCGACTGACTATCCGGGCATTATCGAACAAAACTAGCAAAACTGCTTTCTGTTGCCACCAAAATAAACTTAATTATAATCTAAAAATCACGTAAGTGCCTAGTATCCAAAAACAAATAAAAAATATTTAAAATACTTCTGGTATTCTGTAATAAATTAGATGCTAACCAGGATACTAAACCGTTCCAAGGTTACTATCATATGTCCAACCAGTTAGATATTACAGATGTTCCCAAAGTAACAGCTTATGCCACACTTGACTCATCATGTCGAGGTTAAGGGTCACTCAAAACCGGACTTAGCTCTCAAAAGATCAAGTTTTAGTTTATAAATATTTATTGTTTCAATTCGATAAGCATCTGCCGTAAATTAATTGTTTTTATTTCCTAAACTGGCAGTCTGTTCAGAGTAATGATCGCTTGTGACATTTTAGGTGTCGCTGACGAGTTGTCACGTGCACGTGCTGACCACACAACAGGATAGCAATGTTAAATATTTACTTAACCGTTATCCGCTTGTCCTAGCAACAAATGATAAAGACCTGAGCGCTAATATGCCTCTACATCAATTAATCATCAGGTAAAAGAGAAGATTGAGTTTCGGTAGAGCGAGACTTACATTCAAAGACCATAAGAGCGAATTGCACAAAACAAAAAAGTTAAAAGTACTCGAATACAAAGTCGTGCATGTATAAAACGATTAATAAATCTGCATGAAGCTGAAGAAGTATGCTTGGATCGCGAAGCCTGACAATCTGTCCCCGCTGACTACAACGTTGGGAACATAGCGTGAAAAAAGTTAGTTACAATAATAGCCCATGGCCGAGTCTAACTTTCTTCTGATAAGTGATTATGACTGGATGCTATCTTGAACAAGATTTTACTATTTGTTTCATTAATGAGACTTATACGATTTAAATCAAGTATACATAAAGAAGCTCAACTGTTATCTAACAAGCAAATACTAAATTACATACGATACGGCCCGATCGCACCCGCACGGAAAAATGCGCTATAGTCAACTATCACGTTAGCAGAACTAAAACGAAAGGCATTCCCTAGAGACCCTTTATTGCCCGTGGTCCACATGCGTAGTTCACTTGGGTAGACCACGGGCAGTTAAAACTGTCACAATTTTTGGGTAGAGTAGAGACAGAAAACTCTACCAACCTGAATTTAAAAAGAGGTAAAGATTTCTTGTATGGCATTAAAAGGTTTCTGATTTTGAATTTGGCCATTCGAACGTTATGTAAGTAGACTAAGAGCAGATTTTAAAGTGTAAAATATTTATTCCTACAATAAAGGACACCGCAGACTAGTTACTTTTACGAGTAGCATCGACAACTTGCGATTTTGCGACTGTTCCTACGCTGCATCGCGACTTTGAGACTTCCTGAATCGGAGTAAAATATCGCCGCCAATGGCCTTATCACATGCGCGGTTATGGAGCGGTCGATCACTACATTTAGCTAGGTTGATTTACTGTTGAATATATAGTTATGCAGATTCCTGACTTGGATGAGAAAATTTCCAAATTAACCTATAGGACGATGATTCATGCTAACAAATCCTTGAAACACAAAGCCATAAACATCATATAAATAACTTCAAATACATGTTTAACACTGATCTAACATAATTCTACAACGTCACAATACTTAAGTAAAGTGACGTAATATATTGACTTAGAGGAACATAGACATACCAACACGACCTTTTATGTTAACACGTCTGTCTGTCATCCAGTCGAACAAAAACAATGGAAAATAACTTGAATTTGGTTACTTAAGTTATTTTTAGGGTTCCTAATACAAAGGGTGAGAAAGGGACACTATTATTAAGACTTGGCTGACCGCCTGTCTGTCTGTCTGTCTATCACCAGGCTGTATTTTATGAACTATGATATCTAGACAGCTGAAATTTTCACAGGTGATGTACTTCTGTTGCTGCTATAACAACAAATACTAAAATCAGAATATAATAAATATTTAAGGGAGGCTCCCATACAACAAGCGTGATTTTTATTCCATATAAATTATAATACGGAACTTGACTTTCTGCCCGTCTGCTCTTCCTGCGTCTAGCTCACAAACCATTGGTACCATACTAGAAATGTGTAACATAGCATGGATATAAAGTCACACCAAAAAAGAGGTAAAAAGTGAGGATGCAATTTTCATCTCACCCCAATCATGGGGTGTGATGATGGTGGGTGGAAATATCGTTGAATAGTACGTACGATAGAGTATATATCAACAGCAAAGAAGGACCCGGTAAGTGGTCCGACATGCACTTTTCTTTGACACGTTCTGAATCAACATATTTAACAGGTTACATGACCTTCACCTGCAAGGTATATCGATAAGGGGTTAATGGTTCTCCCTTCTAATTAAAACTATCAGGATCACCAATCGAGCAGAATAAAATATTGGGCGTAAAGTAGTGACAGATTTAATTTATCACACAAACATGTTTCCCTTTCAAAAAAAAGTGTTTTTCTGGTATGAAAAGTAGCCAAAAGAACTATGCAGCCTTTTAGCTATCCATTTGATAGAACCGACACTTTACACTAAGAGCAGAGTTTGAATGGAAGAGCAAGAGGTAACGGATCGTATTCATATAAGTAGACTGTTGTAGTACTGGAATTTAGTGGTACATACGATAATCAATCGTTTTGATTTCAGACTACTGATCTTCGACAAACATTATTCATGGCAGATCGTGACTGTGTGATTTAAAATACAAAAGGTCATCTAATTTAAATAAAATTCATGAGGTTAAAGGATTATATGTCTAGGCACGAATAAATAAAATAAAAAATGCTGTTCTACGATTTTCTTAATTAACATAATTTAAAAAGCCTAGCGAAACCGAGTATTGTGTAGACTCTCACTAGAATATTGTTGTTAAAACTCTATCTGGCGGAACAAACAACAAGCTCGTTTGTCAACATGAGAAACTTAGTACCTACCTACTCAAAACGATGCGCAGTAATAATTAGAATACCCATCTCTACTAAATAACAAATAAACCAATGACAGGTTCCAATAAAAAATTCCACTATGAAGCTCAGGATAATACTGAAAACGGTGATCAACTTCAGAAGGAGATATTTAAGAAGAGTCCCAAAGTCCCGACTTACACATTCAATCATCAACAACCATTCTACGATTAACGCCATGACGGTCATAATAACCGTCAAACAATGACATGACTATGTATCTTTAGTGTTTGGATCAATGTGTGTTAATGTTGACCATTTAACCTCTCTGGTTAAATAAAGAAAAGGGATATTTTCAACCGTAGACTATCTTCTACGGTTGAAAATAAGTGTGATATTTAATAGAGTAATATTAAAATCAATTAATATAGGTATAAAAAATCTGTAAGAAACTTGAAAACCGGTAAGAAAAGACTTGTTAAATTTTAATAATTATGGGCAACAGGCATCAGAGGTTTTTTACAAAGCCTCGTTTGTCAGAAACATAGATGAGTATAAAAACGGCTAATCCGGTTGTTTGGATTTAAATATTGTCCGTACAATTACACCTATAATTCGTTGCAGATTTTTTGTGTCTTAAATCCAAAGACTCTTACACATAGTAGACTTTGATTTTATATTGTTCAAATGATTTTTGTTTCATGTTATGATTTATTATTTTTCAATCAATGTTGTTTTTTATCGACAGCAGAAACGGCAGAAAACCTAACGATAGATGAGTCGTATAAACGTGAACACGTTTAAAAATAATTTGGATCGTTCTGGTTAGAGGACTATATAGTATAGAGGTAAAGTCAAATGAACGTCAGAGATGTGAAAATTAAACGTTAACTAATAAGGTTATAGAATTAACAATGTATGCGATGCAGTCGTTCTCATGTTCTTATAAGATTTTTATCCAAATGAGATACGGTTTGCATCTTGATCAAAAACACTTGTACTGTTCCACTTATATTTATTATTTAAACCTGACCGGTTATGTGTGTAACCTATTGTACTTAATGTCATCTGAAATACATAAAATATGTGCTAACCTTTGAAAATGCCGTAAGGTGAAACCGGTCAGATTTAAATAATAAATAAGTGGAACAGTACAAGTGTTTTTGTTCAAGATGTGTAGCAAGTTCCACCCAGTGCCATCAGTCAACAGTGTAAACAGATACGGTTTGATTTTAATGATACATTGGCTACAATTATTTTTGCCAGTAGCATGGCAGTCGTTAAGCCCAATTCAAGGTTTGAAAATGTTCAACAGCAGGTCGTTACAACCTGTGCCTTCGATTTCAACACGGCAATGTTCTCACCACCTGTTACGTGGGATAAAAGTGTATACGGTGAAATGAGGTTGTACCTATAGTGTGCCTCTGCCTACCTCTTTGAGGATAAAATATCCATCACGCCTTATCCCCGAAGGGGTAGCAGAGGCATATTATATGCCCACTTTTCACCGTGTGGATTCCTGTCCCACGTAATAGGTGGTGAGCCCATTGCCGTGTTGAAATAGACAGACGCAGGATGTGGCTACCTGCTGTTGAAATTTTTTAAGCCGCCCATAAGGCCTTCAACCAGGCTTAAGTAAAGTACATTATAAAAAGATTCCGCAGTTACTTTGCTTACCCCTATGAACACTCGAATGAGGTAGAGATAAGGTAGCACTGAAACCGAACTAACTGGAACTACACAGCCCCAAAACCAGGGGAAACATCTTTTCTTCTGCCTATAATGTTGGAGAACCATTAAAAAAAACATATAATCTTTAAGGCTACTTCGATAATAAAAATTCTGAATAACTTGGTTTTCTAAAGGTAAAAGGACTCCAGAGTTTATCGACTACAAACAAACAAATCTTTCCTCGTTAAAATATTAGTACAGTCGTACCTTCTGTCTGGTTAACTAAGGGTTATGATACACTTGCCTTAAGCTTCCCTGTCCAAAATCTCTCAATAAACCTTATTGCACATTACTAGGAGACGTCCGCGACAACGCCGTCGTGAATAGTTATCATATACATATATTCCACACAAAAAATGAAAACATCACAAAAACACATTGTTTCATACAAACTTTTAAGCCCCTTTTCACCATTTCTGGGGATCAATTTAAAAAAACCTTTCTAATTGGACACCTACGGCCTTAAAGAATATATCGTCCCTGTAGAGCGAAAAGTCACTAAGTCGAGAAATTGCAAAAATGAGTTATTGATGCCAATAAAACTACATTTTTTTACTCTAATGATCTGTCTGACATTAATTTTTGTATGTTACCGATTTATGAAATGTGAAAAGTAAGTGAATCTATCCTTTGTCCTTTTTAGAAAAATGAGAGAAATAACTAAATATTGTTAATTAAAATAAATAAATAAATATCCATCACGCCTTATCCCCGAAGGGGTGGCAGAGGCATATAATATGCCCACTTTTCACCGTGTGGATTTACCAGTCCCACGTAATAGGTGGTGAGCCCATTGCCGTGTTGAAATAGATAGACGCAGGTTGTGGCTACCTGCTGTTGAAATTTTTCATGCTGCCCATAAGGCATTCAACCAGGCTTAACGACTGCCATTTTACTGGCAACCGGGACAAACGGCTTAACGTGCCTTCCGAAGCACGGAAACGCTCGCAAATGTAGATGCCACAAAGTGGTCACCCATCCGAGGACCAGCCATAGTGAAAGTTGCGTAACTCAGTGATCGTTTACAGAACACTGAGACCGCGGCGCCACGAGCGCTTCTCTCTTCTTTTATAATAAAAATACATTAAATTAAGTGCTCCTGTTACTGCCACGCATTTTTTAATACCACAGGTGGCAGATAAGCATACGGCCCCACCTTATTGAAAGGTTCACCGTAGCCTATGGATGTTTGCAACACTAGAGGTGCGGCACTTGCGTTGCCTCTACTGCTGTTTGCTCTTACCTAAACAGCATCTGCCTACAGTTCTCCAGTTTTATATTGGGCCACCAAAAAATATTTAGGTCTGTCGTTACATACGTAAATATTGATCTCACCGTCAATGAGAAGATCCAATGAACCTTTGATTTGAGTAAGGCTTTCATAAAACAGAAATTTCATACAAACTTTTTCATAACGAACATGGCTTTCCATAAAAAGAGTGGCACGGCTCATTGCTTTCGTGGTTGCTTTTCAACACATTGATTAGCATTCTATCTAGTATAACACCTAGATACTTCACCTTTGTGGACATGCTTAGTTTCTCACTATATATTTTTAACGTCTCACTTACTGATAGGATTCTTTTTATTGTGAATGTTACTATCACAGTTTTTTTGGGATGAAAGTTTGGCTTTATCCACACGTCTTATGGCCAACACTCTCACTTGACTTTTCCGTTGATCATTACAACGAGATCATTCGAATAGCCAACAGTATGTAATGGTCTTGTATTTAATTTATTGAGCAGATTATTTACCATAATGTTGAGGACAGAACTCTTGTGCGTAGCCTTCAGTCTCTTCTCTCTTCTCTTAGTATACTTGTGCTATTATTTGGTCCTCTAGGAGTTCTGCGAGTATTGTCCTTCCCTTGAGCAATTTAATCATACTCAGATATGGATTTTATGCATAGCTTTCTGTAGCTGTGTTTATAGTTCTGAATATGATCCTATCAAAAGCTCATGTTGCATGCACAAATGCCTCTAGGCTATGATTACCCAGCACCAACTTCACTCTACTAGTCACATAATATAATGCTGTATCAGTGGACTTTCTTGGTTGGTACGCTCATTTTATTTCATTAGAGGAACCGCACTGAAGAAGTGAGGGTACTTCTTCAGTGCGGTTCCTTTAATTTACTGACATTTCTAGTGTTTTGAGGAAAATTTATGCATAATCGGTTTAACATAGTCCTAACTACCCGGCGTTGGTAGAAAGATTACTAGCATGTATCCGAATGCTATGCCAGACGTAGACAACGTACATTAATTTAAGTTCAGTATCATTATCATTTGAATCATGTCAGGCTAAAAACTGTGCCAGTTTAATCCTATTAAGCTATACTACATTTTTGCCAGTCAATTAACGACACGGCACTTATTTTTCAGGATGTCTCGTAGCTACAAGTTAATAAGTCGGCTGCAATCACTCTAGCAAAAACTATGAAATGGCTTAGTGATAATCTCCTAACAATCAATATACTAAAAACAAAAAATATCTGTTTCCGAAATTTCTAAGTTTGTCGACACAGCCTTTACAGATATTTTTATTTTATATAAACTTCAAAATTAAAAAGAAACTCAACATCTAGCCTTCTAATTTAAAGATAGGTATTATTTACAATGCACATTTCGTACATGTAGCAGTTAGACACAAATTAACCAACTCGAGTTATATTTCTCTAACGTAATTTATAACTGAGTGAAAAATCACTAACTAAGGGCGAAAGTTAACTAAGTCATCGCTAGATCAGACTATCTATAGAGAACAAATAATTAACTAACGATTTTCTAATTTTCTCAGTAAATATTCATTTATTCCTTAAAATTGCATTACCATACCTGCTTGATTTAATTTCCTTCAAAATAAAACCAATATCGGAGATATATGTTAAAGTTTATTAAAGTAATGAGGATTTATATTTTTGAAAACTTTAAACCTCAATATCTCAAAACTTGATTTTTCGACTTAGTGACTTCTCACTCTACAGGGACGATATATGCAAAATTTAATGGTTCTTGTCCAGCGGATTCAACTGTGCGTCGATCGATCAGTAAATCAATATGTTTCTCACTCTGTCTACAGTTTCTCAATATATAATCATACTGTCTCACTTCCCGGTCCGCTGAAAAACATATTGATTTTTATGCATACTTATTACTGTGTTAAGTGATGTTTTGATCAGCATTGTTATCAGTAATAGATGGCCACAACCTGTCAAGAAAATTTGGAGGATTTTGCGTGGGAATTTGGCGGATTGCGAACGCTTGCTGTATAATATTTTCTAAAACAAGCACATTAATCTTGTTATATGTGTATAAAGTGAAGTATTCTTAGATGCAAAAGTTGTGTCAACGTGCTATAGCGAAATGCGATTTTACATTTTGTCGGGCAAATTCCGCTTAAAGTTTCAGTAACGGTTCCGAACGAACACTTTAAGTTAACAGTTAACACTATATTTGTCTAAGACAAATAATAAGAAATAGTAGATAATAAGAAACTAAGCAGAAAAAAAAATGAAATAATTAAGATTTCACTTGATCTTAATTAAGGTCATAAATAATTATTTACAAAAGAAAATTCGGAAGACCGGTTTATCAAAATAAACGCAAATAAATCAAGAATTACGTTTACATAATGATTTCAACAAAGATTATATAGCATTTAATGTTAAATTGATGTTACACGATTTTATTATGTAGGTACCATCGTGAATATTTTTTTTACGATATGTAAATGAAATCTAAACATAAATATGACTAGTTTGTTTGTAAGGTACAAATTTAAAACGCACAAACTCATCCGGTTTCGAAATAAAATTATGAATCAGCTCGTCAAATGTGTGAAATATGATGAGTAAGTAAGGTCCTCAACAAACGAAGGATATTCGGTTTGAAAGACAAAAACATGGCCAATTCTTACCACAAAGTTAACGCAAACTGTCAATAATAAATAGATATAATTATTTTTAACATTCTCCTAAGATTGAGCGAACAGATTTTAGATCAAATTTCTCTGTTACATGTTACATTAGTAAAATTAATATTTATCTCCGTAAACTAGTTACATATATGACTACCTCAGTAGCGTAGTAGTGTATGCAACTGCCTCTTTGAGGACTTCGAATACTGGGCTGGAACAATTATTTGTGTAATCCACAAACGTTTGTTTCGGCGTTTGGGTGTTTACTATATATAATGTGTGTATTAGGTAATATATAACTTGTCTAGATTTTAAGCACAAGTTTAAATAAAGATAAATTTGGGCTATATTCATACAGCGTTCTGTATGAATACATACATACATACATATTGTCACGCCTTTATCCCCGAAGGGGTAGGCAGAGGCATATTAAACGCCCACATTTCACCGTATGCATTTTTGTCCCACGTAACAGGTGGTGAGCCCATTGCCGTGTTAAAATGGACAGAAGCAGGCTGCAGCGACCTGCTGTTGAATTTTTTTAAGCCGCCCATAAGGCCTTCCACTTGGCTTAACGACTGCTATTTAATTGGCAACCGGGACCAACGGTTTAACGTGCCTTCCGAAGCACGGAACTGGGGTGTGTCTAAAAGGCCGAATAAATTTAATAAAATGTGTCTATTTTAGATGTTAAATTTGAAAGCAATTTTGAACCTGTTGCCTTTTTAGTGAGGTGGTAACAAAAAGGCTAAAAGGTCTTATGCGCTAGACACTCATTAGCACGACCAATTAAAGTCTTGGTAGTTTCGGACTTTAGTGTTCTATATGAATGTCCTTAAATATTGATTGTTTATTTAATACATTAGCAATTATAATCAGTTATCACCGGAAGGCAAGTTAACGCGCTGGTCCCGACTGCCAGTAACATGGTAGTTATTAAGTCAAGTTATAGGCGGTATGGGGCGGCTTCAAATATCTAGCGGCAAATAGGCATCTTTTGTTTACGACAATAAGCTCACTACCTATAAAGTGGGACTAAATACTGGATGAAATATGCGCGTGTTGTATGCTGTATACCCTTGCGGAGATCTAATCGGAAATTACAAGCATGACTAATACCTACAATACAATACATCCTAATATTTCAAGATTGGAGGTACGTAAAGCCTACTCCAATATTTTATGCTTGTTCTTCCTCTATAATTACGATCAAAGTTATAACATTACCATCACATACCAAATATTAATAACACGGAACATTATTGACCACCCTGGCAGTATTTGACCTTTGAGGAAACATTTGAAACCGCCCTATTCATATTAGATTACTATTGTACGCTTACTAGGTATTTTACAATATGTATTGCATAATATTGACTTTGACTCATCTTCGTATGTTATATTAATTTATCGTTTTGTTTGATCTGGTACTTGTGTTAAATGCATAGATGCAGGACAGGGCAGCTTAATTATGGGTGCTTTTGATCGGTCAGATCGGGTGAAGAATTAATAACAGAAGCGTATTTTTTGAAGAAGCGTATTTAATTTAGGCTACTCTGTTTCTGTCTGTATTAACTTCAACATTTATGTTATTTTTAAACATTGGATAATTAATTTTATTCTAGATTTAGCCCGTTAACTGACACTTTTTAGTGTTTGAATTAAAACAGAAATTGAGATAATTTTAATATTTGAGAGTAGGGAAGAAATACAAATATGACTTAAAACTAACTAACTAACTCTCATCGCTCGTTCTACGACGAGTTTCATCCAGCGTGAGAGCAAAAGCAGGAGCTGTGTATGACGACGTAGAATATGACATGCGTACTGATAGTCTTGTATTATTAAATAAGAGTCGTCAGGCTTCATTAAGATCTAAACTAGGTATTGTATATATGCAACTGTGACTGACGGATCTATCGATGCTCAGCTCAAACAGTTGATACAGATTCGGCTCTGGCGTTTAGATAGTTATCATGACGTTGGCAAATACTAAGAAATTATTTTTAGACTGCAACCCTATACGGGTATAACAGGGGCTCAAAATTTATCATGTGTGAAACAGCAGTAGTATGCCAGCTAATATTATGTTTACGTAATATGAAATCAAAGCTCATACTTCTTGACATTGACCTCTACAAACCTTTTATAACAGTTTAAATGTCAGGAAACAGTTGTGAAATGCAAGTTGAAAGCCAGTAATCAAGTGCCCGACGCTACAGTAACAACTGGTTTGGCGAGAGCCGTGAACTTGAACGCTGTGCACCGACCGCTGTGCGGCCAAAGAACTAACGACTTTTTAATTTCTATAACATTTTTTTGGATCGCGAAACTGTGTCATCTTTCCTCTTTGACTACCCTGTCAGGGATACAGCGAGAAGATAGATAGATAATTTATGTTTTCCACTAATGTAGCACACAAGCATATGGGCACTGATTGAAAGTGGTCACCGTAGCCTATGGGGGTTTGCAACAACAGATGTGTTACACTCGCGTTACTAACTAATATACAAAAGAAGAGAGAACTAAAAAAAATAAAGAGCAGACATTTGGCAAAACAAAGCTCTTTTTAACTGTGGCAGAGATCCTAAACTGTGTTCCACGATTATATGTAGGGTGGGACGGTTTCAGCTGGCTGTCACCCGAGCAGAAGTATGAGTATGTGTACGCATGCGTACATTCTCAAAGACATTTATAATATTAGTAAAGATTGTGTAACGGGTTTGAAAAAAAATTACCTTTATTACCTTACTTATTATATTTTGAAAATATAATTTAATGAAATATATACATTTTAAATGACGTTTTAATAACGCATTTATTGAAAGCAACAAAGACTCAGTTGGTTAGTTATAAAAAGACTTAACCTATGTTATCAGTGACATAAAATCGTTGGTCTTTAGCCTTAAAAAATATTCTAAAAATATATATGACGTTGTGAATTATATTGTGCTTTTTTGCTTTGTGTCAATTTCTAGACAAAGGTGTTCCTGTCGCTTTACCGACGATGACGTCATTGAAAGGTTAAACGAAGGTTCTAATAATAATACTTTATTATTTTCTGTAAAACAATTGTAACAGTTACAGCTTGACAAATTCGACATCACAGCATCTGTATTCGTATCGTCCGTAGTTATTATCTAAGTTGCCCGTAACAATAAAGTCGCATAAACACGAAGAAATCGAAAATCTTTTAATAAAATTATCAATATTAAATGTTTCATATATATTTTACGAATAAACGACACTGACATTTAATCCGTTTTATACAATTTAAACACTAAAAATTTATTCGAGTATACGCTCATTTTACACCGTCATGGCCCAACTCACCATTGCCAAACAAGGCCTTGTGCACTTTAATTTATATTCGATGTACGTATACGTAATTCTAGACCAAACGAATCGACAGTCGTGGTATGTATACATATTGACGTTCCGACCCACACCTATGTGTGAATACTTCAAATAAAAATCGTCGTCATCTGGTCGGTAGTTCCGGCTGCATCCAAAACATATGCTTAAATAATAATAAGGCAAGAAATTATTCATATGAGTGTCATCTGTTAATATGTCCCTGTTAACCTTAGCCTTGAATTAACCTGGAAACTTCCGACCTAAACATCAGTATTAGCGTGATGAGTTGTGGCGCTCATCCTAAAGTAAACTTTGAAAAATACACTTTTCAAAAGTTTGCTCCGCACATATAGGACACAAAAGTAAATTGGTTTGGCACTCAACTGCAATTTTTTAAAGTAAATGCTCGAGTGATTGAAAAATACTTGCACAAATCACATTGTCTACACTAATATTATAAAGAGGAAAATTTTGTTTGTTTGTTTGTAATGAATAGGCTCAAAAACTACTGGACCGATTTAAAAAATTCTTTCACCATTTGAAAGCTACATTATCCACGAGTAACATAGGCTATATTTTATGTTGTTAAAAAAATAGGGTTCCGTAAGATATTTGGGTTTTTCGGACACAAGGTGTAAAAATCAACCAGAAATGTTACTTATTTTGCGTACGCTGCCTAAACTATAAAATATAGATCTATAAAATGTTCTAATTAATTGTAGATCTTATAAATATCTACAAAAAAGTCTGCGACACACTATACCTATCTATGACGAGTAAGGCACAACAACCATTTTATTATTTAAAAATGTTGAATTATTTTTGGACTAAAATAAACGCGTTTAAATGTAACGCGTTTATTTTACTCATGCTATTGATCCTTATCAAAATAAATTATTTTATCAATAAGTACAGTTTATGCAGATAATATTTGGTCTTTGAATGATTAAAATTGGACGTTTCGACCCGTTGCGAAGGGTGCGCGTGCGGGAGGGGAGTTTAGATCTATGAGTAAGATACCTGCGCGGCTCAGACGCGAGGTCGGCAAAAGTTCTTCTCAGAGCTAAACAACAGTTCTTCTCAGAGCTAAACAACAGTTCTTTTCAGGGCTAACCAACAGTTCTTTTCAGTGCTAACCAACAGTTCATTTCAGGGCTAACCAACAGTTCTTTTCAGGGCTAACCAACAGTTATTTTTAGGGCTAACCAACAGTTCTTTTCAGGGCTAAACAACAGTTCTTTTCAGAGCTGGAGTATTACACGCTATTAACATTTTCTTAAACATTTGAAAATGCCTAAGAGAGCTAGGTCTCAACTTTCTAAACATAGTTCTCAAGCACGGGCAGCAAGAATACGTCGTATGGGAGAATCTTCACCTGAACGTTCACAACGCCTTGCTGAACAAAATCAGAATTTATACTAATATTATAAAGCTGAAGAGTTTGTTTGTTTGTTTGGTTGAACGCGCTAATCTCTGGGACTACTGGTTCGATTTGCAAAATTCTTTTTGTGTTAAATAGTCCATTTATCGAGGAAGGCTATAGGCTATATAGCATCATGCTACGACCAATAGGTGCGAAACAGCAATGATAAATGTGGCAAAATCGGGGACAAAATATTCCTTTTGATAGCTTCCGTTGCGAACGCTGCGTAAACGATTAAAGTTACGCAAAAACTATGTATTACATAATTATTCCCCTTTAAAAGTTATAAAATAAAGTCCGCGACAGCATATGCCTATCTTTTAAGGTTTACTTATTATAATCATTTTATTGTGAAAAAAATTGTTCTTAAAATGACAAGTAAATAGTGTGGCCGTTGATTTGCTATTTACGCATGCGCGACGTCTCGACTAGCCAATAGCGAGCGAGCTCTGCGAAGTCCTCGCGTCTCCTGTGTAACTATACTAATAATAATATAAAGTTAACTATACTAATATATGTTGGATAGCGCATTTATCGTGGAATTCTATAGGCTATATCATCACGCTACTACCCTGAAGAGCAGGGCAGTATCAACAAATCATATTCATACACAATTGTAAAAGTAGATAATAAACGACGGGATTAAATGATTCAATGGGAGCGACGGGGATAAAGGCGTGACTGATAAAATGCTATCTCATCACGCTGTACCCTGAGGAGCGGAGCAGTAATCAACAAATCGAAAAAATATTCATTCATTATTGTAAAAGTAATGAAATAAAAAAAACTAACTATCTTCACGCTGTATCCCTGACGGGGTAGTCAGAGAGGACAGATCGCCAGGCATCGCGATCCAAAGTAATGAACGACGGGATTAAATGGGCGCGGCGGGAATAAAGGCGTGACTGATAAAAGACCATATAATCACGCTACTACCCTGAAGAGCGGAGCAGTAATCAACGAATCGGGCAAATATTCATACATTATTGTAAAAGGAATAAACGACGGGATTGAATGGGAGTGACGGGAATAAAGGCGTGACTGATAAATTTACGGGAGTTCGAAGTTAGTCACGGGCGAAGCCGCGCGGGTCAGCTAGTAGTTAGATAAAAATGTAGAATTAAAAAATGGCAATCTTATATGATAACATACCTCCATTTAACCAACAGTAAAATATTATTATCATTAAAAAGTATTGAACCAATAATGCCATTAGTCGCAAATTTATAATCTACTTAGTTGCCAAGCAGACCCTTAGCCTCATATTGTACATCTGATTTTTTTTTCTAAAATAAACGAATGATGAGAATCCATAATATGGCTACTTTCGATTGTGTATACCTAGGTATTCGATTTCCCACAAATATGTTTTCCGTTGGTTTAAGATGGTCATCGAGGATCAAAAATTTCAAATTGCTTTCATGCAATATGAACCAAGGTCTATCACACTTTCCAATTTATTGACTGAGGAGGCGAGCGAAGTGAGCCGACGAAAGTCTTTAAGTCCACTGGTACGGGAAAAATGCTATCGATGTCCGACCGTTCGTCCGTCCATTCAGTCTACAGGTAGCATTTTTCATCGGATTTGCATGCAACTTGGCATGGACAATCCTTGACATAGCCAAAAACTTTTAGCGAGGAGGTTTTTCGATCAGGGGGGGAAATGGAGGCAGTGGAGGGAAAATGGTCCCGTAGTGATTGGCAATAACCAAAAAATGTTTATCCTTTTTCCTTAATTTACTCCGAACTCTACGGTTTACAGAACCACTAGTATATCTTATCGATAGATATTATTCCTATATTCCATAATGTACATTTTTTTTTCGTTTAGTTTCTGTGTCACAAACATAATGCAGTACCTCGACCTTTTCGATATGTGGCAACTCAATACCGACATTTATTCATTCGACTGCCTGGGTGTCTGGACAATACACCAGCACTTAGCTGGTGTATTGCGGTTGCCACGCTGAGGTCTCGGGTTTGATTGCCGGATCGGAACATATATTTGTGTGATCCCTAAATATTGTTGTGTATGTAAATGGTATTTTCTATGTTTGTATTTGGAAATTATAAGTATGTTTATCAGTTGTCTAAATCCCATAGCACAAGTAATGTAAGCCCGGGCATCGCGAGACACAACTAGGACAGACGCTCGGATGATGATGAGATCCCATAGCACAAGTATGCTTTGGGCTAGATGGACCTGAGAAAAAAAAAACTCTCAATATTTATTATATTTATCTAAGTATTAATTCATAAGGAAATAATTAATTATCCATCCATTTATTATAATACCATTATAATATTGTACTATACTTAAAAAATATATGTATGGAAAAAAGTTATTCATAAACATGAGTGTCATCTGTCTGTCTGTTCCTGCTGACCTTGGACCAACCTTGGGACTAATGGGCGCTTTCGACACAACCATTAGGGATGTTCGTGAAACCGTGGCATTGAATGAGAAATAATCGCGTCGTTCTTAATGTTTTGAGTAAATACTTGGTACATACTCGTATTTTTTTGGCGGAACCCGCGAGACTGTTTATATTATAACATTGAAAGACCCCAACCATTTTATTTGTTATCGGACTTATAATAGCCTTCGAATAGGAAACATCTT
Source organism: Thumatha senex (assembly GCA_948477245.1). Lineage (NCBI taxonomy): Eukaryota > Metazoa > Arthropoda > Insecta > Lepidoptera > Erebidae > Thumatha > Thumatha senex. The sequence continues at coordinate 24,662,125 of OX419724.1, forward strand.
TAATTTGATTTATCATCATGCTTAATTTAATAATTATTCGTTCACGAATTTTGGGTATCAATAGGTATTCAAATAATCCGATATGTTTTCCCGTTGAATCCAAAGCTCTCTTTTCGGAGCCTCTGGTCCACAATTTTTTTTAACGTGTGGAAAGTCCGTCCGATGTCATGCTGGACTCGAACCGGCTAAAGTAACAAAGATCCTGCCTATCTGTCTATTGTCGGCTACCCCGTATAACTTTTCGGAATGATGTCCCAGTGCTCCCGGCAGACTTTGGCTACCACCGCGGCGTTGCCTAAGGGTGGGTGTTATCCCGCTTCTTTGGGGGTTGGTTCGGATATGGGTGGTACACTACCCTGCAATTACGTTTCCACTTTTCTCAGCAGTAGGTGCCTACATATTCCCGCCCCGGTGATGGGACCAGATTTGGCAAGCATCTCAACATTTCTTTACATTGTCATATCATTAAACTGATTTATAAAAGCACTTGAGATGTTACAGATGAAGCTGCGGTCGTAAGTTAAGATGGTAGTAATATTTTAATAGTGGTTCAACAAGAGCCTTCATATCCGGTCGAAATAACTTGTAAATGTTTTTCATAAAAACAAACAAGCCGTCAAGGTTCTTATGCGCTTGCTATAAAACGCTCATTAATATTATAATCACCTCGTATGGATATGAATACTAATCTAAGTGCATCCTCTCACCTGAAATATCATGTGTAAGAATAATAAGTAGTTGACGTATGAATGTTCGTCCCCGTTTATCAATTCTAGGTCCACATTATTATTCTTATAAGAAACACCTTAGCGTAGTTTTAAATGTTAAGAATGAATAACATTAAAGAGTTTTAACAAGCTTTTAACTATTACTTGTACAATGTATGTATATTTCATATAGAATCTTGCAACTCAATATTAAAGCAGAAATATTATGCCGATTGAACTGAAACTTTGTATGATACACAATGACAATACATAGTTAACTTTGTGACTTCATTCTAAATCTAGCACGGTGAAAGATTTTTTTTCTTTTATCTAGTCCAAAGTAAGCTTATATAAGCTTGTGGTATGGAATCTAAACAACTGATAAACATACTTATATATTTCTAAATACATATTACATACATACATATTGTCACGCATTTATCCCCGAAGGGGTAGGCAGAGGCATACTAAATGCCCACATTTCACCATATGCATATTTGTCCTACGAAACAGGTGGTGAGCCCTTTTCCGTGTTTAAATTAACAGGCGCTGGCTGTCTGGTGGCGAGCTGCTGTTGAAATATTTCAAGTCGCCCATAAGGCCTTTTTTGTACTATTATTATTTATATACGGAGTGATGAATGTCTTCAAATATTAATATGATTTGAATACAAATCATCAATCACTATAATGAAATTGTGTTCATTACATTTTTACAAGGGAACAATAGTAAATTAATAACGTTGATTATAAGTTTTTAGGTACGGACATAGGTAAGTTCCTCAACTACTTCATCATCCAAGCGTTACACCTGCGTCCGTAACCTTTATTTTGGTCCTAGTAGTAGGTTGCTACCTGGGTCCCTTTATTCCTTTCATCAAACTCACTTCCATAAACAAATATTTGTGTAATCTAAAAATGTTTGTTTCGGAGTTTCAGTGTTTCCTATGTATAGTATGTATGTATTTAGAAATATATAAGTATGTTATTAGGCGTCTAGATCCCATAACACAAGCTTATATTGGCTTACTATAGGCTAAACGGCAGTGTGTAAAAAAAATGTCTTACAATATTTATAGGACTCTTAGAAAATAGCATCAGAGCTTTGGAAATAATTTTGAAAATCAATTGAAATTAATTTTGAAAATCAACCTGCACAGAATTAGGTACATGGCATTCAAGCGGACAGCATTCCGAGTACTTCATATTTTTTAATGTCAGACTCGTAAATGACACTAAAACATTTTTACCGTACTTGGAAAATGAATTATAAATCTTGTAATCGCACTCGTTAACAAGCAAGACCTTGGCCACATAAAGTCTACTAACCTATCCAGAAAGACTAGTCTTTTGTCTTTATTAGGTTAGTTACACGTGTCAATGTAATTTTTTGCTATCATGAGATAAAAACTATTAAAGCCGGTGCAAGACTGGTTACAAAACATGTTTTGAAAGGAAAATATAAATTAAATAAATATATATATATTGCCTGTTTCTAATTCTGTAGGACTCTGTGGGTCTCATAAAGTTCAGTCGGCCAATTCTGTTTTATTATTGTTTTACTGACAAAAAAATTAGTAAGAATGTAAGTAGAATTTTGTTTCGCGTGATGTCCCGGGTATTATATAAAACATGAAAAATAAATTAATTATAAATTTTAGATTTTTGACCGATTTCCGAAAACTAACTTAATCCAAAAAACAAAACGACGGCACCCGCTGGATTGAAGGTAAAGACAAGGCTCCAAGAGTAAAACAGTTGAAGCCGGAAAGACTGTTACAATGGCTCTCCACGGCGAACCTTTTTCAGCTCAGCTTGTTGCACCAACGATTTTGGAAACTCCTACCTGGTAGTTGGAAAGCATATAGCGGGTAGAACATTTTCATATATCTAATTAAGTAGAACCAATAATAGACACAAGTTTGCTTTATATAAACTCACGGGCGTAGCCAGGTTTTAGTTTTGGGGCGGGTTTTCCAATACTTGTAATGATGAGTAAATTTTTGGATAGATCGCACAATAATTCAAGCATTCTAAAGCAGATTTTAGATGCGATAGGGGTTCTATCGCATCCTACATACCTAAATTTTTGGGGTTCAAGCCAGCCTCATATTCGAGTAGTGCACCTGCTGACTAACAGACGAGTCATGGCGACGATAGAAAAAAATAGAAGATCGAGATCGAGAAGATAGACAAATCCCTGTATCAACTCGCATGGCCAGAGTGGTAAAGTAAGAACAAACCCTCCCAATATAAAGGCACAAACAAGAAACGGACTCCATTCCCGGTCCTTGATTACGGTAGAGATCGGGATGACGGCGGACGAGGTCAGAAGATGCCAAGAATCTGCGGGCTACAGGAGGGTACCATACACGATTGACTCTGGCAACCTATGGAAATACCCTATGGCTGACGAGCGCCTTACCGAGCTAGAGGTAGAACTGGGTAGCACAAACTGGCTCATATTGAGTTATGCGAACTCTGAAGAAAGGGGACACACTAACCGAAACACTACCTTTTCTACTTTCGGAAATGTGATGAAAGGCATTCCTTCGAGGGCAGTATCGGTTTTATGATGAATGACCTTGTGAGCAGCGTTGTGGAAGCAGCCGTGTGAGGGCTCGGGAAGCATACCCAATACTGAAGCTCACCAATAGGTATCCCTGAACACCTCCAGTGTATTCCAGTGTATGCCCCGACCTCGGGAAGCACTGATGAGGCAGTTGAGGCCGTGCACGAGGAAATAGCAACGCATTATACGGTACTAATAAGGCTCCCTACAAAGTTGTTATGGTATGTTATGTGACGGTAAAGTACCCTACCGTCAAATTGGACTACAACAATGCTATGAAATCAGTCTTTATGGCGTAGTTTTTAATGAATTCTTACTTTAATAAAAAAACCTCACAGAAAATGGACTTGACGAAGCTCCGACAAGTCACGAGGAACGAGATAGACTTCTTCATAACGGACAGTAAGTGTATGTTTAGAGATGTTTCTGTGATAATCGGTTTAATACCGGAAGTGATCAAAAACTTTACCGTGCATCTCTAAATTTTAATTTCCGCGCCGAAGGCCCTGAGTGATGAAGCATTCTTTCTGACCTATTGCGCTCCTAATAGATTTGGGGTCCGATAAGTTTTAATCGGAACTTTAATATCGTTTCGATCTGCTGGTGTACCCTTATTGGTCCTAAGTTTTTTTTTGTTCAGTTCAGTATCAGGGACTCGCATGAGCAGCCCCCATGGATACTAATTGTGCCCATAACCGAGCACCTCTTAGCACTAAACTCTACAGGTCCCTCATCCATCAGCATAGACGATGATTTAGTCAAGTGCACGGACCAGGTTAAATACCTGGGATCTGTATTACGTTCAGTAACATCGATTGTTACAACAAGACACACATTGCTACTGCGTAAATGAAGTTGATGAGATGCCTGGTGTAATTTGTGACCCAAAAATGCCAGTCAGAAGAGACAGGTCTATGACACCTTTGGTCTCTGTTAGAACTACAAAAACAGGTATTGCGTGTGGCGGCAATGAAAATACTGCGCTGGTTATGTGGAGGAACTCTCGCATCCGCGGTCTCGCCCGTGCGAAGTGAAGGAGGAGCAGCAGAGGAAAGCAGACCCCGAGTGCCGTGAACACAACTCAGACAGACGCTCGAATGATGATGATTTTTAATATCGTTAACATTTTGGGGGGGTTTGAACCCCATAACCCCCCCCCCCCCCCTTGGCTACGCCCGTATACGGCTGAGTAGAAGTAGTTTATACAAACTACTTCTACTCAGCCATTATTTTTTTAATAATTAATGCATTATTTAGATTGACTTGATTATCGAATTTCCTGCGCCAGAATCAAGGTGAATCGACGTTATAAACTAAATTATTTATTTATTTTTATTTATTTATTTATGCAGTGAGAATTATTATTTGACTCTCTTTTATGCTTCAGACTTATATAGGCTTCTATGAAACATCTACGGCGTTCTATAATTTTTAATATCCCCTACTCTTAGAGCATTTACCCTTACTGTATACATCAAGATCATATTATGCAAATTATCTAGAAGATCGCAAACTTCTTGGTAAAACACTTCATCTCTCTTATATAACACAGTTCAAATGAAAAAATTATATCATGTCACCTAATACAACAAAAATGTCATTGTTTAGTGTAAATTTATTGTGATTTTTTGTGAATTGTGTATTTTTAGAACCAAAAAAATTATCAGGTTAGTGCACATTTTTGGTTGCTTTTATTTATATATTTATTTCAGCTAAAATAACATCATCTTTTTTATATAGTACATAACTGATTTCTCTCTTAAAGATTTGCGTTAGTTCTGCTTTGTATTCAAATATGCTCTCAGCTCAGCTCCTATATAGGGAAACTCAACTCGAGACACGACATTTAAAAAAAAAACACGCCGTAGCTACTGTGTACTAAATAATCATGAGTCCAGTCAAAAGTAGAAAATCACTTAAGGGTAAATTCATAATCTGAATATCTACTTGAAAAAAATCGTCGTGTGATATACACCATTTCTAACCCAGCAACGTGCCGGTCGATCCTATATTATATGGAAGACAAATAAAAATCTTTGTCTTATACATTTTCGATGGAACCTGATTCTAAAGCGCGACAGTATAAAGCTCGTCAATATACCACACAATAATTAACATAAATAATACAATAAATAGAGCTTTCAACTCTCTGAACCAGATTATCATCAAATAATTTTATCGGATCTCCGATTTACCTTCTTATCACGCAAGCTAGCGTTAAGATCGGGATAGAAACATTTAATAACATACCACAAGTCAATTTGCCCTTAGGCAGGAATGAACGATGATCATGCGCAATCTGAGATTTTTATCGAATTCTCGAGTTGAGTTACGTTTTGTAACTCAACTCGAGAATTCACAAATTGAAAATGAAGCAAGGTCCATAATTGCCGTTTCCGGTAGACACAAGCCCATGGGGGTTTCCATATCGGGTTTAAAATTGTAGAATTAGGGCCGGAAATTGTGCGTAGGGTTCTCCATAAAAAAACGTGTTAACAAGTGATGTTTTGTTACAATTACCATTAAGTACATGTTCAAGTCCATGGGTAGGTACTCGCTTTTAGAGATTTTATTTAAAATTTCACTGATAATAATAGTCCAGTTAAATTTAGGCTTTCTATATTTATATACCCCTCAAAAGTCTAAAAAAAATCGTGTTTGCGTCTCCAGATCTTTATGTTCAACAGAGGGGAACACCTAGAATTCCTAAATGAAGTTATCTATATATATTAAAATGAATCCCCATTTCCCTTGGTCACGCCATTACGGGTGAACGGCTGGACAGATTTAAAAAAAAAATTGTATTGGATAGCCCATTTATTCAGGAAGGTTCTAAGCTATATATCACTAAGCCACTACACAGGAGAGCGTAGCAGTAATCATAAAAGTCAACAAATCGGGGAAACTTTCATACATTTTTCGAAAAGTCAGCTCAGTCAGGTCAGCTAGTACGTTATAAGTTTTCAGTTTGTCTCACATTTCGAGGTCGACAATTTTTTTGTTGCCTTAATATACTGGACTAATAATATCAAACATGTTATCCAATACTAAGGACGCTGTAATTAACACTTAGTTATTTAAAGAAATATATGACAAATTACATGTTCTATTTTGAGTTCTGCTAACTTTTCCTTATTTTTATCAATGGGAAAAAAATCATTGATGTCAGTTCCTGAGCTCACTCAACAATTATCGAAACAAAAATCCTTTATCAGGAGTTACTCGTAACACTAATGAAGCCATTACTTTGGTACTGCGAAAAAATAATTAGTTTGAGGCCAATTTTTATGAAACTGAATTGTTAGTCAATTTAGCAGACAGTGACGAAGTTAAAAACATTGGCTTTCAAACAAAAATATCTACATGAAAATTAGTCCATCCATCGGCGAGCTTTAAAACATTTTTCTAGAGGTGATTCCGAATCGAATGAGCTATCGCTCATATTTATAGGACCATTATCTCTAATTTTTTTTAAACGGTTTGTCTAGTCTAGATGATAAACGTATAATAGTCCCCTTTTCGGACGGGGGTTAGAATATTTGCTCCAATTTCTTCATTTAGCGCGAGGCCCGAGCGGTTTTATAATTATGAGTATTATATTCATGGTCAATTACATTATAGATAATATTACATGACCTACACAAGCAAGTAACCTATACATGTCAATTAGTTGAGCACAGATAGAACATATACATATCTAATGTTGGTTTAACTGATTATGATACTGTCAATAACTAAACGGTAGCGGCGATTGCCGTATTTAGTATTATTTTAAAATATATTTTCGAATCATTTGCTATCCTGTGTCCAAGCGTCTTGCCTACATTCTGGGCACAAAGTGGCCACGTCATCTTAAGACGGAAAGAGGTGCATAAGTTCGTCAGTTTCGAGTGTCCTCGGTAGCTTCAGTCAGCAAGTGACAAGTCGCTGTACTGAGTACAGCTCAAGGTTGAAAAAATTTCCACGTTAAGTTTAAAAGTGACCGTCAGTAAATAACAGACACCTCTCTTCATTGGAGAAGAATTTTTTTTTTCTTTTAACTAGTACCTACTAATTTTTTTTATCATAAGCATGAAACCTTATTCCCTTTCCTAATCAAATAATTCCATCCCTTCAATTAGTACTTTACATAGATATACCAAAGTAATATTAGGGGTTCGTTTTGATCAAGGATATCACCTAATACTTACGTAAGCTTTACTATTTTAGTCCTATGTTTTGATGAACAATACTAATAGTTACGTTAATCATTACAATTATTTTATACCTTTTCAGACATTTTCTTTAATATTGCAGTATTTGAGAAATTAATGAATCAAATAAATAGTCAAAGAAACTTATCTATTTTGAAGCCCTTTTAATTTTTTAGTAAATATTTTTTTAAGAATAACACAATAACCAGAAAAATAAATAAATAGCTTTAAACTTAATTATTTATTGTGAATAATATAACTTTGATTATTACTATAGTATTTTCGATTTTTCGGAAAATAAGAATGAGAAATCTACAAAAAATAAATTGTTTAAAAAAGCTTAAAACTCACCGCAACTGCTAACACAACAAAACGTAGCATTTTTAATTTTCGTTGCCCCACACTGACTACTCACACTTATTCAAATAATAAGAGGCGTAGTACGCGCCGGCGCATCTCCTATATAGCATCGCAGACTCCTATGACGTCACTCTCCTCCCGCCCCGCTGAACCGGCTTTAGGACCCATCTTCGCGACATTTGACCTTCATTTTACATACACTGATGTTTTTACACATGTTTTATTTTGCTTTATTTTAAAGCCGTCGATGTATGACAAATTGTAATTGTGTGACTTTAATTATTAGTGGTCATAGTTTACCTTTACTGTAGTCACAGTATAAAGAGAGACAACCTTAGTGCTGTAACTAAAAAGCAAAACTTACTTGGAAATTCATAAATCGAAGAGATCACGAATAAAATAAACCATGCATTGAGTGCTTCGGGTATATACGAGTATATACGGCTACCGCGCTGAGTCTCGTGTTCGATTCCCGAGTCGAAATCAATATTGATGTGATCCACAAATGTTTGTTTTAGAGTTTGAGTATTTTCTATTGTATATACATAACAGGACAGACAGAGGCGGCGTAGGACTTTGAGTGATTTTCAGCGTAGATTTTCATCTGACCCCGGTAGAGCGCCTGTTCCAGAACTTCGTGTATTGTTGACCATTCGTCAACAGCTGTACCACACATAAGGAGGTTTGCTACAACCCCGAAAATCATGGTGGCACTTAAGTACATTCAATAAATATAAATAAATATTGTAGGACCTTTTGTTTACACAGTGCCGTCTAGCCCAAAGTAAGCTAATACTCGTATAAGATCTAGAAACAATATTCTCTAACATTATCCTGTGATCTCAATACTATCAAAAGGTATACTGGATCCCGAGGCCCAGTTAAATATCATTAATTTTTATGGTTGGATCGGTCATCCCCATAATATAAATAAATAATAATAAATATATAAATATCGTTGGGACAACTCACACAACGCCATCTGATTCCAAACTAAGCAGAGCTTGACTGTGGTAACCAGATAACCGATAAACATACTTATATATTTCTAACTACATACATATTATAGATAAATAACACCCAGACACAGAAAAACTATTGTGCTCATCACACAAAGTTTTATCCAGGGTGGGAAAACCCACGACCTCTTGCGTAGCAGTCGGATGCACTCCCACCGCGCCACAGAGGCCGTCATATACAGTACCATTATCATAATATACTACAATTAGTTGTACCTAAAATTTTTATTATCATAAACAATACAAAAATATACAGCAAAATCGCCTTCTAAAAATCGATACCTATAAAATTAATGTATTCATAAACGCGTAACTTTTGACTCTGGAAGGTAGTAGACGAGTCAATAAATCAGCGCGCGACCAACTCGTGGCCACCTGCAAACATGATTCACGCGCTATGGTCGTATTTTCAATATTTCTTACGCCTGACAAACTCAGGATTTTCTCACTGTAAGCTTTTTTTAATAGAATTCATTGTTTCCAGATAGGTACTTTGGTTTAGTTCACCTGCGCGTAGATCCTGAATAAGCCTTTTTTGAAGAGCCCCACACTTCTATTGACCTCCATCTTTTGGGTTTACTTACTTAAAAAACCGGTCGAGTTGGGCCAATTAAGCTAGACCTAAAATTTTATGATAGCCCATACAACTCAGAGGCCTATTAATTGGTTGTTTTATGTACTAGATCGTTAAATAAGTCCCGAGACTAACTTGGAAATGGCCCTATATATTAAAAACTCTTTTGATTTTTAAAAAGTACTGGCCTTCAATAAAAGATATGTGTCAAATTATTAAAAACGGAACATTAAATATGTATATATATTGATTTTGCAGACATTTAAGTGACGCTACACTTGTAGTTTCGATACAATGGAAAAAAACGAGTTTCGCGTTTTGATAAAACAAAAAAAGGAGGGGTGGCAGAGGCATATTATATGCCCACTTTTCACCGTGTGGATTCCTGTCCCACGTAATAGGTGGTGAGCCCATTGCCGTGTTGAAATAGACAGACGCAGGTTGTGGCTACCTGCTGTGGAAATTTTCAAGCAACAAGAGAAGAAGAGAGAAGAGAAGCAACAAGACCTTCAACCAGGCTTAACGACTGCCATTTTACTGGCAACCGGGACCAACGGTTTTCACTATTTTACATGAAAATTTGGCCATGAAAAAGCTTTTTTTTTTTCCAAGTGGGTGCCGCGTTTGCTTATAACTGATCAAAAGGAACAACGTATCAATGATTCAGAGCGATGTTTGGCGCTGATGAATCGTAATAAAATGTTTTTTTACGTCGGTATGTGACAATGGATGAAACATGGATATACCATTTTACTCCGGAATCCAATCGGCAGTCAGCGGAGTGGAGAGCGGCTGGTGAAAGCCGCCCGAAGCGGCCAAAGACTCAGAAATTGGCCGGTAAGGTTATGGCGTCTATATTTTGGGATGCGCATCGAATACTTTTCATCGACTACCTTGAAAAGGGGCAAAATAGGGTGTAAACGGGATTACTCACGTTTTTACGACCAGTAATAGACCGACCGGTTTCAGCTGTATTTAGACAGCCTTTTTCAGAGGTGCGAACCGTTCGCCGAGCACTCTTTATGCACACTGCGCGCATCCGCTCTCGCCGCTCGCGCGCTGCGCGCATTTTGTTGTTGGGGTATTCGGTGAACATAGGGTTTCGCAGAGGCACACGTGAGATCCGCTTCACTATCGCTCCCATCCAAACTACTCGGAGCGTCTCTGCATGCGTGGCTCACTGTGTCTTCAACAGACTCGCTTTCCACACAACAACGAGCACCACGAAGGCACGGCTTCCATGTAGGAGGTAAACACAAAGTGCTTCTCCCGTGACAAGATCTTCACCTTATCAAACCGGATAAAATGACGCGTATCAGAGCTCTGTGCCTGCTCCACCACCGCGGATCCGTTGATATATTGATTCTGCATGGAACGTATGTGCTTGCTGAGTCTCGTAGAAATGTTCCGCTTAGTTTCCCCGACGTAACATTTTCCACAATCAATCCCGTAAGTGAGTAATCCCGTTTACTTATTTATAATGTGTAATAATAACGTTAGTTTTCTAGTTAAAATAGGGTGTACGTCCGAAAAGCGCATACCGCCGATCGACCTAACATTTGGTATACTAACGTATTTTGACCTCCTGATCACGAATATCATAACGAAAATTGGCGCAAACGCCATTTTGAATAAGAAAAACGGAGGAGAACCTCTTTTCGTTCGGTGTGCATGATCTAATAATTGTTCTCATGATGTAACTTACTTGGCCAGATCGAAATCAGTTGGTTAGGTTAGGTTTGAGTAGTGACCACAAACGCGCGAGGCGAACGAGCGCAGCGAGTTCCGCGGCAGTTTTTTTTAAATTAAGATAAATTTTTGTACTTACAAGTTTTTGCGAAAATCTAAATTTGCCAAGACTTATTTTGAGGTACGGAACTCTAAAAAGAACATTCTTATTCATAAACTCAGAAAAATAGTAGCTTGCAATAAAGTTTTTGTAAATTATTCGTTTGAGAAAATCGATAACATTAACCATAGCCGTTTTTTTTACTAGCCTTCCAAGACAACTACTCATATGTTCTACCCATTGCGAATTACCACATTATCAAATACGTAATATTGTCGAAGCTATATTAATAGCCATACTAATTTATTAAATAAAACCCTCTTTAACCGCTTCCTTGTACTCAAAATTGTAAAAGCATAATTTTAATTAAAATATCTGCCTTTTTACCATAAATCAACCATGGAAATACGTAATTATGCTGAATTCATTGACTGGATGAAATTATCGTAAAGACGTTACAAAGGTTATTTTTATGAATATCATTGTGAGGTGGCAATAAAAATATCGTTTGCCGATTTCGCTAAGAATTTTAATAAATGTAGGTTTTCTTTTTAAATCTTAATACTTTTAATTTAATTGATATAAAAATAGTTGAGCTAGTTAAAGCTCATTTTTATACTTCACTAGTTGATGCCCGCGGCTCCGCCCGCGTAATGCTGCTTTCCCGTTTTCCATCTTTGGCATTATTCAAATTTTTTACTCGCCATTTTTTTATCTATTCCTAGCACTCTAAGGAAGATTTCCTCAGAGTGCAAAGAATATATTAAAAGAAAAATTTAATTGGTCCAGCCGTCTTCGAGTTTGCGCTTAGCAACATATTTTGCGATTTATTTTTATTTATAGATTATAGGTAGGTACCGCCTAGTTACAGGCATCCTCCTCAAATATCAGCTGTGTTATTGTTAGGTGCATACTTCGGTAAAGTGGTCTTTAATTAGGTACTTTGTTGTTTTCATGACGTATATGGTAACTGCAAGTAGCCCACTGTTTTTTTTCAAGCTTGAAGGGCAGGTGCTCATCCGAGATGGGCAGCATTCTTTAGCATAAAATTACCAATTTATAATAATGTCGTGTAATCTCATTAACCATTGTACCTACTAAAAATCTTTTTAAAATACACTAGCCGATGCCTGCAGTTTCGCCCGCGTGATGTTTTATGTACTTGATATAAAAATAGTTGATGATGTTTTATGTACGGTAACACTGAAAAAATTAAGAAAATAAAAAACGGCTTACTTTTTTGAAGTAATCTCCGTTCCTCTCTACACATCGTCGCATTCGATGGAACCACTGAGTAAAGCTGGGGGCCCATTCTTCCTTAGAGGTCTCTTCTATGACATTTTCGTACGCTTTCACCGCATCTTCAGGGCTCGTAAAGCGAATACCTCGAAGTTTATCTTTAGTTCTTGGGAATAAATGAAAGTCGCAGGGCGCCAGGTCGGGAGTGTATGGCGGATGACTCATTATCTCGACACCTGCCATAGTCAAATATTCAACAGTGCGTTTTGCGGAGCGCGCTGAAGCATTGTCGTGGTGAAGAAGGATCCTGCTTCGAGGGCGCTGCTGTCGATTTTTTTCCAAGACAACAGGCAAACTGCGATTGACTTACCAGTCTGAAGCAACTGTCCTTCCATCTTCTAGCATAACTGCCGCGAAATGAACTTTCCGACCAAACCTTTCCTTGACTTTTTCCTTTCTTTACCTTAGTTGGCCGATCCTCAAAAGGAAACACCCACTGAGCTGATTGTCTTTTGGTTTCGGGTTCGTAGCAATATATCCAACTTTATCACCTGCAAATATCAGCTGCTTTATCACCGAAGAATATATATTGTTCAAAAGTAGAGGGTAGAAGGAGTCAGGGAAGGCCGAGACTTACATATGAAGACCACGTGAGCAGATTGCTCAAAAACGGAAAGGTCAAAAGTACTCGGATACCCAGACGTGCGTGTATGAAGCGATTGATGAATCTCGAAGAAGCGAAAGAAGTATGCATGGATCGCGAAGCCTGGCGATCTGTCCTCTCTGACTACCCCGTCAGGGATACAGCGTGAAGATAGTTAAGTTAAGTTATCACCTGCGATGATGTCAAATACAGCACTTGAGTCACCGCCGTTGAACTTATCTAACATTTCGCGACACCAGTCATGCGAAGGCGTTTCTGGTCGTCGGTTAAAGTACGGGGAATCCATCTGGTACAAAGCTTCCTGACGCCTAAATGTTCGTGATTTATTTTTTGAACTTGACTCATACCAATGCCTAGGCTTGCCCGTAACTGCTGATAGGTCACTCTCTTATCTTCCTCTATCATACGTCGCACAGCACTGATATTATCTTCAGTATTCGCTGTTAAAGGACGTCCTTCACGCGGATCATCACTGAGATTGCTACGTCCATCCGTACGTTGGCTAGAAAAGCCTAAGTTCAAATTGTCTTGTCGACCAAAATAACCTGACGGGTTTTCCGCCATCGACAATTTGGCTTTCTCGGTTAATTTGCATTTCTAAACCGATTTTTCCGACGTAATAACTGGACTATAAGTTCATTTTCACGTTTAATAAGAGTTTTAAATTTGCCGCCGATTCACAAAAACAAATGAGAAATGAATGCAATATATTACACTTACCTTTAAGATTGTTTATCATTACTGTTTGTCTCTCGAATCGTTTAGTAATAATAATCATTAAATAATTTTAGTAGGATAAAGAGAAGAATGATAATAATTATTTATACTCGTAGCCCATCACATCAAATAACAGATGTTTTGACTTATCTTAATTAAGGGCGACTTTAACGCAATCTCTTCCAGGCAAGCCTTAATAAATAGGATTGTATTCAAAAAATGGTGTTTGTAGTTTTAAACGGATTGTTTTATTTTACCTTAAGTTTATTCTCAAACCAGAGTGGGTCACAATAATGTAATGGTGTATTTATGACATACATGGTTTTACATACATTATTTATATTTACAACTTACAGCTACTATTAACGTTACACATACAGCTACTATAAACTTTACACATATTAAAAAAGGAAGGTAAGGAATATTCACACGTCGCTGTCATCCACAACCGTACCCAGTATGCTGGCAGCATTGTCACGTTGAATAGTAATGGTGAGCCTTTGACCCAAGTACAAGCCAGCTTTCTGATCATGAGAACCATCGACCAAAAGCTTAGATAGAGCTCTGAAAAGAAGCTTTGTACTGGGACCCCATGGTCCAAGACTTTCGACCGCAAACGGTTTAAATACATAATTTCCTGCAAGATTTTTGTATTTGCGCCGTTTGAGTGCCTCAGCGGACGCAGCAGCAGCTCCCGCACAGCTAGCAGTGCCAGGAATATGCAAAGGTGCAAGGGTGTCCACGCATGTGGCATCCCACTCAAAAGGCCTTCCCATCTTCCAAGGCACCAATGACATCCCGTCAGGTCTCTTCGCATCGTCTCGCGCCTCGTAAAACAAAAACAGAAATGTTCAAAAATAAAAGAAAATATTTTTTCTGAAAATGTGGTGCAAAGCTCACCAAGACCACTAGTACCTATAAGTAGTAGAACCATATAAGTAGGTATGCAGCTAGCCTAGTACATAAAGTACCTCGTATGTACTACTAGGTGACCCCCACGGCCTCGCCCGTAACATATTTCGATTTCCCTTCGCACCTACGTAATACGTGTACCGCCGCTTATAAATTCTACAATAATACATGGGCTATCCAACACAAGAAGAATTTTTAAAATCATACCAATAGTTCCTGAGATTATCTCGTTCAACGAAACAAACAAACTCTTATCTTCTTCAGCTTTATAATATTGTAGGTATAGGTAATAAAAAATATTATTAACCTTTCGATATGCCGTAAAGCGAAACCTTAGAGTTAACCATGCGGAATAGTAGGTAAAACCATTGTAGGTAGGTACCTACAATGGTTTTCACTCAATGTTTGTAGCAAGTTCCATCAAGTGCCACCAATCGACAGTATAAATAAGCAATTATTATATAGAGAGCTTGTTTTTTTTTCTTTGATAAAAGCGTGACTTATTTCTTTAAATAAAGAAAACCAAATAGGTTGGTATAAGGATTTAGAATTTAGTCCAAACTATATAAGCCTAACAAAGTGAAATCTAAAACTCCACAAAACAAATTCTTTCTGATTTTAAATCTGCTTTTCCAGTTCATGAATTATATTATGTAGATTTTGCGTACCTAACTTGACAAATGACCTTTTTTATTTGAAACTGAACCATTACTTATTCTGTGACTGATGAAACGAAACAAAAAGTTCTCCCGACCACCCGTTGGTACCCATACATCTTCATTTAATATTTACTAGCTGTCCCGCCCGGCTTCGCCCGTGACATACGTCGAACCCGGTGACACTCATTTAATCCCGCTGTTTATTAATTTCACAATAATGTATGAATATTTTCCAATTTTTCTTATTACTTCTCCGCTCTCCAGTACCTACGCCCGCACGGCCCAAATAGGTTGGTATATAAATTAATTTCTCTGCGCATTGTTTTTAACTTGCCATATTTCCCAGGATATTCATTCTATTTGCAAGGTGTGAAGGGCCAAAATAATGATCATAAAATGCTGCAGCCAACTAACCTATTAAAAATGATAAGGATTAATAATGTATTTGTGTAAATAGCCTTCAAATTAGCCTTAAAAAGCCGCTTTATAATTGCTGTTTTTTTAAAGTATTAAAATGGTTATAGTATGTTATCCTTAAGAGATAGACATATACCGTCGCAGACTTTTTTGTGGACCTTTATTAGATACACAATTCCACAATACATTATTTTGTTGTATATCAAAGGGTTTAGGCAGCGTTTTTGTTAAAAGCTCCCAGACGGCTCATTTTTTCAGACGCCCTCATCATATATCGTTATAATTAAGTTAGTGTATACAAAAACTTAACAAATTATACATAAAAACCTTCCCTATGAATCACTCTAGCTATTAAAAAAAACTGCATTGAAATTCGTTGCGTAGTTTTAAAGATCTAAGCATACATAGGGACAGACAGCGAAAAACGACTTTGTTTTATAATATGTAGTGATAAGTACATACGTCTACTTAATATCTAGTATTTGTAGGAATACCTACGATGATCAATATGACATAAACATACATACATATCATCACGCCTGTTTCCCATTGGGGTAGGCAGAAACTATGGATTTCCACTTACTACGATCCTGGCATACAACTTTCGCTTCTCCTTCTTTCATAAGTGTCCTCATACACACATATGAAATAAAATGTGTGCCTAAATGATTATGAACGACGTTGTGCAAGAAAGCAGAGGTTACACTACGTGCCTACCTAAAAGACGACATATTGAATTATTATTATATACCTACTACGTAGTAGAATTATGTGGTCTCATTACAGAGAATGCCAACCAGTCCGAAGTGGAGGAAAAAAGTAGTAAAGTGGACGCCGCGCGTCGTGATACGCAACTGTGACAGACGCTAGGATGATGATGATGACTACGTAGTAGAAATATAAGGAGGTGTAAGGGTCCCCCTTGATCTCCGGGGCTAAAACGACCTCAGCTGCCAGCAGTGCATATATGCTGTCTAACGGTCGAGGTTACGATGCAGGTGCCCTTATGGGGTTGAGAGATCTGACGGGAGTCGCACCATACAATTCTATGTACAATATTATATATTTAGAATTTAGTATATTGATCAGTTGTCCAGTTGCTAATATAAGCTTGTGCTAAGCTAACACAATAATTGAATCAGCCTAGAACAGTCTACTGCAAGATGTAAGCATTCTTTAAATTTTCTTTATTCACCATAAAAGTTGAAATTAAACTAAAATCTTACTTGAATTTTAAATCTAGAACCCACATTCAAATCCAGTTAAGGTTTAGAAGTAAATATGAGACGCTATGATGAAGAAGATTGTAGCCGCCGTGATGCGTTTGGCCACAACTGACAAAGGTCAAGGTTGTGACCACGTGGTTGTGCCGCGATCGCGAAAGACAATTGATGCGTAACCGCACACACGCGACCAACTGGCGGCAATATCAGACTTGGGAATTACGTAATACATATTTTATTAGAAAGTTCTTCTTTTTTATGCAAATAGGTAGAAATAAATACTAGGATAGTCAATATCGTCTTGACCTGAGTGCATCCGATGTTTTCGCCCCTGAATCCAATGTAGGTACTCAGGGAGATTTTAACTTTTCTGCTAATCAAATCGATGATCATAATATATTTACCAACATCAAGCTTAAGCTTTTTTACTGTCTCTTATTTCTGCGGCAGCCTATTTTGATATTGTACAGAAAGGCACCTCAGTTGATACTATCACGTTTTGCCACGTCTACCTACTACTTGAAAATCAAGAGTAGGTATATCCCTTCGCAAGATCGTGCAACCTCATCTCTATCACTCATCTTCTATATAGTACTCCATAGAATGAGTCAACCTTAGTGTTTGACAGTAATTATGTGCGTGACCTTTACGTAAGCCTGCAAAAAAATATATTAAACATAACTAAATTAGCAGTTGTTTCCTTAATCCATAATGTGATATTTACGGACTAATAGTAAATTAATAAGTAATAAGTCAAAAGTCACGCAGCAATACATAATTAGGGATATAATGTAGGATATAGATAATAATTAATTATGGTTAGGGTTAGGGTTCCTTAGATAACAGGAACCTTGCCATATTAGAGTTACGCCATGTCAGTCTGTCCGTCAGTTTATCTCCAGTTTTAAACGGATTGCAAGTTCATTAACTAGAAAGCCTTTAATTTGACATAGATATTCTTTTAAATGTCCCTCATGATCACGTTATGTTGTAAAATAGGTCTTTTTTTGGGACTAATCCCACCCACATTCCCAATACTGTGACTCCTGTAAACCAGGATCTACAGCAATGACCAAAACACCAGAAAAGTTACACCGAGCTCGATCTCGGTGATGTCCCAGGAGAAGTTAGCATGTCTTGGAACCCGCAACGAAATTAATCAGAAGATAATGTGAGGAAGTAAGAAAAGAACGTAATGCCTCTTCCCTCCTTTGCAAAGCGGGAGACCTGGAAAGCAACTAGGTGTAAATCCTATAGAAATAGGGAAGCACCACGGTAATAGTATATTACGGGTCCTATGTGAGCTATGTTTGATTCCAGTAATATGTATGGCAGAAACGTTTAAAAACGCGAAAATTTACCACGAGATCCGCATAGTAAACTACTCCCGACGTTACTTCTAAACAATTAAGCATATTATATCGCTCATTTTGCCAAATGCTACACTCCCAAAGTATATGATGGGCGGTCTGATCATATTTGGCGTCAGCAGTTGAACACTGACAGAACGGTAACTCAACCAGCTTAAACGAATGTAATTTGCTCCTAAAGTTACCATGTCCCGTAAGAAATTGAGCAAAACAGTGATCAACCTCCAGCCAGGACAAAAAAATATAAAATAGGTCTATTAAAAATATTCTGGGTCTGCTAAACTTCTTTTTTATTACATAAGGAATACATTTGCGAAGTTAATACGTTAAAAAAGAGGACACCCAGTACTCGAATGTGTATGCAAGAATCTCCAGGAATCGAAAAATGTATACATGGATCGCGATGTTGGCGACCTGTCTGTCCTCTGCGACTACCTCGTCAGGGATACAGCGTTAAGCTAGTTCGTTTGTGTAATGTTAACCTGTAATTTATTAGGTAAATGTTTTTTGATAAAAGACTTAACCACATATTGTAGAAAAAATGTGGTTAGGTAAGTAACAAACCTTGTACGTAAATCGTTTTCGCGTGTAAACGCCTATTCCACCGAAGTCCGTGGCCAGTTAGTGAGTATTCTAAGAATATAAGGAACTGATGAATAATAAACTTCTATATTCTAGTTAAATACCGCTTCATACAAAGTTCATCGCCAAGAATAGCTTTTGAGTTTGTAAAAAGTGTTTGGATGCGTAAAAAGGTCCAAAGAAATTTAAGGATATGCATTATCTTTTGATACAATACTCCGGAAATATAGTTGAGTCTGTTTTGATACAAAGTACTAACAATCTGAACCAAATAACGTAGTACCGTCACTTCCTCATGTTGACATTCATAATACCTACTTAGATATAGGCAAGGCACCTAGACATTTAAAAAGTATCCTAGAATAATGGCAGATTAGTAATGAGAAACGGAAGGGCCTGAAAATACTCTTGGTGCCTAGAGATTATAATGTGCTGTTAATGTACAGTGCAAGCCATCCTGGCTATTATGATAACGTGTCTTGGTATTATTTTAACAACAGCCAGGCGATGTGTGTCCAAGATTGCTGTAATGAAAGACGTTACTAATAGAAGGGTGCCCTTTCGATCGCATAATTTTTTTCAGCATTATAATGTAGTTTGGCATAACAGTCTCAGCATAAAGCTTTCTCGCATAAATTATGATAAGCAGAGTGTTACAAACGCATAATGGGTTTATTGGCATAACATTAACTTACTCTAATTTTTTTATCATAATTTTATCAGCTTAAATGTAAAGGGAACAAGTTCCTGTGGGAAACGGGAACGGAAAAACTTCTCTACACGGGCGATGCCGTGTGAAATTAATAAACGACGGGATTAAATGGGTGCCACGGGGTTCGAATAATGTCACGGGCGAAGCCGGGCGGGAAAGCTAGTCATAAATAAATAATAATTTGACTAAGAATATTTAAGAAATGATAGGACACCATTGTAAATAATCATCTCACTCATAGCCAAGTTTTTAAGCTGTAACATATAAAACGATATTTTAAGTGTTATTTTTTTTTTAGACTACTCTTGAGCAAAGTTGTAAATAGGTAAGACGACGAGCGAAGCGAGGAGGAGTGTTAGGTCACTTGTCACAACCAGAATAGAATCGCTCGTTTTAATCTACCTACTTTATTTTTGTATTTTATTTATATATTCTATATCTATCTGCGGGCCCAGACGGCATTCCTCCTTATGTGCTAAGGGATTGTAGGGGAGTATTGGCGGAGCCGTTACTTCATATCTACAATCTAAGTCTCAGAGCAGCAGTGTTTCCCGACCGAATGGAAGATCACTCGTGTGGTACCAGTACCAAAAGGAGGGTTGAGGAGCAGGGTGGAAGAATACAGGCCCGTGGCCGTGCTGTCTTCAGTAGCCAAAGTGTTTGAGTCAGCCATCCACTCAAGATTGTTTCCACAAGTGGAGACGCAACTCTCGGAGGCACAGCACGGATTTCGGCCAAGGAGGAGTACCACCAGTAATCCGCTTTGTCATGTGGCTCGAGTAGTACCGGTGGTGGATAATGGGGGGCAGGTAGACGCTGCTTATTTCGACTATAAAAAAGCCTTCGACTTAGTCGACAATGACAGGTTGCTGGTGAAGTTAGCGGCTGTCGGCTTCGCCCCGCACTTGCTCCGGCTGTTCACCAGCTATATGAGGGATAGGCAGCAGTATGTTACATATGAGGGGCATGTATCTGAACAATATTTTACCTGGTCTGGCGTAAGTCAGGGAAGTAACCTCGGACCCCTTCTGTTTATAATCATGATTAATGATCTGCCAAGGACTGTGGGGCACTCGAATTGCTTGCTATTTGCGGACGATCTTAAGCTATCGCTTACTATAAATAGTGGAGATGATTGTGAGCGTCTGCAGGGGGACATTGATAGTGTAGTAGCATGGAGTAAGGAGAATTTGTTACATTTCAATATTCAAAAGTGTATTATTATCACATTCTCACGTGCGCGTACTCCAATCACATGCAATTATAACGTCCATGGTACTCAAATGGCCCGGGTGAATGAAGTCAGGGACCTAGGAGTTAACTTTAGCACGGAGCTAACGTTTCGTAATCATATTGTCATATGTTGCAGGAAAGTATATAGAAACTTAGGTTTTATGCTACGTACAGCTCGTGCCTACACAAACATCAAAGCAATTATCGCGTTATATAACGCTTCAGTTAGGAGTCAATTGGAGTGCAATGCAGTCATCTCCCCCATGAAACTAAATATAGTCTCATGCTGGAGAGGGTCCAAAATAAATTTATTCGGTTTTTATACTTACGGTTGTATGGAGTGTACCCCTTCTACCGTCTCATGTATCTAACCCTGTTCGTCCTGGGCATTGTTGGATATAATGAGTTGAAAGTAAAGAGGGAGTTCTCCCTCGTGTCATATATATTTAAAATTTTAAGAGGTAAGCTACACAATGCGGATATTTTAGGGATGGTTGGTCTGCAGGCACCTGATAGGTGCCTGCAGACCAACCATCGCGCAACATTCGCGCCTCCGAGTCCTTTGTCGCGCAACAAAAACCGATAATTTTCGGGAAACACGGCGCGAACGAGCCGCGGCGTTGCGATTAATATGCGAACCGGATCCACATTCATGTTTCGCAGTCGATTCGCGACTTCGCGCGCGAGTGCGGGTAGGCCTTTAGACAGTTCAAACTTAGATATAAAAAAAAATGTACTCATCATGGTATTCTATATGTATGGCTTGCAATCTTTTTGCGAGAGTGAGTGAGATGCCAATAAATGTTATGATTAGTAATCGTTATTGTAAAAAAAAATTATGCGTAAACATTTTATGCGGGTATATTATTATTATAAAAAAGTTATGGGAAAATAAAGTATGCCTAATGATTTATTCTGTTTGAATTTATTATGCGAAACGAAGAGTATGCCAAAAAACGTTATGCAGTTTTAAGTTATGCCTCTAAAATTTATGCAACCCAATACGGGCCCACTAATAGAATAGTCTGCTAATTAGTCCTCTCAAAATGGCTTATAGTTACTATAGAAAAAAAAATGAAAAAACTCTACATTCTTTGGTTAGTTTATAATTGTTTAAAAGTTGTTTCGCCCCATTACGATTCAAAACTGATTCCGGAATCTTTCTAAGTGCCCCTGCGGCCACGTTGAATTTATTGTACTTTCAAATGATAATCATCACCCGACAGCTAGTCCCTGTTGCGTTCAAAGCCCGAGAACGCTTTCCTACTATTCTTCCTCTACCTACATTTCACACATTTTTCAGCATTTCCTGTAGTGTGGCTAACAGCGCGATAAGAGTTATTATACAAATAACTCTTGGAAACATTTTTCCTTTGATGGCACATCGGTTTCAAATAGATGATAGTGGATCTCAATGAGATAGTGCAATTTTGACAGACCGTTTTTCATAATTTTATATTTCGTAATTTTTCGTCATTCAATCACACTGATATTATACCAATTTCTGTAATTTTACGTATTTGTAGTATCATTATTACTGATTGTGTTAGATCTACTTATGGTGTGTGGTAGAGCTTTTGCCCTTTCACCATAATTACTCATACTGCAGAGAATTATTACCATTGGTGTTACACCGTGAGTAGGTGAACTTGTCTACTCGCCACAAGTTCACTATACATAGAAGGCACAAGCGATTCAAGTGCTACTCGCATTATAAACTTCTCTACATACTTTACTTGAATCTTTTGATAGTTTAGCAGCAAATTCAACCAGCTACTTTAAGTAGGTAACTCTAGCTTCATCGTACTAACCTACATTCCAGCTTACAATTGTCAGAAAATAAAAGTTCAATCTTGTGATGGCAACAGGTATGGTCTCTTTTCCACAGTTCCACAAATAGCTTGCAAAATATGGAAAGCCTTGGGGGAATGTAACTGTGCTATCCTCCATTAAATCATCCCATAAAAACTCAAAAATACCAAGATATCGATCTTACGAGGACTTCAGGTTTATGTGTCAGCTTCTAAGAGCCTGCTGTGAATAAAAAGGTTTATTCATTTTTCTTCTACAACTCAACTGAGTTTATGACTTTCTGAAATGGGTTTGGCTGTGCGTGACGACAGCTACTGCATTTTTTAAGTATCATGAATTTAGTTTGTAACAAAAACACAAGCCACTAGAATGTCTATGATTGAGACTGTTAAAAGTAAAATATTTCTGTTTTTATAAAAATTAGGATTGTCGAGCAGTATAGTTTTTCTATATCCAATAATAATATTCACAAAACTTGATTATTTCTCTTATTGCATAATCGGTAAAGGGTAGTTCCACTAATTAATTGAAGTTTTATAAATAAAAATAAAAAAATAAATATTATTGGGACAAGTCACACAACGCCATCTGATTCCACACTAAGCAGAGCTTGTACTGTGGTAACCAGATAACTGATAAACATACATATATATTTTCTAAATACATACATATTATAGATAAATAACACCCAGACACAGTATAAACCATCGTGCTCATCACACAAAGTTTTATCCTGGGTGGGAATCGAACCCACGACCTCTTGCGTAGCAGTCGGATGCACTCCCACCGCGCCACAGAGGCAGTCTGAGAAGTTTTATACATCTGTACTTAAATTTTGTAAGTTCTTTTGATATGATGTTTCTAATGTTATTTAAAAAAAAATATTTCAATGCATACATCTAATTGTAATTGATGGCGAACTCTACTGTTCACTTAACATTGACGTATTATAAGTTTGTTTTGAAACTTAGAGGAAAACCTGAGCCAATTTGGCAAATTTTGTTCCCAGGTACCAACCCATCATTATGGGGTCAGGACATTCAATTCGTTCAACCCATTTTCAACGTCCCACCAAGGACACCAGCATGAGCAGCATTCCAGATGAAGAATTTGACGGTCAACGCAGCATTAGTATCTCCAATAAAATGGTACGAATGAAATAAAACGCTAAATCATGTAGGTACTTATATCTGAAGAGCACTCTCTTCGGATATGGTTTATTAGGCGTAAAAGGCGACAAATCTCGTCTGTAAGTCGGCAGTATCTTCGGTCGGTATACATTCTTGTAGGGTAATAGTGACTAGAAACGAACTTCGCGACCTAGGGTTGAATTATTCAACGGTATTCAATGCTTAGGTTCTTAGCAATTCCATATGGTGTATTTACTAGAGAGATATTTAGCTGATACTAAACAACCGTATGTACGTTGAGTAAACACAATGTATTAGGTACGTCAAAGTGGCGGCGAAAAAGTGACCAGGGGTCTACCATCATCTTTTACCAATATAATTTCACTATTATTTTAACTTCTATAGTGTGAATCGGAAAGTTAGTGTCCGTCAGGAATCACAGTCCGAATCACACTGTAAAATTTAAAGTAGGTAATATTAAAAAATATTGCCCTTTAGAACTCTTGGTTTTATTTAGGTAGAAAGACTAGTTGAAGATGCGACACTAGCAGGAGGCGCGGCATCAGCTGCTCCACCGCCAAAACCAAAAACAGAATATAGAGACAAGGTGTACATTGACAAACTCAAGTGCTTGGACGACAAGCATTCTGAAAGATGCAGGTATTGTGCCAACGCTTTACACAAACGATAAAGGGGTTCACTTTTCCAAACAAAAAACTACCTTATGGGAATATTTTTTTCTTAGTCTTGAACAGGAGTTATCAGCAGTCAAGCACCTTATTTGGAATGAATTCAAGAACCTTAAATGTAACATTTTAAACCATACTGATGACGTTGTTTTTTGTTTGTAAAGATGTACTCGTACTATGATTTACGGACGTTGCTAAGTGAAGCATTATCAGTGGTACCAAAAAAATAAAAATACCGGCTGATCTTCTACTTTGATATATATAGAGACTATGATCTACTTTTATTTGGCTACTAGAAGCGGGTATCGCGTGGCTTTCTTCGGAAAGGTTGGGAGAGGCTATCGTCTGATTTCGCAACACTGTCTGTGTCGATGCCTCGTTTGTTGATCAGCAGGTATACCGCTACCAGGTGAGGTGACTTTAAACCTTGAAATCTTAATTGGCTGATGAAATCTAAATGTTTATAGGTACGCCTTTGTTCAAATGACGGCATCTGTTCATTCGTGAGCTGGAATCTATACATATTTACACTTTTGATCTATACATATTTATAATATTAGTTTCATTTCATCCAGTCAATGTTATTATTACTTTTATAGACTCAACTCATGTTTATTTTATCACTAAATCTATTAACTCAGATACATTTCTAACCCTATCATATTCGCAACCTACCTACTTGCTGTCGTGCAACGCCTGATGTTATCGTATGGCTTCCTTGTTAACTCATGATGAATGGATGGAGAGAATATGACTTTGTTTTGCGAGTACCAGTGCGCCTAATTTGTTAAAAGACTGTCTTATAACTACGTGTGTTACTTATTAAAAACAATGCGTTTTTCTGACGCGTTGACATATGGTCATTGCACCATACACTTGCAGTATTACGATTAGGGTCGGCAGCGCAAATGTAACATCTCTTGTGTTGTAAACGTCTATAGGCTACGGTGACGACTTTCGATCAGGTGGACCGTATGCTTGTATGCATAATGGTAAAAAAGCATGTTATAAAATTTATGTTTTGACTACAGGATGGAATCTCCTAGGGGCGTGGATGAGCTCCAATTGGAGATGAAGAATTTGATTGTACAACTAGATAGTATTGAGGCCAAACAAGCAGATTTATAGAACTACGTAGGTCAGTGTCACGTAAAAGTTAAAGAATGTAACGATCTTTTATATATTCTCAATGAAAAATTGAAATGCCTGGAGACACAGGTAATCCGGCATGACCTGGACCTTATCAAACTTGTCACTAATGGCTATATTGAAAAGTATATAGAGGATGGTGTTGATAGTGACCACTACGAATTTGATAAGAAATTGTATGCCTCTGAAAATTCAAAAGATTTGAATAATGCTGAGTGATCTATCTCCAAAATGCTGACACTTTAATAAACTCTAAATAAACTCGGAAAAAATAAAAGTTTCAATGAAAAATTGAAAGCATAGAGACTTAAGTAAACCGACATGACCAGACCCTCATGAACATGTCACTACCTGCTATATTAAAAAATATATTAGAGTAGTTGATAATGACCACTACGAATCCGATACCAAATTGAAAACCTCTAAAAAATCAACAAATCTGATAATGGTGCGATATCTCTCTCCAAGATGCTGATACAGTACAACCTTATACACCAAAAATAACGATCATATAGAAACCATAGCGTGTACGTACTTAAAATTGATTAAAGAAGAGCATTAAAATTAATTTGATTAGAATAAAAATTTCAAATTTATACCAAAGGACTTAATAAACATATGCATCTAGAAAATAAGTGTAAGGTTTTTGAATAATTAGTTTCTGAAATTTTGGTCAGAAACTGCTCGTGTTTGATCTTCATGCCACTAGGAAATAGAATACCGGACAATACTACCAAGTATTAACATTAGGAATTAAAAGTAGAATACCGGTCAACGATAAGGCCAAACTGGCGTCCAAATTGCTCGGAATGTTCAACAGGGCGCGTCAGTACTTTACTGCGGTGCAAATACTGCTCCTCTATTAGCTGCAAGTGCAACCGCACATGGATTACACCTTTGGGCTGGCGCACCTGAATACCAGCTTCGGCCTTTCGACCTTTAGACCCTCACAATTTGCGTCCGGTGCGCTCGCACACGTTAAGAGCTCAGATTGTGGAATGAGCTCCTTGCCCAGGTTTTCCGAAACATGGGTTTTTTAAAAGGGATCCTAGAAGGTTTTGGCACCGCGAGTGCTGCACATTTTGTGTTGAAAACGTCCTTAAGCTACGGTGACCACTTTCCTTCAGTGGGTCGTATGACTGTCTGCCACCTCAGTGGTATAATATAAAGTTGACGATATCTTATAGCAATATCCAGATTCCCAATTATTTGGAATACATCATAATATTTTGCAGCAATTGAAAATCACACTATAGCTATGAGTTGAATCTATACGAGTATTTAGGTAAATATCAGCAGTACTCAATGATTGATAGATTAATTATATACCTACTTCTTTCCTTGCATATTGTCACTGATAAATTAACTAACTGCATCCAACTATCACCCTATGCATCTCTTCTCTGTTACCTAGAATAACAGTGGACGATCTAAACGCGATGGCCAATCGTATAGAATTGCGTACAGCGAACATGCTAATCGTCGAACCCGTGTGTGTTGACTTCAAGCAGAAAGTCATAGAATGCTATAACGACAATACATCTATACCTGACGCTGTGAAATGTTGGGACGCCGTTGGTAAGTATATCTAATGCTTCAAGCTTAACGGTCAACAACATTGAGCAAAATAAAATGCGTTTGATACACCTTCTAAAATGTTTGCGTTTTTACGTTCATTTCGCATCACTACGAGGCCACGATTTACGTTCTGCACGTTCGTGGTATGTCCAATTTACAATCCGCACGCTAAGTAGCAGTAGCAGTTTAAGTAGCTTTTTGAGACTTGCACATTCTGCTACAGATTCGATGCCAATAGACTATGTCGGCAATGATTCATATTAATATAATAAACATAAAACTCAATTGATAATCTTATTCCTATTAATCTCAGTTGAGTTCTCAATCAATCCATCAAGCACGCCTTATCTCCAAAGGGACGGCAGAGGCATATTATATGCCCACTTTTCACCGTGGGCATTCCTGTCTCACCTAATAGGTGGTGAGCCCATTGCCGTGTTGAAATATACAGACGCAGGCTGTGGCTACCTACTGTTAAATTGTTCAAACAGCCCATCAGGCAATGTTGAGTTCTACTCCTACCTAACTGATGACGGTGTACATTTCGAAAGTTGTCCATTTACAATCACTTAAGATGACACCAGCACCGCCATCTAGCGAAAACCAGTCTTATTTCAATATTACGAAGTTACTGCGTCGCTACTCGCTATACACAATATAATTTTTTTGTGTTTGTGATTGTGATGGGAGTTCTCAGATGGAACGTCTTTCTCTCGAACAATCCCAAGGCTAAGTACTGCAGTAGATCATGGCACGTACCTATAAGTGCTGTCAGACTGCCTCGGTAGCGTATGTGGTAGTGTGTGCGACTGTTGCTCACTGGGTCTCGAGTTCGAATCCTGGCTCGGACAAAATATTTATGTGATGTGATTCACTAATGTTTGTTCCGAAGTTTGGGTGTTTATTAATATGGAAAATATGTATGTATTTAGAGTTAGTAAATAAGATGTAATTAGAAATATATAGGGGGAGAGTCGGGTAGCCCCGTTCGGCGGGTAATCTCGGACAATTGAAGTATAGAATACCTGTTCCTTCCAGGTGAGTTCACGCGCTGCGTATCAGATGCGGCGGGTGCCAGACTACGCGCGCGCACGGCCCGTGAGGCACGCGAGCAGGCGCGCCGAACGCGCCACGTGGCGCATGCGCGTGAACACGCTCTACGGGACCTCGCCTCCGATATAGACTAGACCACGCCTCCCACCCCACACATAGCCTTTGTAACATTCAAGTAAACATCCAATTAAAGGATTTAACATTTACTCAGTACTCACAGCACAGGCAGACCTGTCACTTTTCTTTTAGCCAAAGATAATCTTGCCTCTCCGCGGGCTGTCATGATCTAGTCATGCCATTACTAGTGTTGTCCACTGCTACAACAGCCTATAAAGTATTGTAACATTTCGGTGCTGATTGTCAAAAGAGAGTTTATTTAAAGATGCAATGCGATAGAAATGTAAGTATTTTGCACGGTAAAAAGAGATCCGTATGGTCTCTTTTTCTATGCAAAATACATTGCTTCATTCATCTGTGACGTCACAGCTAATGTCAAGTTTGTTCCAGATTATTATTTTAATTCAGGTTTTCAATATTTTCCAACTTTATCATACCTATTTACTGTAACTGAGGACTCTATTATACAAGTACGCATGTTAAACTGAAACTATTTGCTGCCATTTGGACGTAGATAGCTGCGTGAGCATCCATGAAACTTCTCATGTTAGTTGCAGTAGATACTCGAGATGATCAGCGTGGGATGTTCTAAAATGGCACAAAAAACGAGTAGATAGTAGTTATGATTTGCTAAAGAATAATATTATTAATAGTAACTCTCCACTCTCGTGATTGTCGCAGGATCTTAGAGATAAGCCTCAGATTTGTCTATTACCAGTAAAAAGTACCAAGTGATGTTACAATTTTTTTGGAGCCTAATTAAACTTAATGTATTGAAATAGTCATAAGAATAATATTTTTTTTTTGTGATCTGATTTGTGAACAATAAATTGCATAAAATTAGTACGAGCTTATGTTGTCATTTTGATCTAATTCCATCCGAATTCACACTATTGTGACTCGTGTAAACCAGGATCTACAGCAATAACCAAGAGGGTGTACCTACATCATAGAAAAGGCAGAAGCACAACCGTAGGTAAGTAATATTATATTAGGAGGTCCATGTAAAAGCTCGTACTGAACCGTTGAACCCCTTTGGATTGTGTTACCTAGATGCCAATGAAGGAGTTATATATACCTACGTACCTAAACATAAAATTGATGAGTTCATCATCGTGTCTGCTGACTGGCAGTGAAGGCCAGGTGCCACGCTATGAACGCCTTGAGAAAATTCACTAACACTTTTGGAACCGCTGGCAGAAGGAATATTTATCAGAAATTTAAAACCGAACTAAATGGAAAGGTCCAAAGGATGTCCCTGTAAAGGTCTTTATTAAATAAAGATTTTTTGGATCGCTGTACTTCATTGTCACGCGTGCCGCTCGCTTCTTTTGACTTAAGTTCGGCTTTACCCGTGGCACTACTGCTTGGCACTACCAGTAGTGTCATGGGAAATTTTACTTTTCAGATTGGCTCATTGAACGCATACAACAAAATTACCCGTGATCTACTTAGTTACCCGTGGCACTACCGTCCAATAGGTTTTGATTTAAATATTCGTTTGTGGACTTTAAAAAAATATATGATAACGAAATTGATTATCTTCTATTGAGCATTATGTTTATTTAAATACATAATAAAATAAGTGATGTGAATTTACACGCTGAAAATATCAATCTCAACTTTTCCAACAAGTTACCAACCGATATAATTCTACGTTGATAAACTGAAGAAGAATTTTGGTCCGTTATGACCCCCTGTTCGTTTTTTGTCGTTTTATCTTTGTGTTCCCTCAGTAATCTTACAATCGCGGTACCTTGATTAAACCTAAGATCTAGACAAAATAAACATTTGGGCTTGCATAAATTCGCATAGAGCTGGAAATTGGTGGAGATCCTAAATACACCATAATACAAGAAATTTCAAAAGTCCCCATCGATTGGACGTGCGTTTCGACAATCAATTGCGACACTAGCGGTGGTGTCGTGGGGAAAGAATAATACCCATGACACCTGCCAGTGATGTCATTGGGTGGTGTCATGGAGCCATCACGGGCAATATCATACTAAATAAAACAAGACCACTATGAAGATACGATTTATATAGTTAAAACTAACTAACTATCTTCACGCTGTATCCCTGACGGGGTAATCAGAGAGGACAGATCGCCAAGCTTCACGATAATCACGATCCATGCATACTTCTTTCGCTTCTTGCAGATTCTTCAATCGCTTCATACACGACGTCTGGGTATCCGAGTAGGTACTTTTGACTTTTCCGTTTTTGATCAATCTGCTAACGTGGTCTTTATATGTAAATCTCCGCCTACCCTGACTCCCTACTCTCTACTTTCACACAATATATATTCTTCGTCAATCGTTCCTCACTTATTCGTTGGACGTGTCCAAACCAACGGAGCACGCCCTTTTCCCGCTTAACGCTGACACGCTCATTCAAACCTGCCATGTTGCGTATCACTTTGTTACGTATTCGGTCGGCCAAAGTTACACACAATTTTCGAAGTGATGCAATCTCCACAGCATTAAATTTACTTTCATGCATCTGCTGATCCGTTCTACATCTGAATCACATCTTCCGTCTGCGCTAAACATACTCCCTAAATACACAATTATATTCACTTGCTCTAGACGTTTCTGGTTTACCCAAATCTTGCATTTAGTTCTTAGTTCCTCATCTCTTTCAAATACTAGAACCTTAGTTTTACTTGAATTCAAGCCAAAACCCTTACTTTCACACTCCTCTTTTATATTAGTGACTAATGTCTAAAGGTCGGCTTCTGATGAGCCCATGAGCGCCGCATAATCAGCGTACAACAGACAATTTATTGTAGTCACTCAATTTCATACCAATTTCGCAATCTTTCAACTTCTGCAGGCAACTGTCCGGATACACTATGAACAGCCAGGCGGACATGACACAACCCTGTTTAAAAAAGATAGTAGTATAAGTTAAATTTCCAGTGGCACTACTTGCGAAATAGTATAATAAGTTTGCCCTAAAGTGTCCCTACTGGACGGCCCCCGGACGCCCTTCAAACTAGGACAAATCCGGCAAATCCTGGAATGGATGGCAGCCCTAAAAGAGGTAGGTAGTTATTAGAAGATGACATAGGACAAAGAGGACGAATATTTAGTATGGCCTTCAATTGTGCAAACAATGTCAGTTCTTCGAACGTCAGGTGACTATTTCCTATTACCTACAATTTTTATGACCTTTGGCACTAAGGATACCCCGTTCCGGGATTCCGCAAAAGTGGGATGCGTATGGCATAAATATGAGATGCTGCTGATGATGCCTGACATGCGAAATTGACTGAGAAACAGATTGCCTGAGTGGTTAATGCAGGGCGCCGGCGCCGAGGCCATTTTGGGTTACAGAGTACCCAATTGCTTTCAAACCCTACCTGGATTTGGAGCTCAGGATCCAGAAGGCAGTGTCGTTTGCTAGCAGATGAGGTCGCTTGGTGGGTCTCCGGAGATTTTGGGGAGCCAAACAGCCTGACTGGTTTATGTTTAGCTTATACCTTCATTGGCATCATGCGTTTAAGGTAACTCGATCAAAAGGGAACCTATAGTAATAGGTCAAAAAGCATTCTTGGCCAGATGACACGATATCCGCATGCTAATCTACCTACTCTCCAGGTAGGTAAGTGTAAATTATCTCGTTCAGCTTGCATTACTGGTGTATGTAAAAGATACTTTTTAATGCCCGTCACTAATCAGTAATTATTGTATTTAAAATTTTTAAAGACTAAATGAAGTCCTAACAATAAATTGAAGTATTCGTTGCTTATTTCATCATCCAGATGTGTATTTATGAAACAATTAATGAATCTACAGGAAGCGGTGGCAAGAACGTATCTTTGTTGAGAATGGATCATTTGTATCAGGATCAGAACAAAGATTCGAATCAGTAAAGTGGTTCAGTGCTTCATTTGCATCAGTGACTCAACTTGTATCTAAGCTCAATTTTTTAGCGCAATTAAATTAAATCGTTTTTATTGACCTTTGTTTAAATAATTTTGTAAAGTATATAATATTATGTTAGTATTTTGTTTAATTTAATTTCAGTTGCCTCATGTACCGAAATTTTTTCCTACATACTTTCTTTAGGCTTAGGACTGATAGATTTTTAGTTTTAACTGGCGTATTTAAAAATCGGTTTTATGAATAGTAATTTTATTCATTGTTTAC
This sequence comes from Thumatha senex, assembly GCA_948477245.1. Lineage (NCBI taxonomy): Eukaryota > Metazoa > Arthropoda > Insecta > Lepidoptera > Erebidae > Thumatha > Thumatha senex. The sequence continues at coordinate 24,694,748 of OX419724.1, forward strand.
AACCGTATTTTTGATTTTGTTCGGCATTTCTTTTACTGTTAACACTGTACATTTCTTTTTTTTTTCTATTTTCACTCATAACTAAAACAAATAATAACATCGCGTACCTAATTCGTGCGTAGGTGAGCTAGTGTTGCTGTCTCTCTCAATCACCCACTAGTAGCGAATTAGTGAGAGAAACGGCGGGCAGCGCTCTCCGACGCGACCGCAACTCGAAGCGCTCCGAACAGTCTATCTCATTCAATCGTGTCAGCGAGCGCCGCGTGCCTATTGAACCGATTGAAACCGAGATGCAATTGAGTCACTGATTCATTTAAAGCGGTGTAAAATATTCGAATCAGGGAATCGCTTTAAAGAAACGACTCACTGAGTCGTTTCAGTAAAGAGCGACACACGTCTACAGTATAATAGTATTTATAGTCATAAATGTTTCATTAAAAAATACTCAATGTAAAAAAAGTCCAAATGAGAATATCAATAAAATTGTGGTTTAGAAAAAAAGAAAACTGAAGGGAAAACAAATTACCGTATTTCATAATTATATGTACATATTATATTTACTTTATGAAGGAACTTCAACATTTTATGTACATTGATAGTATTTATATCAATTAAAGGTAACTTTTTTCTTCACGTCATCTATGATGGGTTTGCTTGCGGCTATAAGAGGTCTAGGTGCGCTACCATTAGAGGCACACTGTTCGCTGCCTGTTATGTTCGAGGGCGGAGAGGCCGAAGTTCGCTGCTGCGCGTGGTTGGCGGAGAGCAGAGCCAGCTTGCGTCGCAGTTCTCGTATCTGCGCCGCGCTGGCCAACTGAGCAGCTCCCCGACACAGTACTTCAGCTCGAAGTTGTTCGCATTCGGATCTAAAAACAGATAAAGGTTAGGGTTCATTAGTTACTACAGGTGTAAGAGGCCCCAAATCTCCAGACCCCAAGCGACCTCACTTGCTAGCAGTTTACCAGCTGATGATCAGACAAGGCCGCTTACGGGGTTCAGGAGTTAGACAGCACTCACTCCCAACAATGCAAAATAAAAAGACAAACGATAGGTGCTCCTGGTGACCAAATAAAAGTGATGGCGCCACTTTTATTTGGTTGCTAGGAGCGCCTAGAAGACTCAAAGCCCTGGTAAAAAGGTTTGGAAGCAATTGGGAATACACCAAGATAAAGAAGAGGTTATTTATTTTAGATTTCATGTCATAGTCGTATTTGAGATTCAAGTAACACGCGTCAGTTGATATTTATTGTGATCACACATGGTCCAGCAGTCCTAGGGATAGACCAATAATTTTTGATTAGACCTCATAGATGTAGAGGGTTTGTAGTAAGAGTCTCACTAACTATCTTAAGGTTCCAATGCAACCGCAGTATTTAGCTATAGGCCATTCCAACAAAAATCAAAACATTTCTTCTGTAGTGCGACACGAAATTTACGCGTTTCAATTTTGTTCCATACTTTTACATGTCAGTAATGACGGCGCATCTCTTCTTTTTAAATACAAGTTTGTCGACTTGGAACTTACACCTGTTAGCGGTACACCTGCTTGCTAGTAACGGATGAGGCAATGACGTAGGCACCCTTGAGGCGTCGGGAGGTCAGACGGCAGTTGCTCCCAACAATGCAAAATGTTAAGACGAACTATAGGTGCTCCTAGAAACCAAATAAAAGTAGACTCCAGGCTCTAAATTCAGGTAGTGTTTGAAAGCAACTGAAAAAACGCTAAGGGCTCTTGTGATCATGTAGCAGACACTTTAGCATCTAAGTCCCAAACGGGCCAGACAACTCACTTGAAGTGTTCCAAGACGCCGGGTAGCCAGCCATTGGCGCTGGGCTCACACAGTTTTCCGAACCACCGCGCCAACTCCCGTCGCTGCTTCTCACACACACCTTCTACTTGAGTGATGCGTTCTTCATAGCTTTCTGCAATTATTACAGTGTTTGATGTATTATCTGCATTCATTACTTTGTTTCTTTCACTCAGCTGAAGTCGCTCTCAACAAAGCCAAATATAAGGCCAAATGTTATAGCTGCTTCAAGGAACAGGTTACATTAGAAAATTATTTGGAAGAAACTGGTGAGAATAATAATCTATTGCACTTAACACATGTAAATGCATTCTAAACTAGCAATTGATTTCCAAAATACTGAACACCTAGATGTATTTGTACAACTTACCAATAAGCTCCCGGTCATAGTGTGCCGAGGCTCCTGCTTGTTGCTCCCAGATAGTTTGCTTCTCATGCAGCAATGAGTCAACCTCTGCTTGCTTATTTGCTAGTTCTCGTCTTAACTGGAATTAAGTACACCATCAAAAACCTGTACAATGAGGAAACACAACAATCCTGAACAATATGTGAAAGAGTGGGAAACAATGCTTGGGAAGATAAGTGGGACCATGCATAACTTCAACACAAAGCTGAACAAACATAGCGAAAATGACCGGAAACTGATTTAATTTGGATTTGAGATGAGGATCGATCAGGGCATATGAGATGTACTTGGCAATTGGGATTCGGTAAGAATACATCAATATTCAATGACTTACTCTAGAATTAGTTTGTTTCATTTGTATAAGATTCTTGGCCATCTCTTGTCTTTTGTCTTCCACTTCTGCAAATATAGAATTACCTTTGGCAGCTGAAACCAAAATACAAATCATATTAGTTTTAATTAAAGATACGAGTTGTATTCACATTCTCTTTGCTGAAAAGTATGTAAGGTTATTAGGTTTCTGATGGTTTACTGAAACTGTTTAATTAAAATATTTTTTTATAGAACCAGAGCAATGCCACAGAACACTCTTAGACCTCTCTTGATCATCTTTAAAGAAATTTCAGTGCCATGCGAAATGTCAGTCCTAACAGATGAGGTAAGCTAGGGTTCTGTAGGCCCATGTCTGTGTGATATCTTGTCTTCAATGGATAAGGCTTATAAGAGTATTGAACATAAGCCTTCAGCATCAGTGACCCCCCTGGTTGGCATGTTCACCAAAAGAAAATATTTTCTAAATTTTTCATGTTTGTATACATATGTCTCCCACTTCAGTAGTAAGTATATAAAGAAAGGAAATGAAATTATTATATCGAGAAAGTCAGACTTTGGGTTCCAAAGTCAAGGCTATAAATGTAACCTGATAAAATGAACTTGTCATTAATATAATACATTGTGTACATTAGACATTCAATATTTGATTAATGTTCTTTTAATAGAAGCTTACCATGGGGCTGTAAGTCCTGGGGATCAGTATACTGATGTAACATTGCTTTGGCTTCTGTTAATTCAGCAAGTGCTATGGATTCTCTATCATTGGCAGCCCTAAGTTCCTCCCTACGCAAATCAGCCGCAGCACGCATTTCCCCAATTTCGTTAATCAAGTCTTCAGTTCTCATCCGCCAGGAAGCAATTTCGATATTCGCTGCATCAAGGGCCACCTTCGCTCTCTCGGCATCTGATAACGCTAATTTCGCAACCTGTCTAATTTCTTCTAACTCGGTATTATCACGTTCAGGGCTTTCACGTACTTTGAACGTCTGTTCCTCTTTCAAATTACGAATTTGAATTTCAAACTTTTTGACATCAGCAGCGTGGCGGTCCGTAATTTCTGCATGTTGTTCCCGAAGCTGAGAAATCTCTTCTTGCAATAAAGATATTTTTGAAGTCAGTTCTGACTTACGGCGCTCCTCATCTACTTGGTAACTTTCTAATTCTGCATTTAAATGGCTCTGTACATCTAAAGCCGTTTGATAACTTCGTTTTGTATCATGTAATTCTTGTTTAATACATTCGTAATTGCTAGTAAGATTTTCAAATTGCTTTTTAAGAATATAGTAACGTTCGCCAAGTTCACTATCGGTTAATTCCTCCGCTTCTGTGCAGCTAGTTTTGTTACTAATCGTCGAATAATCCATTATTAAGAAACATGAAATTTTTAAATATCGGAATTCTAAGTACCTAATTATAATATTATTAGCTTTGCTAAACTATGGAATAGTGGAAACTACTGTAAAATGTATAACACTTGCAAAGGGCCAAACAAAAACTCAAAACAACGAACTTTTCGAATTTCAAAATAGTTATTGTTGTTTAGCGTGACACTGACGTTAGCCATGCGTTCAGGAACATATCAATAAAAGATATAAAAATAAATGTCGTAAGCCGCGTACAGACATCGAGAGGTGTGCGACGCGAATGGTTCGTCTCGCATGCCTCAGCCTGAGGCATACGACGGTCATTTATACGTGGGTCCTGAACGACACATGCTCAAGCTGAGCACGCAATCCACCACGCACGGTGTTCGTTAGTAAAAAATGGCTCCGACAAGGCGAGACGTGCAGATTGCAGCTGCGGCCTATAATAGTAAAAGCCGCAGCTGCAATCTGCACGTCTCTCCTATTATTACCTATTTATATATCCGTGAAGGTATTGATAGGTATCGAGATGTGATTTTATTCGTGTAATCGTTTTTAGAAATTACCCCAAAAAAATACGCCAAAAATTTACCCCGAATAAAATGGGAGCCCTTTCGAACGCATATTTTTTTTCATCATAATGTAGTTTGTCATAACAGTTTCAGCATAAAGTTTTCTCGCATAAATTATGATAAGCAGAGTGTTATAAACGCATAATGGTTTTATTGGCATAACATTAACCTACTCTATTTTTTTCATCATAATTTTAATCAGCATAAATTTAATAATGATGAAGCGCTCGTGGCCCCGCGGTCTCAGTGTTCTGTAAACGATCATTGAGTTACGCAATTTTCACTATGGCTGGTCCTCAGATGGGTGACCACTATGTGGCATTTACATTTGCGAGCGTTTCCGTGCTTCGGAAGGCACGTTAAACCGTTGGTCCCGGTTGCCAGTAAAATGGCAGTCGTTAAGCCTAACCAGGCTTAACGACTGCCAACAACCGAAAGCCTTCAACCGAAGGCCTTATGGGCGGCTTGAAAAATTTCAACAGCAGGTAGTCACAGCCTGCGTCTGTCTATTTCAACACGGCAATGGGCTCACCAACTATTACGTAGGACAGGAATCCACACGGTGAAAAGTGGGCATATAATATGCCTCTGCCACCCCTTCGGGGATATTGCTTGATGGATATATTTTATATATATATATAAAATATATAAGAAGAAGAAGTCTCGAAGAAGCGAGGGAGGTATGCATGGATCGTGAGGCCTGGCGTTCTGTCCTCTCTGACTGCCACGTCAGGGATACAGCGTGAAGATAGTTAGTTAGTTTTTTAGTTATATATAAATGTAAAGGGTATAATTGTTATACGCCTAAAGATAAAGTATCATAAAATACAAAACGCATAATGGAGGTATGGACAACCGTTTAAATCATAAATTAATAATAATTTGATTAAGAATATTTAAGAAATGATAAGACACCATTTTAATAATCATCTCACTCATAGCCAAGTTTTTAAGCTGTAACATATAATACGACTAGCTGACCCGCCCGGCTTCGCCCGTGACATACTTCGTACTCCGTGGCACCCACATTTAATTCCATTGTTTATTAATTTCACATTCACAATAATGTATGAACATTTTCCAAATTCATTGATTAGGTACTTTTCCGCTCTCCAGTACCTACCTACGCCCGCACGGCCCGGCATAGTTACATGAAATTAATTTCTTTGCGCTTTATTTTGAATTTGTGATATATCGTAAGATATTCATTTAATTTGAAAGGTGGAAAGGGACAAAATAATCTTCATGAAATGTTGAAGCCAACTAACTTAGTAAAAATGATAAGTATTAATAGCATATTTGTGTAAATAGCCCTTAAAGAACCGCTTTATAATTGATGGTTTTTTAAAGTATTAAAATGGATATAGTATGTTATTCTTATGAGATAGACATATATCGTCGCGGACTTTTTTGTAGACCTACATTAGATACACAATTGCACCATTAATTATTTTGTTATAGCTCAAAGGGTTTAGGCAGCGTTTCTGTTAAAAGCTCCCAGACGGCTTATTTTTCCCGACATCCCCAACAAATATCGTTGTAATTTGGTCAATGTATACAAAAACTTAACAAATTATACATAAAACCCTTCTATAATAATCACTCTAACTATTACAAAAAACCGCATCGTAATTCGTTGCGTAGTTTTAAAGATCTAAGCATACATAGGGACAGACAGCGAAAAGCGACTTTGTTTTATAATACGAGTATGTAGTGATATTTTAAGTGTTATTTTTTAAAGACTACTCTTGAACAAAGTAAATAGGTGCGACGACGAGCTAGGCGAGGAGGAGTGTTAGGTCACCCGTGACCACAACGCGCGAGCCAAGCGAGCGAAGCTAACGGGCGCCGGCAGCCGCCGGCGATGCGCCAGAACGGAATCTCTCGTTTTAATCTACCTACTTTTTGTATTTTATTTATATATCTATACTAATATTATAAAGCTGAAGAGTTTGTTTGTTTGTTTGGTTGAACGCGCTAATCTCAGGAACTACTGATCGGATTTGAAAAAATCTTTTTGTGTTAGATAGCCCATTTATCGAGGAAGGCTATAGGCTATATATTATTACGCTACTACAATGGGGAGCAGAGCAGTAGTAATAAATGTCGACAAATCGGGCAAATTTTAAAGCATTATTGTAGAATTTATAAGCGACGGGATTAAATAGGTGCGACGGGAGGTCGAAATATTCCATGGGCGAAGCTGTGGGGGTCATCTAGTTCTATATATAAGTGTTGAAATTTTGAACTTCAGTAAAGTGACTATCGACATTTTTAATCAGTGGGCATTTCAATCTTAGACAGTGTTCAAGCTTAGATATAAAAATAAAAATACTTTACTATATATAATAGTACTTGTTAACATTATGGTATTCTATATGTATGGATTGTAATCTTTATGCGAGAGTGAGTGAGATGCCAATAAATGTTATGATTAGTAATCGTTATTTTAAAACAAAATCTGTGTAATCATTTTATGCGGGTATATCATTATTATAAAAAAGTTAAGGGAAAATAAAGTATGCCTAATGATTTATTCTGTTTGAACGTTATGCGAAACGAAGAGTATGCCAAAAAATGTAATGCAGTTTTAAGTAATGCCTCTAAAATTTATGCAATCCAATACGGATCGGAATAAAATATATTAAAAATTAATATAATGTGGTAGCTTACACGGCAACACAGTGAAAGGGCTATTTGGAAATGCAAGGTCAAACGGTCAGCTTACACCTGCCAGCGGCTTCTTTTGATATCACATACACATGTCGCCGCTAACCATCAAAGGTATTGTCAGTTTTTGATAATTTGCTATATTTTAAGGAAATTGTACTAATTCTGATACTAAAAAGACGCATTTAAAAATGATAACTATTTTATACTTATAAATAATGTGATTTCTAATATTTTTCTGATTATGTTATTAAAGTGCCTGGGTCGGACAGGGTTTTCTTAACACATTGTAAAGTGATACATTCAATATTAAAAAAACGCAAACAACACCTGTCCGTCCACACAAAGCGCACGGATCGTACTAAGGCGGCATTCGCAACGATCGTATGATGCGAATGCTCACTGTGAGCACACACGCCCACACCGTCAGAGGCATGCGAGACGAACTATTCGTGTCGCACGCCTCAAGATGTCTGTACGTGGCTTAAGAATAAAAACACTTGCTAATTCATGACTTTATAAAATATATTTTTGAAATAGATATATTATTTTTAGTATTAATGTCACTCGCGCGCTTCTAGAGGACTCGCGTTTTATTGGTGGCACCGTTTACATAATCGATAATACTAGTTACTACAGGCGAATTACAGGCAACTAACAGGCCGCATAATATGCTAGTTTGGCCTAGAGCTGGACATAACCTTGGCACGCAATATTATTAATACTTTCGTTTCATCTCTATTAGAGTGCGAGTGAAGGAGTGGGTAACATACCTTACTTTTTGATTCAATTAATAAATAATTGATTCTAAGTGGTTTCGTCACTTTTACTTTTAAAGCATTTAGGGTTATTAAAATGACTATTGCTGGTGGTGTGTGCTGTGGTCAGTCAATAGAAATCCAATGTTGAAGGTAGCTGAGCTGAAATTATCCAACTAGGTAAGCCATCGATACTTGCTTGTTATAACAATATGTGTGTGTACCAGAGTACACAGGTAAGAAGAGAAACTTCTTTACCACATTTTTATACAGCAATAAAATTTCTCTCATACATCGAAAAATAGGTTTCACTTATGATAAAGTAGTTCCACTTCAAAACAATATGGCGCGTAACCGAACTTGAAATTTGACAATTTCTCTCATAGTCGATAAAAAAGTTTCACTTTAATAACTATACTTGTAGTATCGTTATTCTTTATCAAAAACTGAGTGTTCACACAAGCCGAGAGTCGATTTTTAAAATCAATTTTGAAGTACTGTCTTGTACAAGTTCATTTAGTAGAATTGTGCTTATTAGGGTATGAATTATTAGCAATAGCAATCGTATTTGATTGGTAACACCCTATTAGCATTAATTTAATGATCAGTACTTGTTAAAATTAATTATTACATCGATTATGTAACAAATGTCAATTCGACACGAAGTCACAGTCTCCCAACAATGTCAACGATCGCGTCATTGCTGAAATTCATATTATAAATTACAACTAATACTAGTGGCAAATGAGCTGAGAACGCTACGTCGCTGCGACGACAATTCATAAGGCAGAAGGCAGGCAAACTGCGAATTGTTGGAGGACAATATGTGACATCACTACTGTGTGTAATTTGCCCATCACATGTCTATGGTGAGTATTATTCATATTTTTTCTTTTTTTGATATGTAGAATTTGCAATCGGTCCGTCCTGACCATAAGCAAATATGTTGTATTCATATGGTCTTGCAGACCAGTCCCTCCATTAAGGGACCGGCCTCTTCTTCGAAGGCCAACTATCGAATTTTAATGGCCTAGGTCCATGAAATCGTTCCTTTTGAGGCGTCTTATATAAGTGAGCGCTGTAAGTTGGTTTGCCAGCTCGTTAGGATGCCCCTTCAGTCGTGTTTCATATCTACTGGCATACAATCTAATTTCTTCCATCGCTGTATTTAGTTGACACACTCCATGCACCTCATCATTACGTATGTACCAAGGTGCATTCGTTATACTTTTAAGTATTGTGTTTTGCACGCGTTGTATTATGCTAATGTTGGAGTTACAAGTGACGCCCCACAATTGGATGCCATAGGTCCAGATTGGTTTCAGTATGGTACTATAGATTAACAGCTTGTTATCCACTGAGAGCTTTGAATTTCTGCCTAAGAGCCAGAGTCAAAGACATGTGTATTTAGCTTTTAGTTGTGTTCTCTTGGATTCTAGATGTTTTCTCCAGGTAAGCCTTCTGTCCAGATGCATTCCCAGGTATTTTACTGTGTTAGTTTGAGGCAGGTATTGGCCTTCTAATCTTACAGGAGGACTCTTTTCTGAGCGTAAATGTGACTTGCGCTGATTTAGTTGTGCTCGATTTGTTGCGCCATTTTTTCAGCCATTTGTCGACACCATCCAGGCCTTCTTGTAGAGTATGTAAGGCTGTTTCAGCAATGTCGCTAACGGCCAAGATTGCAGTGTCGTCAGCATAGGTTGCAGTGGTCACATTTTGCGTTTGAGGCAGATCAGGTGTAAAGATGGTGTATAATATCGGACCAAGGCCTGACCTCTGAGGCACGCCTACAGCTATGTCACGAAATGAGGATATACAGTCTCCCTCCATAACCTGAAAGACTCTGTCCGACAGATAAGATTGTAGTATTCCATAGAATGGGTGTGGGAAGTGGTTTTTAATTTTGCACAGTAGGCCTCTGTGCCATACTCGGTCAAAAGCCTGTTGTATGTCCAGGAAGACCGCAAAACAATATTCCTTTCTTTCCAAGGCGCCTCTGATAGAATTGCAGACCCTGTGTATCTGTTCCACAGTTCCATGCTTTTGCCTAAATCCAAACTGGTGATTTGGTATAATTGAATTTTCCAGTAGGATAGGAGTCATTCTATTTAGCAAGAGTCCTTCGAATAGTTTTGATTTGATGAAATTGGTAGCAGGCTGATTGGTCTATATGAAGACACCTCTTGTGCTGGTTTTCCCTCTTTGTGGATCATTATAATTTGTGATACTTTCCATAGGAAAGGAAGATATCCCACTCTCAGCATACTATTAAAAATAATAGTTAGGTAGACTAATCCTATTCTAGGTAGTTTTTCGAGAACCTCCTTGGTGATTAAGTCAAAGCCAGGGGCTTTTTTGTTTTTCATCTGCCTTATTTGTTTGGCCACCTCCCACGGACTAAATGGTTTAATGGGCAGATCCAATTGGAAGTCTTCATTCAAAATACGGTTTATGTCACTCTCATCGGACTCTGATCCCTCAGATTAGGAACAAAGACCCTCTCCAGATGGTTTGCAAACAACTCAGCTTTCTCTTGGCCTGTTCTAGCCTATTTTCCCAATTCATTTTTTATAGGAGGCCTGCAGATTTGAGGTTGGTCCATACTTTTGTCGCTTTCTACAGTGAGTAGTTAGTTGAGATTGTAGGTGTCAGTGATTCTAGTCGTGTTCGCATAAATTCATCATCAGCCTCTTTGCCTGTATTTCCACAGTTTGAAATGGGGGAAGTAGGTGGTGTTTTATGTTTGATTTTATTATTATTGCTGCACCAGCGTGCCCTGTACAGTCTGGGTGATTGGTGCAATAAATATTAAAATTGCGTATCTTGACCTGAGTTTTGCTTGTAAGGTGTGTTTCCAAAATTAGAACAATGTCTAAGTTGTGAGTACTAATAAAGGTTTCCACTTCCTGTATGTTCGGTGCCAGACCGTCAACATTCCAGGCAGCAATTTTTAGTGCATTTAGTTCTGTATTTTTTCGACGAGTTTAATTATAAGTCATTTGTTGAAGTAGCATGTCTAACTTTTCAGTTTGTTTGAGTCGTATTTTGGGTGTATGCTTGGGTCTTTTCTTTTTTAGTATCATCGTAATTTTTTTCCGGATCCTTGTTTGGTTTGGTTGCGATTTGTCTTCTTGTATTATTTTTCCGCTTCGTAATTTCTAGATAGACTTGACAGTCTTTATAGTTAGCTGGATGATCTCCAAGACATAACGCACATTTTGCAGGGCTGTTGCGGTCTCGTTTTGGACAATCAGAAGTTTTGTGTGCACATTTTACACATCGGAAAGAGCGCAAGCAATTATTCTTGGTGTGTCCATATTGTTGACACTTTGTGCATTGGACGACAGTTTTCTGCTTTTTGGGTCCTCGATTTTAACTACCGTGTTAGCAATGTAACGTATATTTTTGACATCTTTGTTGTTAGGTCCAGGTTCTAGATTCACAAAAAAGGTAAAGGTGGGTGTTATATTAGGACCATATCTGGCATTTATTATTTCACCTTTGACTTTATTTCCAGTTTTTTCTATCTCTTCAACGATTTCAGAATGCGGGGTTGTGTGGTGTAAGTTTTTGATTACAATTCTATAACACCTTTCTTCCTTTCTTGTGAATGTGTGGCCAATCAAGTCGTGTTCTCTTACTAGTGTCATTAGTTTCCTGTAGGCTTCCGAGACCTCACAGCCTATTCTAAGTTGATTTTTATTAATTATTTTAATGCAGTAGTCACTTTGGGATAAGGTTGTTTCTAGCAATTGCTTAAGTTTGTTTATGTCTTCTACTCCATACAGGATTAACGGTGGGGGTTTGCTTTTCTTTTTGAGTTTCTCATCACCTGTTGCATCAGTATCTAGAACATCAAAGCTATTGAAGGTATTGATTTGGATAGTCTGCTGTGGTGAGGTTGATAGTTTTCTTTTTTTGTTATTGCTTTGTCTTATCTGAGGAGCTCTTTGCCATTCCGGGTGTTTAGGTATTAGATTTTTTATCATATTATTTTCATTTTTTGATGATTCTGGGTTATATACATCGAATACGTCGTTTTCAGGTCTGGCTCTGTTATTTCACTGCATGATTGCGCTCTTGGCCTAACAAATAGTCCAGGATGAAACACTTGCTGTGTATAAGTTTTTTTATTGTTTAAATCATTATTTTCATTAATTTTGTTCCCACGAGTAAGCACGAAATAACAGTTCTCTTGTAGGGTGACGGATATTCCCACAAGAAGGCTCATACAGCGACGTTTGCCAGCTCCGTCGAGGTTGGCGCTAATAGCTGATTCTCCCACCAGCCATGCATTCCATAGGCGCGTATCCCACCTTAGAATTCGGGGTGATTTTTTAAGAGGTTTCCTTCTCGTAGTCCGGGCGATGAAGCCAAGGCCACCGTTCCCAGCACCGTTAGGCGTGAGTTTACGGGATGTAGAGGGCATTTCCTTCCTCCACGCTGACTGTGATTAGACAGACAGCATCGGGTTATGTAACCGCCGCCCGAGACTCGGCGTTGCTGTTCATTTGGCACCACCCAGGGAGCACGTGCAGGATGGCAGAGAAAGGCTAATGATGGTCAAGCCTGCGGACGCGAACAGCTTTTGTTCATATAGATCTACTCTGTAATGGTGCTGCTGTACGTAGATTTAATAAAAGGTTTTCCATATAAAGATCTTTCTGTGGTGTCCAATATAACAAATTCCACGTCGAATGCTGCGTCGCTGCTATTGCTAATGGAGATTGTTTAGGGAGACTTTGTGACAATCTGTAAAAGCGATTAAATTGAGTAAGAAGTTGAAGAGTTGTTCCCCGCGTGGCCCCGCATACGTTTTGAAAACGATCACTGTGTTACGCAACTTCCACTATGACTGGTCCTCGGATGGGTGACAACTTTGTGGCATTTACATTCGCGAGCGTTTCCGTGCTTCGGAAGAAACGTTAAGCCGTTAGTCCCGGTTGTCAGTAACATGGCAGTCGTTAAGTCAAGCTGAAGGCCTTATGAACGACTTGAAAATTTTCAACAGCAGGTAGCCACAACTTGTGTCTGTCTTTTTCAACACGGCAATGGGCCTGTTACGTGGGACAGGAATACACATGGTAAAAAGTGGGCATAAAATATGTATGCCTTTGCCACCATAACGAGAATAAGGCGTGATAGATAAATAAGTTGAAGTTCAGTACTATTTTTTTACGAGCTGTAGGTACTTTTATTAGTTCAATGTTAAAATTCATATTACATTTAGAATAGCAATAGCACTTCGCTTACTAAGATATAAAATTAGCACACTTATGAAATCATTAAAAAATAGCATTAGCTTCACTAATGCCTAGGTATCGTTTTTAGACGAAAGAACAAGTTGTCAAAATTGTCAGTCTAATGACATTTTACATATGTTTTACGACGGGGCGTTCGCGTTCGCGTATAGGAGTTCGTATTATAACAACATAAATAAGGAAAATAAATTCTAAGTACTAGTAAAACAGTATATATAAAATTATTTTCCGCAACATGTCATCTCCACCTCCTACAAAACCCCCTCGTGGGGTCAAACAAGGAAAAGAAACAGTAAGCATTTTGTTTCAGAGCTAATTATGTCGCCCCCATCTAAAGTAAGGAATTTCTGTTCACTAAGAGTTATTTACAAAGTATAGGTATTACACTTGAATCCAGGACTTTATCTGTTTGTCGTAATATATATTTCCCCAAATTACACTATTCTTTGAATGCACCTAGGAATAAATGCTAGGCTAAAGAGAGTGTAAACTTTCGATTTGCTGTATATTTCTAAGTATCATTATAACAGATTTTATTTCCAGAGTGGTTTACTTATGTCTGTGATCCGCACTTTGTCAGCAAGTGAGACAAATGAACAGCGTGAGAAAGAAAGGGCAAAGCTTGAAAAAGAGTATAAGAAAAGTGATATGAGACTTGATGAATTGGTTGCTGCTCATGCACAAGACATAACAGAAGTCATGCAGGTGATAGCACATTTATTATATTAAATATTCATTAGGTTTTTTTTTTTTTTTTATTATCCATATAAGATAAAACATACATAAAGTCAGTGTTACAGTACCACATAAACCTCTCAGGTTTGTGCATGATAACTTACAATCGTCTTTTCAAAGTAATTTTGTTAGTTATGTATTACATCGTTCAAATTCGACAATGTTCTGTTCAGGTGTGTTTATAAACTAGACAAGAAATAAGATTTTAATTTGTATTTAATATTTTTTTCTGTTGTTACGTTTCTTAAAGAAGTTGGTATAAAGTTAATTAGTCGCGGCATAAGGAATGCACATGTCCGCTCGCCGTAGTAGTTCTTAGTGGGCACAGTAACCAGTTTCTTTTGAGCTACACTGAGCGTATAAACAGGATGATCTATTTCAGTTTGTATTTCTTTGTTGAAAAATTGTTCTTTTAAAAGACAAAATTTCACATTTTCGTGTATATGTAAAGTTTTGGTATATTTAAAAAAGTCAATATCATTATTAAAATTCGATCTCATTTTCGGTATAACTATTTATTTTATAATCCTAACTTGCAATTTATAAATAAACTCCAGATAGGTTTTAAAGGTACGTCCGTAGCCAGATAACCCATATACCACTACTGAATCAACAAATGCATTGTACAGTAGGAGTTTAGTTTTGTATGGTAATAAGTTGTTGATGGTATAAAATTTTGCTAGGATTGCACGAAGTTTGTCACAAACTCCAGCAATATGTGGACCCCAATTGAATTTATTGTCAATGAGTAAGCCTAAGTACACATGTGTGTCAACTTGTTGAATAACTGGACATTTGGAATCACAATTATTTGAATTTCTATGTAGACAATTGTGGGTATGTGCTACTAATTTAATTTCAGCAGAATTTTCCTTAATATACGGAGATTTTATGTGCATAACCTTTGTCTTTTGAGTATTAAGTACAAGTCCCAGGTCATGGCACCACGTATTAAGTCTGTCAAAATCTTTTTCTAACAGTAATTTAATTTCGTTTAAGTCCTTACCTTCGATTATGAGACATGTATCATCAGCAAACTGATAAGAGGTGGAGCTACTGAAAATAGCATCCATGTCATTTACGTACGCTAAGAAATGTAGTGGACCACACACGGAGCCTTGTGCTGTTCCATGAGTAACTGTAATGGGGTCACTGAGACTGTTTGCAATTTGAACATGGTATTTCCTATTTTTCAAGTATTCAGCACACCATTCTAGAAGGGGGCGATTTATTCCTGATTCTTTTAACTTTATCAATAACTTATTGTGATCAAGAGTGTCAAACGCGCGAGAAAAATCAATAAACAAGGCAAGGACATGTTTTTTATCATTGAGTGCAGAATTAACATGGTCTGTAAACTTAGAGAGAAGCATGCCCGTATTTTTGTTTGGTTGAAATCCATATTGTGAATTGCTGATAATTGAATTTTTCCACTAAAAATTATATATTAGGTTACAGATAAAATTTTCGACGATTTTGTCTATTGAGGATAATAAAGTAATAGGGCGGTAATTACTTTCATCGGTCCTTGTTCCTTTCTTTAAAACAGGCCTTATGCACCCTATTTTTAATTCATCTGGGTAATGACCAGTTTGTAAGCTGGTATTAATTAGTTTAGTGATGGCAAAAGCAATCTTATGACTAACGGCTTGTATATCAATGACACTGATTCTATCCAGTCCTGGTCCTGGCCCTCCTGTTATGGAGTGTCTTAATAAGATTATGAATAGTTTCTGGAGTAGCTTTTTGAAATCTTATACTAACAGTAGCAGGCTCTCGATAAAAGTCAACAAAAAGAGGTGTTGAACAATTAGGCAATATTTTTTTAACCAAACTATCAAAATTACGGGCGAAATTGTTTGCTATTTCCAGAGATGATAAATTCCGTGTGCTGAAGGCATCAATAATCACTTTATCTATTGAGTGCATTATTCTTCCACACATTGTATTCAATATTTCCCATAACTTTTTAGGATTACCATAATTTTCTTTAATTTTATTCTTAATATATTGATTTCTGGAATACTCAATAGTTTTATGTACTTTATTTCTTAATTTATTTAACTTCAATCTTAAAATATTATTTGTAGGATCTTTTCTTCAATTTTTATAACATTCGTCTCTCAGCTCACACAATTTTACTATAGTGTTAGTTAACCAGGGCAATTTTTTTCTAAATTTAATATTAACCGTAATGGTTCGTTCTGATTTATTTATTGCAGTTTTAAAAGTATTTGATATGTATTTATAGATAGAATCTGAAGTAGTGAAGTTGTTAATTTCATCCCAATTTGTGTTATTCAAAATGTGATGTCCACTAATTCACCTCGGGTTATAAATAAAACACCAGATAATTCAGTAAGTGAATACACCGTTGAACGGCACGTCCGCTCGCCACAAGTGACAGATCAAGAATGCCGAGCAACGCCACCGTTAATCGGTATACTATATTTAATTGTATCATATGTGTACATCACATCTCTTCCTTTTTATATAATTAATATAATTCTAGAGTTTGCTAAATCAACCTAAGTCGTAACCTAACTCACTTATCTTCTTTGTTTGCCGCATGCTCGTGATCGATAACTTTCCATTCTCCTTCTACTTTCTTAAGGTGTACGATATTCCGCCTATACTCCTGGCCAGTTTCATCATTTCTTACATTGATATCGCCTCCTTCAGCATTTATTACAGTATGAGGAGTTGGGTTGAAATCGGGTGCTATTTTATTTTCTTTTACAAAGTTCCTAACATACACTTTCTCTCCAATATCTAACTGTCTATCAGTAGCCTTCCTTTTCCTGTCTTCATTTAATTTGTTCTTTTCTTTTACCTCTCTATCTCGGTCTCTCATTTCTAAATCTTCATAATTGTTCTCGAGGTCTGTTAAAAAAGGTAGTTTGTCTCGGAATTTTCTTCCGTAGAATAGTTCTGATGGAGATTTACCTGTAGATGAATGAGGTGTACTATTGTACATTACTAAATATTTTAATAAATCGTCTTTCCAGTCCGATTTCTCGCATTGACTTATTTTGAGCCGTTTGAGAATGTCTCTATTTTGCCTCTCCACCTCGCCGTTTTGTTGAGGCCAGTAGGGAATTGTGTTAAACAATGTAATTCCTTGTTCATTACAGAAAGCCTTGAATTCCTGGCTACAAAATTGTCTACCATTATCGGCAGTTATGCTAGCAGGATTTCCGATCCGTGAAAAATTTTCTTTAGTACCCTAACTGTATCTAGTGTAGATATTGACCTCATAATTTCAATCTCTTTGTACCTACTATAATAGTCGATGATAACAAAAAGGTAATCGCCACTTGGTAATGGGCCCAAAAAATCAAGAGCGGTATCCACCCAAGCTTTTGAAGGAAGTTCCCGCCTTTTTATGGGTACTGGTGGGTTAGGAGCCGAAACCAAAGTACACCCTCTGCAGTTTTTTACAGTATTTTCGGCGTCTTTGTCTATTTTCGGCCACCAGACCTTGGTACGTAACCTAGCTTTCATGTTCACTATACCTGGGTGACCCTCATGTGCCGCTGCCAAAACTTGTTTTCTTAATTCTGTAGGAATAACCATTTTAGTTCCCCTTAGCAAAATGTCATCATATAACCAGAGTTCATGTTGAAACAATTTGTAGTTATTTACTGTAGCATCCCAAATATCGTTAATTAAACCGTCTTTAACTAATTTAAACTCAAAATCATTGTTCGATGCTTCTATAATGGTTTTAAGCGATATTGCTACGGGTCGCGCATACTGAACAATCTGGTTGATATGGTGTTCGTCTTCTAGGGGAATTTCTTTCGATTTAGTAACCCTGCATAAACGAGATAATGGGTCTGCTATGTTGGATTTGCCAGGTTTATAAATGACTTTGTAATCATATGTTTGTAATCGAAGGACCCAGCGCTCGATTCGTGCACAAGGTTTTGATCGCGTGCCAAATATGACTTCTAAAGGCTTATGATCAGTGACAAGCTCGAACTTCTTGCCGTACAAATATATATGGAAATGCTCGATTGCCCACACCAGAGCTAGAGCCTCTTTTTCAGTTTGACAATACCGTTTTTCCACGTCGTTTAAACTTTTATTGCCAAATGCAATGATACGGGGCTCATTATTATCGTACTGAATCAGTAATGCACCTAGCCCAACAGGACTGGCATCAGCATATACTTGAGTCCGATCTTTTGGGTCATAGTAGCCAAGAGTGAGAATCTTGGAGAGACTATCTTTCAGTTTAGCAAACGCCAAGGCTTGTGGCTTTTGCCAGAAAGCTGTGATATTGGCATTTTTATGCACTTTTTTTCTTAGTAACTGACGGATTGGTTCTGTCAAGGTAGATAAATTGGGAATCCACTTCCCAATGAAATTAATTAATCCCAGGAAACTTTGAATTTCTTCGATGGTTTCAGGTGATCTGAATGTCTCGATTACCCTAACATATTTATCAAGTGGTTTGACTCCTGACGACGATAGTTCGTGGCCCAAAAATTGAATAGATTTTGCGTTGAAAACGCATTTATTATTATTTAATAAAACGTTATTATCGCTGAGTACTGTTAAAACGTGTTGAAGCCTAGTTTGACTCTCCTTCATATCACGCCCAAAGATAACAATATCATCGATAAAATTCACGACACCTTCACACGGTAATAACATTTTTTCCATAATTTTTTGGAAGTGTTCAGGTGCGCAAGAAATACCGAACATTAATCTTTTGTATCGGTATAGACCTTTACTAGTTATGAAAGTTGTGATTTCTCTACTGTTTTCTGCTAATTCAACTTGATGAAAAGCATTTTTTATGTCTAATTTAGAGAAAAATTGTGCTTTGCAAAATCTGGGAATTAGCTGTTCCATAGTGGGCAGGGGATGATTTTCTCTAATAATTGCCTTGTTAGCAATTCGCATATCTAAGCAAATACGAATATCGTCATCAGGTTTCAGAACCGGCACCATCGGAGAAACCCAGGCAGATGGCTTATTCACTGGTTCAATTATGTCCATTTGAACCAATTCATCGATTTTCTTATTTATTTTTGATTCCAGAGGAATAGGAACACGTCTGTAGGGTTGGCATACTGGATGCACTGATTTATCAAGCATAATCTCTAATTTAATATCTTTGAACTTAGGAAATTCATTTTGAATTACTGAATTTATATCAAAACCTAATTTTAGGACATTAAGGGAAACAGCTGTTGCTTTTCCTAAAAGGTTTCTCGAACCATTCTCAATAACATAAAACCGCGTAGTTAAAGAATTGAAACCAGCTTTGATTACAGCATCAAATGAACCTAGAACTTTTAAAGGTTCTTTGGCACCATATGCTAGAAACTTTTTATCCGAAGACTTTTGCTGATTTGAAACTATAACCTTAGCTTGTTTCATGAGCTCCCAAGTTCTATCGCTAATAATATTGGATTTACTACCGGAATCAATAAGCATCTCGATTTGAACTCCACCTACCTGACAGTCAATTGTTGCATCGTCGTCGATGTGGAAAATATAGTCTACAGGTATAGATCCTTTATTTCGAGTAGACTCGGTTTTAGGCTTCTTATTTTTATCATTTAATGGCAGGTTGGTACTTTTTCTTTTATTTGCCCTGGTTCGGCAGTGTTTTTGAAAATGGCCTATATAGCCACATTTCATACATTTGGCATGAATTGCAGGGCAGGTACTGCTATCACTTTTGTGATTTTTGCTGCCACATCGGCTGCAGGAATCAACCTCTTTTCTCAAAAACTTTTTTATGGTTTTTGTTTCAATTTTGTTGATGCTGGAAGATGTTGGATTGTTGTTGTTTTGTCTATCGTGGAACTCACTTAACTGACGGCCTACTGTTTCTAAAGTATTTGCTTCTACTACAATTTTTTCTATAGTGGCGGTGTCGCCAAGTATCAAAATATTTTTTCTTAATTTGACGGAATTACATTTTTCTGTTATTTGGTCGATAAGACTTTCTTCTTCGTTAGAAAAGTTACATTTTGAGCTTTGTCGTCTAAGGCGCATCAAAAACTTGTCAAATATTTCATCGGGTTCTTGTTTCATTAGACGGAACACGTGTCTTTCAAATAAGTAACTCTGTTTTGGGGAGAAGTATTGATCTAATTTTTTAACCGCGATATTATAGACCTCAGTTACCGTAGTATCCGTAACATGTGCATCGGGTATGTTAAAATATATGTCTTGTAATACCATACCCCCGGAATGAAGTAACATTGCGCGTTTTTTACTTTGGTCAATAGTGTTAGTAGCTAAAAAATATATTTCTAAAGCTCGTTTCCATCGCTCCCATCGAGAGCCTAAAGAAGTTGGATCTCCTTCACAATCGAAAGATTCTAATGTCGGTATTTGTGATTGGGACATGATGGACGATCTGCAAAAGCAAAAGAATATTTGTAGAATACAAATATTATACCATAAAATTATTCACTAACAAGTATTTATACTTAGATCAATTTTTCGAAAATATTTTGTTTTGTTATCATTTCTATTAATTTAAATAATGCAGTATGACAAAAATAAATACTATCGTGGGTATCCTATGAAATAATCACCGCTATGGTCGTCACTTACTGTGAAATTCATCTTACTAACATGTGGGTAGGTATTTATTATGAGGAGAGTTTATATGCACCAGCCGCCACTGGTAGGTATCCATGTTATCTTACATTATTATTTTTAATTACGATAGACAGTACAGCATATATTAGCATCGAGGTAACAGATTGATGTTTGACCGTACCGGCCGACCGCTTATTTGGTTATAACATTAAGTTAGATACATAACATCGGAAATATCGGTGTGGTACTTTATGATTGCCGTTAGTTCGATCGAATATTTGAATTCGATAGGTATTTTGTTTATATGCTAACAGATTCGGTGAATATTACACCCTGTGGTGTTCAAATGCTATTAAATAAACAAATCATTAAAAATTCGAAGACACCCACTTTTTCTATACAATTTTATAAATAACTATTTACTTATTAACGTACGTTCATTTGAATCATGAGATTTTATTAAAATACATAATATTACTATAAATGTAATTAAAAGTTTATGAAATTATTATCTCATACTATAACGTCATCTATGCTAACCATCTAGTACTTATACCGATTGGTTTGTTTATTTGCACCCATGTTATGCAGCAATACACGTACAATATAAAATTGCTTACAATTAGATGCTCCCGTGGTTGTTTAAATTAAACACGCGTTATATAGTGTCCTCTTTTTGTAATATATGTTTTCTTAATAAAATAAACTATCCACCGAATACTGAAAGCAGGTACATATAGATTTAGTTTCACTTACTGCGCATGTACTCGTCGCCAATGTGATGTCCACTAATTCACCTCGGGTTATAAATAAAACACCAGATAATTCAGTAAGTGAATACACCGTTGAACGGCACGTCCGCTCGCCACAAGTGACAGATCAAGAATGCCGAGCAACGCCACCGTTAATCGGTATACTATATTTAATTGTATCATATGTGTACATCACACAAAACATTATGCATAATTTTTTTATCATAAATACATTTTATTTGTGGAGCAACCTGTATAGTACTCTGAGTGGGCGAGAGGCTAGTCAAACAAACGACAGTCGCACGGTGATCTGCCAGAACAGTGTCGAGTGCAGCCGTGCATGGCAATAACGTGCGTGATCTTGTAAATATATGATCGATGCACGACTTTGTTACCTTGTTAATACGCTTTTCGATTCTTGTATAATCCGATATTCCGCACGTTAAGACATGCGCAGCCAGCATATCCAAATACAAGCTTTTTACAGTTGTTTGAGATTTAAGATCGATGTTCATATCGCCCAAAACAACGACATTATTATTAGATGAATACCCATTCAGTGCTCGTTGAAGTTCTCTTACAAACAATGCTTTGTTTGTTGATGGTGGTCTATAAATTGCACATACGGCTATTGTGTCATTACTTGCGGTTTTTAGTGTGCCTCCAAGAAATTCAAAGGTATAAGTGTGTATTTCTTTTGGAGAGAATTGAAGATGTTTTTTAACATATAATATTATACCACCTCCCTTGCGATTGATACGGAGCTGTGAATGCATTTCATAACCAGAAATTTGAAAGAGACTTGATATAATGTTGTGAGAGATACCCACTTCAGTGAGAATAATTATATCTATAGATAAAAGCGAACTTTCAACCATTTGTATAAGATTTGTAAAATTTTTGAACATCGATCTTATATTTACATGAAGGCATGACAGGTTAATATGGTCGGTAGGTATATTATTAAGGAATGAATTTATATTAGCACAATCAAAAAGTTCCGAGTTTACATATCAATCCTTATTTACAATGGTATTGAATTTAAAAAAAAACAAGAAATCGCGCAGGCTAAACACTAATTAGAAATAATAATCACCTAGGTGTGAGTAAGTGTGTTAATATCATTAATAGAACGGATAACATGAACCTTTTTGCAATCGTCAGACTTTTTAATAAATAGCTTACCCTCCTTACACCAAACGTGTTTGAAGGGACCGTTGGGCATTTTGAGGCGCTGTCTAGCTTGATACAGCAAGGTTTTCATATGACGAGTTAGAGCTTCTCTTACGTAGATCCTGCCAGTGGCTTTTTTAATAGGCATAGGAGTTGACAATTCACCAACGGTAATTTGCCTTGTTTTGGCAGCAGTAAGCCATTTAATCTTGTCAGCTCCACTACGAAGTTGAACCAAAAGATAACCAGACGACTCCGAGCGTCCCGTCACTTGACGAACATCATGCACTGAATCTTTTTCCACGTTAAGCTTAGCAGCGACATCTTTCGTCACTGTCTTTACCACTGTAATAGGTATGTTTGGTAGTCCAGCAATTTCGACGAAGTTACTTAGATTCTTTTGCTCATATTCTTCCAGCCTTTGTTCTATAGCAGACATACGTAGCTCCATGTTCTTGTTTGTATTTATCAGCTCATTATTCCTGTTTTCAAGCTGTTTGATTTTATTATTTTGATTTTGCACTTCTTCAAGGTTTGCCATCTGATCCCCAATAAATTCTACCGACGCCTGGAAACCCTCCAACTCTTCCTTAATTGTTTTCTTAATTTCCGCCGTAAGATTCTTCATGAGTCTGTGCATATTCAGCGGCGATGCACTAGCAACTTCTCCAGTATCTTCTGGAACGAAAAATGAAGAGCGTCTGCCAGCGCTAAGAACGCACTGGCAATCGTCACAGCTCCACTCCAGTCCATCTGAGGCTCTCAATGCTGCCAGCTGCTTCACAGTTAGCTTTGCACAATCCTGAGTAGCATGAACAATCGCATTTACTACATTCCAATCCAGGAGCTTTCTTTGTTATATTCACATTACATTTTTTACATTTCTTTAATGCCATTCTTATTTTTTTATTTTTTGTTAACACTGTAGGTATTTTAGAACGATCGTAATACAACACAAGTGTTCACTGTGTCGTAGTGAACATGACATCTAACGTGTCTAGGTACGATAGGCAGATTATGGCCTAGTTGACAGCTTTAGTAAATTTGTTTTTTCTACTTTGTATGTAAATTTCATCATTTATGTTATGTATAATTAGTAATTTACAAGATGTCTGTCGTAAATATATTTTTTAAACTTCGCTAAAAAGAAGTAATCTTTTATAAATTGTAAATGGAAGTTCACGCCTGTGACTTGTTATCAATGTTTGTATCAGGATGACTATGTATTTCGGTAAGATCTTTGGATTTTTGGAAACACATTCATAACCTCGATGACAAGGTGGTATTTTAACGAAGGGAAAAATATGCTTGTTTACAGCTAATTACGAAGCTTGGAGAGGCGTTAATGGAATATTTGCCTGCTCTTCAAGATTTATGGGTTCCCTTTAGAAAAGTGGTAAGTTCTCTTTATGTGTTCAAATCACGAACAAATCTCCAATTGTTTTTCCAAATCTAATGGAACTAATTTCTTTTCTTTGCAGCTGAAAATGCACTTTTTTTTTATAAATTAACTTCATTCTTGGATGAAGATTGCCGTAAATGCTGACCATGTGGTTACGGGCTCGTCGTTCTAGTGGAGACGACACCTGTCGCGGTCTGCAGAAGTGATTTCGAATCCCGTGGTAATGTAGCCACGCCTCCAGGTACTTATTTCAAATTGTTTTTGTGTAGATTAATCTAGTAATGATGCACGACTCGATGAACAGGCTCAAAGACTCATGATTAGGCCCATGTAATGACTCAACGATTTGGCTCATGTTTTGAATCATGTTACGATATATATTTTGACCCCTAAGCTGGCATTAAGCTGGATCTCAATAGTTAATCTTTAGCTTACTAAATCACTTAATATAAATAGGTTATACCAATATTTTAGTTATACCATACTTAATATTAATAGGTTATACCATTAGTGATAAGGTATATAATGTGTATTCAATCAATTCGCCTATAAAAATATAGAAACTTTCTTCTAGAGATGTATTCTATTATTTTTCGTTATACCATTAGTGATAAGGTATATAATGTGTATTCTTTCAATTCGCCTATAAAAATATAGAAACTTTCTTCTAGAGATGTATTCTATTATTTTTGGTTCCTGCTCTTATGATTAGAGGCCCAATCTCTATTGCTGATATCCGTGTGCATAAAGTTGGTAGGACTTATCCTCCTGGCGCCTGAAACAAGTTATATATTTTGTTTGTTAGTTTGTTTGTTAGTTCGTGTCTCCATAATAAGACATTGAAATATTATTATTTTTGGTTCATAGCCATTGAAAACATTTTTTTATTATTACAATTGGCACCCTTTAGGGACATAGTAGTTCAAATCTCATCGCCCATCATTGATAACATTATTCTTATATTACACTATTTCAAATCGGTCCAGCCGTTCACGCCTGATGGCGTGACCAAGGTAAATAGGGATTCATTTATATAGATTTGTTACAGAAATTTGGCAGCATAGTATCAGCATTAACTGTGTGGGGTCAACATTGTGATGCAGTTGTGGCGCGCCTAGGTGCGTGCCGCGGCTTGTTGCGTTTGCGTAGAGATGATTTAAAACGCCTCTGGGCTGATGCGAGAACACATCATTATGCATTGCAAATGCTTACAGATATGTAAGTTTATTGGTTAACATAACGTTTTTTTTTAATATTGACCTTTTTTATTGGCGATAAATTGCCCACAAACTCAATCATCGAATATTTACCATATCTGATCCACAGTGAACGAGTTGTTGTATCAGAGCGTGAGACCCGTGAATCGCTTGCATCAGGCCGAGTGTTGGCGGCCGCCCATACTTTAAAGGCGGCACTTGACACGGCTGACACCACACTGTCGCATGTCGATGCGTTGAATACTACTAGACAACATTTGCAGGTTAGTTGATTTGTTATATGGGCACTATAAAGACAGGGTAGCTAGCTCGTTAAATGGGACTACTTAGTTTGTTAATAAAAAATATAAAATGATATTGTCATACATAGCCGATTTAGCAAAATTAATGTTTTCTTAAGACATTATAGTTTAGTTTTGGTAACAAAATAAAGCATGTTTCATTGTTACAGGCAAAAAAGCATGAATTAGTGGAAGTTATAGTAAAACGGATGAGCGAAGCGGTGTACCGAGCAGAGAGAGCGCCGCTGTCACGTTCGCTGTCTGCTCGCCGGCGGACCGCTCTCTTATTGGCTGGTGAGTCTTTGATTTATTTCATTTGTACGTACTGTACTGTACTCATCACCAAACCATTTCTTTCGGTGGGCTATAATTAAATTACGGATAAAGCTTGTACTTGATAAATTGCTGCGCTTCAATCAATCAATCAAATCGGCCTCTGACAGTGCACTGCTGGACTTAAGACTCTCCCAATTTGCGCCACAACACACGTTCCTGCCCCTCCTGCATCTATTCCCTCCCTGCGACCTTTTCCAGGTCGTCAGTCCATCTGGCGGGGGCTCGTCCTATTTTACATTTACCGAGTAGCGGTCTCTACTCTAAAACTTGTTTGCTTCATCGGCCATCGGTTCTTCTACGGACGTGGCCAGCCCGCTGCCACTTTAATGTGCTTACCCTGCTAATGAACATGACCGAGACCAACACGTCGAGACGCTCTGCTTAGACTGTGCAGCATCCCGCTCAAATGTTCTATCATTTCAGCTTCTAAAACAATGTCGTCAGCGAACCGAAGATGTAAGATGCATTCGCCGTTTAAATTTACGGCCCCATGGCTCCCAATCCAGCGTTTTAAAGTTACATCCTCAAGCGCATTGGTAAAGAGCTTAAGGGGATATTACATCGCCCTGTCTTACCCCTCTACTCAGTTCAATGGGGTTCGACTTTTGGCCTTGGAGCTGAACTGTCATGGTAGCGGTATCGTAAAAGCACCTCAACACCTCGATATAGCACCAATCACTACGACATCGTTGCAGAGCTTCCAGGATGGCCCAGGTTACGCCAGAGTCGAAGACTTTCTCGTTTTCCACAAAACATTTTCGCCATACACAGAGGCTGATTGTACTCTTTTGTCTTCTGCACAATCTGCCTAACAGCATGGATGTGGTCCACGGTGCTAAAGCCTTTTCGAAACCCGGCCTGCTCTTTTGGCTGATATTCGGCAAGTTTTCCGGCGAGGTGACTATTCTCGAGAACAACTTGTATAGGTTTGTGGCTCAGAAGTGAGATGGGTCTGTAGTTCTTCAGCAAGGTTTTATCACATTTTTTGAAGAAAAGAGCCACCTCACTCTCGCCCCACGCTTTAGGTGTATATCCCTGCTGGAGGACAGAATTGAATAAGCTCGTCAACTCTTTAAGGACCGGGGTCCCCCCCCCCCCCCCCCCCGCTTTAAAGCGCTGAGTTGTAATTCTGTCCTCCCTAGGGGATTTATTGTTTTTGAGTAGCTCGAGAGCCGCCCTGACGACGAGTTCGGTGAGGCGCTCGTCGAGCCGTAGGGTATTTCCGTTGTAGGTTGCCATTGTCAGTCGTGTATGCTAGCCTCCCGTAGCCCGGAGATTCTTAGCACCCACTCTTCCGCCGTCACCCCGACCGCTACCGTAATCGGGAACAGCGGAAGTGCCGGGAACTGGGGGCCGTTTTGTAGTTTGTGTCTTCATATTAGGAGGGTTTGGCCTTATTATACTACGCTGGCCAGACGGGTTGGTATAGGATTTTGTTTTGAATTTTCCTTTTTATTGCCATGACCTCGTCCGTTAACCAGAGAGGTGCACCTTCTCGCAGGTGAGGCTGGCTTGGGTCCCGAAGATGTGAGTAGGACCTCTTCGCACCCGCTGCGCCTAATACAGGTAAATCCCTAGCTTTTCTTTCTTTTCAGAATCCGGAATCCGTCTTTCTAATATTATCTCTCCACTCTCACAGAGTTCAGCATCCAAAGTCTATACATACATATTGTCACGCCTTTATCCCCGGGGTAGGCAGAGGCATACTATACGCCCACATTTCACCGTATGCAGTTTTGTCCCACGTAACAGTTGGTGAGCCCATTGCCGTATTGAAATAGAGAGGCGCAGGCTGTGGCGACCTGCTGTTGAAATTTTTAAGCCGCCCGTAAAGCCTTCAACCAGGCTTAACGACTGCTATTTTACTGGCTACCGGGACCAACGGCTTAACGTGCCTTCCGAAGCACGGAAACGCTCGCAAATGTAAATTCCATAAAGTGGTTACCCATCCAAGGGTATCCTATATCGATTGTTGCTTAACGCACCGATCTTTTATAGAACGCCGAGTCCGCGGGGCCACGAGCGCTTCAAAGTCAATGATAGGCGGAAAACGGACCATGACCGTCGGTTGAAGTGATACCTATCACTCGCCATACATTTATAAAATTTATTTATTTTATTTAGTAGGTACACGCGGTCGTGCAGCGCACATTACTCCTGTTTTAAATTGACGAAGTTGGCAGCAAAGCAACGGTCTGATCGCCCGTACGGCGATGCTGGCGTCCGAATAAAAAAATAATAAACCCAGTTCTATAAAAGTGTTGGTTAGCGTTAACGACAGTTTTCCGCCTGCCTTTGACACAGACATTTACACACATGTCATCCCACATCCCACCCAACACTTCGTAAAATCCCTATCTCTTTCTCGATTTCGCAGAGCTAACAAAATCTGAAGAAGTGACTGACGCCTACCTACAGGAGGTGACGCCAGAGTTCGAGGCATCCTTATCTGAAGAGGACAAAACGTTCGAGACCACTGTCATGATATCACTGGAAGCTCTAGGCGTTTTGGAGCAACTGAAAGAAGCTACTGAGGTACGAGTGACCTGTCTCACACTAGAACTAAAGATAAATTGAATATTATTGTCGTGACCAGATCACCGGTTCGGAATGCGGCCCACCTGAGAAGAACCGGCAAACTCGAAATGCTTTTTAAACTCATATATTATTATTTGTCTCTTCTTCTCGGGTATCTTCTTTTTTTTTCTAACGTAGATACCCGGTCTTTTGGTAGGCTTACATGGGGACATAGTGGTCCAACACGCAGAGGCCCTTTGAGAATTTTAATGTAACAGGGAATGGGACCCCCACGGCAGACAATCCACGTCCGCCTTATGTAGAAGAACGGTAATGGACCATCTCCAATGGGAGTTAAACTATTGTACAATATGCTAACTACTTTTGGGCTATTGAGTTGGAGGTTAAATGTACTGGGTGATTTGAAATTACGGATGAAAACTGCGTCTGCCATTTTAATAAAATATCATCAAAATATTGGCAGACGGTGACTTGCCAACTCACTAGATGGGCCCCCTATACAATCGCCATAGGCATGATAAGCCTGTAAGGCGACAGGAGGCAACACCGGTGTGAGCGGCTTAGGGTGTCGAGCGGTGCGGCGCCGGTTTCACCATCGCGGGACAGGCCCGGAGCGGGCTTCCCCGTAGTTATGCCCTTGAAAATGACACTTCCACCCCCGAGCATATAGCTCTGGCTCCCTCCCTTTGACCGGCCAATTAAGGCAAGCCAGAGTTGAGATTTGCTGCACTCCCGGGAGTAGCACTCTCACTGCTCTCCCGTTAGGCCATTAAATCCTAACTGGTGCAGAAGGGCAACAAAACTCTGAGGAATCGGGACCGATGTGTAGCCACGCACATTCAGCTCGCCAAAAGCTGCCCTGCGGATGTGAGCTTTTCAATAACTTACTGATACATTTTTGTGTTGGTATCAGAAAGTGGATAACTCAAAAAGCGAATCTACTATGCCGTCATAGGGTTGCGTTAATCCTATAAAAGATAACAACTGTCCTCGAGGGGAATATTATTATTATTGTACTTAATAGCTGATTTTTTTTATATATCTCTAAAAGGATTACTGTGTTATTTTTCGACTTACTATACCTTCTTTCTTCTTCCTTATAATGTGTCCATTAATACACATTCACGCACGGATATATGCTATCTTAATACCTTTCTTTGCCACAGAAAAAAATAAAATACAGTTCAGAAATATTTTATACTAACCGATGCCCCAAAGTATCTCATGCGTAGTGCTCGTTCCCGTGGGACCACGAGGATTAAAATAGCCTAAGTTATTCATTATAACATCAGCTATATGCCAGTGAACGTTCTATAAAAATCGGTTCAGCTATTTCAGAGATTAACCAGCACAAACAGACAGATAAAAATGTTAAAATGTTGATCTTACTTTATGTAAATACTGTATATACTTTTAAATGCATTTAATAAAAGGCTGTTAATTTGGAATGAACAACAGACACTTCAATTTTATTAATCTGTATCCATAAATAGCTACTCTTGAGTGAACACAATAAAGTGGAAGTAACGGCGCACAATGATAACCGCCAAAGTACCTCTTGTAACCATATCTAAACACTGTTTCGCTTTTATTACGTAGCTCTTATATATTCTGACAGAGTAAGGTTGACTCGTTGCAAAAGAGCGCTGCAGCGACTGACTATCGTGACGCGGCAGCCCTTTGATTCTTATCCGTCCAGAGGATTCCAGACTGTGATCCTACCTGACGCAAGTGCTAAATTTTCTGTTACAGAAATTCAAATGTCAAATCCAAAATGAACTACTTGAAGTAATAGACTCTGTTTCCCGACGAATTATCGAAGAAGGCGATGTGGAAGTGGACGTTGAGTGTGAAGAGGACAGCGAGATACCCGACAATGATAGTGTAACAGAGACAGGACGACCTCTCGCCAGGCTTATTACCAGTCTCAGTGAAGAGTTTAGAGCATGCGCCACTAGGAATAAAAGGTAATTAGTGACATCTACCATTGCCAGTATCTACTACCGGTTTCCCCTATTCTCGCCATTAGTTTTTATTTTATGTTGGTAAAAAAGTATCCACAAGAGACCGTTTCCCACAGGAACCTGTCCCCGGGAAAAAGCTTATGTGTTAATCCCAGTTGTCAGATATCTCGTAGACCAAATTTTATTCAAAATTAGTCCAGCTCCAGCAGTTTAAACGTGTAGAAGTAACAATCATACACACTCACAAACTTTATAATATTAGTCCTGATTTTGCAGACTATTGCTGCTATGGAGGGCATCACTACAAAAATATCGTTTGTCCGATACCTGTCTTCACACGGAGCAACACTTTTGGAGCGCAGTGCAACAAGTCGTAAGTGCCTGTTATAAATATTATTCTCAAACATTACTTGATCTAGGGAAATTGACGAAGTTGGCGGTAAACCACGCGGTTGTATCGTTCGCCCGGCGCCGGCGTCCTTAACAAGAAAATAATATTAATAATCACCTAAGCTTGCTACTAGTTAATGCCCGCGGCTCCGCCCACGTAATGAAGCTTTCCCGTTCCCGTTGCAATTTTTATCTCCATAAAACTTTCCTTACATTTCAAGGACTAAATAAAAAAAAAATCGATTTGGTCCGGCTGTCTTCGAGTTTAGCGCTAAGCAACAAATATTCGTTTTATTTTTATTTATACATATAGACGACTCTTGATCATTTAAATTATATGAGTACTAGCTGACGCCCGCGGCTCCATACGCGTGGTGAAGTTTTCCCGTTCCCGTTTTCCACAATAACTTGTTTCCGGGATAAAAAGTAGCCTATTTATTATTTTGATGTGTAAGCTTACGATTTTTTACTTTACATTACATCTAATAGATGTAATGTAAAGTTTCATCAAAATCCATTAAGTAGATTTTGCGTGAAAGAGTAACAAACATCCATACTTACAAACTTTCGTATTCATTATATTAGTGTAAGATGACTCTCCTGTGAGTGAATTAAAATTAGCAAAGTGGCACCATCTTTCTAATTCAATGACAGTAAAATTTAGTTGTATCGTATATACCTACTGTGTATCGAACAACTTCGTGTTGCTCGTGACACAGTTCCATTAAGTTTAGATTTATATAATATGTAATAAATATCAGTCAAGAAATTGGTCTATGGAGAAGAACTTTATACAATGAAATCAGTCTACCACGGTCCACTGCAATGAAAATAGCATAAAATATGAAACAAAATATTTTATGTGTTGCTGGTCAACTCATCTAGTCGAATATTTAGCATACAAACTAAATAAATAATAATAATAAAGATATTGCAATCCATCCATTAATATTATAAAACAGAAGAGTTTGTTTGTTTGGTGGAATGCGCTCAACTCAGGTTCGAATCACGCTACTAATCAGAGGAACAGAGCAGTAATCATTAATGTCAATAAATCAGGCTAATTTCCCTATATTATTGTAAAATATTAAATTAAGGGATGACGTATACCACGGGCGAACCCGCAGGGTTCAGCTATAATAATAATAATAGCCTTTATTGCTGTAAATAGTACATAATATGGTGTTCTAAAAACTAATTGACAACATTTATATCTAATTAAAACTATGGTAATGTAGTAATCGGCAACCAGTTTAATGCTATGGTTTTACAGCGTGACCTTTGACATAGGCCTCCTCTAATAACCTTCACTCTATTCTATTTCTGGCATGGCGTAGCCAAAGTGGGCCTGCTGTTAAACGTATATCATCTTCCCATCTTTTAAATTGTCTTCCTCTTCTCCTTTTTGCATTTCGGGGTAACCACTCTGTCACTTTCTTAGTCCATTTGTTTCCATTTTCTCTAATGATGGGTCCTGTCCATTTCCACTTCTGTATTTTACTGCAACTAACAGCATTTTTAAACTTTGTTTTGTTTTTTATTTCGACTATTTTCACTCTATCCTTTAATTTAAGACCTAAAACGCTTCTTTCAATACTGTTTTGACCAACTTTTAATTAATTTTCTTGTTTGTCTGTGAGTGACCAGGTTTGGCATGCGTAAATCATGCTTGGTAATTAATATACATGATTGGAAAACTCTTTTTGTGAAACATATTTAGCTTTCGGTTTTTCATTACTTCCGATAGTGACCAGTATCTTTTCCAAGTCTTTGTGATCCTGCGCCCCAGCTCTTTACCCATGCATTCCTTATTTGCTATCAGGTGTCCTAAGTATATGTATTCCTTTACATATTCAATTTTGCCTTCATTAACTTTAATTGGTACTTCTATTGAATTTGTCATTACTTTTGTTTTGGAAATATTCATTGCCAGTCCTGCTTTAGCACTCTCTCTTGATAGTTCCTGTAGCATGCCCTCTACTTACCTAGAACACTCAGAGAACACGACAATGTCATCTGCAAATCGCAAATGGGTTAGTAGCTCACTGTTAATATTAATCCCTTTATTTTCCCAATATAAGTTCCTATATGTCATTTCTAGAACGGCAGTAAAGAACTTGGGCGATATAGGGTCCCCTTGTCTTACGCCTCTAGCTATCGGAAATGTTGGTCCTGGATTTTCTAGTCTTAATTCTGCGGTACACTCTGAATATACTTTTTTGATTAGCGAAATATATTTTTTTTGGACACCTTGCTTACTTGTTAGCCAAATAAATTCGAGTTCTATAGTATCAAATGCCTTACTATAATCAATAAATCCTAAGTAGTATGTTCTGTTATATTCATGATATTTGAAAAACTGTTTTACTACATGTATATTGTGTACAGTAGAGAAATTGCTTCTGAACCCTGCTTGTTCCATTGCTTGGTTTTCGTCGAGTGTTTTTACTATTCTATTTAATATGACTTTTGAAAAGACTTTATAAATGTTGGACATCAAACTTATGGGTCTGTAGTTATTTATGTCTCCTTTGTCCCCTTTTTTATACAGCAATGTTATTGTGGATTTAGTCCAAGTCTTTAGATATAATTTCAGTGACCATTATTTCGTTAAACAGTTTTGTTAGTTTCGGAGCAGTTGCAGTTATGGTTGCTTTGAGCATTTCATTTGTAATTTGATCGGGCCCTGGTGTTTTGCCATCTTTTTGTGTATTTATTGCTTTTTCTACTTCCGTAACCTTAGTTTAACGGTTCCACCTATCTTAATAGGTGGAATCGTTTCATCATCATAGCTGTTTAAGATGTCTGAATGCTCCGTATTTGTTAAGCTGTTTTTATTGCTGCTATATAGTTTTTTATAAACGGTTCAGCTAGAAAACCTTAAAAAAGCATAGGTGTCTTGAAAACTACTCTAACAGGAATTAAGTTGACTTTTTCGGGTACAGTTGCAGTTGCTGCTTACGGAGTACCTGCAGATCGAAAGCGTCAACCTCGCCGCGCAACGAACTGTTCTACCGGCAGGTGTTGCCCCAGACACCCGCATCACAGACTACTTTGCGCGCAAGCGACCGCCTCAAAGAAGACCCAAGCTTTTTAAATTCTCTGGTTAGTGCTTATAGCGTATGTAACTTATTATTGCTGCACTAATCCATTTTTTTTTGCACATAGTGACAGAATTACCTTAGTACTACGTATAGAAAGTACACTTTCTCGCATGAAATCGTGATACTGCATATAGTCACCGCAGCCTGAGGTCCGTCCAAAATGAGTCGTTATTCAGGTCGTTTCGCGTTACGCACCTGCATGAATCAACTCGTAGAAACGACAACTGCTTATGTGAGAACTGGAAAGCTGTTGAACCTGGCGGAGCTCCGATAGAAGCCTATAAGGAATCAGGTTCTCTTTCATACTTGCGAAATTCTTCAATGGCCGCTCTGGTCCCCAATTTTGCTCTTTGTCTGTACTCTAAAAAAATATCCCTTTGTTTGTAAATGTTCTTGATTTTAAAATTACTTTGAAAATTGATGGACACTCCAATACATTTTATACTATTTCCTTTCGAAAATCATGACATATATTTTTAAAAGTTATCGGCATCTCAAATTAAACTAAATCAAAAATGTCTTAAAGTGGCAGTGTGATTGTCGTGGTTTCCCATACGAGTGAGCATAGCTAAGCCGCTGAGTGTAGGTGTATATGCGGCAGGTCCGCCGGCGGTGTCGGCCAGCCTGGCGGCGCGGCGGCACGCGTACCCGCTGGTGTGCCGAGCGGCGCCGGCGCACCTGCACGCCGTGCTGCCCGCGCTGCACGCGCTGTGCGCTGAGATCGAGCCCGTCACCGGGTGAGTGCTTACTGCTTGTGCTCAGACGGTTTTCGCTCAATCTATGCATACCATATTTTAATTATACATAATTTCTGCTTTTACAAATAATTGAGCCTCTTCTCATTGTAATTAGTGTCATCTTGTAACCCACACAATTAAAATAAGCGTTCGCTGTGGCAGCGGGGGCGAATGTTCTCTCCGCGCGTTCCTTACGGACTACGTGCGGTCGGGCGAAAGCGAGCGGCTCGCGACCGCGGCGCGGGCCGCCATAGACGACGCAATGAGGGCGACCAGCGCCTGGCGCGAGACCGGGCCACCTCCACTCTCCACTGCCAAGTCCGCGTGAGTGTCTACAGAATTGTGCGAATCACGTGTGTATTGCGTCACTGTAATTAGAACAACATCTGAAGGATTGTCGCAAATAATAACATATTTGTCGATGGTCTTACTATCGAATTGCTAGCTCGTTCAATAGAAAACATTCTAAACGTGGAGGCTCTTTAATATTAATTAATAAAAACTTAAAATTTATAGAACGTAAAGACTTAGTAGCCCTCTCCATTGAGCGAGTTATTGAGAATGCCAGTATTGAATTTGAGCATTTCATCTTGTTAAGCGTATACAGTCCCCCTAAAGCTCCGTACATTAAATTTGAAGAAAAGCTTGAAGAAGCACTGTTCAAATGCCAATGTTCTAAGAAATCTATAATAGTTTTTGGAGATTTTAATGTTGATATATTAGATACATCATTAACTCCATCAGAGAGAAATAAAATGAAAAATTTATTTAAATCCTTTAATCTGCATAGTACATTCTTAGAACCCACTCGTATTACAGCCACCAGTGCAAAATGTATTGATAATATTTTTACTGATATTAAACCTATAGATAAAGGTATTGTGGATCCTGTGGAGTCAGATCATCGTGGCCAATGGATAAAATTTCCTAAAAGTAGTAACAAAGTCAGCAAAAAACAAATTAAATATGTACCAATTAACCAAAGTCGTTTGAATAATTTTAAAGAAAATGT
Source organism: Thumatha senex (assembly GCA_948477245.1). Taxonomy (NCBI): domain Eukaryota; kingdom Metazoa; phylum Arthropoda; class Insecta; order Lepidoptera; family Erebidae; genus Thumatha; species Thumatha senex. Next base: position 24,730,134 of record OX419724.1, read on the forward strand.
ATTAAAGAGATTACCATATCTACCTAACTTCACTTGTGTAGACCAGTCATATAAACACTTATTTAATTTGATTAATGATGAGTTTGGCAAAGTTTTTACCTCAAAAACACTACATATTGGTGGTCGTCCTGTTTTCAGTGACTGGGCAACACCAGGTATCTTTAAAAGTAGAAATAAATTATTTGAATTATATTCAGAAAAATCATATAATTTTAGGCAAACCTTTCAGGAATATGTTAAAAATTATTCAAAGATATTTAAACAAACGTGTCATCTTGCTAAGTCAAACTTCATTAAAAATAAAATTTCTAATTCTGTAAATAAAATAAAAATGACTTGGAACATCATTAACTCTGAATGCGGTAGATCTTTAGTGACTGAAAGGGATTTCCACTTAAAAGTAAATGGTTGCCATGTTACAGGGGACCTGGAAGTGGCGACGGAGTTTGAACATTTTTTCAAAAATGTACCTATATTGACAACAAAATCTCTCCAAGCATCTTCCAGTTCCGCTGAACTTTTATTAGAAGAATCTGTTCTTTGTTGCAGGGATGCATTTGTATTCACAGATATTTGTGCTCAGGACATTGTAAAAACATTTAAATGTATCGAAATTAAGAAAACCGCGGACCTTTGGGGATTATCGGGCAAAACTGCATCATGTATAATTGAGGTAATTGCGCCCCATCTAGCAACTGTGTTTAATGACTGTGTTTCTAGTGGTACATTTCCTGATTTAATGAAACACAGCAAAGTCTCTCCCTTGTTCAAGGCTGGCAGCGCTACAGAGCCGTCTAATTTCCGACCAGTGTCAGTGCTGCCAACTTTGAGCAAAGTATTTGAAAAAATAATCTTGAATCAAATGCTATCCCATTTTAATAGTCATAAAATACTTCATGCGAATCAATTTGGGTTTACGAAAGGGCGCTCAACTTCCGATGCTGGTGTTGAGTTATTAAAATGTATTCATGAAGCTTGGGAAGACAAGCACGATGCATTAGGTATATTTTGCGATCTATCAAAGGCTTTTGATTGCGTTCAACATGAAACGCTGTGCAAAAAATTACACCACTATGGAATAAGAGGCAAAGCTCTCGACCTTCTGTCTTCATATTTGAACAATAGAATACAGAGGGTCGATATTAATGGTACACGTTCTGTAGGATCCATGGTTACAATGGGTGTGCCGCAAGGCTCGATACTTGGGCCATTCTTGTTCCTCATTTATATTAATGATTTACCATTTTATGTAGGGGACAGGAATAGGATTGTTTTGTTTGCAGATGACACCTCATTAATTTTTAAAATTAAAAGACAATTAGATAACTATGACGATGTAAACAATGCAATTGCAAGAGTAGTTCATTGGTTCAGCTCAAATAATCTTTGCCTTAATGAAAATAAAACTAAATGTATAAAATTTACTCTACCAAATGTAAAACAAGTTGCGGCCAATGTTCAACTGAATGGACAAGTGTTAGAGTTTGTAGAATCAACTGTGTTCCTCGGTATAACTATTGATGCCAATTTGCAGTGGGGCCCACACATAGAAAAGACAGCCTCTAGATTAAGTTCGGCTGCATACGCTGTAAAAAAGATCAGGACTCTAACAGATGTGGATACGGCTAGAATGGTTTACTTCAGCTATTTTCATAGTATTATGTCTTACGGTATTCTCCTTTGGGGGAGTGCTGCAGATTTAAATATTATTTTTGTTCTACAAAAGCGGGCTGTACGCGCTATTTATAATTTGGGCCCCAGAGTTTCTCTCCGAGAAAAATTCAAAGAAGTAAATATTCTAACCGTACCATCACAATACATTTTTGCCAATCTTATGTATGTCCAGAAAAATCTATCACAGTTTTCTAAACTCTGTGATAAACATAATATAAACACTAGAAATAAAAATAATCTTTCAGTCCACCACAGTCGACTACATAAGATTGGCGATTCTTTCCAGGGTAACTGTATACGCTTTTACAACAGGCTTCCCTGTGACCTGAGAAATTTACCATTAAATAAATTTAAAAAGTTTATTAAAAACAAGCTTTGTGAAAAAGGTTTTTACTCCGTTACAGACTATTTGCAGGACAGGGACGCCTGGAAATGATCTGCTGGCAAAGTGAAATAATATTAAATTGTAAATAGGCCATCAAAAAAAAAGCCTTCCTAAGTTTCTTGCCGGTTCTTCTCAGGTGGGCCGCGTTCCGAACCGGTGGTCGCTTTAAATATTTTAAATAGTGTATGACATTTTGTAAGCGCCGTTAAAATGGTCTATGCAAAATAAAGATATTTTTATTTTATTTTATTTTTTATTTATAATGACACCGAGAGAAGGGGCAATGTAGCAGCAGGTAAGGGGAGCTCACGCTCTGAAGCTTTGAACCTAACTGGGAATCATAATTATCCCAGCGTTAGCCCAAGTCACATCCGAGGTTCTCCCCTCTTGAGTTCAAGGTCTGTTTTCTGACATTTACTTTTCCACTTTTCACGGTCTTAGGCATCAATGATGGGGTGCCCATTGGCACACATGCATCTTAAATTCAAACGTGAACTGTGAGTGATCAAGTGAAGCGAGTTGTAACCTGGGAAACGACCAGAAACACGGCCTGACTGCAATTGATGCAGGCGAAATGCCACGTTTGCGGCATTAATTATTAATTTGTTGAGTCTAAAAACTGCGCCCGAAGGAGAATCGCAAGTAAGGCGCGCACCTAGGCCTATAGGCTGGTGAGAGCATGGGGTGAAGGAGGGAGCTATTGATGATGACACAGGTCGTGCACCGCAGGGCGACGCAGCGCGTGATATTCTCGTGCTGCGGCAGCGGCTGGCAGGCGGTGTGGTCGGCGGCCCGCGCGGCGAAGCGCTGCGGCGGGTGCGGCGGCGCGTGGGCGGTGCGCGCGCCCCTGGCGGCGCTGGGCGCGCTGGCGCAGCACGCGCGCGCCGCCCACGCGCGCCTGCAACCGCACGCGGGCCGCGCTGCGCGCTGGCTCGCCGACGACGACATCGTGCGCTTTCTGCAGTCCCTGGCCAACTGGCTGGCCGCCACGCAGCCCGCCACCCGCCTGCTGCCCGACGTCAGTATGCACACACTACAACACACACTCACTTCACCTCCTCGCTCATTAGGGCCCACGACCTCGCTCTCCCACTCCACTTTCTAGCTTTGGGTGAAACTGATTGGGTCTCGGGCGTAACTTAGTCGGGGACAACGACAGTCACTGCATTCTTAACGCGAGTCGGGGATTACGATAGTCACTGCATTCATAACGCGAGTCGGGGTCTACGATAGTCACTGCATTCATAACGCGACAAAACCATATAATATACTGTTTCGCTCCTTATCTTCATTCAATAATTATCCATCTCTGTCGAATTGCCAAAACGGTCCATCGTTATTAATTTAATTTTAAATTAATAATTACTAGACTTTAAGTTGAACAATATTTTTTCATTTAATCTGTATTTTGTTCTTAATCGTTTAATAAGATCTCTCACTAATATCAAAAATATGAAGCTTTGTATTGACGTGGGGATGGATGATTTCACGCAAAAACTACTATATGAATTTAAAAAAACTTTACAGTAATATAGCTTATACATCATAATACGACATAAGCTACTTTTTGTCCCGGGAACAAGGTCCTTTGGGAAACGGGATCGGTAAAACTTCACCACGCGGGCAAAACCGCAAGCATCAACTAGTAATTTATAATATAGAAACTACAACTCTATGAAGTACCTAAGTCAGTTTTGGTACGAAAATTTTTACTGTTAACTATTGCAATACGCGTTGCTTTCGCTGCTTTATAGAACTTTAATTGCTTTTCGGTTATTATATAGGCCCTAGAAGATCTACTCACAGATAATATTTCTTTGTGTATAATCATTACAGGATTTAAAACAAGCTTACGAGCGTGAAGCTGAAATCCTAGGTTCCAGTTTAGGCGACGGAGCCGTGACTCGAAAGGAGATTATGTCTGATACCGCCTCTCTCGCTGACCTTGCCGTGTTATGTGAGACTATGGTGAGTAGATGATTCACTTGGACCTGTAGTTTATAAATGGAAATAGAACATAGACACACCAACGGAGTTTCAGTGTAAATGAGATCGTTTGAGATGATGATTATGACGTAAAGAATCTCCCTTGCGTCATCATCATCATCTCAGACGATATGACGCCCACTACTGGATATTAGCCCCCCCTGACTGTCGGGACAATCGTTTCTAACGGTTGGGAGATAGACGTATCCAAAAAACTGAAACTCTAATTTAAATTTAAAAATACACAATAGTAACACATAAAGCAGGCCCGGGTCCAGAATAAAGATGAGGTAGTGTAACTGGGATTGGGCTTATACAATTGCGATATTTCACATATTTTCGTAAATTATTCTGTTTCTATCCGATTTTTTTTCATAATTTGTAATGTAAAATTTTGACACTTTTCAGGACTGGCTAAGCACAAACATACGAAGTCTACCCTCAATGCTAAGCGGGTCTGGGTCTGTCAAACTATCGGACAAGTTTTTGAACGATATATCAGCCGCGGCTTTGATATTTGACGAGATTTCACACAAGTGTTTACTGTTTCTGCACTTAGAGGTAAGTATGATTTATTCGTCGGCTTTTTGTCATCCTTATCCTATACTTGGGCGTATAAATAGGGTTATTTATACGTGTCGAAACCTCCAAAAGATCCACTGGGGCTCAGTATATTTGGATGAAGTATTAGTAGTTTATCTTGAAGTATTATCATAGGCTATGTGACAACAACAATAAAAACTATATTGTTAAAGAAAACTTTCAAAACTTGTTGTATTTTTTGTTTTTGATTTCTAACATTATCGCTCTCCTATTTAATTTTGTGGAAGCTATTTCATGAAAAGGGACAAAAGTACGTGTGAGTATGCACGGAGGTGGTTTTTTGACCTAAAACTTACTTGGTTCCGTATGCGTTTCCTCCTTTTTGTATTTGTAACTATTTAATGCGAAATATGAAAGTCACATCTAAATGTTTCACTAGTATCGTGATCGTGATACGTAGGTGAGAATGTAAGATGCAGGCATGTAACATGATATACATGAATCGTTTCGTGGCATAGATGCGTATCCAGTGCTTCTACTACTTGGGCCAAGAGGAACGCGCTGGAGCGGACAGCAACGAGGGCGCGGAGGGGGGTGGTGCGGCGCAGCTGGCGCACGCGCTGTTGGCCTTCCACGAGCAGGTGCACCACGTGCTCGCCGCGCACCGACTTGCGGTGAGTCGCTCCTGCTACTTTTTTAGATTGGCGGTTTGACTAGTTACTTTTCGCATTGCCGGCCGGCGTTTTTGTGAATGACCGTTTAAAAAGTTGGTACAGCTGGCTAGAATCTACACCTTGTCCAGCTTCTGGAATCTCTACAAAAAACCTTTTAAATGGAGCAGACTTGCCCAATTTCGTACTATTAAATGCTTCCACGATTCGTTTCATGCTTATGTCAGCGGTGTCATATCAATGAGTTCGTGCGTTTCCCAGAGACGAGTGCGCGTGTAAGTAATGTGGGTGTATTGTATCTGGCAGTACATAATGAACGGCGTGGGCGAGATGATGTCGGCGGGCGTGGTGTGGCGCTGGCAGGGCGAGGCCGAGGGCGAGGTGGGTGTGCGCGCGGACGACGCGCGGCTCGCCACGCTGCGCCACTGCCTCGCCGCGCTGGCGCTGCCGCACGCTGGCCTGCTGCGCGCACATGCTTACCTGCACCTGCTGGCATGCCGCCCCGAGGTGAGTGTCTGTCTGTGCGTGTGTGTGTGTGTGTGTGTGTGTATGTGTGTGCGCGTGCGTGAGTACGTGCGTTTGTGCGTGTGTATGTGAAATTATAACATCAAATATCAATAAATAAATATTATCAATAATTTTTATTACAGGAAATTATAACATCAGTACGAGAGAAAGGTGCTCGGTTCACGGAACTTGAATATTTGAACGCGTTTAAAGTGATTGAGAATCGTCGAAAGATCCCTCCGGCGGAGATGCGGGTGCATCTCAAGCGACTTTCTGCGGCGTTAGGTCACGTCGGAGTCACTGTTTAGGCTAGGATGTTTTTTTTAATACAGTCTATTCATGCTAGGGCGAATGTTCGCACGGAGAAGAAATAAGTGCATTACTTGTGAAGATCTGCTAATTTTCCATTTGCTTAGATTGTTATTTTATAACCTCACTAGCTGACCCGCGCGGTTTCGCCCGTGACAAACTTCGAACTCCCGTTAGTTTATCAGTCACGCCTTTATTCCCGTCACTCCTATTCAATCCCGTCGTTTATTATCTACTTTTACAATTGTGTATGAATATTTGCCCGATTTGTTGATTACTGCCCTGCTCTTCAGGGTAGTAGCGTGATGATATAGCCTATAGACTTCCACGATAAATGCGCTATCCAACACATATTAGTATAGTTATTATTATTAGTATATTATTTTTTTTTTATTTTTTTAAATATTGTTGGAACAACTCACACAACGCCATCTGGTTCCACACTAAGCGGAGCTTGTACTATGGTAACCAGGATAACTGATAAACATACTTATATATTTCTAAATACACACATATCATAGATAAATAACACCCAGACACAGAATAAACCATCGTGCTCATCACACAAAGTTTTATCCTGGGTGGGAATCGAACCCACGGCCTCTTGCGTAGCAGTCGGATGCACTCCCACCGCGCCACAGAGAGAGTAGTTACCAAGGAGACGCGCGGACTTCGCAGAGCTCGCTCGCTATTGGCTAGTCGCGACGTCGCGCATGCGTAAATCGCAAATCATCGGCCATTCTTTTCACTTGTCATTTTAAGACCAATTTTTTCACAATAAAATGATTATAATATGTTAACCTTAAAAGATAGGCATATGCTGTCGCGGACTTTATTTTAGAACTTTTAAAGGGGAATAATTATGTAATACATAGTTTTTGCGTAACTTTAATCGTTTACGCAGCGTTCGCAACGGAAGCTATCAAAAGAAATATTTTGTCCCCGATTTTGCCACATTTATCATTGCTGTTCCGCACCTATTGGTCGTAGCGTGATGCTATATAGCCTATAGCCTTCCTCGATAAATGAACTATTCAACACAAAAAGAATTATGCAAATCGAACCTGTAGTCCCAGAGATTAGCGCGTTCAACCAAACAAACACAAACAAACTCTTCAGCTTTATAATATTAGTATAGATAACGTATAAAGAAATCTAGCACCTTGCAATTAACCTACCTGGAGGTTAATTATTTTGTTTAGCCTCTTCTCGATACGGTATTTCTGCAAACGGGGAAGGGCTTATTTTCTTTCTTTGCAGTTTTTCGTTTTATATATTATGTATGTAAAAAACCAAAGACTACAAAGAACACACAATACATCGTCTTTCACGGGGTCGACAGTAGCTTACTATACGCCAACGTAATTAGTCGAAAACCTTTCGCCGTGTTGAAATGGACAGAGACAGGTTGTAGCAACCTGATGTTAATATCTTTTTTGTTACTCAAACTGTCACCCAGCCCAGACCGCAGTGTAAATCCTTAGCGCTGTGATAATTTAGCAGTACTACTTGTTCATATGTATCCATCACGCCTTATACCCGAAGGCGCATATTATGCATATTATACGCCCACATTTCACCGTGTACATACCTGTCCCACGTAATAGGTGGTGACCCCATTGCCATCTTGATTAGACACACAGAAATTTTTCAAGCCGCACATAACCCTATTAGGCGTTTTTCTTTTCACGTTTTGTGCCTTATCAATTTTTGTATGTAATTATTTTACAAATTGTATAAAAAATTAAATTCACATTTATTTATTTGTATATTTAGAAAGTATTGGAAATGTATTAATAAATCATCTTTTAATGCAATAAATTACTTAGGTGAACATTAATAAAATAGTTGTATTTCATTTTTTTTGTTTATGTTGCCCACGTAATAATTATATTGTTTATGTATTTATGTTGTCCTAATGCCCACATTCGTAAAACTTGTAATCTATAGTTTAATAACTAGAACTTTCTAAAATATTAATATTATGGACTCTGAGGGAGAGATTGGGGTCCGCGCCCATAGAACATATGGAACGGTTGCTTCCTAAAATTATTCAAAGACCTTATACTTATAAGAACCTGCGCGCCTGAGCATCTTTTGTCTCCGCAACTATTTGTCTCTTACATCAAGTCTACGGATTAGTGTGAAAGTGCGCGCACGTAGCGACGCGACACAGCTTGTCCGCGAGTTTGTAGACGCAACTGTCGCCTTCTCTATTGGATTCTATGCAAGTGCGCTCACGGCGACAGCTAAGGGCCGTATTCCAGTACGTTTCTCAGTACACAATAGCCACTTGAGAGTAGATTTTATAAGGCAAAATCTAGCCTCAAGCGTTGATTAAGTATTGTGAAACGTTCTAGAATACGGACCTAAGTTGCAGATCGGCCAGTTGCCACCATAGATAATACACTAATGTTGCCACTCATCCGTCGCCGCGGTGATAGCGTGAAAGGAAACATCCAAGTACGCCTCCCTACACTGCTATTATACTTGCCAGGTTTTTATAATAGTGATGAATCAAAAAAACGATTTATTTTGCTTACCTTGTTAGTGGCCTTCATTGTTTTATAAATCACACCTTATCCCCGAAGAGGTGGCAGAGGCATAATTTATGCCCGCATTTCATCGTGTGCATTCCTATCCCCCGTAATAGGTGGTGGGTGAGCCTATTGCCGTATTGAAATAGCTGCAGATGGTGGCTACATGCCGTTTCAAGCCGCACATAAGGCTTCAACTTGGCTCAACGACTGCCATGTTACAGGGACCAACGGCTAAACGTGCCTTTCGATGCACTGATGCTCGTAAATGGAAATAACACAAAGCGGTCACCCATCCATAATCAGTCATCGTGAAAGTTGCTTAAGGCAGTAATCGTTTACAGAATACTGAGTCAGCAGGGCCACGAGCGCGTGCTTTAAGTGTCATCATTTAAAATCAATACCTAATTATATATTTTTTAAATAACCTATAAACCTACCTATCTCCTTCAGAGCATAATAATATATTCCCTATTATGAAGTTAACTTTATAACTATGAATATTAAGTTTTAAACGATTAAAATGTTTAATTAGCTTTTATTAATATCAATAAATATAAATATTGTGGGACATGTTTTTTTTACACAGGCAATGGCAAGCTAATATAAGCTTGTGGTATGGGGTTTAGTCTAGACAACTGATAAACTTTCTTAAATATTTCTAAATACATATATATTATGTATAGGAAACACCCAAACTCCGAAACAAATATTTGTGGTAGCACCCAATATTGCTTTTTTTCGTCGTCGTCTTTGGTTTATAGAAACAAGTGCACAGACCACAACCGTCTATTCAAATTCCATGTTGATGACTGCGTTTGTAGTTTTGTACGTAGTACGTATTCTAATCTATGACTGCGTTAAATTTTTAAGAAAAAGTTGCGCTGCTTTCGCTCTCGTGCGCGCACCATATCTACAAAAAAAAGTGCCGTGCAAGTTAGTTGCTCGTGCGCGCGGGCTCTAACTAGACTGTGCTCTACGGCCACAGATTTAGAAGTCAAGGTCAGGCAAAAATATCGGTCCGCGCGAGAGGGTTCTCGGCGGTAGTGTCCCTTTCAAGATGACCAAACAGAACACAGGACAAATTGCTTGAACGATTGATCGAACCTACATAATCTATTGTAAGTATAAAATAAAATGAAAACATCGCGTGGTTTTTTTTTATACACATGGGTTACGGGTCGGAAGCTATTTTGTTACTGCTTTTATAATAATAGGTGTCATCTGACCTTCGGTTGGTGCCTTAGCGTGTACCTATCGATTGGAAGCGCCATGTGTCTCCATATCATTGCCGTTGTGGAGAAGCTGTCGACAATTTTTATATGTCATCTAAAATTGTACCACCTTTCTGTCCGTTAAGGTTATTACATACCAACTGTTTTAAATTAGTAGGGGAGGTAGCGTTAATTTTCACAAGGAATTTGATACCGACTGATATTGATAACACTAATAGTTCTTTACCAATACATAACACAGTCAGTCAGTTTGGTAGTGGTGGAACAAAAGTTATGCATGCCAATTATGCTAGACCTCCAAATTGTATAAGCACCCACACAACTCAAAGGCTTATGTTATTTGGTATTAACTATCTTATATATAACTATAACTATGTTATTTGGTAAGACCACGCTTTTAACCAAAATTGTCAATTTTAGGTCCCCATACATACATAGGTAGGCAGAGAGTGTCTCTTAAAGAGAAATTTAAAGTAATTGGCATTTTAACAGTTGCATTACAGTATATGTTTGCAAATATCATGTTAGTTAAACAGAACATTCATTTATACTATAGACACAGTGACATACATTCGATGAATACTAGAAATAGGCATAAATTAATTGGAACGCATCATCGTTTACAAAAGGTTCATGCTTCTTTTGTAGGAATTGGCATACGCCTATATAATAAAATTCCTTAAGACATTATGAACCTGCCGTTACATAAATGTAAGGCAGAAATTAAGACGCACCTCTTGAAAAAGGCTTATTACACAATTAATGATTATATGAATGATAAAAATAAATGGAAATGAGTTGCCTGCACTTCGCTCGAGCTATCTAGGATTCGAATGAATCTTGTAGTATTTTGTACTTGTCTTGAATCGTCATAAATGTAGTATTTTTACATTTCTACATTATGAATAATTTGAGACGTCAAACTACTAAAGGTTTCTAAATTGACCTAGTTTAGTCCCGGTAATAGCTAATATACAAATATGTAATTTGAGTTTGTTATTGTGTGAGCACCAAGTAGACTTGTTTATTATTTTGAATTTGACATGATAGTTGCTGTGCAGTTTTTGGGTATGTCATGCTCGCCTAACTGTGCTGGCAGTGGTGGCGTATGTATCGGGTCGCCTTATTCCCTATAATACGGTTGAGTAGGGCGATGGCTGATATACCCGTGAACGGGTGCCGTCTGCTGGGACTGGTCAGCTCTTAGCTGTTATAGCAATTATTACAAATAATATTATTTAAATTTAAGGCAAACTAAGTTTAGTCGACTGTTCTCACATAAATCTTAAGGAACAATGTAAGTGCAATTTTAATGTTGTAAGCCATACCTACATTTTAAAAGAGCATTCATTGACTTTCTTACTAGATTCTTCTTCTTAAAGTGTAGGCTGCCCTTAGAACTGGCAACTAGAATAGCTCCAATTTTGATATGATTTTAAACACAACATAGATTTTGTTTATTTTATAAATTCATTACTATATAATTGGTCAAACATCGTATTCAACCAATCATAGTCAAGTTTCGTATTCCACGAAACAAGTCCCGGCTTCATGGCAGACCGCGAATGTGCATCCTGTGCCTAAGAAGGGAGAGATCCTCCCAATTATAGGCCGATAGCCGTTACCTCCCTTCTATCTAAGGTGATGGAGCGTGTTATCAATACACAGCTCCTGAGGTACCTGGAAGAACACGACCGGCAGTACGGTTTCGGTCACGGTCGCTCGGCTGGCGATCTTCTTGTGTGCCTCACACACCACTGGGCGACGGCTATCAAGAGTAAGGGAGAGGCTCTAGCAGTGAGTCTTGATATCTCAAAGGCCTTTGATCGGGTCTGGCACCGTGGTCTTCTATCGAAACTGCCCTCCTATGGACTGCCAGGGGACTTTACGAACGCGTATCCTGCTTTTTAGCCAGTAGGACTATCAGAGCCGTTGTTGACGGCTGCTGTTCGGACTATATATCCATAAATGCTGGGGTCCCACAGGGCTCAGTGTTGTCACCCACCCTGTTTTTGCTGCATATCAATGACATGCTGTCATGCATGCAGCTGAGATGAGATGCAGATGATAGTATTACACGGGTCGCTCCAATGTCCCCCGGTCTGCAGTGGAAGAAAGTCGTGAACAACTTGTGTCTGAAATCGAGGCTACTCTTGCAAGAGTGTCCGATTGGGGTAGGCAAAATCTTGTCCAATTTAACCCTACCAAGACTCAAGTTTGTGCATTCACCGCTAAAAAAGCCCCATTTACTGTGGCGCCGCAATTCCAAGGCACACCTCTTTCCATCTCTACTAGTATTGGGATCCTTGGTGTTGAGATTTCGAGTGACGTCCAATACCGTAGTCATTTAGAGGACAAGGCGAAGCTGGCGTCCAAAAATCTCGGCAGTACTTCACTGCAGAGAAAACACTGCTTCTCTATAAGTCGCAAGTGCGGCCACATATGGAGTACTGCTGTCACCTTTGGGCTGATGCACCTGAATACCAGCTTCGACCTTTTGACTCGGTAGAAGGGCGTGCTATAAGAATTGTCAACGATCCTGTACTAGCAGGCGGTGTTGAACTCCTTCGTGATAGGAGAGACTTCGCCTCCTTATGTGTGTTCTATCGCCTGTACAATGGTCTGTGCTCTGAGGAATTGTTTGACATGATGCCCACGGCTACCTTCTATCATCGCACCGCTCGCCATAGACAGGGTGTTCACCCTCACACTTTGCATCCGGAGCGCTCACATACGGTTAGGTCCGATAGAGACTTTATTCCGCGTACGCTTAGATTGTGGAATGAGTTCCCTGCCTTGGTTTTCCCGAACGTCTACAGTATGGGGTTCTTCAAAAGGAGTCTTAGAAGGGTTTTAAAGGGTCGGCAGCGCGAGTGCTGCACCTCTTGTGTTGCAAACGTCCATAGGCTACGGTAACCACTTTCCATCAGGTGGGCCGTATGCTTGTCTGCCACCTAAGTGGTATATAAAAAAAAACATCATGTAAATCAAACTAATGTAATTACTGGCGGTTAGAAAAGAGTGGCCATGATTTTTATTGCCAGGTTCTTCTATTATTGCTTTGCGAATCTTACAGTAAATGTAAATGTAGAAGCAATAATCTTGACGTTCATAAGAGTTACTTTGTGACCTACATGAATAAAGATATTTGTCTTGTCAGAGGCATACTAAGCGCCCACATTTCTCCGTATGCATTTTTGTCCCACGTAACAGGTGATGAGCTCATTGCCGTATTGAAATGGATAGGCGTAGGTTGTTCGCCTGCTGCTGAAATTTCTTCAAGCCGCCCATTAGGCCTTTAACTGGGCTTAACGACTGCTATGTTACTGGCAACCGGGACCAACGCATTTCCGTGCCTTCCGAAGCACGGCAACGCTCGCAAATATAAATGCCACATAGAGGTCACCCATCCGAGGACCAGCCATAGTAAAAGTTGCGTAACTCAGTGATCGTTTACAGAACACTGAGAATAATTTTACTAAATAGAATAAAGAATTTTATAAGGACGCAGGATCTAGGACTGCCGGACTTGACATCGACAAAGGAATGGACATGATTAAAACTAAATAAATGAAGTAATATTATAGTAAAAACAAGACTGTATGGACTCAATTTCCTTTGCCTGCCCGAGAATTAAGATCGGCGAAGACAATTAACAACAACAAACTGTTTGTTTTGGTTTTACACAGTTTTATATTAGAGTCTATCCAAATAGAATTTTATTCAATTATATGCATATATTGTTTAAGTTTAAGTTCGGTCTTAGGCATTAATATTAGTCTATCCATAAATTTCTTTCTCTTTTATTTTAATACACACGTTACAACAAATGGCTGATACCGATCTAGCAGATTTACGGAAACAATGCATCACTAGTTTGTATTTATGTACGGATAATGTTTCCATGTATTTAGATAGTGAAAAAGAAGCTGAATTTAACAAATTAAGATCGTGTGTGCAGCAATATTGTTCATTAGAAGCTCAGCAAGATGTTGCCATCGAAGCAATGGAAAAGACTAAGGTTGAGTATTATTATTTATTTATTTATCTTCATGTTGTAGCTTATTATACTTATATTGGGTGTTGGCTTTACAATTACAGAGAGAGACTAATGCTTCAAACTTAGACAGTTTGGAGGAGAGGTTTAAGAGCCACCTAAGCAACTTAGCTGGCAAGAGATTAAGGGTTGATAATCACCCATACATGATTGAATTTAATAAAAGATATGAGCGAGGAGTTCAAGTTGCCACAAGTGAGTTTGCAAATTCTAGAGTTCACTTCTAGGGAAGTTTAAACAATAGCAGCCCTTATTTCTATCTATCTTCACGCTGTATCCCTTACGGGATAGTCAGAGACCTTATGTAGTTGTGTATGTGTTTATGGCATAATAAGACACTGGTTCTAGTCTGTAAATGCATATTCTGTTCTCTTAATTCAATAATTAGTTTAGACCTATAATAAAGTCCATGCCGAGTCTGATTGTGTGAATGGGGTTAAATAAAAAAACTACTGAATGGATTTTTACATAGTTTCATTGGATGGGGCAACCATGCATCCACACTTCATGGTTGGAAGGTCTAACGGCAGTTGCTCCCAACAGTGCCCAATTTGTGTGATCCACAAATGTTTATTTCTGAGTTTGGTTGTTTCCTGTGTTTTATATGTATGTATTTAGAATTTAGAAATATTTAAGCATGTTAAAAATGTATAAGTATGTTTATCAGTTGTCTATATCACATAACGCAAGGTTCTATGAGTGGGCTAGACAGCACTTAAATGATAACTACTCCAAGCTGCAAAATAAAAGTGAACATACACTCCAAATCTAGGTAAGGTTTGGAAGCAACTGGGAATTCACGAAAAAGCCCATTCGATGTAGTAGGTATATAGTTATACTAGGTAAACTCACTGTTTTGCCCGTAACATACTTTGAACTTCCGTCGCACCTATTTAATCCCTTCGCTTATAAATTCTACCAAAGTGTTTATAAAATTGCCCGGTTTATTGACAAACGCAAAGCTAGGGTGGGGTACTAGTGCAATATATTTTTAATGTATTGTTGTAAACAGTAATGAATTATTTACTTTCAGATAACTTTGACGAATCTGATTTAGCCATAACTGAATCCCAGGAACGATATGTAAGTATATCAAACTTAGCTCTGTTTTAGGAATGGGCACTATCATCAAGAAATTAAACCATAAGCTTTGTAATATGTAACCATTGTTTCCATTATTATCAGGTCTTTGCATTAGTCTCAGGGGTTGGCATTCCTGCTAAGCTTTATACATAGAATTGTACTTGTTTTACAGATTGACCCAATTACCAAGAGACCAATATCAGATCCTGTAAAGAATTCAGTATGCAACCATATTTATGAGAAAGAGGCCATCTTTAGTTTAATACAAAATAACCCTAGAACTAAATGTCCAGGTAATAATAATTTTCTTAACATTTGATATTTGCATATGACTAAGTTTTGCATACAGGCCCATTTGTTAAACATGAGCAACCTGCTAGGACTAGATAGCTAACATGATAAAATATTGATATACAAATTTTATTATAAATAATGTTTGATTTGCAAATTTAACTTAATTTTAACAAAGTGCATGAATTATAATACTACACAACTTATGGCAATCACGGGGCAGTGTTGGGCACAATGCAATTAAATTGTTAATTGTATAAGCTTACAATTAACATTTTAATCGCAATTAAATTAATTGTAATTGATTTAATTCAATTGATTAATTAATAATGAGAAACAAATAAAATCAATTGCAATTGATTCCATTAACTGTGGTTTACAATTGATTTAATCACAATTAATCTGTTAGTTGACTAATTTAGTCATTAATTGTTTAGAAAACAATTAATACAATTAAAAGCTAGTCAGTAGTCATGTGTCAAGTAGTTATGTGTGTGACTTCCTGTCATAGTTTATTTAGGCCCACTTGCGCGATCCTGGGTTACCGTGTATAACTCGGAGGTATGGACTAACCCCGAGTTAAATCATTAATTTGTCTCGCATGACCTCGAGTTAAGGGTATACCTAGGGTTAAATCGCTGAAATTTTAACTCACCGGTTTCTGAGGGTCAATTCGTCAAACGTTGGGTTAGCAGCTTGCAGACAATGTAGTGGCACGTGACACATGCGTGACGCGGACTCCTTAAAATGACACGCCGCGCACACATAATACGATAAAAATAAAATGCACTCGGCTGTCATGCTACATTCATTCGTGTAAGGAAATGTCTTATGTGGCAAACTGTAGTGTAAAAGACATAGAGATACCTGTTTCATTCTTTGTTCATTCATTAATGTTTGGTTGGATGACATAGAGTGACATAAAACACTGGGTTAGTTAACCCGATGATATTTTTCTATGGTGCAAGACATGATTAGGGTTAAAAAGTTATTTACTTAATTCCGAGTTATCTAACTCTATAATTATTTATTTAACCCCAGCATCCACGCAAGTGGGCCTTAGGGAATAAATAACTATATGTTTCAATGTTGTAAGCCATACCTACATTTTAAAAGAGCATCCATTGACTTTTTTGCCAGATTCTTCTTCATCAAGGGTAGGCTGCCCTTAGAATTGGCAACTAGAATCGCTCTAATTTTGATATGATTTAAACACCACATTGATTTTGTTTTTTTTATTTGTATAAATTCATTACTATACACGAAAAGTTTTTAACTACCAGAAAAAAATTAAGGGCAGAAGCAGACATAATATACTTTGACATTGGCCTAATGAGAATATTATTATTATTTACTATCACAAAGTTATTACCATTATGAATATTATAAACAGATCACAAATCATAATTCACTTGCCTATGACGCGACCGCTCACCGGCCCGGCCTGTGTGGCGCGTCGGTGTAGGCATTATAGGTAGGTATATGAACACGATCAAACAGCTGATATGATTTATTCTAGTAAATAGTTAAGTACTTTCAACTTAGACTTACCTACAAATACTTTAATTGTTGTTCGAAATGCCCACCATTATTTTGGACACAAACACGTGCACGTTTTTGTAAGTTGTTTTTAAACTTAATAGTATATCTGTTTGTTGTCGAACTTCGTCAAAGGCGTTAATTATTATTTCTTTTAAAATTTCCCGGGTATTTGGTTCACTCACATACACTCTTCGTTTTATCTCACTCCACATGAAAAAGTCCATTGGAGTTAAGTCAGGAGATCGCGCGGGCCACGCGATGGGACCTCCGCGACCGATCCATCTATCTCCGAACTCCGCATTAAGGAAGGTACGTACCGCACTATGGTAATGCGGTGGAGCCCCGTCTTGTTGTATCCATAGCCCTCTTAGGTTTACTAAGGGAATGTCGTCTAGCATATTGTTCAGCATAGAACGAAGAAGATTTAGATACGTTTCGCCCGTTAGCCGACCCGCAATGAAGTATGGACCTACAATGTGCTCGTTTAAGATCCCAGCCCACACGTTTACGCTGTCGGGTTAATTTGGGATTTTGATAAGACCACCAATGTTCGTTGTGTTGGTTTAACAGCCCGATCCGCGTAAACAAACATTCATCTGTGTACAGGACATTCAAGTTAGGGTTAGTGATCACCCAGTTGCAGAATGCAATTCTTGGCGCTAGATCGATTGCAGTGAGCTCCTGGACCTTTCTGTAGTGGTATGGATGCATTCCAGCGAAATTCACTATCTTCCAGGCACAACGCAGACCGCAGACTTATACCAAAACGACATGCGGCGTCGTTAGTGCTCCGACGAGGATCTTCTGCGAAAAATTCTAGTACCTCATCATATAAGTTTTGTGAGAGGGCTGTTCTTCCTCTGCCGTGTGCATGCGAGGGCATGTGGAGTGACCCGTGGTCTGGCAAACGCTGGTACACGCCGAACATCGTGAAGTGATTTGGTTGCCGAGCGTTTGGATAAAGCTCGCGGTTCATACGTATACCGGCACTAACATTTTCTTCACACATAAAATATGCACTTTAGCATTGGTATGCCATTTCGTAAGTCGATTGTCACGGTGCTGCGGTAGTAACACACAAGTGCATCAATGAACATCCGCGCGACGACTCGCTCGTCGCTCGCTCACTCGCCTCGCAACCTGACGATGATCACACGAGCACGGGCGGGGCGCCTCACCCCTGCTCTGAGCCGTGAGCGCGGTGAGACACCGACCAAATATTTTTTACGTAGGTATCTACATATTGTAGATTTTATGGGACGAAATAGTAACATTTTTATAAAATTTTCTTTTTCTTAAAACTGGATATATCGATTAAGTTAAACTGTTATCGATTAAGTTGAACTGATTACCCCAATTCTTTTTTTCTGGTTGTTAAAAACTATTCGTGTATAATTGGTCAAATACGTAATACGTAGGTCAAACTATTAGTTTTGCGTAACTTAAAAAAACAACATGTTATAACCTAAATATTATGTTTATTGCTTTTTAATGTACTCTCGTTAACATTTTAAAAATGTTTTCATGCGATCCAACCATTTTTTAAAACAGGAGGACCACAGATCGTGGCATGTTTTCTACGTGCTGATTGAACGCTATCAGTCTTCGGAGCTGGTAAAAGTGAAACCTCACATTAAATGTTTGATTTTGGGGATCACAGGGTACTAGGTCGGGGCTATGCGCAGAATGGGTGACGAGTTGTACTTTTTCGGAAGCTAAAAATTACTTTGTTTTGTTGGCCGTGTGTAAAGAAGCGTTGTCATGATGTAGGAGAACGCGGCTTTTTATTCGTCTTTCGCGATCTTTTTCAAATACCCTGGGTAAACAGATGGTAGAATACCATTCGGCATTAACACTCTTTTGATCTTCAAGTGGAATTGTACAGATGGGACCCGTAGCTGAGAAAAAAAAATGCGATCATTTTTTTACCAACGTTTCTCGCCTGCCGCACTTTTGTTGGCCTGTTCTCATTTTCAAACACCCATTCACAAGATTGCTGTTTTTTTTCGCGTTCAAAACTATAAATCCACGTTTCGTCTCCTGTGACAATGTCATAAACAGCATTAGAATGTCCGTGGTCGTACTTCAGTAGCATCTGTGAGCACCATTCCACGCGAGCCCGCTTCTGCTCCGCTGTCAGTTCATGAGGGATCCAACGACAACAAAGTTTCCGAGCTTTAAATTCTTCGTGCAAAATTTTCTGAATTTGGCTCATACCTATATATCCAATAGTCCTCGAATTGTCTCATAGGTAATCTGCTGGTTTTTTTAATTAGCCGCTTAACAGTAGCCACATTATTTTCGTTGATGGCAGTTGAAGGTCGCCCTTCACGAAATTCGTCATGTAAAGAAACTCAACCTCTCTAATTTAGAAAACCATCGCCTCACGGTGCTCAAACAAGGTGCTTTAAAATCTTTGAAAATCTTTTCAACTTATTTCTATTTTCGTTGCGTACGTAGAACTTCGATGTGTAATAAAAACCAATTGACAAATGATTTCCAGCCAATTGGTTTTGTTCTTATTACGAGTACTAAGAAGATAGCAACGTTTCGAAAAATATAACTTTCGAAATTCAAATAGTTCCGATTAGCTAGAAGTGAAAAACTAATTACTGGCGGTTAGAAAAGAGTGGCCATAATTATTGCCATAGGTGAAATAATCACATTGTTTTTTTTTAGATGTGTACTTCACTTGACAATGTTATAATATTGAATAACTACAACATTACTTACATAGGGTGTTTTTTTGCATTTGTTTATGTAACAGTTTGTGTATTATGTACGAAAATAAATTTTATAACCACGGTGCTGCAACCATATTAGATTGAAAAATTATTATCAAATTCGTGCCTAGCATTCCAAGAAACCCCTTATACGATTCCTAACATGAAATTTTGATACCACGGCGCGGCGGCCATTTTGGATTGCAAAACTAACACAAAATTAGTAATCAGCATACCTAGAAACCCCTTATACGATACCCAACATTCAATTTTAAAATCACTGCGCGGCGGCCATACTACGATATCAAACATGAAATTTTATACCCACTGCGCGGTGGCCCACGCACGATTGCCTCGTCTAGACAGCTTCGTCGACCGACAGACTATGGTATGCGCTTGGTCTGTGACCAGTTACATGTAAAGTCTACTTTAGGGTTGGCACTCACGTCACTCTGTCGATGGCTATCGCGGGGGTAGCGCACCATGGCTAAGGTGACCGCTTACCATCAGGTGGGCCGTACGCTTGTTTGCCACCTCAGTAGTTTAAAAATAATAGACAGAAAGAAACATTGATATGTAGTGAAACTTTTTCGTAACTACTACTACTACTGACATGATTTTGATTGTGATTCAACAAGAAAAACTTGGTCAGTTTAACCCGACTATAATAATAGTTCGTAACCATGTCGCAAAAGGGGTCCCAGAGTATTATTTTTACTGACTGCTACGTACAACACAAGCAGTTCTGTAATGTCAGACACAGGCTGCTACCGCGGTACGCTTACTTCTTATATTTTTCAAGATGAGAAGTTTTATTATTAGCATATTACTACGTACCTAATTTTGAAATAAGTAATTGTTAACTGTTAATTGTAAAAATGCTAATACAATTAACAATTAATTAATTGTAATTGTAATATTTCGCAAGCAAAAATTAATTAGTTGTAATTAACTAATTGAATCAGGCGTTACATGGCGGAAATCCATTTTAAAAATCTATAATTACTTTTGTTTTTAAATGTTATTTTTGCAATATTCCGCTTTTTTAGAATGTCGTACGATGTCGACACGTGTTTCGCCTACACACGAGGCATTATCAAGACTGTTTGGCAGCAAAAGTACTTACACGTTCACCTCAACCTTTTATAGTTCGAACGCAACCAAACGATAGCGCGATGTAGACTTCTAGTTGTTTTGTCTATTTTTGAATAAACTAAGCAAAACCGAAGTGTGGAAGTCTGTTTGTTCAAGTTGTAATTGTAAAATACTCACAATTAACAACTAATTATTAAATAGTTAGTTACAATTAATTTAGACAATTTAATTGTTAGTTGTTAATTGTTTAGACAATTGCGTTTAGCCCAACACTGTCACGGGGTATTGGAGTGGAGCGACGCTAGCAGCTCGTTTGACTTCGACATAGGCTAGTTGCATTATAACGCGCGCGTCTATCGTTCAACGAGGTATGCAGTATGTGACAGGACAGGAGTTCTTTGAAGCGCATACAACAAGTACCTATGACGCATCTATGCGACGGTTCAACCGTTCAATACATAATAGTAAGACATTTCGTAACGAATTGTCAAAAGTCGTAGAACAAACAGTGTTGGTTATGACCTAGCTATCTACTTCTGGCAGGTTGCAAGTGTTATACAAATGATCCTGTATGTTGTCATTATGGGTCTCTGCAGACTATCTTCTTTTAGTATCTGCAACCGGCGGCGATTTAGTAGCTTATTAGAAGCCAAATGCAGCAACCGAGCGCTCCCCCCGGATACAATATAGTGATTCAGTTGCCAGAAGCGGCCGCTGTATCATTTTTCAAATCGCGAAACAGTATCTGAGCAGTCGCCAAGACGCGAGATACCCAGCTGCGCCCGGATGCCAGCAAGTCGCTAGTCTTAAAATCACCGGTCGCGGATACTAAAAGAAACTGGCTTCTTTTGAGTTGGCTCATAAACTGCTGATTTTCACACAACTGGCTTAGCTATTTTGATTGCTTATTTGATTTGAGCTTTTATGATCATTTATATGTATAAAACTCGCGGCCCGCCCCGGCTTCGCAGGGGTGGCATGCTAGTAATATTCGTGATATTTCTTAAATGGAATATCCGATTTTTTAAATTCAAAAGCTATCTGTAGGTGCCTAACCATACTTGAAAATAAAGTAATTCATTTTGATTAGGTTTAAGCTAACATGGTCTGAAAATTTACTACCGATTTTAATAATTTTGTAACATGTAGGTAAAAGTAGTTGTAGTGAAGAAACTATTATAGTTATTGTATATATTATGCTATCGCGAACTTTTTTGTAGATTTTAATGTGTTCTTAAAATTGTAGCACATTATTTTGTTCTATCCTCAATAGTTTTCGCAGCGTACGCGATGTAAAGACTTTTATGAGTAATTTTTTTATTCGATATTAGGTACATAATGAACTTTAAACTTTTTGAAAATCCAATATAGCCTATGTTACTCACGAAGAATGTAGCTTTCTAATGGTGCAAGAAGTTTCAAAATCGGCCCAGTACTTTCTAAAATTATTCATTACAAACAAACTTACAAGTCTGTCTTCTTTATAATATTTGTATAGATTCATCATCATCATCCGAGCGTCTGTCCCAGTTGCGTCTCGCGACGCCCGGGGTCCGCTTTCCTACATTTTCTCCTCCACTTCGCACGGTCGTCGGCATCCCCTGTGGTGAGACCATTGGCACGCATGTCATCCCTTACGACGTCAAGCCAGCACTTCTTGGGTCTTCCCCTCTTACCGGGACCCGGCGGGGCTGACATGGCCAGACATTTGTTACCTACGTAGCCCGGCGGTTGCCGCAAGACGTGACCATACCAACGAAGGCGACACTCTTGCAACTTGTCTGCAATGTCACGGACGTGAAGGCTGCCGCGGATGCGAGAGTTCCTCACGCAGTCCATCCGCGTGACTCCACACATCCACCGCAGCATCTTCATTTCCGTGACACGCAGCTCCTGCTTGTGTCGCTCCAATATCGGCCACGTCTCACTGCCATGTAAAAGGACAGGTCTAATAATGGTTTTGTAGACCTGTCCCTTCAACCGGATCGGCATTTTAGGGTCACAAATGACACCGGTCATCTCCCGCCATTTGGCCCACGCGGCAGCAATGCGTGACTTGACATCGCAATCGATGTCACTGGACGTGTGAAAAACAGATCCCAAGTATTTAACCTGGTCCGTGCGCTCGACCAAATCACCGCCTATGCGGACGGATGTGGGATCTGTCGAGTTTAGTGCCAAGTACTCGGTCTTCGCCACATTTAGTTTCAGACCGCCGTTCTCAAGCGTCTCCTTCCACGCCTTTACACGTCGCACCAATCTGCCCCTGTCCGCGTCTGCCAGCGCAATATCGTCAGCATACATGAGCAACCATGGAGGCTGCTCATGCGGGTTTCTGATGCTGTCCGACAATTCGTCTAATATTACACTGAACAGAAGCGGACTAAGGACAGAACCCTGGTGTACCCCGACGGTGATGGGGAAGGGTTTCGTGTCGCCAACGGCAGTCCGAACCATTGAGTCGGAGTCACAGTACATGTCCCGGATAGTGTCAATATAGACCTCTGGAACTCCTTTGGACCGCAGTGCCCACCAGATCATCGCACGAGGAACACAGTCGAAGGCCTTCTGCATATCTAGGAACAAACAGTGCAGAGGCGTGTTCTTCGACCTGTATTTCTCTGCGACAACCCTCAGGGCAAAAACAGGGTCCGTGGTCCCATGACCAGGGCGAAACCCATATTGACACTCCGAGAGAGTACACTCCTGCCGGATCCGAGAGTCTATAATCCTCTCGAAGATCTTCATGGTGTGGGACATCACCTTAATACCGCGGTAGCTCCCGCACTCCTGCACTGACCCCTTACCTTTGAAGACTGGAGTAATAATACTTAGTCTCCATTGGTTTGGGATCTGCCCGCTGAGGAGTATGCGGTTAAAAAGGTTTACTAAGATGCCCACACCGCGAGGACCCATCGCCTTCCAGGCTTCGATGGGGACTCCATCGGGTCCGACAGCTTTCCGATTCTTCATGCGGCGAAGCGCAGTCAGGACTTCTCCAGGCGTTACCGGTGGCACTAGTCCTTGATTCGGAGGGAGGTCCGGAGGCTGCACCTCTTTATGCTGCTTATTAAGCAGCTCGTGGAAGTACGAGCGCCATCTCTCCTTTACCGCGAGGTCTTCGCTTAACAGGTTGCCCTCAGGGTCTTTTACACAGCGACACTTGGATATATCCTGTGCCGCTTTGACCCTGGAGCGCGCCAGCTTATAGATGAGCTTCTGCCCCTCAGACGATTCCAGCTTATCATACAAAGGTTGTAAGTGGTCTCGTCTGGCTCTGGCTACAGCTCTCTTTGTGGCGCGCTTGGCAGCCCTGTACGCGTCGCGGTCTTCGGAAGATCCGGTCGCTTGCCACTTTTTAAAGAGGGCTTTCTTCTCCCTGGTCTCCCTCAGGACTGCGTCGTTCCACCACCAAGTTTCCTTGTCACATTTGCGTCCACCCTTAGACTCACCGAGCACCACCTTCGCCGCTCCAAGGATGGCCGCCTGAACTTTGTCCCAGTAATCTTGAACTGGTTCGCCTTCAGTGTCGGTGCACTTGTCACCGACAGCTGAGACGAACTCCTGGGACCTAGTTTCATCAAGCAGCCACCATCTGATGCGGCGCTGGCACCGCTCGATGCGTTTGCCTTTAGGCTTCACGCAGAGGTCCATGACAAGGAGACGGTGTTGTGCAGTAAGACTCTCACCGGGTATGACCTTGCAGTTGGCCACCTTGCCGATGCTGTGTCGCCTAGTGAGTAGGAAATCGATCTGAGTTGTACGCCTCCCGCTCATGTAGGTGATGAGATGTTCGGATTTCTTTTTGAAATACGTGTTCACAATGGCCAGATCGGCAGCCGCACACGTTCTGAGGATAGTTTCTCCTTCAGTGTTGCGGGTGCCGTATCCAAAACCACCATGAACACGTTCAAACTCCTCACACCTCTCACCCACATGACCGTTTAGGTCGCCGCCCAAAACGATTCCCTGTGACAACGGAATGCTCCGAAGCACTCCCTCGAGTTGGCCCCAAAACGACATCTTATCGGCGTCGCTACAACCGGCCTGTGGCGCGTAGGCACTTATCAGGTGGGTAATAATCCCATCGATAAGCACCCTCACGATCATAAGCCGGTCGCTACAGCGTTTCACCTCCAAGATGCCGCTCTGCAGCCCTTCGGAGAGCACCACGGCCACCCCGTTCTCCCCACCAGGCGCACCCGTGTAGTACAGCTTGTAGCCTTTCTGCAAAGGCCGGGCTCTGTTGCCCTTCCACCGAGTCTCCTGCAGGAACGCCACGTCCACCCTCCGCCTGGAGAGTACTTCGGCCAACTCTACCGCACGCCCAGTCAGCGTGCCAATGTTCCAAGATGCGAAGCGGATTCGGGTTGGGGCTAACTTCTTTAGCCGTGCTGGCCCGACACACGGCAGCCCTAGCCCACTTGCCACAGGAGTCGGGCGGGGCTCCTGCGCGCCGTTTTGCGGCGGCGCCCTATCCCTAGCAGCATTCCTTTTACTTCTTTTCATTATTTGTTTCGGCGGGTGGCTTTTATGGGAGCGACGCCCTCAGACCTCCCAACCCCAGAGGGGAAAGCCAGCGCCAGAGCCTCGTCCGTTAATCAGCAGGTGCACGCACTGGCACGGGAGGTTGACTTGGGCCCCGAAGATCTTGGTGGGGCCCCTTACACCCAAAGTATAGATTATACCTAATATTTATTCCGTCAGTTTCTAATAGCCCTAATAACTAATGTGGGCAACAATCACTTTATTTTCTCGGCAGAGGCGGGACGAAACGTAGCTGTATGAAATATTACTAAAATGTTCGAAGAAACTATGCAACTTAGCTTAAAACATTTATATTTCTTAAATTACAGTGGCGGGATGCGGTAACCGGAGCCCCATTTTGCCAGCACACTTGATTTCTGACGAGGAGCTAAAGTTCCGAATGAAGATCACAAAGCATTCCACCATGATACAGGAGACTACAATAATGGACTTAGATGGTACATTGAATTAATCACTGTGGATGTTAAATATTATTATAAGTAAAAATTATATTCAAAATAGGTATTTTGTTTTACCAGAAATAAGCTGCCAACGATAGCGCGATTGAGCAGTTAAATCAAAAGCTCGTTCCGTCCATCCGCTTCCGTTATTGTTTCCCCTTACCTCATTTTTTGATGTGAAACATCTATAGCCGCACGTAAAACAGATTTCTGGCGTGGCCACGATATGATGCCACTATATGATGGTATATATATATATACAGTCTATATGCAGTAGCAGTGGCGTGCACAAGGATTTCGGATAGGGTATGCATGCCCTAACTACCCGAAGTCCCCGCGAGAAATGAAGCGCTGACTCAGTGTTCTATAAACGATCACTGCGTTAAGCAACTTTCGCTATGGCTGGTCACGGATGGGCTAGGACTTTGTGTCATTTATATTTGCGAGTGTTTCCGTGCTTTGCAAGGCATCTTAAACCGTTGGTTGGCTTTACGACTGCCATGTTACTGGCAAGCGGGGCTAGTAACATGGCAGTCGTTAAGCCAAGTATGATGGCCTTGTGGGCGACTTTATAATTTCAACAGCAGGTAGCCATAACCTGCGTCTCTCTATTTCATCACGGCAATGGGCTCACCATCTATTACGTGACACAGGAGTACATACGGTGTAAATTGGGCGTATAATATGCCTCTGCCTGCCTTCGGAGATAAGGCGTGATTGATAAACAAAAATGTGAAAGTTTGGATGGATGGATGGATGTTTGTTGTGTAAAAATATGGTATGTAGATAGCTAGAGAACTGGATTAACATATCTACTTATTATCCTGATGTAGCCACGTTTACAGGATCTCCGATCAGAACTAACATCGATCTATTATTTCTGAATTGCGAAAATATCTCAAAACAAGAACTAACTGTTCGCGCCCGCTGATATCCGGAGTTTCGTCAACAATAACAGCAGGGGCGTAGCTACCGCCGTATCAGCCGTATCAATGATACGGGGCCCCCGGGCTACAGGGGCCCCCAACGAGTGTAAGCAAAAATTTATAAAATTTTATGTACACGACATTCAGTGACATTCACTTAATCTCGTGTTCCCGGAAAAAACATAAAAAAAATATTGTCATACATGTTTAAAGAGGCTTCACTTCAGAAATGACCAAAGTCAAAAACAGTAATCTCTTTCTTCCCAGGTTAAGCGTGCGTCCAATAGTAAAAAAGACGAACGTGAAGAATGTAAAAATATAATTAGCATTTAGAGAGTTATGATTTCTTAGTGCTTGTCACATTTTTTTCTTCACTATTTGATTAAGTAAACGTTTGAATAAGAAATAAAAATTCATTCAATAGTTTGCTAAATGAGTCCAGAGATTTAGCAAAAGAGTGGGGAGTTACAACTATTTTTTAAAATAAACGGCAAAAGATAACGAAACGTTATTTTGATGAGTTATCACAAAATGAGAAAATATCAGACCCGGAATCATATTTCAAGGCCAATGTGTACTATTGCTGTTTAGATATATTTATCTCTCAAACTAAACAAAGATTTCAGAGCCTATGTGACCTGAGTTATATGTTCGAAGTATTACAGCCGGAGAAACTCCTATCTTCTTCAAACGAAGTGATAAAAACGCTTCCGGAAAACTGTCGGCTAAATACAGTAAAAACATCTCAGATAATCTGTATGAAGAATTGATTGTTCTGAAAACATGTTTAAAACTTAAATTCCAAAAATTCATTCCATTAAGGAACTCATGGAATTATTGTTGATACAATTCAATAGTCTTGCATGCAGTTTTCCGCAGGTAATAACAGCATGCTTTCTATTCTTGACACTTCCAGTTACAACCGCAACAGCTGAAAGACGTGTTTCAAAATTAAAACTAATAAAAGTGCCTTCCGTGCTTCGGAAGGCACGTTAAGCCGTTGGTCCCGGTTGCCAGTAAGACTTAAGGACGGCCATGTTGGCAGTCATTAAGTCAAGTTGAAGGCCTTATGGGCGGCTTGAAAAATTTGAACAGCAGGTAGCCACAACCCGCGTCTATCAATTTCAACACGGCAATGGGCACCATCAATCACCACCTATTACGTGGGACAGGAATACACATGGTGAAAAGTGGGCCTATAATATGCCTCTGCCTAATATATGATAAGGCGTGATAGACAAATAAATAAATATAAAGCTAATAAAAACTACCCAAGGACTTCGATGGGACAGGAACGGCTATCAGACTTCAATTGTCTATAGAGGCAGAAATTTTAGAAAAACTAATTTTCTTCAGCTATAGATTATTTAGGGCCGTAGTTTAGAACGCTACTCAATACTCAAGAAACACTTAAGAGTAGTATTTTAAGGCAAAAACTAGTCTCAAGCGTTTCTTGAGTATTGAGTAACGTTCTAAAATACGGCCCTTAATTAATCAATTTGCCGGAATAAAGACAAGAAAAGTTTACTATTATTTTGAATTGTTTGGCTAGCTCAATTTCTATGAGGAAGTGATATGATAACCTATGCCTCTACCTACCCCTTCGGGGATAAAGGCGTAACAGTATGTATGTATGTATGTAAATATTAATTTTAATTTAATCTATGCATTTTTGTTTCTTTTGTGAGAAATCTTTGCCTTTAATTGGGGCCCCCAACTAATTTTGATACAGGGCCCCTCCAAGGCACGCTACGCCACTGAATAACAGCAACAAAATCAGATTGTGTTATTTCTTTTTTTATCTCATTATACATAACAGACGCGACGCTAGAAATAAGATCATTTTGAGTTCTATTCGACAACCCCGTAAATGAGCTACCAGACGTCGATTGTAAATGATTTTCTTAATTACCGTCATATTTAGCTAACAGATCTACAAGTTCCAAAAAATTACCTTTATTATATGATGAAGCGTGTTCATCATGACCACGAAATCTTCTATCAATGGTTTAAAAATATTTCTATTCCTATCAACTTTTGCGTTGTGCCTATCAACGTATAATTTGAACTGGCTATTCAAACTAGACTCTATTCTACCTTTTCCAAAAATTTGGAACTTTAAACAAGAATCTATAAGTTTTTTCGACAAATCGTGTTTAGCAGCCGCTTTGTAAAAAATATTTAAATATATATATATTAAATCTTGTAAAATAATATACAAGGAAAACAAAATAATTTATTTGTGTGTACACAGCCCGCTAGCCAGATATAATTATCGTAATACTTTTAATTAAAATAACGTATGCTATTACTTTTTTTTTTAATTAGATTCAAACCGCGAAGAGAACGTCCTCAAACAATATTGTTTTTTTTCATCCAACGACAACGTCTAGAAAACGCTAGACTTTAATTTATTTAAACACACATCACCAGCACAGATCTCACAGCTATAATTTTCTATAATTTACAGTAATTCTAGCAAACTAAGTAATTAATTAAATTACTAGAATATGAAGCAGCTGAAACTTTACTAACGACAGAATTTTCATGACAGACACACGCGCGCACACACACACACACTTGAAATTTTGCAAGCCGCGCATAAGGCCTCAACTTGACTTAACAACTGCCTTGTTACTGACAACCGGGACCAGGGGCTTAACGTGCCTTCCGAAACATGGAAACGTTCGCAAATGTAAATGCCACAAAGTGGTCACCCATCCGAGGACCAGCCATAGTGAAAGTTGCGTAACTCAATGATCGTTTACAGAACACTGAGTCCGCGGGGCCACGAGCGCTTCTTAATTTTCAGTATCCACGATAGTGAAACAATATGCAGTAATTATGTCCACGAGATTAAAGTCATTTGTCTAAACTATCTTCAAGCTGTATCCCTGACCGGGTAGTCAGAGGGGACATCGCATCGCCAGGTTCCGCGATTGGCTTTGATTTTTCTACTGACAGAAATTTCATACAATGGTCAATAAAACTTCAGATACATGTAGAATATAATGTATTTTAGCGAAAATCTATTAATATCTATAACAATGCGTTTGTTACTTAACATGTAAGGTCATCAAGATTAACACGATCCCTACTGTGTTCACAATACGACTACGCACACAACCTACAAGTGTTCACCATGTCTTTATAAAGGCTTACTAAAATTGCACACTTAAAAGCAAAGCAATGAATTATTATAAATGAGGTGTAAGTGTAGGTTATAGTTCCACTATGACCGTTTGTTTATCTGCAGTATATGCTAGGAGACTTGTATTAAAAATACCTACAAGTCCCTTGTAATTTCGTTGTTGAGGAATTTTTGATAGTTTAGGGAGGGAGTTTTAAGTATTGTACATTTGCTATAATCAATTAAAGGATTCGTTTATGTTAAGTCATTACAAAATTTTGTGAAGTGAAATCGCCTCCTACTCGCAATACGGTTGTCTATGGTCATGCGAAAAAAATCACGGTCGTAGGAAACATAACTTACACAAACATATCACAGATAAGTACAACAGCTTTACAAGTTTACGGGTATTATTCTCAATCATCTGAGAAAATGCACTTTTCTAATTACTATACTTCTCAAAAGTTAGCAGCTTAAGAAGCTTAGGTACATAGCGCGACGCCCGACCAAACGCGATTTTCTGTAAGGTTTAGCGCACGGCATTTGGCGAAGAAACTGAGAAAGTAATATTTTAAACTTATAATACCTCTTTTCAGACATTTGCAACTAATTTCTTTAAAATAGAAGCTTGGTTACCGAGTATATTGTTTACACCTTGTGTGTTTTTTTAATAATTGTTTTAGGGCCTGGTTACAAAGACCTTTTAGCTAAATCTTATTTTTATATCATATTTCTTCAATCTTATCTTCTAATTAGTCCTGTCCAGTCTTTGTCGTCATCGACAAAGACTGGACATGTCGTGATGACATGACGTGTCCTCAGTCCTAGGACCTGGTCCTTCCCCTCAGTATAATGGTGATTCTTATACTGAGGTTTTCAGTTGGACCCTTCGCGGCAAGAGAGAATATAGCATTTCAATGCATATATATTGTCTTTTACTATAGCACGTTAATACAACTTTTATGTCCAAGAAACCACCACTTCCGCACATAAAACAAGATAAATGCACTAGTTTTATAAAATAACATACAGTTAACGTCCGCACTTGTGAATCTTCCCGCCAAAAATCCCTTTTGTGGCTCACGGTGCCAGTGCTGCCCTATAGGTACAACGGGACAAGTTGAGAAACTGTTACGACATGCTGTAAATTTTTGGTAGGAGGACTCCTAAATGCATATATATCGTCTTTTACTATAGCACGTTAACACAACTTTTATGTCCAAGAAATCACCAC
The DNA here is from genome assembly GCA_948477245.1 of Thumatha senex. Classification (NCBI taxonomy): domain Eukaryota; kingdom Metazoa; phylum Arthropoda; class Insecta; order Lepidoptera; family Erebidae; genus Thumatha; species Thumatha senex. Next base: position 24,761,050 of record OX419724.1, read on the forward strand.
TTCCGTACATAAAACAAGATAAATGCACTAGTTTTATAAAATAACATACCATTAGTTATCCGCACTTCTTCCCGCCAAAAGTCCCTTTTGTTGCTCACGGTGCCAGTGCTGCCCTATAGGTACAACAGGACAAGTTGAGAACCTGTTACGACATGCTGTAAATTTTTGGTAGGACTCCTAAAAAAAACAGTTTGATATGAAATGTTTGGCCACTCAGCTGCTACAGTATAATTGACGATAACGATATGATTATGAGTTAATGTTATTTTCTTATAACGTTTATGAGCATTCACCTGAAAATTTACAATTAAAGTTTAGGATATTACACTTTACCCATAACGTCCAAGTTTGCTTGCCAAATAATAACATTGGCGATCTTAGAGTGTATATCAGGCAAACTAGAGAGATAATAGCGGAAAGGCTTCTGCTCAAATTCAATTGAAACAAACACGCCATCGACAAACGCTGTTTAAACCCTTTACCTCTCTTCACCCCTCTCCCCTGTACAACGTCTCAACTGTGTGCGGAATGCACTAGTGTGTCTACTGAACATGCTCGACTAGGCGCGCTCTATAACTTGCCTAACGTATACTCTAAGCTAGCAATACAGTTCAATCTTGATGACAATACATAGTTAATAATAATAATGTCTAATATTGGTCCATAAAACTATATCAATAAAAGTGCATTAACAAGATTATTGAATAAACGTTTAACACTAATAAACTATGAAGCTCAATATTCTAATAATACCATCGACTACAAAAGAAGACCTGTGTATTTCAATTTGGTACTTTTTGATGTAATAGGTAAAATATTTAAAAATAAATTATAAATATATCGTTGGGCCAACTCACACAACGCCATCTGATTCCAAACTAAGCAGAGCTTGTACTACGGTAAGCAGATAACTGATAAACATACTGTTATATTTCTAAATACATATTATAGTTGAATAACACACACAAAAAAGTTATGCAGTGGTCTTCTTTTGTAGCTGAACTACATTTATTATTGACAAAAAGTCTATGTCAAATATCACACTACAATATGGCGTGTTTTAGGACAAAATTATTATTCATGATTGTCTAGAGTAAACTTGGAATACAAAATGTAAAACGAAATCGTTAATACAAAAGTCAATTAGAGTTCAAAATAGATGGACTTAGGCCCTATAATCATAAAGATCTTTAGGTCCACCTGGACAAATCGTGAATCATAGCTTGATGTTGATTATTTCTGTATTCGTGTTGCTAGAGATACCTTTTTAAACAGATTTCACAGCACATAGGCACATAAGCACATGGTTCAAGACATTTTGTTTTTTAAGGAATTGAAAAAAAATACACAATAACACTAATTGCGCATTGTATATAGGTTTCTAAATAATGTAGCTGTACATTCAAGGATCAAGCCACACCATATTAATCCAAACTATTCGATAAGTGCACTATCGGATTATCAAAAATCTTAGTATTATTATTATTGAATAATTTAAGGTATACGTCTCTTCTAATGGCAGGTAGAGGGTTATAAGACCGATTCCTGGCGGTAAAATAGCTTATCCTGCGTCATAACCATAACCGGTGTGACACAGGGTCCTTTTTAGTTTATTTTTTACCAGGAAACGAAATTAATAGTCAAATTAAAAAAACGAAACCGGACCTTAGGCTCCGTAGTAAACTCGAAAAAATAAATATCATGGAAATAAAAACTATTTAAAACTGATAATGAACGAAAAAGGAAAGTTTTGCTTCAACAACTTACAAAGTTTTAAGAGACATATCCTCACTATATCCAAATTTGTGAAGTATTTAAGAAATATTGAAAATTTTAATTTACTATGTTTATCCTACATTGTACTCTTGATTATTACTATTGCTTTCTGTGAAATTTTTTAATACAAATATAAATTTTTCTTCATCAGAAAGATTCATCATTACTTCCACTGTGTAGAGGTTTACGTAGGAATAAGTAATACTTTCTGATAAAGTTTACAAGCAAGCTGTCAATAGAGATATCGAATACACCACGGAGTAGAGAATAAAAGCGGAGATGCCGCAAGGGCAACTGAGTTATGTGTCAACCAAGGGAGTTGTTACGTCACAGAGTGGGCGGAGCCAACGCCACAGTTTCATGTAAATCGTTGCTGTGCTCGGTTGAGAGTCTGAAATTAATTTTCGCTAAATTCTATAGGTTTTGACGGTTTTCACCATGAAGTGTGCTATTCTTTGATGCAGTTTTAACATAGTGACTGTGTAAAATTTCATTTGTAAGTATTTTTACTTAATAAAAACAATTTATAAAATATTTTTCTCAGATCTTCTTCAAAAATGTAAATTAGAGGCATCTATGAAACAATAGATGCAAGTAACTTTGACATGCACCTATTGAAAAAAAAAAGGAAAGAATAATACTCAATGTATACTTTTGTAAATACGCCACATTGTAATGCTAGTTCATATTGTGCCCAAAACGACAATATATTTACGGGGTTAACAGACCATTTTCCCCTCGCGGCCCCATTTCCCACCCGCAGTTTGGCACGCGTTTTACTAAAGAGAAATTTGCTTGCAACATCTCCGTTCTTTCTGTCCTCCGTGGAATACGCAGATAATGTTAAAATGCATGGAATGTAAAATTCGAGAATTGCAAATATAATGCCTTATACTAATAAAATACGCTTAAAATTACATAAGTTTAATAGTACATAAAACTTCTAGCAGATACCGATAAAGAGATAAAACTATGACTAGATATAAGTTATTAAATAAGCTTATTAAAATTTAAGAATTAATTATAATATGTTGTCTATTACTTACAAAGAAGTAATGCTAGCAAAAAAGTTTTATTAGAAATATTATATAAAAATTAGACTTCGTCGAAAATGTTCAACATCAGATAAAGAAAATGACGAGTACATGATTGTGCATGTGAAACAAGTATTGATTTTAACCACTACTATTGACGAATATTTAGGTTTATTTATCGGAATTTACGATGTAAATTCACTTCACACACAAATTCACTATTGTTTCCGTATAGCCAAACCAAGCGTAATCGAATAATATTTTTATCCATAATAACCTAGGAATCATTATACTTCGCTGTCTAGGTCAGAGAACCTCATTATTAAAAAACTGTAATTTAGCATGATGGCAAATTAGAAAAATAAAATCAGGAATATGATTTTATTATATATTATACCCTATAAAGACTAAGAAACCATTTTTTTATCCCTAAAATGTATTTATTATTTGTGGGCTCTTCTAGTTCCTTGTTAAATCACAATTTGGTCACTGAACAAGACACCGTCTCCTATTACGAGGGCGGCACTGAAAATATCGGGAATCAAGGAAGTGACACAACATTACTCTTTAAAAATGTATTTATTGCTTTTCGAAGTATTCTCCGCGAAATTTGACACATTTTTCCATACGATGGAACCAATCATTGAAGCAACTATTCCATTCGGAAGTTGGGGTATCCAAAATGGCCGTTTTGTAGGCGACCACAGCGTCTTCAGGTGATGAAAATATCTGACCACGCAATTTATTCTTTATTTTAGAGAAAGTATAGAAATCATTAGGGCTTAGGTCGGGGCTGTACGGCGAATGGTCTAATAATTCTATGTTTTCTTGCTCTAAAAACTCTTTTGTTCTGTGCGCGTTCTGTTTACGGAGTTCAGAAACGACCTGTGGCAAACAAATGCTAGCATACCATTCTGCATTAACCGTTCTTTGTCCCTCAAGAGGAATAGTCGCAACATGGCCGGTTTTGAAGACAAACGTGGCCATCATTTTTTTTTGCAACACTCCATGAACAAACAATTTTTGTTGGCTTTAAATCATTTTCGAACACCCAAACTCCTGACTGGTTTTTTGTTTCGGGTTCGTACGCGTATATCCAGGATTCGTCACCTGATACGATGTTGTATACAGCATTTGTGGATCCTGCGTGGAATCTTTCGAGAGTTCTGACGCACCAAGTAACGCGAGCCGCTTTTTGCTCTTTACAGAGCGAATGCGGTATCCATCGGGAAAACAACTTTTTTACACCTAATTGTTCATGCAAGATTATTTGTATTTGACTCATGCCAATGTCTAAAGTTGCCTGAATTTCGCGGTAAGTCACATGTCGATCTTCCTCAAACAGTATCAACGTTTTCTTGGGTGACTGCAGTTTTTGGACGACCTTGACGGGGATCATCACTGAGCTTGACACGTCCACGTTGAAATTCAGCAAACCAGCTATAAATTGTGGTTGTGGATGGGGCTTCATCACCAAATGCAGAAATCATCCGGTCAACACACTGTTTCTGTGTTAAACCACTCCGAAAGTCATAATAAATCATTGCTCTTGAATTTTCTCGAGTCAATTCCATTTTCTCAACGACTAAACAAGTTTGACAAAACCTTGTGACAAGACCGAGAATCTTTTTTTAAAATAAATAAATGGTATTCGATTTTTAAAACCAAGGAGTTTTCAATTAAAAAGATTTTAATATGACAGAAACAGTGGAAATGCAAGCAACAGTGAAAAAAAGCTCTGGGGAGAATAGGATGCTAATAAACTACAAATATTTAAAAAGACTCATCGAGTCTATTACATTGCATCTTTTTCTCTGTCTCAGTATAGTATATTTATATCAGCGAGTTATCTCTTTTCCACGTTAAGTTGATTTATAAAGTATAATTTTAAGTCTAAGCTATTTTAACTACGGTTTCATGTCACCTAATGAAACTAGCATTGCCATATTGCAACAGTATGTCAAACTATAAAATTATTTAAAAAAATCCAATGTTGCAGAAATAAATCCAGACTAAGATAAAATTATTAATCTACCTAAAATCATTAAAATACTTTGTCTGTCTCGTACAATATTAATTTCGCTGTAAATCTGGCACAGTTACGTAAAAATTGTATAGTGTGATAATAATGTCCAAATTGGAATTTGGTTTCTATTGCATGATTATACCAAAACACAATTGCTTACTCTTGAAAAAAAATTAAGACCTCAAAATATTTTAGGTGACATTATGAAAAATATCACTAGTATTTCGAAAATTAGAAGGGCTAGCGAATTTTAACAACAATTATTTACTAATATAATTATTTTGGGTAGACAAAAAAACAACTCTTAAACTAATTGGTGTTCAATCCCTAGATTAATGATAGAACAAAGTACCTAGTGCAATTATTGCGAACGAATTTACAGCATAGCGATGAGCGTGTTGACGAGAATTTATATGGAATCGAGACACAGCGCCGTTTAGCTAGAAATATTACAACTCCATACAATTTCACGTAAACGCACTTCACTGTGAGTCGCGATATGTGCCAGCTAAAACTTGTACTAGGCACACTAGGTCTTTGCATTGAGAGGTTAAGCGACCTTTCCATTGGCCGAAATAGCCGATACAATACCTGAAATACAGCTCTTGAAATCAGTACTCAAATCGTTTCTGGATTCCGAAAACTTCTTCAAACTTTCATGAACTTTCGCTTCTTTATAATCAAAAGCAACTTTATTGCTTTTAGAAGTAATGTCCAAAAACGCGAGCAAATTCTCTGCTACTTCTACGGGCATTTTCGCACAGTTTGTGTCAACTAAAATTGTGACGTGCTTTCCTATTTCCGATTTTATTATTTGGGTGATAAAACTCTTTTCGTAATCGAAATCGGTTCGGTCGTCTGGAGATAGCTGTTTGAGTGACTCGATAGCAAGGAGCGTTAATGCGAGGATAGCTTCGTTCTGCATGAGAGTGTGTGTCGCCACTAGCATATTTACTAAGCTCGATATGCAGCCATCTGCCTGTAAAACAATATACCTTTTAGTGTGATCGTAAGAAAAATATCGCATTTATTTAGTTTTAATGGCACAATTTTGCAAGATTATAACTTGTGGCTACATAACTAATGCAGTGACGTCCGTCGTACCAATCATTTTCATTGAAACCTTTTTATTCTCCAAGATATTGCGGTTTATACATACGTGCATGGGCGTACGCAGGTTCTAGGCCATGGCAAATCCGATTTTCCTAAGAGCATAAAGCACTCGTAGCCCCGCTAACTCCGTGCTTTGTAAACGATCACTGCGTTAAGCAACTGTCGCTAAGGCTGGTTACGGATGGATATTTCCATTTACTAGCTTTTCCGTGAAGGCACGTTAAGCCGTTGGCCCCGTTTTCCAGTAACATGGCAGTCGTTAGCCAAGTTGAAGGTATTATTTAAAAAAATAAAAAGATCAACAGCAGGTATTCACAACCTGCGTCTGTCTATTTCAACACGGCAATGGGCTCACCATCTGGTAAGAAAATGCTTACCGTGAAATGTGGGCATATATTTTGCCGCAGCCACCGCATGGGGGATAAAGGCGTGACTGATGACTGTCTATTTGTTCCGGCTCTTCCGTATTTGAAACGGCTCAACCGATTTTAACGGGACTTTCACTGACAGGTGGATGTTATAAGGAGTACTTAACTAACTTACTTAAACTTATTTTATCCTCCTATTCTATTGTATCATTTAAAATAGGTATTTGTTTTTTTATAATTTTTTAATAATTAGCAGCTGCCCCCCCTCCCCCCTGGGTACGCCCATGCATACGCGGTTTTAAAGAGGGAAATAGGAGAAATGGCACAATTTTGCATAGAATTATAATGTTATTCTTAATACGAAAATGTTGAACAGCATATCTGGTGATTTTTCTCTTTGCCTTACTGAGTGCTCAGCTTGCTCGAAACTGTAGGTATACATATACTGGTCCTCCAAAGTGGATAACATATTACTTAGCTCGTCCCCGGTATGTACTACTGTGGCAGCAAGGTGGTACTGAGTACTTCTACAGTACCCACAGTTTATGTTGAGACTAAGAGTCCGGCGGAGTGGTCGTTCAAATTCAATTCGCGGAGAACGCCCCGCGCCACCGTCCCGTGCGAGTAAAACAGTAAGATAGCTGTTCGAAATTAGTAGAATTTGTGTTGTGTGCATTTGTGAATACCAAAAATGATGAATGAAACTTGATTATATTTTCATTTTCTTTAACACATTGTGTAACTAGGCCATATAAGCTGTTTCTAATAAAATTACATAATGATTAATTGCGTTTTTAATATAAAATAAATAGGTGGAAAATATCTCGTTAATGTCGAAAAATGTACGAGAAATAATCGCATATATTTTTAAGTAGGTAAATATTTTTAAGAAAAAATTTGAACCGAAACATAGATAAATACTTTCTTAATCCGAATAACAGTGTCTCAAATTGAAAATGATTTACGTTTGTATGGGAAATTAGTTGTTCGCCGGCTTCTTAAGATATTTAGTTTTCAAGCACCAGTAGCTCCCACCTGCACGACGTGCCCCCAGTGGCGCTGGTGGCGCAGCAGCTTGACGGCCCAGGCCAGCAGGCGCGGCGCCTCGCCGCCCGCGCCCAGGTGCTGCCCGCCCTGCCCCCAGCGCGCCACGCTCGCCAGCGCCGCCGCGTCCTGCGCCAGCTGCATCGCCACGCCCTCTGCACAACACACCACACACCTACGGGATCGACTCTACCTCACGGCATCCAACACACTTAATCATAAGACATATTGTCATGCCCTTATCCCCGAAAGCGTAAGCAGAGGCGTACTATACGCCCACATTTCACCGTATGCAATTTTGTCCCACGTAGCAGGTGGTGAGGCCATTGCCGTGTTAAATTGGACAGGCGCAGGTTGTGTCGACCTGCTGTTGAAATTATTCAAGCCGCCCATAAGGCCTTCAACTGGGTTTAACGACTGCAATGTTACTGGCAACCGGGACCAACGGCTTAACATGCCTTCCGACGCACGGAAACGCTTGCAAATGTAAAGTGGTTCTCCATCCGAGGACCAGCCATTGTGAAAGTTGCTTAACGCAGTGATCGTTTACAGAACACTGAGTCCGCGGGGCCACGAGTGCTTCGACAGCTTACTCCAATCCAAGTTATCTCTTCAGAGTTCATATCCGCATTTCTATTGTTCTCCCTGTTGTGGGACACGTCTTATTTCTATGAGGATAAACCAGGACTTTCTGTGATGAAGCTCGTTGCACGACGCGGACCGAAATCACATCGGTCACCGAAGTGATATACTATGGCGTGCCTTAAATACACATCCAATATACATTTTTTTTTTCAATATACTATTGGCTCACAATGTAAGTTAAATGCTTCCGTCAAATACACTCATGCGAGGCACGTTGCGCCGGTAAAGTTATAGGTAAAATACCATCTTTTGTAGAATATTCACGGCACGGCAAAATAAATAAGGTTTGAACCTTGTCCGTCTAGGAGCATGCGTATGGTGGCCAGAAGTTTGTACGCCACATGATGGTCTTGCACGTGGGGCAGCGCGGCCAGGAACGCAGGAGCCGCGCGGCCCGCAGCGGCGGCGGCACGCTTGTTGGGGCGCGCCACCAGCAAGTTGCGCAACGCCGCCAGTGTCGCGTGCTGCGTTCGAGTCGCGCTCGCTCCCGCCTTACACGCGCCTACCTCCTTCAGGCTCTCCTCGAGCTTGCTGTGGGCCTCAAAAATGTCTGCAAACATACGCAATATAATCAATCAAAAAGTAGGATATATTTCACATGATTACGTCTAATACTACCTTTGGGATTTATATGTTTCAGAATGTTGGGCCATTAAGAAGGTTGATGTAAGAAAAGTGCATGTAGCAGAAAAGAGAATTTTAATGTGGATGTGTGGTGTGAAATGTGTATATTAGAGTCAGTCTGAGAGTAGCACCAGTGATTGAAAAATGAGAGGGAACTGTCTGTCTTGGTATGGGCATGCTATTAGAAGGGATGAAGTCATGTTAGTAAAAGAACAATGAATAGAAATGTTGATGGATGGAGACCCAGAGGAAGGCCAAAGAAAAAATGGATGATTTGTGTAAGGAGTGAATGATCAAAAAATGAATAATAGGGATGAATGGGAGAAGAAGACATACTTTGCCGAACCCAAGTAAATTGGAACAAGGGCAAGAGGATGATGACTTCAAAAGTGAAAGTATAATTTGTCAAATCTGTCATATTTCTCATCTAAAAATTAATCATACTGCTCGATGGCCTAACAGGCTAGGAATTTAGAATGAATCAATTTAAGAAATAGAATGCATGTAACAAAACATTATATTACCAAGTAGTTTATCAAATATTTGATCCTGCATCATCTGTGTACAGTAATCATCCTGTCTTGCAAAGTTGCCAATAGCCAGCACGGCAGTAGTCTGAAGGTGATGGTTAGGGGAGTCCAGCCACTTCACCATGGTTAAATATACTTCACCAACACCATTGTTGTACAGAACATGCATTGCTTCATCTGGAGATGGAAATAAATGATATTGCTAAAAAAAATTTAAAAGAATACTTGTATACAATAGAATTTACCTATTTCAATATTTACCCCCAGTTAACACAATAGTAATTAGGTCACAGGCTTGTTTCATGAGTGCTTCCACCTCTGAATCGTCAGCATTCAGGTCTCCAGCATCATGTTTGTCCACTAATTGCTCTAGACGGGAACACACCAGCTGTACTCCACCCTCTTTGGCTAATAGATTCTTTACTGAATCTGAAAGTGATTAATAACCATAGCAGTTATGCAAGTTCGATCTCAACTACACTGTATCCTAAACTCTCAATGATTGAACAATTTGGCAAAATATTAAAAATAGATTTTGTCAAAATTAATAAAGAGAAAAACACTTGGATCGAACACCATCCCTTTTCTTTACAAAATAACATACAAAATAAAGTTATAATTTTACTTTAACTATTATCTGCTCATATAGAACATCAAACAAATAATGCCCATTCATAAAATAATAATTAAAAAAAACATGGAATATCTTCTACCTTGATGCAATTTCTTTGGTTCTACTCAACCAATTCTCATCATACATTGACAGGTTTAGAAAAGGCTCTCTATTAAACAGGTAAGTGAAAAATATAAAATTTCTCTCAATGTTGATTTCCATTGTACTCTTTTCTCATATCTATGTTTCTTTATAAAATATGTGTGTACATAACTTTTAAATAAAAATAACTATCACTATCATCTATCATATCACTATACTATCATATAAAAAATAATAATATATATAACATGCATGGTGACTTACCATGTTCAGCTTGTGCATGTAGGTGGTCTAAACAAAGTTCCGATACCTCTACATTTGTTGTTTCTCTCAACACTTTTAAGACTAATTTATTAACATTGTCTTCAAACACGAACTCAGGTGTATTATCATTTATCACACTTAATATGAGTACACAGGTTGATACAGTATCATCATCAAAATCTGGCTTTTCTAGTTCTTTAGACAATATTCTTTGTACAACAGGTATTAAATCTCCTTTCACTATTGAATCTGAGAACTTTAATCCACCAATAGCATAATTAAGTAAAGATTTTGACACAAGCATTTGAATTTCTGCCAATTCCTTATCTATACTGTTTACAAGTTGATTTTTTAGTATAGGTATACCACCAGACTCTAGAATTATATGTCTGGAACTATCACAGTCACAACACAGATTTCCAAGAGCTCTACAAGACTGTTTCAAAAGTTCTAGATTATCTGAAGTGATGTCTCTTCGTAATATGCTTAGTATAGGAATTATAATGGATTTATTGGCGTATGTTTCTCGTTTTTCTTCACATTTTACGAGTTCTGAGACGGCTTGAATACTTAACAGCATAATATCTTGGTCACTGCTGCTAATCAAAGCTTTCAAGCAAGACGATACATCATACTCATAATCTTTTCCAGTTTTGATAATTTCGTTTAATTTGGCCTTTAACTCACTTACGTTTGTTATGTTCTGAATAACTAAAGTCTCGAACGAAGTAGACTTTTTAGCAGAGCAGCCTTAAAATAAGTTTATTTGGTTAAACTTTAATTGAAATCACGAATGCCGATTTGGTAAGAAAAACTACTTACCTTCCATTTTAAAGGGTTATTGAATTAAAAGATGAAGAGCTGTAATGTAGCTAGTAATTACACTTTATATAACAACCGTTTTAATCGTTTTCATAGCTTAATTTTCTTAATTAAATTATTGGGAAATTACACAAAGTAGAAGCAATTTAATTGACAGATATGACAGTGACAACTTGATAGTTCTTTGTTTGTTGTTTTCGCCCATCTTGGGCAGGCAAAGGAAACTTGGTCCATACAACCTGGTCTTAAGTATTTATCATTATATATCAAGTCCTCAGTCCTAGCTCCTGAGCCTTGCCCCAATAAAGCAGTGGATCCCTTATTGCACTCTCTATGGAAATTTGGCACTAACACAAACAACACCGCTATTCATTGCAATATAGCACTTTCCTTCACTAATGCACTTTTCCGAACTCTTTATGTATAATATTCCACCATTATTAAACACAAAAACACGTATTTTACACTAGTTTTGGAAAATAAGATACGACAAACGTGCGTCATTGCTAATGTGCGCGCCAAAAGTAAGTGAAAACTTGAAAACCGACAGGAAATTTTTTAATATGGCATGGTTCTGATATTTGCTTAGATGGTGGCCATTTCATTCAGCGGCAAACCTTTTTTTTTCACACAGCGCCATCTAGCCCAAAGTAAGCTAATATTAGCTTGTGTTATGGCATCTAGATAACTGATAAACATACTTATATGTTTCTAAATACATACATATAATAGATAAATAACACCCAGACACAATAAACCATCGTGCTCATCACACAAAGTTTTATCCTGGGTGGGAATCGAACCCACGACCTCTTGCATAGCAGTCGGATGCACTCCCACCGCGCCACAGAGGCAGTCAAAAACTGAACCTGAGCCTGCTAGTGTAATAGACACCTTTTACTGGGAGCTATGTGGAACGGGTTAGTTTGAAGGACAATTTTAATATTTTTTTATTCCACTGAGGTGGCAGACAAGCATACGGCCCACCTCATGAAAAGTGGTCACCGTAGCCTATAGACGTTTGCAACACCAGAGGTGCAGCACTCGCGCTGCCGACCCTTTAAAAACCTTTTATAGGGTTCTTAAAAAGGGGTCCTTTTGAAGAACCCCATACTGTAGACAGGCAGGGAGCTCATTCCACAAACTAAGCGTACGCGAAATAAAGCCTCTATCGGATCTAACCGTATGTGAGCGCTCCGGACGCAAAGTGTGAGGGTGAACACCCTGTCTATGGCGAGCGGTGCGATGATAGAAGGTAGCCGTGGGCATCATGTCAAACAATTCCTCAGAGCACAGACCGTTGTACAAGCGATAGAACACACATAAGGAGGCGAAGTCCCTCCCATCACGAAGGAGCTCAACACCGCCTGCTAGTTGAGGATTTGATTTGATTGACAATTCTCAAAGCACGCCCTTCTACCGAGTCAAAAGGTCGAAGCTGGTATTCAGGTGCACCAGCCCAGAGGTGACAGCAGTACTCCATGTGTGCCTAGACTTGCGGCTAATAGAGGAGCAGTGTTTGCTCCGCAGTAAAGTACTGCCGCGTCCTGTTGAGCACGCCGAGCTTTTTGGACGCCAGTTTCGCCTTGTCCTCCAAATGGCTACGGTATTGGACGTCACTAGAAATCTCAACACCAAGGATCCCAATACTAGTAGAGATGGAGAGAGGTGTGCCCTAAAATTGTGGCGCTACAGTAAATGGGGCTTTTTGACAATGACATTGACATGTTGCTACTGTTATTGTATTTCATTTTTCATTTATGTTATTTATTTTAATAAATAATGATCAAGACATCTATTTCAACTCGCACGTCAAATAAGTACATTTACGCAACGTTAGATGCGTGCGCCTCAAGCAAAAGCAAGCACTAAGGACTAAGGGTGTATTGGTGAAAGGCATCCCAAGCGGCCAAAGTCGCGGGCGTCTGCTAATCTATATTCGAATAAAAAGAATGACTTAAATTCATTATACTTATTTTAAAAATTCTCATTCAATAGGTACTTCAAAAAATTGCATAAACACTATTTTAAACTAATAAACTAATTTCCTTTTAACTTTGGTCACGAAACTGTTTTTCTTTTACGATAAAGCGAAAACACTCCAAATGTCATTCTAGTCTATTTAGAAAAAAATGTAAGTAACTCTTCTACATCTGTGGTAAAGAGTTGGCACGTTAATACTGCGTTTACTCTCTCGCGCGAACCACGAGAAGAGCCGCGAGTGTAAACGCATTGCAAACTTAGACGAAGTCCGAAGTACCAAAATAATTAAAGAGAATATAATTATAAGCCTATATTAGGTACTAGATGACCCCCACAGCTTCGCCCGTGGAATATTTCGGCCTCCCGTCGCACCTATTTAATCCCGTCGCTTATAAATTCTACAATAATGCATTAAAATTTGACCGATTTGTCAACATTTATGACTACTGCTCCGCTCTCCAGGGATGAAGCGTGATGATATAGCCTTTAGCCGTCCTCAATAAATGGGCTATCTAAAACAAAAATAATTTTTCAAATCTGACCAGTAGTTCCTGAGATTATCGCGTTCAACCAAACAAACAAACTCTTCAGCTTTATAATATTAGTATAGATAGATATGGTATGACAGAATTTCTAACACCGTCAGTTTCTTTATTTTGTATAAAGTTTATACTCTCTCGGACTGCAAATTTTTTCTTTACATCGTCGCCTCAAATTTTTTACTCACGCTGGGTTGGATTCTGAAATTTAGTTGTTTTGTAATAAGTCGTAACTTAAGAACCTTTTATACGCTACAAGTCTGAAGAAAAAATTTTATTTTTTTAAGGGCGGCAGCGTGAATGCCGCACCTCTGGTGTTAAACGTTCTAAGGCTACGGTCACTACTTTCCATCAGGTGGGCCGTATGCTTGTCTGTCAACTCATTGGTATAAACAAATATAGGTTTACTTACAGGTGCATTAAACTTTGAACTGAAAAACTTAATCGGGGACTTTCAAAAACAGTTTTAATTAAAATATTTAACAGTAGATGTGATCATATGTTTTGGGTTCTCAATTTCCGCGCCCCGTTGACAATTTGCGCACATTGGGATCGTTTGGAAAGCTAGAATGAAAAAAAAAAACAGATCGTTGTATAAACGTATTTACTATAGGTAGTTGTCGCCCAGTGGTTAAAATTCGAATAAAACTAAAACACATACAAATGTTTATTTAAATAATACTACGCATCTACGGCAAATACAAAAATATATTTCGGAAAAATGATTCATAAATCCACCAGATTCTAATACATTTCTACTACTTAGGTGCCATTTCCAAGAATGGAATTTTCAATTTTCACCATCAGTTTCCCCTATTATAAATAAATAAATATTGTGGGACACTTTTCACACAGCGCTATCTAGCCCAAAGTAAGCTAATATTAGCTTGTGTTATGGGATCTAGATAACCGATAAACATACTTATATATTTCTAAATACATCCATATTATAGATAAATAACACCCAGACAGAGAATAAACCATCGTGCTCATCACACAAAGTTTTATCCTGGGTGGGAATCGAACCCACGACCTCTTGCGTAGCAGTCGGATGCACTCCCACCGCGCCACAGAGGCAGTCAATGATTATGATTTATTATGATGGGTAAGTTAGTACGCAAAGCAAATAAGAACTGTTTTATCACTATAATATGTGTCATTAAACTGTATTTTAAAAACTTAACACATTCAAACCATTACTCATGAGTTTTATAATAAGGTATATATTATTCATAACTAGTTGACGCCCGCGGCTTTGCCCGCGTAGAGAAGTTTTCCCGTTCCCGTTTCCCACAGGAACTTGTTCCCGGGATAAAAAGTAGCCTATGTCCGTCTCCTGGCTCTAAGCTACCTCCCCAACAATTTTCAGCCAAATCGGTACAGCCGTTGTTGAGTTATAAATAGTGTAACTAACACGACTTTCTTTTATATTATATAGATAGATTTGTATGATTTTCTTAGAATATAGGAAAATAATGACGTTAATGTGGCACTTACGTGTGAAAGGTTATTGTTTTCTTCTTTCGGCTCTCTACAGTTATTATAGCCTATAATAGTGCAATGAACCATGTTGACATCGCGTAACTCCTCTATTGACTTCAGGAAAATATTGTTTAGGAACATTTAATCACAGTTTTATTGATTAATTTTATAAGAATCGAGAAACGTCGCAACTGTTGGGCACTAACAATTTGTGGCAAACAAATAAAGCTATACTGAAAAAGGGATATAGCATATTATGTCCGTCTTATTCACTATTTGGTGTGCGAGTATTAGTGTATATTAGCACAGATAAATAATATAATTCTTATATATTAGTATTAGTGTATCACTCTTTCACTCTGAGGGCATTACAATCATATCATATCAATCTGACACTGCTTATTGAATTCTGAAGACACCTTAGGAAGAGACCGTGACCGAAATCTGAAGGTTCTGGACTACCTGGAGGTAGAACTATTATGGTGGATGCATTAACACTTCTTAGCCAAACTTTTTGACTGCCTCTGTGGCGCGGTGGGAGTGCATCCGACTGCTACGCAAGAGGTCGTGGGTTCGATTCCCACTCAGGATAAAATTTGTGTGATGAGCACGATGGATTATTCTGTGTCTGGGTGTTATTTATCTATAATATGTATGTATTTAGAAATATATAAGTATGTTTATCTAGATCCCATAACACAAGCTAATATTAGATTACTTTGGGCTAGATGGCGCTGTGTGAAAAGTGTCCCACAATATTTATTTATTAAAACTGCTTCTGTGGCGCGGTGGGAGTGCATCCGACTGCTACGCAAGAGGTCGTGGGTTCGATTCCCACCCAGGATAAAACTTTGTGTGATGAGCACGATGGTTTATTCTGTGTCTGGGTGTTATTTATCTATAATATGTATGTATTTAGAAATATAAGTATGTTTATCAGTTATCTGGTTACCATAGTACAAGCTCTGCTTAGTGTGGAATCAGATGGCGTTGTGTGAGTTGTCCCAACAATATTCATATTTATACAATATAATTTTTCATGAGTGGCTATGGTTGTGTGAGGCCGCTTTCTCTCTACTTGTTGCTTTAATCTCATCAGTTGATTGCAGTAGAGTTAAGAATCAATGGTTCTGCCTGGCCGTAACTGCTCATAATGAATAATGCGATTCCAAGCCAGCATCACCTTGTTGCGAGTTAACCTGGTTTCGTCCCATTCTGTGAAGCCTGACCGGCCTTTGTCCACGACTTTGTTGGCATGTTCTTGTCGTAAGTGATCCACTTTTCATTACCAGTTAGAGTTAGTTTTTATTACAAGTTCGAAAAGACCTTTCGCCAACCTAAAACTTAGGATTATATGTGTATGCACCTTTAGATTTAATTAAGAAATTTCCAATTGAATGTCATGATTGTTTTATATGACCTTGTCGGTTCATTTTATAACTTACCATATGGTGGAAAACCGTAGGCGGTACCCATAAAAAGTCTCATAAAATACCACTGGGCATATACATTAAATAACACAACAGCCTTGTAATATTTAACAATGAGTTCATGTTTTTGTCGTAAATAAAATACCCAAGCCTCATTACACAAAGAATGTTTATAATGAGGCTAGCTATTATATATCTATTAACCGGGCTCCCGTGCATTATAAGTTTAGTTGGTGCTAAAGAAACGTATCTTTACGAAAAACAGAATTTCTTTGGCATGGGTAGACGCCTTATGTAAGTACATTATAATATAATTGTAATGTCATCAGCTGGAGCTGTAGTTAGTGTCGATGAACATTATGTAGTGCACGCAAGTCGGTGTTAGAAACACTCCGGTATCTCTAGCAGCTTTTATTTTCAGGATTGCTCTGACTAACGGCAGACATAATGGAGCATAGGTTAGAATTTAGTGGAATCAATGCTACAAGAGAAGAATAAGGCGTTTCTTTTCAGAAAATACTTACCATAGTTGAGTTTAAATGTTTAATATATTTTACTTAAGGTACCATTTTCAGCCCAAAACCAATACGAGTTGCAATTGATATTAAATCGGACGGGCATCCTGGAACATTGCCTACTAGTGTGTATCCTGCTAATATGTTAGTGCCTTCGAGATCACTATACCAAGGCACAAGAAATACTAACGACAGAAGAGTCTTCAGAAGAAGATTTGAGTATGAAGCAAAGAACAAAGGGCATCACGTCCTTTGTGAAGGGGTGTTTGACTGCGATGTGAGTAATGATTACTTATGTCTAAAGCTTATTTTCATGTTAGTTTTATTATCATTGAAGCGCTCGTGACCCCGCAGACGTAGCGTTCTGTAAACGATCACTGCGTTAAGAAATTTTCACTATGGCTGGTCCTCGGATAGGTGACCACTTTGTGGCATTTATATTTGCGAGCGTTTCCGTGCTTCGGAAGGCACGTTAAGCCGTTGGTCCCGGTTGTCAGTAAAATGGCAGTCGTTAAGCCTGGTTGAAGGCCTCATGGGCGGCTTGAAAAATTTCTACAGTAGGTAGCCACAACCTGCGTCTGTCTATTTCAACACGGCAATGGGCTCACCACCTAGTACGTGGGACAGGAATCCACACGGTGAAAAGTGGGCATATAATATTGGACTGCCTCTGTGGCGCGGTGGGAGTGCATCCGACTGCTACGCAAGAGGTCGTGGGTTCGATTCCCACCCAGGATAAAACTTTGTGTGATGAGCACGATGGTTTATTCTGTGTCTGGGTGTTATTTATCTATAATATGTATGTATTTAGAAATATATAAGTATGTTTATCAGTTATCTAGATCCCATAACACAAGCTAATATTAGCTTACTTTGGGCTAGATGGCGCTGTGTGAAAAGTGTCCCACAATATTTATTTATTTATATTTAATATGCCTCTGCCACCCCTTCGGGAATAAGGCGTGATGGATATTTATTTATTTATTTTATTTTTATCATTTTAGATTTTAAAATTATGATACCTATTAAAAGTACGACCACAGAAAGGAGCATCTTTCAGAAAGCTGTTTCCCAATCCCGTCTAAAATCTAATGGACAACTGGTGTATAAGGTGCTTTTAAACAAAGATAGTTATTACAATACCTAGTTTATGCGCTGAGCTGTGTGTGGCTTTTTCAGAATGATAGGCTACGATCACTTGAATGAATATTACCAGTCTAGGAGTTTATACCAATTCTCAAAGTGATCTGAGAGAGTATAAATAATTCCTTTATCATTGTTTTTTAGTTAACACATCTAGCAGTGGAGTCTACAGAAGCGATTCCCGTGATACTGCGGGGTGGTGCAGGGCATAGGTATTTTACCGTAATTGTGAAAGCTAAACCTGGTAGAGAGCTCAAAGGCCAGGTTCGTGCCTACTGCAGACAAGAAGATGTAGATGACAATCGTAAAAGACTTCGTTCAAATAAACATTTTCAATTTAAGGAAGTAAAAAGTGATTCAAATGGATTTTGAATTAGTAATGTGCCAGCAGCAATCAAAACTATTTACAGGCTGTTGCATAGTTCTATTGTGAAGACAAGAGACAAATGATAAAAACATTTCTGTGTTTGTGTGTGTGATTTCCTATTATGCATTTTTTACAATAGAAATTAGTTGAGGAGTTGAGGATACTTATCAGAATATGATACTACCCACCACTCACTATGGAAGTTTGAGGTATCTACAGATATTAATTAGAACGAGGTCGACGAACCGGCGCTAGATAAATATAATGTTGTTAGCTGTTTGATAGTGTGTTTTATCAGTTAGTATGCTAAATGGAACCCCCAAGCTAAGGACAGAAATATCTACATTCGATATGTCATATTATTCAATATATGATTGTTCGAACACTTTAGGGCTAATGTGTAAGAAATGTATGTACAGAAAAACTTATATGATCTAACATTACGTAAGCGTGGTTTTTTCATTTTATGACGGTAATAAAATTTAGTCAAAGCAAAAGAGCAATAATGTTTTATATATTTTCATTACATCGTTGAATGAAGAACGTTAATTTGTTTTTAAATTTATGTTACGATACTTTCTTATAACTCCAAGGTGCAAATATCAAAGGCAGCATTTGTGTGAGCCTACAAAACTCGAGAGCAATTGTCTGTTGGTTCATTGTCGACATCATGTAAAATGGGATGTTGATTGATGGGTAGGTGTTGGGAACCTTGCTGTCTCACAGAGGACAATGTAAAGGGCAATATCATTGGAGGGTTCGCGATTGAATCCCTATCGACAAATTAAAAGAACCAGATTCAAGTAACTAACCTAGACCAAGAATAACCCGTATCAGTGGCATCATCGAGTGGCAGTGAGCAGGGCACATTACTGAAAAAATTGACAACAATTTGTCTAAAAGGTTCTCGAGTGTCAACCGTGTACCGGAATACGCTGCGTTAGTCCGAAACCCTAGAATACGCTTATCGTTGTCAACGACATGAAATCTTCCCCGTTATATTTCGAACGCAGAGATTTAGAAAAAACTAACATCTTCACGCAGCACGTATCCCTAACGGGAACGGTTTTTGTTACTTATAAATGAAAATTAAATCCTCATTAATGCTCCGGACTGATACTGCCTAAAACCATATGATGCCCTTTCGTCTGCCTATGGTGGGGAGCCCCGTGATCCCTCAGAAAAATAAGGAAATCTAGGTAGCAAGATAGAGTATTACTGAAACACGTATTTTGTTTTAGCTTTTTTAGTGTTGAGAGTTAGGATAAGTAGATGAACATAAAAACTAAACTTAATGTTCCAAAAACCAAATTTTAACGTAGATGAGTCTATACGGCAAGCAGTTAATGTTCTATTAAACCGTTCACCGAGAATCAACAATTGGCAATACAATTAGTTTAGTGACGGTTCAAGGCTAAGCCCTAGCAATAACTCGAAACCAATTCGTATTGTATTTTTAAACTATCGTGGTCATCTTTCTTCTTTAAGTATAAAAGGTGAAACTGACTGACTTATCGCTCAACGCACAACCGAAAGTGCTGGGTCCCTTAAATTTTACGCAAATATTCCTTAAGTGACGTAGGTGTGCATAAGAAAGGATTTCTGAAAATGCCGTCCGTAAGGGGGTGAAAGGGATTGCAAAATCTTCGCCACGCGGGGGAAGCTACGGGCATTATCTAGTACTTTATAATATAGGTACTACTTTGGACCGCGAAATAATCAACGACGGTGTAAGTTAGTAAATGATATCGCGTGAGGTCCTGAGTAGTAGGTAGAATAGAAACTATTTAAATTTCGTCAACAACAATTGTCTAATGATTTAGCCAAAACCACGCCAAAACGTTTAAATACCTCGCCAATAAATATCTGCTGGCTGTATTAATTTAATTGAACTGAAACCCATAAATTGTGCTCAATTTATTTTAGAGTGGCATAGTGGGTAGTTTGTGTTTCTCTTGCTATCAATCTAAAAACGTAACACTAATAGAGATGCGTAAAAAGAGGGAAATAAACACTAAAGTATCAAGATTGAGTAGCGATGATTGGGAGTAGTAATCGTTAACGGTTGAGTTTATTACAGTTGAATTCATCTAATAACGCTCAAAGTAGACGAGGGTATTTTAGAAACACATAACAGATTAAAGCGACACTGTCGTGTTGGTGTTGACTGTTGACCCAAGCTGTGATATAGGTACATACTGATTGCAAATGAAAGTGTTGCGATGAACCTTGGAATTCTTCGCAACATGGGTTTCTTTGGGTGAAGCGTTATTAATGAATATAATATTTATGGCTGTGATAGCGGTATTCAATCTTTAGATGTCGCTATGTCTTGCCCTCGTGGTCCCTAGCTGTTGAGTCGCAGTTGCAGACTGTATGAAAAAAATACAAATAACTGAAGTGCGAGTAGTCCATAACCTGACTGGGAAGGGGAGTGGAAATCCTTCTCTCAAGATACGAATTCAAGCTACCTACATAGGGTGCTGGGACCACACTGCGTCCTCCTGCGGTAATATCAGACTTGTTGTTTTGTTGTCTATGACGCGTTTCATTTGACTGGTGTTGCCATCTATAGTCGCATAGTAGTTTATGTGTTGTCTTATGATGATGAAATCATTAGGTACCTAAAAATTATGTCTAAGTTGTTTGGAAAATCGCCCACTGATGAGCTCAGTAGCTGTCTCAGAGACATGTTTGCTGAAGTTCTGCAATCGTATTCTGTAAGAACTTTAAATTTCTCGACAGCCGAAATTGTAGTAAGGTTTTGAATTCAAATTTTGTTTTATAAGAGACAATGAATAAATTAGAATTAATTGAAAGGTCTTAAACAGCCTATGTGATATAAGTGATTTTCTAAACTTTAGTTAATGTAGACCGACTGGAGCAAGGTTGCTATTACCTCCATATCACGTTGTCACTCGAAACTATCATCAGTGAGTGCCTATTGTCGGCTAAATTTAAAAAACGCAGCGCACCAAGCATTACATCGTAAACAATTAATAGAATTTAGTTCCTACAGGATAGAAGCGGTTTCAACTAACAAGTATTATATACAGCATGTTGTAAACAAAGATAATTTCGATTGGGGCATTAAATCTTTTAGAACGTTCGCATTTTAATATACAGTTTTCGCCAGACCATTTTATGACAGTTCTTTGATAGCATAGCATAAAGTTCGATTGCATCCAACAATTTCGGACTTTGATTAACTGCAGGGGGTAGCATTATTAAAGGCAACTGCACTCTGTACTACCAAAGCTTTAGTGAAAAATGAATACATAGTTAGATGTTTGTAACTCAACCACAAAGGATGGCCTTCTTGGGCTGTGTAGTGTAGTATAGGTATTACCTACAGTGTGTGAAAGTGGGTTTTCATTATTTATACTGTATAACATCAATAATAAAATAGCATAAAAATATTTTAGGCACAACAATAGTAGGTAAGGTACTGTGTCATATTGATTTTCGTCCATATGACACCCAATCGTCCATATGAAAACACAATACCCAAATATCGATACGACCCTCGCTCACCGTGATAGGTTTAGTTTGAATTTATTATGTGAGGTTAGTTATAATAATTTAAAGACGGCAAATACCCCGTGATATCTCTATGACCTCGTAACTCATAAACAGCTTTATTAAAAATAATCATATATTTAGATACTCATGTAGAATAATCAAATGGGCTGTGTGTCCAAACTATATTATGATAATTTTGTCATACATTAAAATATTGAGTAAAGTCTAAAATTCCCCAAGAGCTAGCGTACCCAGTCTTAAAATACACCCGTAAAAATGAACACTCCACAACATCCTGTGAACATCAATGATTCTTAAACTTATTAGAAGGCAGTAGAACAGTGTCGTTTCATTGGCAATATTAAGCAGTTCGGTGAAATACCCTCGTGTATTTTGTTTGTAAATATAATTTAATTTTAAAGTTTTATCAGTCTCATGATGTCTAAAAGTGCAAGTGCAATGTATCTGTGTGGGATTTCGGGTTTTTTTCGGAGAAGGAGGCCGAATATTGAACGGGTATGTGCCTATTTTGAGAGATATAATATTAAGATGATACAGATTGTTTGTTTGAAACTGCAAAATGAAATGTGTAACTAATTTTTGAGTTTATTTCATTGTAAAAAGAGTAGGGATTTAAAACCTAATCAGTCCTTTAAAAAAAGGTGAAAGAATGAAATATTAATATTATTTAGCTAAATTTCTTATTATAGGTACTGAAGATTTTGATTGTTGAAACAATGACAATATCATGAAGTGATACTGTAAGTGAGCACTGTCTACGGATTGCAATCTTGTCTAGATAGGTACAGCTTAATTGTTGAAAACCAAAAACTATTTTAGAAACCTACGTCACTTATGTGTAAGTTTTAAATATCAATTAGGTACATATCGATAATTTTTTAAAGGAATTATTTTACTCGTAAATTTTGAACAAAGTGGAAAAAGACAATTCGATTCGAGACAGGGATTGAACCTGTGACCTTTGCCTAACCAGGGCAATGTTCTAGCCACCTGAACTACCCGAACCGTATCGAATCAAGTTGAAATTCTCCACCATATTTTTAATCGTCATTTTAAGAGTATAACCAGAGCCATCTATCGAGCCAATGAATACCTCTATACCAATGAACAGTGTTACAACCATTTTTAAACATTGATGCAATGGACTCCGCTCAGTATATTGATAAATTTTTAAAGCAATTATTTTGCTAAATATCTCATAAATTTTTAATAAAGTGGAAAAAGACAATTTGATTCGAGACAGGGATTGAACCTGTGACCTTAGTCTAACCAGGGCAATGTTCTATCCACCTGAACTACCCGAACCGTATCGAATCAAGTTGAAATACTCCACCATATTTTTAATCGTCATTTTAAGAGTATGACCAGAGCCATCTATCGGGCTAATGAACAACTCTATACCAATGAACAGTGTTACAACCATTTTTAAACATTGATGCAATGGATTCCACTCAGTATATTGATAAATTTTTAAAGCAATTATTTTGCTAAACATCTCATAAATTTTTAATAAAGTGGAAAAAGACAATACGCCCAAGAATAGGATTGTCTTTGGATTGTGCTAATTTGTAATACGATTGGGTTTGATATATATGAGCCAGAAGAAAGTTGAAGCGCTCGTCGCCCGCTGACTCAGTGTTCTGTAAACGATCACTGCGTTAAGCAGCTTTCGCAAGGGCTGGTGACGAATGGGTGACCACTTTGTGGCATTTTTGCGAGCGTTTTCGTGCTTCGGAAAACGTTAAGCCGTTGGTCCCGGTTGCCAGTGGCATGGCATTCGTTACGCCAAGTTGAAGGCCATATAGGAGGCTTCAAAAAATTTAACATCTGGTAGCCACAACCTGCGTCTGTCTCTTTCAACACGGCAATGGGCTTACCATCTATTACGCGGGTCAGTTATAAGGTACCTGTGGGTATTAAGGCCTGTCGGGCAATAAGGCCTAAGTAACAAAAAATGTACGAAATACAGTAATTGATGATCAAGGTATACGCTCTGAGTTTGTGTGAGTGTAACACAAACTCAGAGCGAATACAAGTCGCTGCGAAGTGGTGGATGAACGCTTGCACGTGTCCCCCCGCAATTGTCGTCGAAATCATTCAGCGGTACGGTTACGCGGCACGAATTATAAAAAATAGCTCCAGTAAAACGTAAGTTATTTTGAAAATATCATATTTACAAATCTATAGTATTGACTGTCCGTTTATTAATTAATGTATGCTTGTCCCTAGGTTACCGCATTAAAGGACTTGTAGTTGTAATTGTTTTTTTTTGTGACCACGTGGTTGGCGGGTATTAAGGCCTATAAAATTTTACTCTAGGCCTTATTACACTCCTATTTATTTAACTGCTATAAGTATAAGACTAGCTTTCCCGCCCGGCTTCGCCCGTGACATTATTCGAACCTCGTGGCACCCATTTAATCCCGTCGTTTATTAATTTCACACGGCATCGCCAGTGTAAAGAAGTTTTTCCCTTCCCGTTTCCCACAGGAACTTGTTCCCGGGACAAAAAGTAGCCCATGTCCGTCTCCTGACTCTATGCTACTTCCCCACCAATTTTTAGCCAAATCGGTACACCCGTTGTTGAGTTATAAATAGTGTAACTAACACGACTTTCTTTTATATAAATATATAGATATAGATTACTTATTAATTCCTACGTATGAGTTCATGTGATGAAATAAACCGAAACTTTGATGATCGAATTTGGAAAAACGAAATTGGAATAACATTTGTATACAATTGATCATTATTTTCATACATATTAAAGGAGTTAATAAATTTCAATTAAATTGAGAAAGGGCTTTACCAAGGTTCTTTGCACAATAATTTATCAGAATGGCAGATCGCGAATATAAAAATTGCTACTTTTCCAAATAAACTAATAAAACAAGAAGGAAATCAAATTCTCTTGCCAACACTCTGATTTACGATAACGATCTCTGAATGTAGGACTAGATAGGTTTATTATTCTTGTTTCAAGCGTAGCGCAGCTGTGACTATGAATAGGGTACATACATACATACATACTTTCTTTTGTCAATGTCAAGAATCACTTAATTAGTGGTATTTACTCGTAGTCTTAATTTTGTGCAAAAAAAAAAAGAATTCCCGGATTATACCAAAATGAATTGCGAACGATATTTTTGGTGGAGCAACATAGGTATAGAACATACTATATTTCGAGCCAGGACACGAACTTCACAAGTGGTGCCCCTCAATCCACCGTGTAAAACTCACAAATATAATAATGAATGTATTATAATGTCTAAGGCATCTAAAAATGAACTCTTCAAACTTTGTAAGGTTACGTAGTTTTGATAAGAAAGATGACATTAAATAAAAGGATAAACGTCGCGTCGCAGTTGTAAGAATACATTAGGTACCTATCCGAAATTCCGTTTAAAACATCTTGCAAATTTTCATTACTAGGTACTGCCCTTCGCGCGCCTCGTGACCGGTGGCTAATACCTATTTATGACTAAACTAAATTAACTAAACTCATCTCACGCTGCTGTATGATTTTTGGGGAGGACAAATATCACTATACATATTATAAAACAAAGTCGTTTTTCGCTGTCTGTCCCTATGTATGCTTAGATCTTTAAAACTACGCAACGAATTTCGATGCAGTTTTTTTAAATAGATAGAGTGATTCTTATAGAAGGTTTTTATGTATATTTTGTCAAGTTTTTGTATACATTAACTTAATTATAACGATATATGTCGGCGGTGTCGGAAAAAATATGCCGTCTGGGAGCTTTTAACGAAAACGCTGCCTAAACCCTTTAAGATATAACTAAATAATGTATTGTGAAATTGTGTATCTAATATAGGTCTACAAAAAAGTCAGCGACGGTATATGTCTATCTCTTAAGGATACCGTACTATATCCATTTTAATACTTTAATAAAACAGCAATAATAAAGCGGTAATTTAAAGGCTATTTACACAAATACTTTATTAATCCTTATCATTTTTAATATGTTAGTCGGTTTCAGCATTTTATGAAGATTATTTTGGCCCTTTACACTTTGCAAATTAAATAAATATCTTAGGCGATATGGCAATATCAAAAAAATGCGCAAAGAAATTAATTTCGTATACCAAAAATTCGACCGGGCCGTGCGGGCATGGGCGTATATGTACTTGAGAGCGGAGAAGTAATCAAGTAATTTGGAAAATGTTCATACATTATCGTAAAATTAATAAACGACGGGATTAAATGGGTGCCACGGGGTTCGAAGTATGTCACGGGCGAAGCCGGGCGGGTCAGCTAGTATTATTTATAATTTACAAAAAGTGCCGAAAATTTTGAATATTCTGATCCATCCACAAGTTGGCACGTCGTTATTCAAATTGTATTAAATTTGTTTTTTTTTTTTCATTTTATCATTTTTTATATATTATAAGTTAAGGCCCAGGGATTTTGTTACAAAGCCCGCACAGGACCTTTTTCAAGGGATCCGATATTCCAGGATTCTCTAAACCCAACGAACTAAAGAAACAACCCATCTTACCTCCGTGGGTGAAGCCTAAGTGGATTTATATTTTACTTTAATAATAGAAAGCTCCGTAAGTATCTTAACTTGCTTCAACAGGGGATGATGTATGAAATTTTGACAATACATATAGTCAACCTTTTTTCCCCAACAGAGACATACATCTATACACTATACACCTACATTTCAGTGGTGAGCCTATTGATTGCCCTATTTAAAAGTAGTTATAGGCCAGGTTGCTGCTTTGAAATTGTTCTAAAGGCCTTCAACATGGTAGGTAATGATATTAGAAGGCAGGACCAACGGTTAAGCGTGCTATTCGAAGCACAGAGACGCTCGTAAATGTAAAATCTTTTAATTCTTATATATGTCACCCACAGTAGCGTAAGAGATGCTTTATCAATGATCATTTACAGAACGCAGTATATATATTTTAGTAAGTATTATAGTTATTTTAGAAATATTACATCCATATTGTCACGCCTGTTTCCCATCGGGTAGCCAGAGACTATGACTTTCCACTTGCTACGATCCTTGCGAAAAACTTTCGCAGCTTCTTTTGTGTTCATAAATCATAAGTGGGCATATAATTTGCCTCTGCCACCCCTTCGGGGATAAGGCGTGATGGATATTTATTTTTATTTTATTTTATAAGTGTTTTAGTACACGCTCGCAGGTTTAGGGTACTTTTGCCTGGACTTTTTCTTAGAAGCTTCTTCGATTTGATCTACATGTGTTACGTAGAGGTCGACCTATGCCAGTTTGCCTATTTATTATCGCCCGTTCGCATTCTTAGAAATGTTGACTATAATATACCTATATCACAATCTTGCTTCGCAAAGGAGTCACTTTTCTTTAATATTCTAATTTATATTTTGATTAAATTCGATGCCTATCGTCCAGTGTATTGGATGGAACCCACACTAACTTGGGACTTTATCGTTGTCGTATCGATTGTTCGAATGCGGTGTATCTTTTCTGATCTTTGTCATTGCTATAGACTACGGTTTACAGCAGTCATTATTTTAATGTTCGTAATAGATCGTCCATTATGTTAAATGGTTCTGTGTTTAGATAACGACATTTTTAAATAACAGAAACACAAAGCTTGTCGATGTCAACAAACTGTGGTGGCGGCACTGCGGTAGACAGAGCCACGAGTTTGTAAGTGTGCCAAATTCTTTTTCATCCGTGTTATTTATATAAAATTGTAATTTTTGTAGGAATTCTTATCTATAGTATTGTGTGAAGAAATAAAATATTAGTGTTTAGATTTTAATCTATACCAGATTCCTATTGTAAGGGTCAGATTTAATATGTTTAACGCATACAGTAACATGTGAGCGTATAATATGCCTTTTTATGCCTTCGGGGATAAAAGTAATTACAGAGTATTAAGTATTTTAATAAGGGATTAATATTATGCAATAGGTACCTACGTTCTCGTGATATTTGGAGTCACACTACAAAACTATTTTTTTATTTATAAGATTTAAATCTATGAGAAAAAGATCTTGAGTTTCAATCGCAAGTCAGAACAATTTTTTTTTCACTTCTCATGCTCTGAAAATTTGCTTATCTTCGACATTACTATCAGCCCTCGTTCGATTTTGTGTACTGCACCTATATCCTACACAAATAGCACTTTCCTCGCAATCGAAGTGAAAAGCAGAGTTTATAACTCGTCCGCAAAACCATTTTATCCTCGACATTAGCGTCGGATAAAAAAGGTTGTAAAATCTACTATTGTGATTTGGTGTTTCTATGCAGAAAATATATATTAGAAATTAAATATGTATAAATATGTTGTTTAAATATGTTGTATAAATATGTTGTTTAAATATGTTGAATAAATATGTTGTATAAATATGTTGTATAAATATGTTGTATAAATATCTTCATGAGTTGTCTAAATACCGTAGACTAGTGCTTAATTTCGACTAGGTGACGTTGTGTGAAAATGATCCAAATATATTTATACCTATCTATCTACGTTTAATTCTCAATACTACTATTTTAATACATCGTAAAGTCTATCGTAATCCACTGCTGGACGTAGGCCTCTCCTAATCGGGCATCCAGTCCCGGGTCCATCCATTTGGACCCCTCTGCAACGAGTTTGTCGAGTAGCGGTCTCCACTTCAGAACTCGTCTGCTTGATTTACAAGCGGACTACCGAACCTTGTAAAAACTCTTTAAGGGCCATTTTATAAACTTTGTACTGTAGTCACTAGTGGATACTGTAGCAGAGAGACTATTCCACAATTTAAGTGCACACAGAAGGAAGTTCTTTTCTAATTTTATCATATGTAACATGGCGATAGATGTAACGATACAGAGTAGCAGCCTTGAATATTTTCATTAGTAAAGTTGTTTACAAGCAAAGACGGCTTGCTTGCTCAGTAATTTAACATTTTTGTTAAGGATTTTACATTGTAGTCAATGTTGAGATCGGTGAGTGTATGTGGCATTGCCACTGATTAGAGATTCCACCACTCACTATCATAGAATAAGTTGACCTGTTTTGATCAAGTGGATTTTGAGCTTGACTATAACGGTATTGTTATTAAAGGGGGTTTATAAAAAGGTGAAAACCTAGTTTTAGTAGTCAAAACGTAAAATTCTACAAAAAAAAAATATAAGCTGATATTTTTTTCTTCAAGTAGGTTCAGCCGGAAACGTAATATATTTTTAAAACGGAATAATTTTAAAAGCAGGTACCTAATCACAACCTGCCCCTGTTCATTTCAACACGGCAATAAGCTTACCACCACTATTACGTGATACAAAATAAAACTGGTTAATATTGTCTTAATTAATGTTCGGAGAAAAAGTGTAACTATATGAATGTACAAAATACAAAACTATTCCCCAAAATATTAGTGAAAAAAAAAATACAATAAATGTCGTCACCCCGCAAGCCCGTCTCCCGCGCAAGTCTAAGCTTCGTCTGATCCAATTTTAAATGTCAGATAGATAATTGTGTAATATTTTGGCGACGGATCAACACGAGCATGTCTCGCTGAAGCTTAAACACTTCGCTGAAGCCCAGTCAGTTTCAGAACTCGATTAGTCACCGGCGTGCGCGATTCAACTGCCCAACCGCGCGTACCGAACGCCGGTCAAACTACATTGTTTTCCTTAATTGTTTTGTATTCGATCTCAGACGTGTAGTGACAGTTATGTTTAAATAGATGTTTCGGTGTGTTTGTACAGTATGGAAAGGAAAAGGTGATTAGTTGGTGGCAAATTGGTTAAAAAAATGCGGCTGTAACAAGCATACTTATAATTGTGTATTAAACTTTTCGTTGCTACTACACAACAACATCTACATAAACAACATTGTAAATATTGGCAACACTGTAACAACCTTATACTGATTGTCTATGCCTGTTAAATGACATTACCTTCCTTTGATACCGAGGGTCTGTTTCAAAAACTGTTAAATTATTAAAGATTTATAAAGTTATTTGAGTTGGTATCATAAATTTAGGATTGCTATCTATTTCGTAATTTGTTAGAAAAACTTATATGCGTTTTTTTCAGTTAATAAAACATACAAACAGCGTATAAAAATAAAATAACAACTAAGTGGTCGTTAAACATTTTAAAGGTGATAAGTAAAAATTGTTAAGTCGACTTATTATTCTTTTAGTAGCTGCTCTGAACTTTTGTTAAAAATATCATCTATTCCACGATCAGATTCGATATAGTCCCAATTAGTTTATTTAGATATATTTTTTCTTAGGTTATACTTTAGGTACTACATTAATTTTAAAATTTTATTTTGTGACGTCTTTTTAATGAAACAGACCCCAAAGTCAGTGAGAACTTTACCTTTCTAACTAACCGCTAAAATTAAATCCGCACATATATCAATCACCTGTAATGCTTAATACTCTATGCTTTAACAATCGGTAAAGCATTACGTAACTTTGGTAATTTCGACAACTAACAATACATTGTAAACTTTTTTTAACCCGCTTGGTCCTTACCTTAGCAGGTACCTAAAAATACAATCTACGAAATGTTGGAGATAGCGCAAAATTATAGAAAAAAAATAGTAGTAATGTAAACTTTGAATATGAACATAATATAAAACAAAGTCGTCCGCAGCGTCTGTCTGTCTGTTCTTGATAAACTAAAACCTACTGAACGCGATTAAGGCTTATGTAGCGGACTGTATCATAAAAACTCCTTGATGTTGCTGAGAAAGGGTTTTATTGCAGAACCAATACAATCGGTTGTTGGTTGAGGTCCATTTTTGCGCAGGTAGACAGAGATTTATTTTGTAAATATTTTATGGCCTGGTTATTAAGACCTTTTAGCCAAATCTTAATTCATATTTCGTCAATCTTCTTATTATCTAAAATATCCCCACCGTCTATGTCTTAGTCAAGTCTAGTCTTAAGTCAAGGTCAATCTCACCTCAGTTTAATTGTGGTTGTTATATTGAGGTTTTCAGTGAAGTTTACGCGGTAAGATAGAAAATAGCATTTCACTGCATATATATCATTCTCTTTCACTATAGCACGTTAACACAACTTTTATGTTCAAGAAACCACCTCTCCCGAACATAAAACAAGATAAATGCACTAGTTTTAGGAAGTTAATATACAGCAAGCAATTGGTGTCAGCCATTTTGCCGCCTAAACTCCATTACCGTATTACATTACACAGAGAGAGCTACATTCAGTGTTTCCACTATATAGATTTGATTTTTCTTATTTTAATGTGACAGAGTGGGTTATCATATGAGGTGGATCAATGTGGTTACGATTTGATAAAGTGATTCATGAGGAAGATTTACGTATATAATAATTCATGAAGTTTTTATGTAAATTGCTTGGTATGACATGTTCAAGATGAAAATTAAGCCAAATGAGGATTTTCATCGAAAACGCCGCCTATGGCTGAGACACAGCAAAACAAAATACGACGATACTCGTATTATTATTAAGTACTACGTCTTATAAATAGAAAAAATATGATTAATTCATATGTGTGTAGAATTGTATGACATAAATACTTTTAAAAAGTGTGATTTAACCAATACAGAATATTAATTTTAAAGAAGTTCAACAAGTAAAACCCGACTACCTAGGTCCCTGTTGGAAAATTATTATTACAAAGTAACAAGAAATCATAACAATAATATTAGATAGATGATAGATAGAGAAATATCATAATTACATTAATGCAATGTGGTAACTACTTATATGATCCTGGAGTCGAAGAGATACATATTTTAATTTTTCATCATTGGCTTGCGTTTGTCCACTATCTCATATATGATGTTAAGTTTAGATGTGGCCTACGACGGAGCACTCTTAGTGGAACTTTTTTTTTACACAGCGCCGTCTAGCCCAAAGTAAGCTAATATACGCTAATCTTGTGTTATAAAATATAGAAAACACACAAACTCCGAAACAAATATTTGTGGATCACCATCACACCAATATTTTTTCCGACTCGGGAATCGAACACGGGACCTTAGTCGCAGCAGTCGCATACACTACCACCGCGCCACCGGGCCAGTCATACTCTCACTCTTATCTAGAAGAAACCTATTCACCCGCGCCATTTTTACCAAGATTGTAGGAATCTGGTAATTCATTCCACTCTTAGATTATATAAACACCATTCCACTCTTTAGCTGTGCCTATAACGTAGGTAGATGAAAAGCGCTTAGTGGGCATGAGCACGGTATGTCCACTTATATCGGTGGCATTGGTGTGTTTGTCTCATCGTCTAATGCAGAGGTTCCCAAACTTATTTTGTCTACTGCCCCACTTTAAGACCAAATAATTTTTTAGCGCCCCCATTTAACACCTACTTAAAAACCATTATAAATTCAAATTAAATAAATTAATTGTTGTGAGCTATATTAGCGGAGATTAAACATTCATTCTAAAATAGACTTTTACTATAATCCGCAAGAGTTAACTTGAGACCTGAGCACAGTAGGTAGTACATAACGACGCTCAGCTCTCAAGTTAACACCTGCCAATGAGAATGATTATTGAAAGGCAACTTTATACTATTCAGACAGAGTATCTTTTAAAATAATAAAACAAACATAACCGATTCTTATATAAAAACTAATGTGAAGGATGAATCGGATGCTGTTTAATAAGTTTGTTGATATCAGGTTCCAATTTACTCAAGAACAGCCGCAAGTCGTCACGTTTTCTTTTTAGTAAGCAGCGTTGTCACAGCACTAAATCCACGTTCACACAAATATGACGATGGGAATGCTTCTCGTATCTAGAATCGTTGAATGATTGATCACAATCCAGGGTACAATTGCAGGATCGGTTTTTGTAGCCAAAATTCTTGATAGCCATTTTTGAACTTGATTTTTATTTTCTCGTTTGTTGTCAATTATATAAGTTCTTCTTCCAGCTGAGGTGAGATTGCTGTGTTGACATTTGAAAACGGATCTAACACCCAGCCTGGTATTTCCAAGTTCAAAATGTCCTGGTATCGTTCGGTGAAGTCAATGTGGAGGTTTTCCAAATGTTGGCAGTAGGCAAACAAGTCGTCGTTACTGCAGGATACTGATAAATTCGGAAAATTGTGAAACTCACGTCTGCCCATATTCTTTTTGTGTAGAAGCAGTTTTGCTGCGAAAGCAGCAACGACATTTTTTTGTTTTGACAATTTAGTTCATCGCCTTGCAGTTGGAGATTCTTGTCGTTGAACAATTTATACAGGTCTGTCATGTAAGCTATATCATTTTTTGATGTAATGAGCTTGTTGCGCAATTCTATATCTTTAGTTTCTAAGAACTCTATCACAGAGTCAAACAGGTTGTAAAATCGAGTCAGACAATTGCCTCTTGATAGCCAACGAACCTCAGTATGAAGCAACAAACGGTTGGAATCTTCGTCATTAGTAACACAAAGCTGATGAAATAATCTATCATTTAAAGAGCTGGTACGGATTTTATTGTCTGCTTTGATGACATATTGCAGTGATTGAAATAGTCGTTCACTTAAGTTTCTAGCAACCAAATGTTGTCTATGAATAACGCAATGTACAGCAAGTACATCTGGTATTTTATTTTTTAAGTACGCTATGAAGCCTTTATGGCACCCTGTCATAGCCGGAGCGCCATCCGTAGCAACTGATATAATATTTTTCAAGGGAATCTCTTTCTCATCACAAAACTTTTCCAATGTATTGAATATGGTTTCGCCTTTTGAATCGGTCTCTAAATTTCTAGCAAACAATAGTTCTTCACATATTTTCTCATGTTTAATAAACCTCACGTAAGACAGCAACAATGCTTCATTAGTAGGTAAAGTGGACTTATCGAGCTGAATTGAGAATTGACACTAGTCAATTCTCAATTCAGCTATTACAGATGCTACTTCAGATGATTGCACAATGATCCTTCAATGTTTTCAGCCATTTCATCAATTCGTCTTTGCACAGAATTATTACTCAAAGGAATTTTTCGGATAATATCTGCGGCCGGTTTATGAAGCACAGTAGTTATTACTTCCTTTGTTGCTGGCAAAATTAACTCTTCTCCGATGTTGTGTGGTTTGCCTTTTTGAGCAATTAACAAAGAGATATTGTACGAAGCTCGAAATCCGTCGTCATCTTGCTTAGCAGCTGACGAAAATAGTTTTGCTATACTTGGCTGAGTATTATGCTTCATCTCTAGGTTAAAATATGCTACATTCTTGTCTTTCTTATCTGGATGCATTTTATTCAAATGATCTTGCAGTCTTGACGGCTTCATTGCTTCATTCGAAAATGTTTTTAGACATAGAAGGCACTGAGGCTACGATGGGTTTGTGGGATTTTCAATGAATCAGAATTTAATATATTCCACAGAGTATTGCCGTCTCTTCTTTTTTACTCCCGACATTGTTTTGTTTTAAGAAATACGTAAGTAAGTGTTGAACTTAAGTACTGCTTATCTATTACGCGCGAAACCGCAAATGAAAATAAAATAAATATTCTGTTGTTTATATAGGATTGCATAAGCAACACGCAACGACATGAATAAGACAAACATGCATTAACTCGTTTATCTCATTCGACGTTCAATTGTACTCAACAAGTAAGAACAAGTATTCTATGAATCAGCCGATTGATACAGGAATGCACAAATCGGGTTATTTAACAAAAACTTGTTAAAACATGATTGCCCGCGGTCATCGACGCTCAATTGCACTCAACAAGTAAGAACAAGTATTATATGAATCAGCCGATTGATACAGGAATGCACAAATAAAGTTATTTAACAAAAACTTGTTAAAACATGATTGCCCGCGGTCTATTATCTACGAAAATTACCTATCTAAAAATACTAATAACTATTAAAATGCGAAAGTGTGTCTATTGCCTTTTTATTTGTTTGTTTGTGTCTACTTTCATTTCGAAACTTAGCGACCGATTGACATGATTTTTCTTCTATTTATTGAATAAAACAGGATTAGTTCATGTATCTACATGAACTACGCGGAGAGAAATAGCGAACCGAGTTTGAGCAATCTCTTAATTAATATTAGTTGATGTTCACAAGTTGTAGCCGAGAGTCGAGAGCTCTATCGGTGTCTTATAGTCCTCCTAGCTAGATGAAATTACAAATCGCCCCCCGAAGCCTACACAACGCCCCTATTTTTTTTCTGGGTGTCTTACCGCCCCCCTTTAGGCCTGCAGCGCCCACAAGGGGCCTTATCGCCCACTTTGGGAAACGTTGGTCTAATGGTAAGGGGAGAATCAGACTGGGCAGTTCCATTGCATACTCTCCGAAGTGTATCCGATGGAAAATAGACAGCCCTGCCACCCTATGATGATACTAAGTACTAGATTTTAGAGTGTGCGTGTAAAGCTGTCGTCATTGATGAGCCATAATTTGTCACCGTGTGTGAAAATCAATATCTTTTTAGACATCAAAAACTGTCACTTTATTACCCTTTCTGTTGGACTTACGTAGTCGTGTAAATATATACACAACTGTCCTAAATTTTATAACATTATTTAAATGTTGAACAACTGAGTAACTGAGTTTGCTTCTTTATGTTTGTTATTCGACAATATACCTACTCTATATTGTCGAATAACATACGAGTACATAAAAAAGCGAACCAGTTCCACCAAACATCAAAGATAAATTCTTTGAAATTCGATTAGCCTTACTGAATTTTTAAAGCGATAATTTTGTTAATTCTTATAGTAACATAGATAGCTGCCAAAGATCAATTGTAAATCACTTTGCAGTAAAAGTGTACAATTGTTTTTATAACCTCATTGTACGATTAGTTAACAACGGACAGTCGTCATAGACTTTCTATTCGAATCTTTCTAAAATTACCTCAGCCTTGATTTAGCGTTGTACTTGAATCGAAAAATTTGTTTTTATAATACACTATTTTGTATAATTTATATATTTTTCTTCCGTTACTATTATCCCTGACAGCTTTCCAACATTAATACGATGTTTTATATGCTTGTATTACTTTTATCTAAAAATAGCGCTATCCTAGTTTTGGAGTTTTTTCTTTCCTAGTTAACGTTGTTTACTAGTTTCCAGTAAGAAAACGTCATCAGAGGAAACGTAGATACTGTTTTATATAATTCTATACTGATGTGAACCAATGTCTTCCAACAAATTTGCAGACAATAAAAGGGGAATTCAGGTAGGAGTTGGATATACTGGGAAGATGCTAAAGAAGAGGTCTTCCATCCGAATTTGGCATTGAAAATATTTTAAGTACAGCTAATATACGCTGTTTGTTGATGTCACCGGTCAATCGAGGCCTTGACTACTCTCTATTTAAGAGTTATTTTATAATCTTTACAACTTGTGCCGCCTCATTACTTACTTCCAATCTCCGTTGCCTCCCATGATCCCATGCCCGTAATTTGCTGATATTGCATAATACGATCAATACAGTTCTATAAGTCGCAAGTGCGGTCACACATAGAGTACTGCTGTCACCTTTGTGCTAGTGCACCTGAATACCTGCTTCGACCTTTCGACTCGGTAAAAAGGCGTGCTATGAAAATTGTCAACGATAAATTTTTTAAAGCAATTATTTTACTAAATTTCTCTAATTTTTTTTTAATAAAGTTGGTCATACTCTTAAAATGACGACTAAAATATGGTGGAGAATTTTAACTTGATTCTATACGGTTCGGGTAGTTCAGGTGGCTAGAACATTGCCCTGGTTAGGCAAAGGTCATAGGTTCAATCCCTGTCTCGAATCGATTTGTCTTTTTCCACTTTATAAAAAAAAATATGAGAAATTGTCAACGATCCTCTACTAGCACGCGGTGCCGTACCCCTTCGCGACATGAGAGATTTCGGCACCTTATTCGTGTTGTATCGCTTGTTCAATGGTCTGTGCTCTGAGGAATTGTTTGTTAGATGCCCACGGCAACTTTCTATCAGCGCACCGCTCGCCAAAGACAGTGTGTCACCTTCAAACTTTGCGCCCGGAGCGCTCGCATACGGTAGGTCCGATAGGAATGTCTCCCTGCCTGGGAACGTCTGCGGTACGGGGTTCGTCAAAAGGGGTCTTAAAGTTGCAAACGTCCATAGGCTACGGTATACCTAGGAAATACATTTTATGTCCGTCTCTGTTCACGTTGTTATTTCCTGTATTTTCCAATGTACCTATTATTTTGTTGCAGTACCAAATTTTTGTGTACAATGTATTTAAACTCTGAATTAAGACATCGACATTAGCGACCATTATTGTTGCAATGTACCTACATAAGTTAAAGCATATATATACTTCCTGCATAAGTATTTGGTTCTCCTGTTACTTATAGAATAAATATTTCCTCCTTTCTCGAATATACACACATCAACACGGTCTAGGGATATTTCATACTCAATTAAATAACTCGAAAAGTACTGGCCGCATTGGGATCTTTTATACACCGATTTGTTTGTAATTTATCTCAGACTAATTCCAAATTCAAATTTTTGAAAATTCTTTTGTTTCGGTGGCATAAAAATGTCTTGATGTGTAGGAGAGGGAATTTTCATTTGTGCGAAATTTAGAAAACAATACGAATTACGTTTAGTTACAGTTTTTTTCATTTTTAAACGAAAGATAAAGTTAAAATTGAGGTATTGTAGCCATGCAACGCCAACATTTGACGAGGGCGGAGATGTTACGAGCTGTGGGAATGCTGGAAGCTGGGTCTGTTCAGCGTAATGTTGCTGAGGCCATAGGGACCCACCAAAATGTAATTTCAAGATTGTGGACACGCTATCGTGCCACAGGTGAAGTAGCGGAGAGGCACCGGGGGCCAAGTCGCATCACTACTCCCAGACAAGACCGATTATTGCAAATTACTGCGCGAGCTCAACCAAATGCAACGGCGACTCAATTGGTCCAAAGGCTGCGAGTGGAACACCAAGTGCTTGTGAGTGACCAAACTGTAAGAAGGCGACTGCATGAAAGCAATCTACGCTCTCGTAGACCACTCCGGGTCCCACCTTTACGGAGAGGCAATCGTGGACGACGATTAGAATGGGTTCGGAACCACGTGGACTGGGGCCGTGAGCAATGGTCCAATGTGCTGTTCACGGATGAATCCAGGTTCGGCTTCCATCCAGATTCACGAAGGACGCGTGTTTGGCGAGTTCCTGGACGATGGAGCCGTCTTCAGAACCCTCAGGAAGTTCACCCATACCAAGGAGGAACAATTATGGTTTGGGCAGGAATTCGTCTTGGAGGACGGACGGATCTCGTTTGGGTGCGGGGCAATATGACGGCAGAACGATACGTCCAACAGGTGCTGGGGCCCGTAATCTTGCCCCACAGAACACAAATGGGGCAAGATTTCCTGCTCATGCACGACAATGCCCGGGCACACACGGCGAGAACGGTAGCAGCTTGGTTACATACACACAATGTTAGGGCCTTAGACTGGCCTGCTCAATCGCCAGATCTAAATCCCATTGAGCATGCGTGGGATATGCTGCAAAGAAGAGCTCTGAAGGATATTCCTGAAAATCTGGCTACAGAAGATCAACTTTTTGCGCACCTCAGAAGGACATGGGACAATATTCCTCAGCAAGACATTGACAACCTTGTTCTGAGCATGCCGATGAATCAACATCATGGGCGCTTTCTCAGACTACTAACTTCAAGTTTATAAACACAAATTAAATGATTTTTCTATTTTTTTCAGTTTTTACTCATAAATTAAAAGTTAATTCATGTACGGTTTCCGTCTATGCTTCATTTTTTTCCATAAAATCCTGAAATTTTAATCGAAGTACCTTAACCTTTATTAAAAAATGGTAGAATATTAAATAACGTATCTTTTAAATATATACATGTCATATAAATAATTAACACATTGATAGTAATTCGCTTTTTTAAAAATATCCCTAGACCGTGTTGATGTGTGTATATTGTCACGTAACGGAAAGTTGTATGCTAGGATCGTAGAAAGTGGAAAGCCATAGTCTCTGCCTACCCCGATGGGAGACAGGCGTGATGATATGTATGTATGTATGTATATTGTCACGTTCCAATTCTCCACGTTTTATTTACTCGATTTCGTCCATCACTGTCCTAATTCGAGCGTTATTCCCGTCAAAATCCGAAGTTCTCGTTTTAACTTCCTCTTTGTGTGAATTATTAATATTATATTTTAATAGCAACTCATTTCCTCCCACAGTCATTAATTTTCGCTTTACACTCACAGTCAAATGACACATCAGTTTTTATTCGCTTGAACTTAACCGTGACCGCAATGTTTCGTCCAACATTTATACGAGGCTTGAGTCTCGACTCAGCTGATTCCGCCTATGGGATTACCAGGAGTCGGCGGGCTTCACTATCAGCTGAGCAGAGGAGAAGGCTGTCTCTGCTTCGGACAGGCAGCATTCATTCACCGCTGAGCCCGGTGAGCCACATTTACCATTTGGTACCCTGCCCAAGAAAAGACTGTAACCAGGTATAGTTTAGTATCCTTAGTATATGTGTTGTGGCTAAGTGTGCGCTTGCTTTGTGTCTGTGTGGTAATTGTTTGTTGTACTTTCTTTTGTGTATTAGGCGTTAGTACTAGGCGTAAGTATTTTATTCGGCGAACTCTGTATCGCCTTATAATCTGGTTTCGTTGAAATTTAAGTTTACATCAAAAAGTTTTTTTTTTTTGCGATTTTCTCTATCTTTTGTATCTGCTATTTAGAGTCGACATAAGTAAAAAGATCGTGAAATTCAACCCACTCGTTGAGTTATAAATGGTGTGACTAACATGACTTTGTTTTATATAAATATAGGTATAGATTTTTGTTTGTACGGATCCTATACTGCTTGACATCATGTTGCCTTGCATTATTGACGAAAAGCAAAGAAGAAGAAAAAAAAAAACAACTTGTCTCTGTCCGTTTTCTCACCCAAAAAAATAACGTGGTGCCAAAAACAAATACTGTTTGGACGGAAAATTATCTCTGTTTACTCCTGATAAGTGAAAGTACGTATGTAACAAGTCGTGACACCAACCAAAGATAGTTTTACGCACCACGAGTTGAATGTTGTCTAGAAAAAAAATTGTTAATAATTTCGAACACCTACCAACTAAATTCATAAGATGAGTAAACAATGTGTGTTATTCATTTTAGATATCATGTTTCATAGTAATTTACTGTTTAAGACCTACACAATTGATATCTAATAGAAAAAATATAAGTTCTATTTTTCGCAACTTTCGGAACTAATTCCCAACGTGAGTACATATATTATTTTAAATCTATGATTTTTTTCTCTAAAATTGATGACATAGTTCCTTAGAACATATCTTTCTATGTCTTATAGTTTCGGAGTTGTCCTTACTGACCGTTTTAAATGAGCCAACCTATATCTTTACTAATACTAGGTGCACTTGCCGACCTCGGTAATTCAAAATGGAGCGAAGTGTTTTGCCGTCACCATTTCCCAACACCAAGTAACGCATACAATCGCTGACCTGGAACTTACTTTTTAAACATTACATGATAGTCTAGTCAACAAGTTCAAAAACGTGTAAATAGAGAAAACGGTCCTAGAAATATTAGCGATAGCTCCTTCGATTCGAAATCACCTCTAGAAAAATGTATTTGAAGGATGTGCAGGTAAAAAATTGCAATTGTTATTAACAAAATAAGATGAAAAAAAAATGGAGATTTTACATTAATAACTCGAAAAAATTAATATTTAAGCAATTTAGAGAAAAGCTCCTTAAAGAACACAGAAAACTGTAATTTATTTTGTTCCAACTTGATAGTTTGGATAGTTTTGATTAAGTTTGATTTATCAAATTACTATGATAATTATATGGCAGGAAAAAGATTTCCAGTCAGCTAGTGTGCTATAAAATATTAACAAAATGTATAACCGCAGGTGCAACACTGTTATAGGAATAATAAACTGCGCTTTAACGGTGTTTAGTCTGCTCGATATGTGTGTTAAACACCATTGTAAACGTCATCTGTCGATCATCGAAAGATATTACGGGATGCATATCTGGGGCTATCCTCCTGAAGGGCTTACCCGGGACTCCTGGCCATAGACAAATGGAAGGGCGCCGTGTGGTTTTAGTCGGTAAGAGTCCGGCATAGCATCCATGAGGATTTCCACACGTTAAAAAAAAAACGGGATGCTTATCGTCAA
This sequence comes from Thumatha senex, assembly GCA_948477245.1. Taxonomy (NCBI): domain Eukaryota; kingdom Metazoa; phylum Arthropoda; class Insecta; order Lepidoptera; family Erebidae; genus Thumatha; species Thumatha senex. The sequence goes on from OX419724.1 coordinate 24,802,154, forward strand.
TTTTCGATAATATAACAGTCGATCGATAGTAATAAACGGTCGATGGATTAGTATGTAGATTATGTCATGATGTGATTTTAAATTGTTATTAGTCATCGGATGTTGACAACTACCTAAATATTATGATTTCGTTTTCTACCTTACTGACTATCTTTACAAACTCTCAAACTTATCCTCCAAAATTGTGTGTCCGTATAGTTCAATATTCAGATCAGTCTTGAAGCTTGTTTGTAAATGAATAATCGTAAAATCTTCTTTATGTGATAGCACGCCATCAATAACTACTTAGCTGGTATAGGGGGCAGAAACTTAATGCTGTCGAAAATTAACATTATTTTTTTCTTACGTGGTGTTGAGCAATTTTTCTCCAATCAAATGTTGCCTGTAAGAGAATGCTTTTTAGCAACAAGGCCGCTCTCTGTACATTTATAATATTGTTATCTGTTTGTATTTATTTTTATATCGGTGTGCAGTAAAGTTTATTCTTATTCTATTCTATTTTGTTCTACTTTGGCAGATAGTTTTAGGGTTCAAAACCTGCGGTTGTCCGTTTCAACACGGCAGGTGGCGAAACTGGAATAATGTAGAAGTGTGGTCTGCCTATAACTACAACTTCGGGGAGGGGGACATGACTGTATAAATGTATTGTATTACTAAACCTACGACACATTAACTTAAAGACCTATCTATCTATCTATGAAATCCCGCACCATTGGAAGATGAAAAAGCTTCCTGGATTGACGTGTAGAGAAGTGACCTCTATTTTCGTTTCAGGTCTAGATCCCACACGGGATTAACCTCACCTAAGCTAACACGAACTGATTAAAATCGCACTGTAAGTATTCCTTGACGGCTTAGGTAAGCGGTCAACGAAAAAGAAGCAACCTCGCTTTACGCGTAGAAAAGGTCCCTCCCTCACTTAAAAACCTCACCTAAGATAAGTCTTACCGACTAGATACAGCAATCACGAACCATGCCTACAAAATTTCAACATTCTGCAGAGTTCATCACGTCCACTTAAAAACATTCAGAAATAAGGCATGTCCCACTATGGAAATAGGTGAGAATCTTATTAACAGTTGCTTACGCACACTGTAAACAACGTAATAATGTTACACAAAAGCGACCTCTAGCGTAAATATTATTGTTCTAGGGATCCGAAATTTTAAATAATGGTTTGTTTACACCACTGCTAAAATCGCTGAGAAATTATAGGTATAAATAATATATAAAACATTTTTTATGGCAATCGTAAATATAGGTCATCGATTGGTCGATTTACGTATAATAGAAGTCAGTGACGTCATAAAGCCATCATCATGGATTAATTTTTAGAACAACTTAGGCTTACTCATCACGCATCAAAAATATTTACAGTTTCATCTAATTTACATGTTACCGAAAGTACTTAACTACGGAGTTACTAAATATTAATGATTTGATTGGAATGATTCTGCATCGATAAATCGGCTTTAATTAAGTAAGATTAAGATTAAATTAAGATTAATTTACGGTAAGATTGCATAGATGTTATACATATAGTTCGTTTAAGTCTTCGGATTAAATTAAGATTAATTTACGGTAAGATTGCATAGGTGTTATACATATAGTTCGTTTAAGTCTTCGTATTTCTTCTAATTTTTTTGTTCTTGTTATCAAGATTTAGAAGAAAAAAGGTAGAAGGAGTCAGGGTAGGCCGAGACTTACATATGAAGACCACGTGAGCAGATTGCTTAAAATCAGAAAATTACTCGGATACCCTGACGTGCATGTCTGAAACGATTGATGAATCTGCAAGAAGCGAAAGAAGTATGCATGGATCGTGAAGCCTGGCGATCTGTCCTCTCACTACCCCGTCAGGGATACAGCGTGAAGATAGTTAGATTTTTTTTTAGTTAGTCGTCAAGATTTAACCTAGCTCGTCGTCATCTGTCAACCGAATTGTCAATTGCTCTGCCTTCGTTTATGGTCGGCACGAAATTTTATTTTGAAAATCTTACTAATACCAGTGCTACTCGTATAATTTGTTAAGACTTTGAAATGTTTGTTACTCAATAACGTTCTCACCCCTGAATCAATTTGACTCAAACTTGATGTACAGAACACACACAGGTTACATTCGGCTTCACACCTCGGAACGAGATCGTGTGCCTACCGAGACCCATTCGAAATCGACGTCTTAACCCACCTCTATCCATCTTATGGCGCCGTCGACTCGGTCGCCTAACTACATTTTATCCATGTACATATTGTAACGGAAACGAGAACTACGCTGGTGAAACTGCGAGGCGTCCGCTAGTCTTAGCTAAAATTAAGTTCATTTAAATATCTATGATACCTGTTACTGTTTCAGGAGACCAATTCTTTTAAATTGGGATCTAATCCCATCCGCATTCCCATTACTGTGACTTCTGTTAACCAGGATCTACAGCAAAGATTTGATGAAATTTCGGGAGACCAGTCAACACGTCTAACTTATAAAACCGAATGATTCCTCAACCACAGTTTTCTACTTTCAAATATAATAAAAAAGATAGACTAGTGACAGTTATAACTTCCAGAAAATTGCCCATAAATTTTATTTATGAATGTGTGCGTCCCTGATAGTAAATTAGTGTATGCATTCATTTCGGCCGTCGTTGTAGCAGGTTTATAAGCGGACCCCGGGCGTGAGTCGTGATACACAACTGGTACATACGCTCGAAGAAAACGTCTCATGATGAGTCGTTATAGCAGGTTTAGCGAAGACAATATACTGCTGTCGTGGAAGTGAAATATGGGCCAGCCCAAACTAGCGAATTTGCTGAGGAATATAATGTAAACCAAATCTTAACTACGACTAATAACAATAAGGTTGAAAATATCATGTCAAACACAAAATCGCCGCACAAAAACGTATTTTCTATCTTTGAAAATGCTTTACAAAATTAATTTATGGGAAGCAGTAGTTTCACATTATTTAGCTCATGACCCGTGGTGTCGTCATTTAATCTTGATATATCCCTAAAAAGTGGACGGTTCCAAAATTCCTATTTTCGGCTTTTCGTGTGTGTAGAAGTAGGTACTGAAGTTCTTAGTAACCATACTTACCATTTCTTCGTGGCGTTTGCGACAGTGCAAATATATCGGGAAATCATAATATATAGTGGGCGTATAATAAACCTCTGCCACCCCTTTTGAGATAAGGCGTCATTGATAAACATAATAACACAGGGTAGTACAATAGCTCGTTAACTCTAATAGAAATTTATACACAAGTAAATAAGATTACACAGATCAGGTACATTGTTTACAATAACTGAAATATGAAGCTGTATGGACCGAACTTTTTGTCTGGACAGCCTTCAGGCGAAATATGGCAACAATAACGAAAATGTGGAGAAAAGAAACAAATTGTTTTCTGTACTTGTCCAATCGTACATTAATAAGTTTTATATGATTTCGCTCGCTCATTACGTCATTTTCGGGAATCCCAGTAAACAAAAGAAACGAATAAAACTACACTTAAAACTGGAATTTGGATTTGCGGTTGGACTGGATTACGATTACGTTTTGTGCGTCATTAACAGAAGACGAAATACACAAGATGGAAGAATATTTATGAATGGTTGAGGTTCCAATAGGATAGATCGATCCTCGTAAAGTACCTGTGCGAGTTTCCACTAGCTGACCCGCACAATGTCGTTAGCGCCACCAAAAATGTGATAAATGAAGAACTGCACGACCGATTTTGTGCAAACTTCACATAAACTATCTACTATATGTACATATAGTCCGAACAAAGCCTAATTATTTGGTTTGGATAGGTGAGTCCGTTCTTGAGTTATAAAATAACAACGAAAAGTGGCATTGAATTTGATATGTAACATATATTGATAATTATCTCAAAGGGTCCTACAAAAAGCCCACTACAGCATTATATCTTTTTCTTTGTGTAAGCCATTATCGACAGAATAGTAAACCATACGATAGAAATTAAAAATTATTTATTCTTAACGCAAGTTAGATGGTCTAAGACATTTGGTAGGTAGTTATAAATTGATCCATATATCAAAAACGCATTAATCTCAGGAACTACATGTTCAAATAGCAAAAATCTTTTTGTATTAAATAGTCTATTTATTATGGAAGACTATTACGCTTCTACCCGGGAGAGAGGAGCAGAAATTATAAATGACAACAATTCGGGCAAATTTTCATTCAATATTTACTAAATTTAATTACAATCAATTTTAAACTAATTTTTTTTTGTGTTACCTTCGTCTAAGTTGTATTGTATTGAGCAGCGTAACAATATGTTGTTACGTTCTTACTCGTAACTCTTTCCGACACAATAAACTTGTATGTGCGAATGTCAAGTTTATGATGATATAAATAAGTAGTGAATAATAGTGGGTCTAGGCTGGCGTTTTTGGCAACAGTTGTTCTGTTGACATGATCTTGCGTTTGCTCCGAGCAAGTAATCATTATGTTTTTCTTAGGACTGGGCATGATTTTGATACGATAATGGCAGACTATTGGGTGCTCAATACTTATAACATGACATCTTCGATTTCAGTCACCTGTTCTTTGTTTCCAAATGCTGCATGTTGCAGTATTGATGTTACCACATTTATTGCTATTTTTGGACTACATTTTCAGCATTTCTACCCAAATTAGCTCTTTTTGACCAAATTGTATTGTTTTTAGACACAAAGATAAATAAGCTTAGCATCGAGTCAATAAATGGTATATTAATATTAAACACACGAGGGTATTATTTGTATGCTAATTAAAAGAAAAGCATCATAATTGTCAGTGCCGGGAAATCACGTTTCTGCTAAGCTTACATTTGTCACAATCAGCATCAAATGACTATTTTTCAAGTTTAGCTATTTAAATTTAGTTTAAATGACATACGATCAGAAACAGATTAATTATTTTCTGAATAATTTTAAACAAGTAATTTTAATGATTCTAAGACTTACTCTGAGAATTTATTAATTCTGCTATTATTCCTGAATAATTATTATATCAATAAAATAAAATCAACTTATAACTTTAAACTGCTGGACGAATGCTTTTTGCAATTTTCGTTATAAAACATGATTGTGAGCCTTCCGCTTCCATTGCAGTTCCTCCCATTTCACGGCGGCTCATTAAGCTATCTGGCTGGTGGGCCCCCCAAACTTTCGTTTGTCGAGTCGAGGTCTCCACTCCAGAACTCGTATCGCAGATACTTCGATTATAATTCTCTAATCCCACTTGCATTCGTGATCTCCATTATTGAATGCGCTGCGATTGATTTGTGGAGAACCTTTTAATTGACACTTTTGGCACTTGTAATTCGTATCAAGTATAGATGTTTATTTGTTTATAATTTTACGACTTAATAACCATGATGACGTATATTAAAGCTAAATGTAACTTGGCACCGAACACTTTAGTGTCGAAGAATTTAGTTGGAAACAGGTAGGTGACATTGTCGATCGTCATGACTAAGTAGCATTCGTGGTTGTATCAAAAATATACATAAATAACTGTTGTACGCTTGTACTATGCGGTTAGAGATGGTATGGACGATAGAATTTTGTTAGAAAGAGATCTCCATTAGAATAGACTATACCGTGATGATGTTCGTGAAGATCTTATGAATGGTAGCTGCGATAGAGCATTTTATTAAAGAGCGCTCTTTTAGTTTTTCCCATACATTCGTAAGTGGTCTTTAGAATGTACGCCTTGTTGCCTTCCTAGTCTGTCGCTTTGCAAAGTAGGAAGGCACCGTTATTTTCTTTCCAACTCCCTCAATTTTTCTTCTTGTTAATTTCGAATTGACACTCTAATTTCGCCTAGGACTTGACCGATTCTAGTAAGGTGTAGTAAGGTGCTTTTCTGGTTTTCTAACACCCGCCTTGCAAACCCTATAGATACATTCTTAATTTCTAACTTTTTGAAGAGTCCTAGTATGCAGACGTTTGGGTAAAACAAAACAGGGAGCCCATTCAACAATATTACGCGGAATGAAGCCCCTTTTGGAACTTAAGTACCATATTTGAGAACGCAAAGCGTGAATGTGATCACCGTATTCGTGGCAAGCGGCGTGATAATAGCAGTAGCCGTGGTACATAAATAATTTTACACAATTTCTCAACTCGGCTCGTCACCTGACGATATATAATATAATTCAATTAATATCACGTAAACTATAAAGTGGTTTTGGCAGAATATTTTACGAGGATCGATGCATGGAAATTAGGGAGATTTATCGCTTCAAGAACGGGAACAAACCGCAAATGACGTGCTACATTTTGTTGACTCATGCAGATATTGCTGAAGCTGCGGCGTTATGTCAGGCATCGAGCAAGCGAGTTGGCTTGTAGCAGTTAAAGTTGTGTCAGATCATTATTATTTCGGGAGATGCGAAAAATATGTATACGGCTAGAGTAAAACTAACTCAACACGACATTCTAAGTTCTCCTGGGATTATACCAAGTTTGAGCTCGGTATAACTTCCTACGTAATAGTTGCAGATCTCAGAATAGTTTACAGGAATTACAGTAGGATGGGAATGCAGTTGGCATTAAAAAAAACCTAACCTAACCACTCCGGGAGTGCCGACAGAAGTGAAAACTCAATTTATTAATAATTTATTTATCTAGACGCGTTGGTACATGCATATATGCCCACACTATAGCTGCGTATCGTAACGGGGTGTAGCGAGTCCAGAGATTTATCTCATCTAAAAAATTGCGTACCGCGCTAAAAGAAGTTTTTCCTTCAAAAATTGACCGGGATCGACGTAAAGATGATGATGATGAAAAATAAATCTACACTGAAAGAGTCCTAATTGATTACACAGCATTATTTAATAAGACCTGTAGATGACCGGAATCAACGTTTGATGATGATGATGATTATGGTCGCGAGTCCAGAGATTTTATCTCATCTAAAAATATGCGTACCGCGCTAAAAGAAGTTTTTCCTTCAAAAATTGACCGGGATCGACGTAAAGATGTTGATGATAAAAAATAATTCTACACTGAAAGAGTCCTAATTGATTACACAGCATTATTTAATAAGACCTGTAGATGACCGGAATCAACGTTAGATGATGATGATGATTATGGTCGCGAGTCCAGAGATTTTATCTCATCTAAAAATATGCGTACCGCGCTAAAAGAAGTTTTTCCTTCAAAAATTGACCGGGATCGACGTAAAGATGATGATGATAAAAAATAATTCTACACTGAAAGAGTCCTAATTGATTACACAGCATTATTTAATAAGACCGGTAGATGACCGGAATCAACGTTTGATGATGATGATGATTATGGTCGCGAGTCCAGAGATTTTATCTCATCTAAAAATATGCGTACCGCGCTAAAAGAAGTTTTTCCTTCAAAAATTGACCGGGATCGACGTAAAATGATGATGATAAAAATCTTACGCTTTTTCGATCAGGACACGTGTCCTGACGACACGTGTCCTGACGCGAGTTTAAGATTTTATACCCATTACAGAAAAAGTGCTCAACGCCGCTAAAGAAGTTTTCACTTCAAAAAGAGGAAACTTTTGAGTCCGATTATAAAAATCACAGGAACACAGGAATACACTCATAGGAACCTACTTTATCTCTGAGTGATCATAATAAATGATGTGTGCCTATATTGCGCGTATTACTGGTGCATTCAGATTCAGACGAATTTTTTCAACCAAAAACCGTCTACGTCTTGAGAGTTTCTGAGCGCTAGCTTTACGAACGGACACAAGCGGTTTGCGGCATTCGATTTAGGATACCTGAATACGTTTCTTAACCCCCGACGCAAAAAGAGTGTCTTAGCTATGGTTGGTTAGTTTCGGCCAAGCAGTGTAAGAGCTCCTTTCCAATATGATGTAAGGCATTTTTGGCGAACGTTTACTCGATAAAGCGCTTAACGCGTGCCAGTATAATAGTTAAGTGACAATTAATTGATATCTTCTATCTGATGCTGCAACCAGAATAGTCTCCAGAGATCCCAACTCTTTGAGAACTCATAGCAGACATATCGTATTTGAGTTCAACACATTTATTTGAGTAGGTACCTTGCAGGTTATGGTCTTGCAAAATGGTCCCATTGCCCTGTTGCTGCAGGACAGTCTCCACAAAACTTATGCTTATTAGGGGTTGTTCCGTAAACTATAAATATTTTATGGCGAAGGGGAAATAAAAGGAATTTTTTTATTTATAATATTTTGTATTATTGCACAATCGGTTTGGAATCATCTGATTCCTTTGCCACAATAGTAAAGGGCGCTTTTTAAGTTTTTTCAATCAATCTATAACAAGTAACCGTGACCTTTTCATTTTGTCCAAGGTTTGTGTTTTCTATTTTTTGATACTTGATTTGTTGTACTCGTAGTCCTGATTTACTCGCTAGTTATAATAATAATGTTAATAAAATTTTGGCTTTCTACATACATACATACATATTGACACGCCTTTATTTCCGAAGGGGTAGGCAGAGGCATAATAAACGCCCACATTTCACCGTATGCATTTTTGTCCCACGTTACAGGTGGCGAGCCCACTGCCATGCAAATGGACAGGCGCAGGCTGTGGTGACCTGCTGTTGAAATCTTTTAAGCCGCCCATAAGGCCTTTAACTTGGCTTAACGACTGCCATTTCCATTTTTCCCCTTCGGGGATAAGGCGTGATGGATATTTATATATTTTTTTTTTATTGGCAACCGGGACCAACGGCTTAACATAAAGCAATTAAAATATTTATATCTAAGTTTTAGGTGTATGAGCTAGGTTAGATGATTTTGTTATTCAGTTTATCAGTCACGGGTTTATACCCGAAGGAGTGGCAGAGGTATATTATACGCCCACGTTTTACTGTGTGTATTTTTCAGATTCCACAAAACATAGACCCTTTTCTGCAAATGAAAACCACATATTTGGGTATGTCACAGGCATTAGAAATTGATGACAAGGGTATGAAACAATTATAAGTGGAGCGGCTCTAGGGCCGCATGAAAAATGTATTGAAATGTCTATTGTCAGGTGGAAACAAGGTGCGCGTCTATAATGATTGGGTTATACCATTGTTAATCTACTCCTTTGGCATACTCAGATGGACTCAAACTGTTGTTTGAGTTTGTTTGATTGTTCGGTTGAACGCGCTAATCTCAGAAATTACTGGTCGGATTTGAAACATTCTTTTTGTTATGATAGCCCATTTATCGAGGAAGGCTATAGGCTATATATCATTACGCTACTACACTGGGGAGCAGAGCAGTAGTCATAAATGTCGACAAATCGCTCAAATTTTTATGCATCATTGTAGAATTTATAAGCGACGAGATTAAATAGGTGCGACAATTGTGAAATATTCCACGGGTGAATCTGTGGGGGTCATCTAGTATTGTATATTTTGAAGGATCGTACGATTGAAATTAGTCGGGCCTGTCATAGTCCTGGTGAATCATTAAGATATATTATTGATAAATTTTTAAAGCAATTATTTGCTAAATTTCTCATAAATTTTTATTAAAGTGGAAAAAGACAATTTGATTCGAGACAGGGATTGAACCTGTGACCTTTGCCTAACCAGGGCAATGTTCTAGCCACCTGAACTACCCGAACCGTATCGAATCAAGTTGAAATTCTCCACCTTATTTATATCGTCATTTTAAGAGTATGACCAGAGCCATCTATCGAGCTAATAAACAACTCCATACCAATGAACAGTGTTACAACTATTTTTAAACATTGATGCAATGGACTCCACTCAGTATATTGATAAATTTTTAAAGCAATTATTTGCTAAATTTCTCATAAATTTTTATTAAAGTGGAAAAAGACAATTTGATTCGAGACAGGGATTGAACCTGTGACCTTTGCCTAACCAGGGCAATGTTCTAGCCACCTGAACTACCCGAACCGTATCGAATCAAGTTGAAATTCTCCACCTTATTTATATCGTCATTTTAAGAGTATGACCAGAGCCATCTATCGAGCTAATAAACAACTCGATACCAATGAACAGTGTTACAACTATTTTTAAACATTGATGCAATGGACTCCACTCAGTATATTGATAATTTTTTTTTAAAGCAATTATTTGCTTTTGTTCGGGTAGTTCAGGTGGCTAGAACATTGCCCTGGTTAGGCAAAGGTCACAGGTTCAATCCCTGTCTCGAATCAAATTGTCTTTTTCCACTTTAATAAAAATTTATGAGAAATTTAGCAAATAATTGCTTTAAAAATTTATCAATATACTGAGTGGAGTCCATTGCATCAATGTTTAAAAATAGTTGTAACACTGTTCATTGGTATCGAGTTGTTTATTAGCTCGATAGATGGCTCTGGTCATACTCTTAAAATGACGATATAAATAAGGTGGAGAATTTCAACTTGATTCGATACGGTTCGGGTAGTTCAGGTGGCTAGAACATTGCCCTGGTTAGGCAAAGGTCACAGGTTCAATCCCTGTCTCGAATCAAATTGTCTTTTTCCACTTTAATAAAAATTTATGAGAAATTTAGCAAATAATTGCTTTAAAAATTTATCAATATACTGAGTGGAGTCCATTGCATCAATGTTTAAAAATAGTTGTAACACTGTTCATTGGTATGGAGTTGTTTATTAGCTCGATAGATGGCTCTGGTCATACTCTTAAAATGACGATATAAATAAGGTGGAGAATTTCAACTTGATTCGATACGGTTCGGGTAGTTCAGGTGGCTAGAACATTGCCCTGGTTAGGCAAAGGTCACAGGTTCAATCCCTGTCTCGAATCAAATTGTCTTTTTCCACTTTAATAAAAATTTATGAGAAATTTAGCAAATAATTGCTTTAAAAATTTATCAATATACTGAGTGGAGTCCATTGCATCAATGTTTAAAAATAGTTGTAACACTGTTCATTGGTATCGAGTTGTTTATTAGCTCGATAGATGGCTCTGGTCATACTCTTAAAATGACGATATAAATAAGGTGGAGAATTTCAACTTGATTCGATACGGTTCGGGTAGTTCAGGTGGCTAGAACATTGCCCTGGTTAGGCAAAGGTCACAGGTTAAATCCCTGTCTCGAATCAAATTGTCTTTTTCCACTTTAATAAAAATTTAAGATATATTATTTCTGGTTGTTCTTGTCTTGCTAACGGGGAGTATTTGCATAGACACAATCAAGTAGCCAGGTTTGTCCACTAACTCTTAAACATTTTTATTAAACTCGTGAATTTGGAGGTGCCCTATAACAGGTATGTACCCGACCCAGTTCTTTAAAATGGTCGTATCACACTGTACTGGGATCGATCTATCATTAAAGGACTATTGTTGCCAATAAGCCTGATATAGTAGTGATAGATCGATTAGAACGTCGCGCAAAGATTGTTGATATTACTATTTCACTTGATGAAAATCTCGTGAAAGCAGGAAAAGAAAATAAATTGTAACATTTGGTCTTGGCTCATTGGGATGTGGATTTGGCAACCATTGTCCCGATAGTCGTATCAGCACATGGGTTGATTGCCAAGAGCCTCGATCAACATCTTATAAGGCTCACGTTAGGCAGCTGGATCAAGGGCTTGATGCAGAAGACAGTTCTCCTCGACACGGCACGCATTGTGAGGAAGTTTCTCCTGTCTCTGGAGCCTTAACCAGCGCAGCGGTAGCTTGGTCCCTGTACCCGATACCGCTGGGCCACTATTTTTTATATTTATTTAATCGTGGGAAGACCATTAGCTAAATTCAATATAAGACAAAGTAACTATACAAAGATAGTAAAATAACAACATGTAAAGTCCGAAAATATATAGATAACACTAATAGGTACCAATACTAATTACTAATACTAATTAACCACAATTAAATTGTAATATAAACTGCGAATCCTTGTCATTGCCACTAAAGTAGTTAGTTAAATTTAACCTGCTATATTAAAATAAATATTGTATAAAATTCGTTTAAATGACTTTATTGATGACGCATATGTTATGTCCAATGTAGATCTTTGACGCAAAATTCTGTTATAACCAGCACAAGAAAGATACAAGAAATGTTTTGGGGATAGTTAGTGGTTGAAGAAGTAAGAGAAAACAAAGGACGGTGTTGCAAGAGATGTCTAGGCGTATAAAATAAATCTTACTCAGCAGATCTGGCCAATCAAGGATTGATGGTCTGACTATTCGCACTAAATGCAATATGTCGGCGTATTCCCGACGGTTTTGCAATGTTATATTTTACGTCTAATGTTATATTATGTTGTATATTATTAAATGTATTTGTATTAATATATATTTGAAAATTTAATTTGTATGTTTGTAATGTAAATACGAGTAAAGAGAATAATAATAATATGCTTTTCATACCTTACATTTTCGAATGTTAGACCATTTATGTTTTTTTGCTAACTGATCGTGTTTACGTTTCTCAGCTCAAATAGATAGACATACAAACAAGCCATCACTCTTCCAAAGTTTATGGACGTATTTGATACGGTTAGTCTTTGATGTGGTGATGGTAAAGATGGATTTGATGCGTAAATGGTTTTGAAATAATCACAAATACGAGTATATGAGTTTAAACCCGCATCGATGCTTTCGTCTCATCTATGACTATTTGAACCTATAGGTACATTAATGTTGCAAGCGTCTACGGTAACCACTTTAAGTCTGGTGGACAGTAGGCTCGTCCGTCGTCTCTGTAGTATAAGAAATGATTGCTGTAACACAAATTAGTCAGAAATATAAAAACTTATGAAAAAGCACATATAAAATTGCCGGTTGAACGGTTTTGATTGGACATGTTTACCAATAAAATCAGCTTTCAAATTAAAAAATAACCACATACAATGCTCTTCAACCGTATAAAATCTACGGTGCCACTACAGAAATCATAAAAAGGAGAAGTGCCATGCGGGAACATTTGTGGTGTCGCCGCGACATACACTTCGTGCTCAAGTTATATCGCAAATGGCGAGTCAGACAAATGAGTATTCTTTTGATCCCCACCGCAAAGTTTGTTTAAAATACGGTTTTCATGTAAAAACTGAATTGAAAACCTTCGTAAGCCATTCATTATAATACATATGGCAGCGAATCCAGGTCTAGTGAAGGTTTTTAATCGTACTATTTGATACGTACTTGATCGTTGAGCATGTCGTGGCGACATACAAATGTTCCCGCATGACTTTTCTTCTGTTTTTACGAATTCTATTACCTCATTTTCACTCACGCGCGAACCACGAGACGAGCTACGAGACGAGACGAGCCGAGCTACGAGAAGAGCTGCTAGCTCGAAAGAAATGTACCATAATGCTGTATTTACTCTTGCGACTCGCGGCTCGTTCCGCAGCTCGTCTCGTGGCTTGCGCGAGCACTGAGTTACGCAACTTTCACTATGGCTGGTCCTCGGATGGGTGACCACTTTGTGGCATTTACATTTGCGAGCGTTTCCGTGCTTCGGAAGGCACGTTAAGCCGTTGGTCCCGGTTGCCACTAAAATGGCAGTCGTTAAGCCTGGTTGAAGGCCTTATGGGTGGCTTGAAAATTTCAACAGCAGGTAGCCACAACCTGCGTCTGTCTATTTCAACACGGCAATGGGCTCACCACCTATTACGTGGGACAAGAATCCACACGGTGAAAAGTAGGCATATAATAGGCCTCTGCCACCCCTTCGGGGATAAGGCGTGATGGATATTTATTTATTTATTTTATTTAATACTATTCTTAAATCCTGCGGAACCGTAGCTTATATGTACTGAATAAAATAAATTGTCAGTGGTAAGACAAAAACAATTTTACTATTTTTAGTTGATGTCCACAATTTACGAGCAGTCGATATTTTATTGTAGAAACTACATTGTATTTATTAAACGTGTGGTGTATATAGTTTGCTTGTATTATTTTGATTGGCATTTAGTTAAGCGTTTTATCCCCAAAGTGGTAGGTAGGCAGAGGCAAACTATATACGCCCACATTACAAAGATCGTACACCAAGATCTCCGAGGTCAAGTTACACCACCTGCTAGCGACGCAATTGCTGACTAACGGACTAGACAATGATACTGGGACCCTTACGTGGGAGGTCAAACAGCGCCGGAAACTTAATAGCAAATCGATAGCTGTTTCTAATAAAAGTAAATTTCAAGCTAGGTAGGGTTTGGAAGGAACTGAAAAACATTTAAGATGAAGAAGAAGACTTAGGGGTTTTAAATATTAATCTGCGTCAAAAAAGATAGGACATTTTAATATCAGTTCATCAGTAAATAGATCGCAATAAATCTAACTGCGCAGACAAAACAGGTGATTACGTACAGTCAGTTCAATTGTAAACACATCAACCACTTGCCGGGACGTGGGTCGTGGTCGGCTCAATAGAAATAGCCTACCAGGCCACTTCAGACCAATTGCGTTAGAAATATGTCTCCGTTGCTAAGAATAGAACGGCGTGCCCCTCGTATTATGTAATATTTGTTATTGGCGATAAACATTTAATTTTATTTCAACCAAAGAATATTTTAATTTCAATAGTGTTATTATCGTTAAATGTAAATATATATTAAGAATCTGGACGTTTTTGAGGACTAAAGGTTACATTACTGATTTTTCCTTTAGGTATTGATTAAATTTAAGAGAATTTCTTGAAATACATATTTTATTATATAGGTATCGATATACGAGAAATGAAATAAACGAATATACACATTACAAGCTTATCTCCTACTCTTAAGTGAGTAAGTATTCTCTTTATAGTTGTTTCAACAAAATAGAAGACAGACTCTCACTGATAGTCGTTAGTCTTCTGGAAATATTTCCAGTTAATGATGATGATGGAATTCTACGGCACGTTTCATGACTGTAGCCATAAACATTTACAAAATCGCTAAATTAAAAAAAAATCTTTCTATAGCGGGTACCTACATAATAAGGTTGGCTAGCTTACCCTAAAAAAATCGAGTTTCTGGGTGTAAGGGTTCGACTTTGCGTTAATAGGTGAATTAGTGGGTAGTCGCCAGTTAATATCTATACTAATATTATAAAAAGGAAAGATTTGTAAGTTAGTTTGTAATGAATAGACTCAGAAATACTAGGCCGATTTCAAAAATTCTTTCACCATTAAAAAGCTACATTCTTTGCGAGTAACATAGGCTATATTGGAGTTTCAAAAATGTAGGAATCCGTACGAAATGTCGAAACTTTACCACGCGGGCGAAGCTGCAGGCATCAGCTAGTTTTTAATATAGAAGATGGAAATGCAACGTAAATTATATTTTGATTCGGAAAAATACTTAGAAACACATAGCTAGTTCAAACGTCGCAACGTGCTCTTACAGACACCGACAGCATTTTTTAGTAAGTAGCACTGATAATATAATATAATTCTTATAGTAAGTAGGTATGTTCTATTTCACCGCTACATATAGGCAAGGATTACACAGTCAATAAATATCGCAATCCAATATCGTGATACCGGTCTCAGTAAATATTGAATAATAAGAGAGATTCGTGGTCACCATCCACTGCTGGGCACTGCTTCTCCATGAAACGTCGATCAAAACTCTAACTCCAACTTTTATATATTACCTATTTAATACATTTTAGTTATTAATGTTTTTAAACTCACATGACTTATACTATTATGCATTTTATGGTTTTCATGTCTTTTTCGTCAGACAGCCTACTCTTGACCACTGATATTGTAATTTAGCCAAAACGTCGAAAGGTAAGAAAAAAAATCATATAGGTATTACGTGAAAAAGACCCGAAAAACATAGAATGCATATTTGATAATTTCTTCAGTTCTTTTCAAACGTGCTGCAGTTATGTATGTACCGCAGTAAGTCACAAAAAAATAAACTCTAATAAAAACTGCAATAATATACATTAGTTTTCACGCCTATAAAGAACAAACAAATATTAAAAAGTATTGTGCTCAGTAATATTTCAGCGACACCAAGCGGAAAGTTCCAGAACTACAGGCACACTGCTTTCAGTTTCAGCGACTAATCCTTTAGTCGCTGAAACGTTGAACGTTCAAAATGTTGAAAATGTTCTGAAAGCTTCCTAGAATTAAAAAAAGATGGCGTTGACAAATTAGCAAAGAAACATATTGTTTCTCTGTAACATATTCGATCATTGTAATGCTTGATTGAGCGTAGTTGTAGGTAGTGTAAAATAAGTATTTCCAGAAATTCCGATAAAGAATAAAGATTTAATATTTGGTGAGTGGAAGACACAACATTTAGTACATAATAGGGAAAATAGATGGCACTTTGTACAGTAATATCACAGCCGCAAGACAGTAATATTATGAGCAGTTTGGATGTAAATCCATCCCATCAATATGTCTGGGGTCCAAGTCATACGAGGTTTTGAGGTCAGACGGCAGTCGCTTCCAATAATGCTGAAAATCAAAAGCCAAACGATACTACCCAGCCAATTTTAATTGGATCCCGGGCTTCATATCCATATAGGATTTGGGGGCAACTAGGAATACACTAATAGAAAGAAAAGAGACTTATTTCGATATTTACAAGTATTTTATTAGTTGTAAGTATAAATTATACAGTACAAGTTTATTGGGATAAACATATATTAGTAGGAAGCGCTCGTGGCCCCGCGGTCTCAGTGTTCGGTAAACGATCACTGAGGTACGCAACTTTCACTATGGCTGGTCGTCGGATGGGTGACCACTTTGTGGCATTTACATTTGCGAGCGTTTCCGTGCTTCGGAAGGCACGTTAAGCCGTTGGTCCCGGTTGCCAGTAAAATGGCAGTCGTTAAGCCTGGTTGAAAGCCTTATAGGCGGCTTAAAAAAAAATTCAACAGCAGGTAGCCACAACCTGCGTCTGTCTATTTCAACACGGCAATGGGCTCACCACCTATTATGTGGGACAGGAATCCACACGGTGAAAAGTGGGCATATAATATGCCTCTGCCACCCCTTCGGGGATAAGGCGTGATGGATATTTATTTTATATATTAGTAGTAAAGATTAAAAACCACAAGGCAATTTAGGTTATATGAAATGTTTAAAAACGCATATATTTATAAAATCGTCCTAAAACACAGACTTAAATAATAATAAAATACATAGATACGAAGTATTCCAGAAACATTTATAAGCGACATCTATCCTGCAGTTTATCCGAGACGGTCGTGCGTCGCAGAAGGAAGACGCAATTACTACCGACCTAATTACTGAGCAATTGAGAGAGTTGACTCACGTAACTACGCCGCTACTTCGATGTCGGGTTAAGAATTTCGCTCAATTCGTAAGAGCGGATATTTGGTTGGTTGTTTATAAAGAGAGAGAAGAACGATTGATAAGGAATATCTATTGTGCGATATAAGAGGGCAGAAGAAGCCACGCGAGTAGCTTGCTCAAAAGCGGAAAGTAGAAAAGTTGCCCAAAAAGTACTTATTCAAATACCCAAACTTGCATGTATGAAACTACTAGTAGACGCGCGCGGCTTCGCCCGAGTAGAGAAGTTTTCCCGTTCCCGTTTCCCACAGGAACTTGTTCCCGGGAAAAAAAGTAGCCTATGTGTTATTTTGATGTATAAGCTATATTATTGTAAAGCTTCATTAAAATCCATTCAGTAGTTTTTACGTGAAAGTGTAACAAACATCCATACAAACTATTGCATTTATAATATTATTAAGATTCATCAGTATACAGGAAACGGGAGAAATATACGTGGATTACGAAGGCTGACGATTTGTCCTCTCTGATTACACCATCAGTAATACAGCGAGAAAATAGTATGTTTGTTACCTCAGTAGGTACGCCGTCATGTACTTAAAACTAAAGAGTCTACAGACAAATAAGAGGAGTTATGAAAACAAAACTACAGATATAAATCTATTTTACAGCAAGTTTTCTTAGTAAGCATTGTCAAATAGGTATTTTTAAACAGTTTTTGGAATATAAGAAAAATCATAACTATCGTAGGAAAGGTTATATGGATTACTTATCCGTGAGAATATAATTAAACCAATATTATAACTACGACTAAGAATAGAAGCACCTACGCAGTGTACGCGGTACTTCTAAAATTCAGTGCAATTGAACGCTATTTCGAAGGATCGCTGCTGCACATTGGTGTCTATTAACATTGTGGTTTATTTTGTTAGGACCATGGATAAACTGTGACAATGTTATGAGTTATTTGTGTTTTAGTAGTGTCGCACTAACTATACCTACTTACTATTTTGGGGATTTACAGAAAATTTAAGGGAGTTATTTATAACGTTACGTTAGAATTTAAGTGCGTAAATAGTATTAAGTCAATTGACTTAATACACTTTACGCACTTAAATTCTAACGTAACGTTATAAATAACTCCCTTAAATTTCTTAAAAATAATTATATGGTATCTTTTAAGTAATCTTTTAAGCGGTATCTTTTAAGTATTCATAATTTATATTTCCGTCTGGGGTAGACAAATACAATGCCAGTCTTTTGTATAAGTCTTCGCACACCTCCTGTACTACTTCCATACAATGGTACCTTGTCCATGAAATTCTAGACCTTTTGTATATATTAACATACACTCTCAATAAATACACACACATACACGCACATAAAATAATTACATAACATACAGAAATATATTAGTATATAGTAAGCAAAGAAGCGTGGGTGCGTATATAAAATATAAATATTGTGTATTTTAGGAATCTTCTCGCGATCGTAGTAACTCAACATAGCCCGCTAAAAGATTTAAGCTGTTTATTGTAGTTAGGTATATAATGAATTATACATAATATGTCACTTATATATTCCACTCAACAATATATAAGGCGCAACGTGTACGGTCAAATAAAACGTTAGCGGGCATTATAATTCTGCCGTTATATTTTTTGCCTACCACAAAGTGTAACTTTACGTACTATTATTTAGCATCGTTTACTTCTATTAAGTTATAACTAGCTGAATCCCGCGGCTTCATCATCCATTTGACTGCCTCTGTGGCGCGGTGGGAGTGCATCCGACTGCTACGCAAGAGGTCGTGGGTTCGATTCCCACCCAGGATAAAACTTTGTGTGATGAGCACGATGGTTTATTCTGTGTCTGGCTGTTATTTATCTATAATATGTATATATTTAGAAATAAATATTGATTGATGAATCTCGAAGAAGCGAAAGAAGTATGCATGGATCGCGAAGCCTGGCGATCTGTCCTCTCTGACTACCCCGTCAGTGATACAGCGTGAAGATAGTTATTTAGAAATATATAAGTATGTTTATCAGTTATCTAGATCCCATAACACAAGCTAATAGTAGCTTACTTTGGGCTAGATGGCGCTGTGTGAAAAGTGTCCCACAATATTTATTTATTTATCAATATTTATTTAATCCCGTCGCTTATTAATTTTCCCGATATGTTGACATTTATGATTACTGCTCCGCTCTCCTGGGTAGTAGCGTGATGTTATATAGTCCAGAGCCTTTTTCAATAAATTGACTATCCAACACAAAAATAAACTTTCAATTCGGACGAGTAGCAGCAGTTCCTGAGATTACAGGTATCAATCAAACAAATAAATAAACAGACAAACATACATAACATCTCTTCACAGTGGTTGGCTTTCCTTCCACACACATAGAACAAATATTTTATAGTGTAGTACTTGTTTAATAATTATTTATTCTAAACCACTTTGACTTAGATGCGCATATATGAAACGATTAATGACCCTGTCGGAAGCGAACTCAGATCCATTTGTAGATCCGAGCTGGATCTTGTTCGAGGGAGAGGAAAGATATGCCTGGATCGCAAAGCCTAGCAATCTTTCCGCTCTGACTATGCCGTAACATTATCCGTGACGGCATAGTATACCAAGAAGATAGTATAGTTACCAAAACTCCTTTCGAGCATACCTATTGTACAATGTGTTCAAGACGACTACATCAAAAGACTGTGGATACTGTATCCTTTATTAATTTAACTACCTAATTTATCTGAGCATACAAAAGCCGTCGTTTGTAACTGCGCGTTTGTTCATCCCCGTATCCGTTTCAGTTTATATATACGGCTTCTCTGAAACGCAGGCGGTCCCTCATTGCATTCCCGTCTCTCCTGTAAACTGGTCGTGACGGCAGATATATATTCCAAGTACTATAGAACTTTGTGTGATGGCTGATACTGATGAAACTGGTGTTCAGGTATGTTCTGATATTGATCATATTAAGTTCCAAGTTCAAGGTCACTGAAATGTTGAAATTCAGATTTGTAACTGAAACGAAGTTCTGTAATTAGGTTTTACGGTTCTTAAAACAGTTCTATTTGGAGCTTCGACGGTACTGAGTTTGTTTTGCAAGTAAATAGTTTCAGAATCTTTATATTTGTTTAACTACGTTGTATTATTTTTTAGATATAAGTACCTTATGCTGATGTTTTATCAGTTTATCACGCATGAAATGTTAAATAAAAAAAATTTTATTTAAAATTTATATATTTGTTTAACTACGTTGCATTATTTTTTAGATATAAGTACCTTATGATGATGTTTTATCAGTTTATCACGCATGAAATGTTTACTAATCTAGGGTGTAAAATTGCTTATTTAGAAACAGTGAAGTCGCAGACTTGTTCCCTGATTGGTACACTAAGAAAATAATAGTAGCTTTGTTTACTAGTTATATAGTGAGATTTTTTATATAGGTACACTGCTGAACAAAAACTTTTTACTTATTAGAAGCAACTGGGACTTAACGCTCATACGAAGAAGTAGATCGAACGAATGGATTTACTTTAATCCAAGATACATAACTTTCTTAAATGCGGATAAGCTTCTTATTTTCTTTCTACGTCTTATCTTCGCAGTATTGGCTTGACCCTTGACCTTACGCGACCTACGTAACAAAATAAGGGACGAAGTGTATACACCTTATATAAAGCTACGGTTCGGATTTTCCGGAATATAATACGTAGGTGTATCCTTATTAAATGGCTGCGGCCTGTCTTTGTGTGATTTGCCGAATCCAATTCCGTATCCACTTTCTTTTACGTTCCCACTACTACCATCTCTTGCTTACTACTCGATATACAATCTACTCAATACCTTTTTGGAGAGACCATACAAGAATAAAATACAGGTCAGTTAGACCGAAAATACCTCCAAAACTACAAAGATCGACTTAAATTGATTTATATCTATAATAACAGACCCCCGCCGCTTTGTCCGTGACATACTTCTAAACCCCGTCGCACCCATTTAATCCCGTCGCTTATTACTTTTACAAAAATGTATGAAATATTGCCGGATTTGTTGACATTTATTACTACTGCTTCATTCTTCTGGGTAGTAGTGTGATGATATATATATTAGCTTATAAGCTTCCTCGATAAATAGGCTATCCAACACAAAAAATATTTTCAATTCCGATCAGTAGTCCTTGAGATTAGTGCTTAGCAACATATTTTGCGGTTAATTTTTATTTATATAGATGTAATTTAAACATACAAAACATAAGACTGACACAATTTACAGCCTTATTGCACAAAGTAAATCTCTTACAGACGACCTTTAGATAGACCTTTGGTAACACTAGGTACTTATCTCAATTGTTTAATCCCCGTCCATCGATAGTTCCGACCATTAATATTCACGATACTCGGGAGATCGGTCTATTCTAGCGTCAATTTGTTGTGGAAAATTCAGAAAATTTCACGAGCTGGGCGTCAAGACATAGTAGACACGTTAAAATATTTCATTACAGTCGGGAGTGTCTCGGTAGCATAGTGAAACAATGTGGTACCCCTAGATTGGGAAAGAAATTCGATTCTCGCAGCTTATTAATTGCTTTTGTAAATTATTGAAACATCAATCGATATTTAAATTATACCGATCCAATACGTAATTAGTTTTCCTTTTAATGTGCTCCTCAGACAATACAACCTTAGGTAATCTCTGTGATGTACTCCCATACCAAATTTTTTAAGTCAATCTGCCATGATGATTAGCACGTCTAGAAGGGCCTTAAAATTATCGGATAATGGCGACTCAAAGGCAGAATTCCCTTGGTGTTCTGTGATACTACAAAGAACATCGTGGTCCACATCCGAACCAACTGGAAGTCGTGCTAACATGTCATGGCTACCTGTCATTTGGACAAGGCTTTGGCCGTTTTTATTACTCCTATTTATTCCAGTGTTCAAAGCAACTAGGAAGACGATAAGATGCAAAAGAAGAAATGTCTCTCGTGAATAAATGGTACTCCTTTAGAAGTAAATAACAATGATTAAATAGGGTTTATTTTAAATGGTAGCTGTCGGTCTATCATTCAGCGCTGAGATACCATCTCTCCTCTCGGGATCGAAACCGCGCATAAACTTGGTACAATTTACAAACTATAAGAAGAAGTTTGTTTCATTCCGTTCAGAATAAATCATCATTCAACGTCTGTTTTGATAGAATTTATTTATTACCTGGTTCTTTTGATGTTACTTATTGGTACCTTTTTAATATCACTTACATGGCAGAAAAGCATACGGTTCACTTCATTAAAAGTGGTCCTCGTAGGCTAAGGATTTTTGCAACACCAGAGCATATTAATCCATTAAGGAGCGTAGAATACCTACTAGGTGCTCTGTCTGTTCACTCTCTAAACGTGTCTAATACGAATATGGTATCGTACCAATGCAGACCGCGGCCGCGCGGAGTGGATAGAAATAAATTGCGCGGCAATAATATCGATGCGATTCTGTCGCTCGTGGAGACATTCCCTTACTAGTGTATTTATATTCTTTGGTTACACCAAATACAAAATAAGTTTACGACGTGACCTTATTAGAATTGGTTTTCATATTATTTTTTTGAGCTTAAAACTCTGATTAAAAGAAATGTTTCCATATTTATATGGTTGATAAATTCAAGTTATGTATTTTTATAGCACTTTTGCGAATTTGTCCCAAGTTTGTAAGCCATATTTTAATATGGTTTGAGTTTATTGCCAGATGGTTAAAGAACACTTAGGTAAGTACTGATATGTAAATTTTAACCATGTACCTAAGTGGTTTAAAGAAACGATATTAACAAATATTGTTGCTAAGTGAAATAAACTATTACTATTATGTGTCAAGGTAATAATGTATTGAGACAAATAGAAATTATAGAATGATAGAATTCTTGGAAGACTTTTTAGGAACATACTGGAATACGAGTACTGTTTAGAGACGTATCTAAAATGATGTATAGGAATCCAAACCAGTATTTTGTAAAAGAACGGTACTTAAGAGGTTTATACCTCTATTTAAATAATAATAATAGGTTTATCCCTATTATTATTATTTAAATAGAGGCTATGACAGGCTGTTCCTAGAGGGTCTAGGAACGTCCTGTAACACTTCGACCTGAAGAGGTCTATTGTGCTCGCCCAAATGGTTAAAGTTCGCGCTGATTCCTATAAGTGTAAGGAATTTTAGGATGGTTTTGGCAGCGAGGAACTGTACCTCCTGCGGTAGAAGCAGGTGTTTGCCAAAGGAGGCGCACCGTTTGTGTATGAGGGGGCCGCAGTTGCAGAGAAGATGCTGAGGTGTTTCCTCGTCTTCGTGGCAAAA
The DNA here is from genome assembly GCA_948477245.1 of Thumatha senex. NCBI lineage: Eukaryota > Metazoa > Arthropoda > Insecta > Lepidoptera > Erebidae > Thumatha > Thumatha senex. The sequence goes on from OX419724.1 coordinate 24,825,691, forward strand.
TCTGCAAAGCCTGGTTGGGCTGAGGCCAAGGTTGGCCATGTACTTATTCAGTCTGCAGTGGACAGTAAGTGCCCTCGTCATGACACAAGGGCTACCTTTGCTCAGTTTCATGAGCTTGCTGAAGTAACTATGCGAGTAACCCTTGATGAGGGCTTTTGAGTGTCGCATACCTGGCTGATGCTGCGAGCTCTCTCTCGCATCGCTGGCGGTCTGGCTATTGAGATGTTCAATTTTAAGTGAGCGGGACACGCCACAAATTGGTTCTGGCCCCAATTGGATTGAGGCAGATCCCTCCCTTGCCAGGTGGTCAGCAATTTCATTGCCCTCTATGTTTGAATGACCGGGAAACCATCTTAGGTACACATTGTTTCTTTTTCCCAGGTCATTTAGTAGTCCTGTACAGTTCCTAACAAGGTTGGATTTAATTTCGTATGAGTTAAGTGCTTTGAGAGCAGCTTGACTGTCTGAATAAATGTAGATATTTTGGTTGGAGTGAATGTAGCTCAAGTTCACCTCCAGACATCTAACTATGGCGAATGTTTCCGCCTGAAAAATTGAGGCATGTTTACCCAAATGATGTGATAATCGCTGCTCAGGCTTACGTCCGTAAATTCTACATCCAGTGCCATTCGTCATCTTAGATCCATCTGTAAACCAGATGAGGTCAGTTTCTGTGTGGGACTTTAGGAATGTTTCTTTCCAATCGTCTCTGTTAGAAATTTCTGTTTTGTAGAATTTAACAAAGTTAAGTTCTAGGATAATATCGTCTTCCGGCATGCCCAGAATATGGTCGTTCATCATAAAGTTTAGTGATGATATAAATTTGTGAGAGGCGAATTTTGTTTCTACCTGAGAATTTATCCGGAGCAAGCTAACCCTCGCTTTTTGCTGTATGTATAGGGGTAGCGAGGGGAGGTTCAAGAGTGCGTCAAGCGCTGCCCCCGGTATCGTAGACATAGCTCCAGAGACGATTAGACAGGCGGTTCTCTGTAAGCCATTAAGTTGCGCAGCAGTGGCTGACTGGAGTGATTTTGAACCCCAAGCCACGCAGGCGTAAGTGATCATCCGTCTCATATCATACATTAAAAACATTTTACAATAAATTGCTTATAAATCGAACAGGTCTGACTAAAAATAACAAAGGTAAGTACAATAAAGTAACTTGTTTAATTTAATAGCTACGGTAAAATAATCAACTTAGTACACCAGTGAATATATAAGTTGCCTTGTCTGAACTAGTAATTAACCTGTGTCTCAGACGATCGCTTGACCTAACCAATATGTAAGGGTAGGGCAATAGATTTAGCCCTAGACTTGAACTCAAAATAAAATTTAATTAAAAATATTGAAAAAAATATAAAATACTTAAAGAAATTTTAATACCAATAACAGACTCATGTTAACTCAAAATCTCTAGAATATTTTCTGTGTCATCATAATTTAGTTCACCCAGATATTTTGACAGGATCACTTTGCAAACCTTAAAGTTAGTTGTATAAATATGCAATAACCTATTAAACTTATTATAAAGATATGGACCTAAAAATATTTAAAAATCTATTTACGAATGCATGTTTGGTCATTGATCTGTCACAAACTATGTCCTTTCTTCGTCGATCACTCGATATTGTACTGAGAGGAACTTCAGTGTGCTTTTTAAGTATATTGTGAAGAATAAATAATTGACGTACAGTTAGAACATTACACGCTTTAAAGAGTGTATGTACCTTTAAAACGACTCATTCGCATCGGCCTCACTGTAGCGGTATACAGCCACATGGCCACTTTGGGGTGTTGGCCACTGATCCCTAGCGACATTTTTGCTTTTTGAGTAACGTTGTCTATATGAGAGTTCCACGTCATTTTTTGGTCGATGGTTACACCTAGGTATTTGACTTCTTTGGATAAGGTTATTATCTTCCCATTAATCTTAGGCAGTTTAAGCTTATCTAGCTTTGTCTTTCTGGTAAATGGGACGACGATGGTTTTTTCTACATTAATTGACAATTGGTTTTCTTGACACCATCGCGTAGTGATGTTGAGAGCTCCTTGGATTCAATTCGATATAGTCATTTGACAGAACCCTCTCACCGTGATTACAAGGTCATCGGCGTAGCCTTGCACCTCATAGAGATTTTTTGAGAGTCTTTTCAGGAGTTGGTCTACCGTAATTGACCACAGCAGTGGCGATATAACGCCCCCCTGTGGGCAGCCCTTGGTAGCGAAACCTAACCTTTTTTAGAAATTTTGCAGACTCGAATAACGAAACCGAAACATAACATGTATTTAATACGTACCTAGTCAGGTCATAAATTTTCACATGTTTAATATAAAATAATTGAAACAAGTTTATTCATTATGTAACCATTTATATACCAAAATGAACTTAACAAAACATAGATTCTTATGACAATAAAGTTTATTCAAAATGACCTCTGTGATTTTGAATACAGGCCTTAAATCTGCGCGGCCAGTCGTCTATCGTAGCACGAACGAGGTCCATGTCAATATCGGCGACTGCCTTAATCAAGGACGTCTTGAGTGACTCCAAATTATGATGAGTTTTTGAGCACGCCTTTTCCTCCAAGTGTTGCCATATCTTGTAATCTAACGGACTCAAATCTGGACTGGAGGAGGGCCAGTCTTCGTGCCGGATGAAGTCGATTTCACGCGCCGCCAGCCAGTCGTGTGTGCTCTTCGCTCTATGAGCTGGCGCCGAATCTTGTTGGAATACCCAGTGCCTGTTATTGAAGATGGTATGAGAAACAGGTTCCACAAGGTTCGTCAGGACTGTATTTTGATACACAACTGCATTCGTTTTTACACCTTTCTCACAAAAATGTACCTCTGTTAAGCCCCAATAAGAAACTCCCAACCATACCATGAGCAAGGGTGGAAAATGACCTCGTTGGACACGCGGAATATGGTTGCTCGCTTCTTCACTACTGTGTGCGTACACCTTATCATTTTGTTTGTTGTAGCTTTCTTCTACGGTAAAATATTTTTCATTCGTAAAATGAATTTCCCGATATTTTTTCCCGCGTACCGCTTCAACAAAGCGCGGCATCTCTTTAGTCTTAGGTCCATTAGACGAGCATTTAAACGATGTCCTGTTTTTCTTCGATATGACCGAAGCCCTAAGTCTTCATTTAACACCCTTTTCACCGTGGTTCTGCATAACCCCATCTGAAGGGTCAACAGTTTCTGCTTAAGTTTGGGATTTCTTTGAATTAGCGCCTTCACAGCTTTTATCACTGCTGGAGTCCTAACAGACCGAGGGCAACCACTTCTTGACCTGTTATCTACACTAGAGTGTTCATTGTATCGTTTGATGGTACGATAAACGAATCTTTTGGTTATATTCAAAATTTTCAGTATGTCATAAATTTGAATTGGCGCGTAACCGCAACGATGCAACGCAATAACTGCAACACGGTCTTCTTTAAGCGTCCACTCCATATTTATAAATGAAAAAAAATTCTAAAAAGTATACATTTTTATTTTCATGAACAATTCGAAATTCGAATTCAATAAACTTTTTTGTGGCCAGCATTCTAAAAGAAAAGTTTTTACTGTGTGACAATATTTATGACCTGACTAGGTATAATTTATCTATAAACTGGCTATATTTATATTTTGATGTTTTGTTCATCTGCTTTCTGTCTTATGTCTTACCGCAAAATATCTCGGACAACTACTGATATATATTTAATAGCTGCAGTTTAGATTAACGAGTGACGGTAGATTTATGACCTTCTAATTTAATGAAAGCTTAATTGTTATTATTATAACTTCAATCATATTGAGAAATGCGTCTGTCAACTTCAACAGGGCAATAGATTCATTACCTTATACATATTACAAAATATACAAAATGGTAATATGCGTTGGTATAGTATGCGTCTGCCTTTTAAAATGCATGGATTCGTCAGTAGGTAAGCCCAGGTTAATAAATTTTAATAAGCCTTCGTCCTGAAATAAATCTGCGGCGACGGTGAGAGAGACGTTGCCTGAACCTCCTGAACGACGGCGATGATGCAATATCCTCTAAGTTTGCGTCAGGCATTAACAATGCCCGATTAACGATTGGTCACTCATGTTGCACTAGTTCAGGAGGCCGAGTCACTGCTATTGACAAGCCGTAGAATAGAATCAGAATCGGTTTTTAGCCGTCAAAATATTAGTGTACTATTAAAAATGCAAGTGACTAGCGGCCACTGGCGCGGTACATGTTAGTAGAATTCTATCGGCTGACCGCTAGAAGTCTATTGCAATACGATTGTAATAGTAGACTACGAAAAATTGACAAATTGTACCGGTGGCTGTCTATTGAGCGACGATTTCGATTCTATTTTGACACGATTAAACGTTATCAGAATGCAATCAATAAATAATACTCAATGAAATGTTTATTAAATAGAAAATTATGGATGACATAACTATCTTCACGCTGTATCTCTGACGGAGTAGTCAATGAGGACAGATCGCAATCCATGCATACTTCTTTCGCTTTCTGCAGCTTCATTAATCGCTTCATACGTGCACGTATGGGTACCTATCCGAATACTTTTGATCATTCCGTTTTTGAGCAATCTGCTCACGCACGTCCTCGTATTCCGTAGTCGTCTTGACCTACCCTGACTCCTTCCATCCTTTACTTTCGCACAATATATTCTTCGTCAATCTTTCCTCACTCATTCGTTGGATGTGTCAAAACTCCAAACCAACGGAGCATGGCCTAAAATCAAAATAATTTGAATATGAGAAGAACTAAAATCGGTCGTTCAAGTTCAGTTCGTTTCTCAGATAGACCTTTATCTTATTGATTTTCACAACCTAGTGGAATAGAGGGATCTATGTACAGCCCTTCAATGACATGATGTTTTTTTGGTGAGAAGTTTTTAATTTATTTTGTTGTCTTGTTCATTCAAATTAACCCAAAAATCATGAAAATCGGTTGAGAACTCACCTGCATCTTAAATTTCATTCGATCTTCAGCATCCATCACAGCAAGGCTATGAACATGACACACAACCCATCGAGCACTATAGCCCAACCATCAAGTCAGGATTCCTTGAGACTACCTTTCCTGATTTGACCTGGCGGTGGGGGCTTACTTCGACTTATATTCCTCACAAATCCAGTCTTGAGTCAGTGAAAAGAATTTTACCTTGTTTTTCACTTACATTCCTGTATTTCATGTCCGGGTAAAATTTGTAATTGATTTTAAACTAACTTCCAGGTGAGCTATAAAGAAAATGTGAAAAAACAACAAGTACTAATTGATACTTGAAATTTAGCCTATAGTTCGGAAGCGAATGGCAATGCAGGAAAATGTGAAAAAACAACAAGTACTTATTAATCCGCTATTAAAACATGGTACCAGAAAAAGCTTTTAAAATAAGCTTGTTCAATTAATTCATCTTTGTTAGTGGAGAACCTTTAAGATATTTAAAGCTCGACCGATCCACTTACAGATTGATTCAATATAGCCGGTAATCGATACGACTCTATTTGAGTGTCGAGTATTTTGAACAGTCTGATTATGCTTTCAGTTTGAAGACATTTTACGTAAATAAATACATTTGTAGTTAGCCAGTTTATGTTATACACAAAAGAAACATCTGCTTGTATTGGTATATTCCATTAAGCAAAACTAAACCCATCGCAATATAACCTAAGATTTTTTTCAAAGATCATGAAAATAACAAACAAATTTTTTGCAGTTTTATACTATTGCTGTAAATAGACTATTAAAGATAAACCCCTAAACACATCTCAAAAATATTTTATTTAAATCATAAAAATAATTCTCTAATCAGTGAAACTTTGTGTGATGAGCACGATGGTTTATTCTGTGTGTGGGTGTAATTTATCTATAACATGTATGTATTTCGAAATATATAGGTATGTTTATCAGTTATCTGGTTACCATAGTACAAGCTCTGCTTAGTTTGGAATCAGATGGCGTTGTGTGTGTTGTCCCAACGATATTATTATTATTAAAAACTTATTTAGATCCATTAAAACGTCCTCTGTGTGCTATTTCTGTGCGTCTAAACAAGCATTGTTGTTGCTAATGTTGTTTGCTTACTCGACCTGCCCCGCCTGCTGACCGCGTAATGGCCACTCAAATTGTACCTATCGTTAACAGATTTTGAAATATTGTGGCAGCTTAAGAAAAAATGGAATAATTTAACCGCAACTTTTGAAGTTTGTTGAATAAGATAAAATAATATTTGAAGATGAGTAGAATTTCTCAATCAATCAAGAAGTAGGTACGGGTTAATCGTAAGGTCTTGCGTACCTACATTACTAGTTAGAGTTCACTGTAGAGTATAGCAATACCTAAATAAATTTTAAACAAGGTACACGAACTTAAATATTGTTGATAAAACTTGGGAAATTAGACTGAATATTATAGTAAGTTGGGCAAGAAACTACATACATGTACCAAAAAAAGTAATGTAATAGTAGGTACTCTACTTTCAACCCCCAAAGAAGCGGGATAACACCCGAACCCCAGGTGAGGCCGCGGTGGTAGCCAAAGTCTGCCAGGGGCACTAGGACATCTTTTCGAGAAGTTACCCGGGGTGTCCGGCAATTAGACAGTTAGGCAGGGACCGTGTGGTTTTAGCCGGTTCGAGTTCGTCATGACATCCGAGGGGATTTCCACACGTTAAAAAAATGTTTACCATACTTTCTACAAAAAAAACGCGGTTATTATTTCATACGTTATTGTTGCCTGATGTTTCGAACAGGGTTGCACAAGCCGTGGTCTGGTTGACTCAACTCAGTCTTATATTATTAATGCGATTGTTTAAAAGGTACAACGTACGTAGTACGTGTTCTTATCTATGAGTACGACGCTTTATGACTATAATTTATAATTAAACAAGAAAATAATAGAATAGAAATATACTTTATTGTCCACCAATTATTAATATTCACAAGTATATGGAATACAGGTTCAACAAGCTTATTTCTAGTTAAAAATGTTTAGTGTACAATGTTTTTCTAACGAGCTAAAAAGTACTTCTTCCTTTTTCAAATTTTCATGCATTGCTTTTACTTTTATAAGGTAATTTTAGATAGCTCTAGCTCATCGGGAAAATAGTGTTCATTCAATTCAAGTTAGTGTTCAAAAAATTCCACCCGTATAGAGATAAAAGAAAGCGAATTAATAAAACCACAGGGTTAAAAAACGCTACTCTCGTTCTTTTAATTTTGAACAAATAATAATTTAAAACATAAAAGTTTAGGAACAATTCCTCAGAAACAGTTTAAAATAAAAATAAAATATACTCAACAATTATATTTCTCAAAATTCAACAGTTTTTCTTTAAATGTATTTGGGACTAACATTTTAAATTATCAACTAAATATACAATGTAGAGTTGTACGAGTTTCTAAATTTATTTTATTACCAAAATAAATAATTTACAACTCCGCTGAGAATTTACGTAACTCGTAGGGTAGCTGTAAAACGTTACAATTACAGAATTGTGCTTGTAATGGTAAGTTTATCTATAGTACTCTTGGCTAAAACAATTCAGATTCTAGATCTAAAAGTTTGTTGGTTATAGAATTGGTAAAGAGAACTGGATTTTTCGAGGTGGGTGTTGTACGTTTGACCGCTGTGTATGTCTGTCTGTTACGCCTTCGCTCTTCTTCGTTGTCTTTTAATTTGATTCTACTTTTAAAGTGCTGTCAGACATTTTTTTTTTGTTGTATTTTTTATTTTTAAAGTTAAACTTCTTAATCGACGTTGAGAGAAATTTTATCGCTGTAAAAAATAATCGTCACGTTTTTCGGTTACGCGCCGTGTTTTTGTGAAATGAAATTTGTTTATCATATGTGAAACTTCTTTATCGAACGTATGAGAGAAATTTTATAGCTGTAAAAAATGTCGTATGGTTCACTTCTTATTTTTGCCATGTACATTGGTACACACCTTTTTTTTTAATTTACTCACACCTCGACGACACTTACAAAAAATGAGTGAGGTACGATTGACGAAAAATATATATTTTGCGAAAGTGGAGGGTACAAGGAGCCAGGCTAGGCCGAGACCGAGAGATATGAGGACCATATGAGCAGACTGCTCAAAAACAAAAGGGTCAAAATTACACGTGCATGTATGAAGCGATGAATGAATCCGCAGTAAGCGAAATGAGTATGAATGGATCGTGAAGCCTTGTGATCTGTCCTCTCTGACTACGCAGTCAGAGATACAGCGTGAAGAAAGTTGGTTTAGTTAATTGTTTTAGGTTTTGTTGGCAGTGTCTACTCGGCACTGGCCTTTTAATCTACATAATACAACGTACATTGGTATTAATTTGGTACGGTCACTTTTTGCAGTCACTTAGATACAGTAATTGAAAAACAGAACTATTATTTATCTATCACGCCTTATCCCCGAAGAGGTGGCAGAGGCATATATATTATAAGCCCACTTTTCACCATGTGTATTCCTGTCCCACGTAATAGGTGGTGAGCCCATTGCCGTGTTAAAATAGACAGACGCAGGTTGTTGCTACCTGCTGTTGAAATTTTTAAGCCGCCCATAAGGCCTTCAACCTGGCTTAACGACTGCCAATTTATTGGCAACCGGGACCAACGGCTTAACGTGCCTTCCGAAGCACGGAACTGGGGTGGGTCTAAAGGGCCGAATGAATTTAATAAAATGTGTCTATTTTAGATGTTAAATTTGTAAGAAATTTTGAACCTGTTGCCTTTTTAGTGAGGTGGTAACAAAAAGGCTAAAAGGTCTTATGTGCTAGACACTCATTAGCACGACCAATTAAAGTCCTGGTAGTCTCGGACTGAATTTAGATGTGATACATCATTTCCATCATACTGTCTGCGAAATTCCATCGAATACCTGTCTACGAATACCGTACGACATTAATTTGGCAGAGCCCCTATAAAAGACCGTTTTTGGTCTAGGTATTTCTATTGATACAACAAAATGAAACTACAAAAATGTCTCTCACTATCCAGGTAGCTTATGAGGTTACTAAAAGCGTCTTTCATTACACTCGTTTCTAAGCATAAAGCATGAAATGTCAGCTGTGCAGTAAAACAAACGGTTATAACCGGCAATGTAGCCCCATTATTACCGCACCACTGTCCCACTTGACTGAACTTGTTAATATTCCGCGTGCGATTTGGGACGTGACTGTTGTAAGAATTAGAAATAATTGGTTTAAAAGGTTTCCTCACTAACAACCCCTAACGACTTTTAAGTGGGTAGTTAAAGGAAATAGTTTGTTATTATTTTGCTCAGAGATATTTTATTTTATTTTATTATAATAATTACAAATTTGCCTAGTTATATGGCACATAAATGCTGTTAAACAGTCTACCTGCCGGGTTTTAGTAGTTTCCAACGGCATATTTGTTATACTGCGAACTTCGCAATGGACACTATGCAGGGCACTATCGATCTTCTTAGAGACAGCCTCTACAAAAGAATGAAGGAGTTTGAGGAGCAGTTGGAGCAGAGAACGCCTAACAAGCCAGCCAGTATCACCAGCTTAGCTTCTGACTTTACAGCGTTCAGAGATTTTGTCACGCAAACTTTGAAGTTACTCCAGCAGCAGATGGACGAGCTGAGACGTGAGGTTGATACGATGGAAATGCGGAGGCGCAGGAAAGTCCTACTCTTGCATGGTGTCGACGAGGTCAAAGATGAGGATCCAACAAACACAGTGGTCAGTCTTGTCCAGCAACACTTAGGCATCCATGACTTTGGCGCAAAACAATTTAGTCGTTGTCAACGCCCTGGTCAAACAACATCTTCCAAGCGGCCAAGACCCATACTCTTCAAGCTTCACGACACATCTTTAAGGGACAAACTGTGGTTTGCTAAGTCCAAACTGAAGGGCTTTGGGGTCACAATGTCAGAGTTCCTGACTAAGACCAGGCACGACATATTTATGATGGCCCGTGAGAAGTTCGGAGTCACACGAAGTTGGACCAAGGACGGTGTCATTTATGTAATTGCAGCGGATAACGTGCGGCACCGAGTGAATTCCGTCGACGAACTCAATACAGCTTGCAATATTCCACCGAAACCCACAGCCGTCATGTCGAAGGCAGCCACCGCGAAGCATAAACGGACAGCTACTTCTAAGGCGAAGTAGATATAAAATTAAATACAGCACAGTCCAGGTATATTACCAATGCAATATTGTTTTGAAATTGTTATTATTCGCAAGTTCATTAATACTTTCACTTCTTTTTACGGTTACTGTTGACATCTTTTGCTACTAATATGAGGTCGGAAAGTTGAAAAGATCTATATTTATAATAACTTATTATCTCATTTTCCGCACTACTTAAATTGACAAAATTAACTACTCAGTACACAAAAACAAAACAACAACACGACGACTCACAGAACTATAATATTTTTGTTTTCTTCGTTTTACGTTGGGCAGGCAGGAGAAACACTGTCCATACAGCCTTGCTAACACAGAACAATTTTTCTCATTAAGGTGAGTGTACACCTAACACTATTGATCAACAAATGTTCAGCTGTTTTGTATAGTGACCATTGTTTATTAGTTTTTTTTTATATGTTCTCGACTTCACCCTCGATCATATTTTTTGTTGTTGTTTTCTCTTCTTTTTTCCTTATGTTTAAATCGCTCAAATTTGCACCTACCGTTTAATTCACTTTTTGCATTTGTATTGGTGCCTGGACTATATAGATAATTATAATTATTTACTCTTAGATTAATATCCAAACTTATTGTAAAATAAGTCATATATTTATAGTTAAATAGCAACCGGCAGGTGGATTTTAGTATTGGATTAGACAGGAAATTGGACGTTATACAGATTATTATATTAGCATAGAATTACTTATAAATATATTTTTTTTTTTAGATATTAATATTATTTTATTATATTAATTAATGTCTTTTTTAGATTGTAGCAATGATACAGATAGCAGTGACGATTTCTATTCTGCTTGCAGTGACACCAGTTCTCAAAGTGAACCTCCACTGGCAGATTTTCTTTCATCTCGATTCTCTGGTGTTCCCGGTAACTTCAATGTAGTGCACATAAATGCTCAAAGTATTCCGGCTCACATCACTGATATGTTGGTATCTTTCGACTGTCCCCATATTCATGCTATTCTTGTTTCAGAAACTTGGTTGAAGCCTTGTCTACCTTCAGCTGCTTTTATTCTTCCAGGATTCAACCGCATCCGAAACGATCGTGGACCGAGTGGATATGGTGGCGTGGCCATTTACTTACGCAGTAATTTGTCGTATACTGTTGTATCTTCATCCCCACAGCCGCCGCCCCCGCTAACTGGCGAACATGTTTTTCTTGAGGTGGAACTCCTACATACTAAGATACTTCTAGGTGTTTATTATTGTCCTTCTTCAAAAATAGATTTCTTCTCTTCCTTCGAACTCATCTTAGAAAACTTTACTCCAAACTATAATCATGGGAGATTTCAACACCTGTCTCCTCAAAAATGATTCTCGCTCTTCCACTTTCGAATCTATCGTACAATCTAGTAACCTGTCTATTCTTCCATCCAGTACCACACATCACTTTCCAAACTGTAACCCTTCTCTACTCGACCTTGTGCTTGTGAAGAAACAAGCACAAGGTCGAGTAGAGAAGGGTTACAGTTTGGAAAGTGATGTGTGGTACTGGATGGAAGAATAGACAGGTTACTAGATCATGTGGTATGTCATGGTCAGCGAACGGCTGATGAGTTCTCTTATCATGATTTGCTATTTCTGTCGTATCGCCTTCGATCTCCTAAACTTAAACATAAAGTACTTTGGCACCGTAATTTTAGTGGTATTAATCTGGATGGCTTGCGTAGGGATGCTGCTGGGATTGACTGGGCACCGTTGGTTTCCTCTCAATGCATTGATGAGAAGATTAATTTGCTTACATCAACTTTAATCTCACTCTATGATGTCCATGCACCAGTCCGTTGTATTAAAGTGAAACAGCTGCCCACGCCTTGGCTAACCTCTGACATCAAAGCGCTTATTGCCAAAAAGTCTACAGCAAAGTCCAAATATAAGAGACGGCCAACAGCTTCGAATTGGGAAAAATATGTTCAGATCAGAAATCACTGCAGTAAGGTATGTAGGAACGCACAACGCCGGTACATTCATAGCTCTGTTCAAAACGGAGATCCAGCTAAAGTCTGGAAATTTCTAAAGTCTTTGGGAGTTGGTAAATCTCACCAAAACTCTATCCCTAACAATCTTAATTTGAATTCATTGAATCAATTTTTCACTGCCTCTTCTAATTTCAGTTCTGAGGCCAAAAATATACTCTTAAAAATCTTTCAACCATACCAACTCTTGACTGTGCTCCATTCTCCTTTAGTCAATTATCTAGTTGTGATGTTAAGAAGAGTATATTATCTATCACTTCTAACGCTGTAGGGACCGACTGCCTAAGCCGTAATATGATATTTCCTCTAATTGATGACCTTCTTCCTATTCTCTGTCATATACTAAATTTCTCGATAACTCACAGTGCTTTTCCCATGGCATGGAAAGAGGCTTTAGTTATTCCTATTGCTAAAAGAAATAACCCTTCCTCGTTTTCTGACTATCGCCCTATCTCTATTCTACCTTTCTTTTCCAAAGTCCTGGAACGCCTCGTTCACACTCAGCTCACTAATTTCCTCTCCCAGAACCAGTTATTAAATACTTTTCAGTCCGGGTTTCGTGCTGGGCATAGTACTATCACTTCTTTAGTTCATATTACCGAGGACATAAGAACGGGTATGGAAAGCAGCAACGTAACAGTCCTAACTTTGCTAGACTTTAGTAATGCTTTTAACATGGTGGATTTCGATATCCTGCTTGGCATATTATACTCACTTAACATATCTCCAACTGTAGTTGACTGGTTTTGTAGCTACCTGTTCGGCCGCCGGCACTGTATTACTATAAATGATATTTCCTCATCTTGGTGCAACACATCTGCCGGGGTGCCACAGGGCGGCGTGCTATCTCCTTTGCTCTTTTCTGTTTTTATAAACTCCATCACTAAGGAGTTAACTTCTTCCTACCATCTTTACGCAGATGATCTTCAAATTTATTCCCAGGCCTCGCTGGACAATTTAAATGTGGCTGTTGGCAACGTCAATGCAGATATAATCAAAATTTGCAAATGGAGTGAGCCCCATGGTCTGAAGGTTAATCCTGGCAAGACTCAGGCCATTGTTGTTGGCAGCCCCTGGTCGATCTCTAAAATCGACTGGACACAGCTCGCAGCAGTGACCTGTGGTGGGACTGACATTTTGTATAGCAGTTCGGTAAAAAATTTAGGGATTCACATAGACTCATGTTTATCCTGGGGTCCTCAGCTGCAGGAGCTGAGCCGCAAAATATATGCAACCTCGGGATCCCTGCGCCGATTAAAAAAATTTTTACCTTTTGAAACGAAAACTGCCCTTGTTCAATCACTTCTTTTTCCTATTCTTGATTATGCCGATACCAGCTATCTAAATCTCACCGAAGAGCAACTAAATAAACTTGAGAGACTCCAGAATTATTTTATTAGATTCATATTTGATTTGCGCAAATATGATCACATCTCTGAATATCACAAAAAGCTCAAGTGGTTACCTATTCGCCTTCGCCGGAATACACATATCCTATCCTTGCTATATAATATCCTCTTTAATCCTTTCACTCCTTCCTATCTAAAACAGCGCTTTGAATTTTTAAGTGACACCCATTCTAGATCTCTGCGATCATCGGAGAATTTGAGATTGAAAATGCCTGGACATTCCACTGATTTCATGGACAAATCGTTCACTGTTCAGGCGGTTCGTTTATGGAATGCACTGCCAGTGTCAATCAGACGTACACAAACTTTGAACACCTTTAAAGTGGTTGTTAATAATTATTATCTGCGTGTTGCTGACTCTGCCTAAACTGCAATGCCTTATTAATATAATAATGTTTATGTTTATTTATTATATATATGTATATATTATAGATATGTATATGTTATAGATATATATATATATATATATATTTTATAGATATGTATACTTTATGTGTATGTATACATGTAGTGTTTATGTAAATTAATTTTAGCGCGTAATTCTTTAGTACCTAGTGTTACGTTGAAGGTACACCATACTGCCCCAAATCATTTTTTCATCTTGGTTTCCATCCAAAGGTTGCCTGTAAGAGATTGCCTTGTGCGATAAGGCTGCCAATTGTATTACCGATAAGTTTTTTAATTGTAATCCAATACTGTTACATTTCTGTTGTACAATAAAGAGATAAATCAATCAATCAATCAATCAACCCCATGCAGCAAGGTAAATCTATTTGGCCGTGATTTGTCATGAAATAAAAATTGGACTGATCACAATTGTTTTATAATAAGTTTAGTTTTACGAGAATACTACGTAAAATTAAAAAAAAAAACCAAAAGTGCACGCCTCACACGCTTTTATTATATTATAAAAAAATAGTTAAATATTAAAAATCAAAACTAAAGTCATTCCCTATTATTGTACCAGCCAAGAGTTGTGCACAGCGACATCTATATTTGCAATTGTTAACAACTTTACGAGAATGTGTATTAGACAGTACACAACTCTTACCATAGATGACGCTAGTATACGATCATTTTCGAAAATATTGAAAAAAAGATAATAACAATTAAACCACATCGAATCAGACCGTGAAAATTGAAAGGTTTCTATTCCTAATTATACTGAAGCGTAAGAGAAAAAATAAGACTTGATTAGTAAAGTATTTCGGTCGTTATCGTGTTAACATACGCACATACAGACACACGGACGTCCAAGACAAAACTTTTTGAAACAGTTTTTAACTAGTTTAAATAACAAAAATGGCATCAAAAATATCATGAGTGTTAAAAATAGTGTTTTTTCTTGATATGTGTGTGTATATATTATTTTACAAGTGCAATATATAATAAATAGAGACATTTTAAGTTTGAAAAATCAGATGTTTTGCGCGAAGTGACAGTAGTACCCACCTCAACGCTTCGCTTATGAGGCGTGCAATAATTAAGTTCATGGCCATGAGTGATAAGTACGTCACTTAAATCACAAAAATAATAAAAGTTTTGAGCCTCTTATAAGCAAGAGTTTGGGATCCACCGTTTGGGAACTCAGCTATGCAATTCACAAATCTCGGATCCAAATCCGCTACGGCGCAAATGTCATCGATATTCATAGAACTCGAATATCAAATGCATAGCTGGTATACCGATAGCTCCTTTGGATATTTACCTACAGACATAATTCGAGCAATGTAAAGATAATTTCCTTCAGATTTCATTTGAATACCTAATAGAACATACAGTATGGCCGCTATAAGGGATCAGGGAGGCCTCGTTAATCTCATAATGGCATTAAGCGATAGTTTTACGGCTGAACGACTGTTTGAAAACATTAAGTTCGTTAGTTCCGTAGGGACGGGACGTGAACGTTAGGCGTTGACATTGTTAAGGCCGGTTGTATACTTAATTACATTTACCGTTCATGTTCCTAATAATAGGTATACAATATATCAATTTTCGACTACTCTAATTCGAATGTGCAGAAATGTTTCTATGTCAATCGTTTTTGATGAGAGGCAGAAAGGTTTTGAAATTGCTGTTACTAATATACTTTATGTCGTTTTCCGTTTCATTTTGCCGAAAATTCCGAGTCTCCTATATCTTATTGTCAATGTAACGAGTATCGAATGAAAGAAAATCGAAGTGAAATGTAACGCAAGTGTGCAGGCTACCTAATGGAGTTCCATATTACTTTCATGCGTCAATACACGACTAATGGGATTGTAATAGAACTGGGCCTAGATTACAACCAATGTAAAATAGTGGTATAGATGCTTTATAACGATTTTGAATGGTCTTTTTTACTTAGTGGCTTATGATGACATAGTACCCAATACTTTAAAATCAGAATAGGCTAAGAAGCTGAAAATAAGATTGAGTAATACCCTTGACAATGGTTTGCAAAATGGTGCACCTTGAGACCAACTGTCGAGAACCCGCGACTCTGACGTAGGCTTGAGCGTGAAAGAACAAATGATAATCGCTTCTAACAATGTTAAAACTGATTACCTAAATGAATGCTGCAATGCTTACTTGACAAATCCAGCCTCCAGAGGCAGTGCTGTTCCGAATTTAAAATCTTATCTGTGTGTCTGCCTTTATAAGTAACTTTTACTGGCTTCCTTCATTTCTTGAGCTCCAAATAGGTGAGTTAAACTTCAGCCACTTACAATTAGGTCACCTGCTGACTAACAGACGAGGTGAAGAGAAGTAAGTTCCAAACAAAACCCTGTACCAACCTATATACATATACCCATCGGTACCTACAGCATATCACCCTTTCAAGATGAAATTGGGACAGGCGTATTGAAGCACTCGTGGCCCGCTGACTCAATGTTCTGTAAACGATCACTGGGTTAAGTAACTTTCGCTATAGCTGGTTACGGATGGGTGACCGCTTTGTGATATTTCCATTAACGGCATTGTATATGGTATTGCCTTTCGATGCACGGAAACGACTCCCTACTCCCTGTTGCCAGTAACATAGAAGTCGAATGTTTCAACAGCAGGTAGCCACAACCTACGTCTGTTTATTTCAACACAGCAATGGGCTCACCACCTATTACGTGGAATAAGAATGTTCGGGATGAAATGTAGGCGTATAATATGCCTCTGCCACCCCTTCGGTGATAATGCGTGATTGATAAACAAAACAACGAATATTGCTTGCTCCATTTAGGGCGTGCCATAATAGAGACGAATATATACAAGTGTATACGCGTTCTGTTAATTACCTGCTATTCATACAAACATATTGGCACGCCTTTATACGCGAAGGGGTAGACAGATTCATACTATACGGCCATATTTCACCGTATGCATTTTTGTTCCACGTAACAGGTGGTGAGTCCATTGCCGTGTTGAAATGGACAGGCGTAGGCTGTGGCGACCGGCTATTAAATTTTTTTAAGCCACCAATAAGGCGTTCAACCAGCCTTAACGACTGCCATTTTACTGGCAACCGGGAATAACGGCTTAACGTGCCTTCCGAAGCACGGAAACGCTCGCAAATGTAAATGCCGCAGAGGTCGCCCATCCAAGGACCACCTATATCGAATGTTGCTTAACGCCGTGATCGTTTACAGAACACTGAGTCAGCGGGGTTACGAGCGCTTACCTGGTATTCGTTTGTAGTTATTAGTGTAATCGTATAGGGTGACGACCCCCTACATACTTTTGTATGAAATATAGTAAGGCCTCTCTAGTCTAGTGCTAGTGACATTGATTCCTTGCCCTGTGCGTACAATTGATTATTGCAAAGGATTAATTTCATTGATTGATTAAATACATAAATAACGATAACCTATCTTTGTTGCAGAAATATGTCGTCAGCACTGACCGGAGCGGAGACATCCATGTGCACGTCCAAGTAAGTTATCTAATTACCTTATACTTAGAGCAATTACTGTTTATATCACTAGAAAGTGCAAATTACATAATTACTCTCCCTATGTAATTTAAACATAGACAGAAGTAGTCCGTAGACCAAAGCAAAGAATATACCTATAAAACAAGGTGACCCCCACGGCTTCGCCCGTGACATATTTCGAACACCTATTTAATCCTGTCGCTTGTACATTCTACAATAATGTATAAAAATTTGCCCGATTTGTTGACATTTATGATTACTGCTCCGCTATTGGGGGTAGTAGCGTAATGATATATGTATAGCCTATAGCTTCCTCGATAAATGGGCTATCCGACACAAATATAATTTTTCATATCCGACCAGTAGTTACTGAGATTAGCGCGTTCAACCAAACAAACAAACAAACTCTTCAGCTTTATAATACTAGTATAGATAGTATAATCAGGGGGTACAAGAGTCACTTATTCTGTGGCTTGAGAGGTCGGGCCGGACCCCTCATTATATTATACTAATTATATCTATGTCTCAATTAATTTGGGTGGTTCGGTTGCTCTATTTTAAACAATATACTCGTTTATATGTTCTTAATTTAAGTATTTATTCCCACATAAGTTTCAGCGTAGACTTCACGAAATTGTCATGAACAGGCTAATTTATTTTTGTATACCACAGGATGACACATTAATCAGTATAACACTATCTATCATCACAAATACCACAAAATTGGACATCGTGGCAAGTGGTTAGAAGGGTCGGTATTATAATAATATTAGAGCAGCGAAGGGAAAATAAATTATCATTACTGGCCCCATTTCACGAGGCGCCGCGCGCCGTTGATAAGTGGTATGATGTAGGTAGGTAGCCTCATCCATACTGTCAAATATTATATACTAGTTGATGCCCGTGGCGGCGTTTCCCACAGGAACTTGTTCCCGGGATAAAAAGTAGCCTATGTGTTATTCTGAAATGTAAGCTATATTACTGTAAAGTTTCATTAAAAACCAATCAGTATATTTTACGTAAAGGGGAAAAAACATACTTACCAACTTTCGCTTTTATAAAAGGAACATGGTTACATAATTTGGTGGCTCTCAGTCTTCTTAACTATGGTGTATAACAAGGTAGTAATTTTGGCTCATACAATCACCAATACAACTAGTCAGCACCAGCCACTCATAAGGATAACATTTTGATGGAAATACAGACAGATTATTGTTTTGCTAATTAACTGCTCGATAGCCATGTGTTTTTGAATTTCCTTTTCCTACAATGAGACTAGGTTCTGCAGGTGGCTGGTTCCGATATAACTTATGTTTACAATGAATTGAACTATGACCGCGGCCTTCATGGTCATCCATCAGCCAACGTGTCATCGTAGCACGTCATCTCGATACTCTGTCTATAATATACAGTCTATACAAACACAACACTATCGTATTACTCCTACGAAAATTAAATAGTCATTCGTAACTAAATTGCATTGCTGTACATTTTTAAGTAGGCGTTTACTATAAATAATATTGTTGGCACAACTCACACAACGCCATCTGATTCCAAACTAAGCAGAGCTTGTACTATGGTAACCCGATAACGGATTAACATAATTATATATTTCTAATTACATACATATTATTGATAATTAACACCCAGACACAGAATAAACCATCGTGCTCATCACACAAAGTTTTATCCTGGGTGGGAATCGAACCCACGACCTCTTGCGTAGCAGTCGGATACACTTCCACCGTGCCACAGAGGCAGTAAATAAATAAAAATAAATATTATATAATAATAAATTCCTTTTATTATTCAATACTCATAGAATTTCCTTTTATTGCAAACCAGGGGATTATACCGCAATATAAGGTGAGTGAAGTTTGTTAATGGACCTTCTTGTTATACTGTGTGCGTCTTATTATTAACTATCACATAATAAGTATAAAAGTAAAGCTTTTCACTAAATATTTTATTGGAAGGTAATATATCGGCCAGGGACGCAATCTAGAATTTATTGAGAAGTGTGTTACTGTTTCATCTCAACTAGTTTCAAGTTATGTTTTTCAACGCACACGACTTGATTTAATTTATTATGATCAAGGCTATAGATACAATATAGCCGAAACGTCGATAATAAATTGAATCGATTAGTAGGTACTTCAATAGTAAACTAAAGAAATAGTTAATATTTCTGATTATATATATAGTGTGTACCTAGGAAGTTTGTTACATACAGCATGCAAATAGAACAGTGGTGGCATGCGCTGAGTTTTTTCTTAATAAATTGCGTACTTAAGTACGAAACTAAATAGGATTGTGTCCTCATGACTTCATCTTTTTCATATTCTCACTTCGATTCATGGGCACTTCTTCTCAAATAATATGGCGTGTTTGTTTTATTACAGTTTTTAACATGAAACGTCTAAAGGAATTTTCTAATAATTGTAACGAACTCGCATAAAACGTCTAGGCCAATATTGAAAAACAGTTTTTTTGATAAGTCCGTTGTCATAATTAAGTTCCGCTTCACATTTACCACAACGGGTACACGAAGACTACACCATGCTGTAGATTTCGTGTACCTACCCCTTTCCCACATAGACGTTTCATGTTTAATATTTATTTTTGTCCAAGGCCTAGGTGACGAGTATTGGAGTGAGATAATGGAAACATATAATTTCAGGGTGACCTGAGCCAACAAGACAAACGATGCGTCTTCCTGACGGTGCATGATCTTGGAACTAATCGTGAGTACTGTTGCGCCCTATTTGCGTTGCTTAAATACACAATACCAATGGTTATGATTCATCGATCGATTTTAATATGCACTACATTTTTTAAATCACTGCTTTAATCATTTTGGAAAGAGTTGTTATCTCTGTATTCTGTCCTCTCCTCCCTTTTGCCACACGAGGATGGTACATTTATGACTGTACAGTCAAAAAATCCAAAGCTACAGAACAGATTTATTAACAAAAATTACAAAATTTATCTGAAATTGTTTGAACAGTGTATACTTTGTTAAAAATAGATTATATTCTTCCATACTCAGAGGCTTTACCCTATTGTTCCGTTTTACTTTAGGAGCAACTCTAGTCTGATATATAAAGTCCTTTAATATCCGAATATGAAAAAGATGCGGTGTTACGGTCAGGAGATGTTTCATGTTTCAAATCCAAGCATTAATTACAGATTCATCTCTAGTCGACTTCGTAAACTGCCCAGCGATGAGTGAAATCAAAGAGCGGTCGTGTTTCATTCACGTGGATGTACCAGGGCACGAGGAAAACTCTCCAGATCTTCCTGATTCGTAAGTGTTATTAATAAATAAATATTTCTTCTTTAACTTTGTATATTGCGAGTTACTTTCAAACCCTATCTGGATGGATTGGATAGAATCTATGGCCCGCCTTTATTAGCTGATACCAGCAGTGGTTTGGTTTTTTTTTATTTTAGCATTGTTCGGGCGCCTACGCCAGTGCACAACTAGCAGGTCAAGTCTCTTAGGCGCCGAAAATATTGGTAGCGCCCCTTACACCTTATGTTACTACTAAAAGTACAACACATTATATTAGCACCTCACATAAATAGTCGTACTCTGTAATTATACATTATCAAGTCCACAAATCAGAGTAGCCTTTGAGGTTAAGAACTGTGAACATATCGTCAAACATATGGATAATTTTACCACAACTATATAAAGGGTGGGCATATATGCGACTAAATTAAATGCCCATTTGATAGAACTGGAATGTAGATGACGATGCATTCTAATAAAAGTATATATATATATACATTCTTCCCTCTTTTCTAACAAAAGTCAATGTCTCCGGCAGGGCAATACTATCAATGCTCAATGAACGGCACAAGATGTTAGTGTAATTAGACTATGCAGCACTTGCATACATGATCCGTGACGTCTTCTTACAGGTATCAGTTTCCTTCGCTTCAAACTCTCGGCGAAGATCTCATCACAGTTCTAGATTTCCTCCACATACGCTATGCCGTTGGTTTAGGCGAGGGAGCGGGAGCAAATGTCCTGGCTAGATGTGGGCTGGCCCATCCCAGGCGTCTCCTCGGCCTTATTCTGGTCAACTGTACGGCATCCACTTCTTCAGTCGCCGATGCGTTTAGAAGCCGTTTTTCAAGATGGAGGGGTACAGACATCTCGCAGTCGGAAGAAGATTTTCTGATCTACCATAAGTTCGGCCATGTGAGTTTAAATCTTTTATTTTCTCCTTTTCGTATTCTCGTTTAATTCTTCCTTCTGATTTTGTTACTAATGAACTAACTCCTCGTAATGGAGGTAAGAGTGTCTTCAGGAATATCAAAGGTGAAAAGAGGCATTGAACGCAATGAAAACTGCGACAGTGTTATGCTCGTATTTCATATTACACACATACAGGGTCATTTGTGAAATACCACCATATTATTATGTTACATTTTCCTCACGTCTTTACTTTTTCCTTTTTTTTCAATAATTATTTTAGTGTAATGCTTGAATTAAAATATTAAATAACTCGTAGAAATCACAGGAGACGGGGATGACCCATGTCAGCTGCATTGATGCGCACGCGTCTATCGTTCATCGAATCCTTGTAATACCTACGTGACGGAAACGTGGTAGTAATTTGAAACGAACCAACAGCAATTTCCTATGGCACAGCTCCAGGGTTCAATGTATGACTACTTCGTTTCTTTTCAATTTGGGACTAATCCCACCCGCATTCCCATTAATGTAAACCAGGATCTACAGCAATGACCAAGACCAGAAAAGTTACACCGAGGTCGATCTCGACAAAGTCCCAGGAGATGTTGGAATGTCTTGAAACCCGCAACGAAATTAATCAGAAGATAATTTGAGAGAGTTGCAATAAGATGGAACGCCTCTTCCCTCTTTTGCAAAGCACGAGAACTGGAAAGAACTAGGTGTACATCCTATAGAAAAAGGGAAGCACCACTGTAATGGTATATTACGCGTCCTATGTGACCTATTTTTAATTCCAGTAATATCTATGACAGAAATGTTTAAAAGCACGAAAATTCACCCATGATGCAACGAGATTTTTATCGAATCATCAAAAGTCGTAGAACAAACGTTGTTGGTTATGACCTTAGCTCCGTTTTCTACGTGCTTTATAATACTGAGTAGATTCAGCTTTATTTACCGTCTTCAAACGTTCTATTGTCACTCCAGTACAAAAGGGTGGGGATGTAAATGAAGTCAACAATTATCGACCGATCTCCGTTCGATCTCGTTTCCAAATTTTTGGAAATACATTTGAACACCAGGCTTATCAACTATTTAAATAAATATAACATTTTGTCACATTCCCAGTATGGGTTTAGAAAAGGACTTCCTACACAAGACGCAGCTATTGCACTGGTTAAAGAGATCACAACTAAGGTGGATAGTGGATATAAGTGTTTAACAGTGTTTTTAGACATAAAAAGGCCTTTGATGCCGTTTCTGTTCCCATACATCTGCAGAGACTTCAGGACATTGGCATAGGAGGAATAGCATTCTCTCTTTTTAAAAGCTACTTAGAAGATAGAAGTCAACAAGTTAAAATTGAAAATCTTTATAGTGAAGTGAACACACACACACACACACTCACACAGCACACCGACATACAGAAACACAAGATATACAAATTCCTACTTAAATTTTTAACTGTGCAGTTTTGATTATTTAAGCTAAGACTAATTATAAAATTGAATTGAATTAGAAAATTGATATAATTAGGGAAGAAGCGAGTCAACCCCAGTTTAATTTGTATGACAATGTATGAGATGAATAAAAACATTTATTTAATAATTATTTATTATTTAGCTATGTATATATATATATATATATATATATATATATATATAATGGTAGGTGTTTTACAAATTACCCTGAATAGTCGCAAGTTTTCATTCGTGCCGTTTTGTAATTTATGAACATTATATTAATTAAATAAATTAGTCTCGATTTCATATATACCGACAAATCATTTAACGTTCTTATAAAATTATAAAGAAGTTTCAACATCAATATGTGTGGAAATGTTTTAGTTTGACGATTTGATGACGATAGCGGGGTATATATAGTGGAAAGAGCTTGGAGTACCTATCTTGCTTGGTGCATTTCATTTCACTAAAATAACTTCTTTTAAACTTCTTTTAATGACTCGTTACTAACTAAAATTACAATAGCTATGTTTATATATACTTTTTCTAACATCAATTATTGTGGAGGAAACATTCGTGATTTTTTCTAATAATATAAATAAGGATGAATATAGAATCGAATGCCGAATTACCCTTGTCCGATAAACTGTTTACTGAAAACACCCTTCGTCCGTAGTCGGTTCTACATTTTATCGTTCGCCGATGAACGGTTCGTCGAAAAAACCCTTACATCGTCGTTATTATTTTTGATTAGCATTTTATGAATAATTTTATTTACATGTAGGTATGTTACGTGACCATTTACATTCGTATTCATAGACATCTTTAATAAAACTGTATATTTTCATTACAAATAGTTTTACAATTATTTCTGACATATGTGAAGACAGACACACACAGACACGTCACACTTTTAACACTCCGTCGTTTTTGCGTCGAAGGTTCGTAAAAATTGTATAAGTGAAAATATACTGACTATACAAAATGTACTTAAGTACTTTCATTCGCGAAATCGATCTAAGATGCAAATTCGATAACTTATGTATGTGGCTGCTGTCATTCAGTCGACAGTTTCATAGTTTTGTACAGATTTTGTATGTGAGTATGCAGAGTTTAAAATTACAAATATGTATTTTGTATATATATGGACGCACAGTAGAAAGTCAGCTTTATTTAAAATTATAATATATCCTTAAAACCCTCTGTAGAAGTTCCAGGTAATCAACATCATTATCCGAGCGTTTGTCGATGCGGGATCTGTCGAGTTTAGTGACAAGTACTCGGTCTTTGCCACATTTAGTTTCAGACCGCCGTTCTCAAGCGTCTCCTTCCACGCCTTTACACGTCGCACTAATCTGCCCCTGTCCGCGTCTGCCAGCGCAATATCGTCAGCATACATGGGCAACCATGGAGACTGCTCATGCGAGTTCCTGATGCTGTCCGACAATTCGTCTAATATCACACTGAACAGAAGTGGACTAAGGACCGAACCCTGATGTACCCCGACGGTGATGGGGAAGGGTTTCGTGTCGCCAACAGCAGTCCGAACCATGGAATCGGAGTCACAGTACATGTCCCGGATAGTGTCAATATAGACCTCTGGAACCCCTTTGGACTTCCCACCAGATCATCGCTTGAGGAACACAGTCGAAGGCCTTCTGCATGTCTAGGAACATACAGTGCAGAGGCGTGTTCGTTGACGTCTATTTCACTGCGACAACCGTTCGTTGACGTCTATTTCAGGGCAAAAACAGGGTCCATGGTCATGCCCAGGGCAAAAACCATAATGACACTCCTGCCGGATCTTCTTTCAGTCTAAAATCCTCTCGAATATGGTCGTGATGTGGGACATCATCTTTATACCGCGGTAGTTCCCGCACTCCTTCACTGACCCCTTACCTTCGATGACTGGAGTAATAATACTCAGTCTCCATTGGTTTGGGATCTACCCGCTGAGGAGTATGCGGTGTAAAAGGTCTACTAAAATGCCCACACAGCGAGGACCCATCGCGTTCCAGGCTTCGTTGGGGACTCCATCGGGTCCGACAGCTATCCGATTCTTCATGCGGCGAAGCGCAGTCAGGACTTCTCCAGGCGTTACCCGTGGCACTAGTCCCTGATTCCAGTAATAGTCCCAGCTAATATTAACAAGTATATAAAAATCCTTTCTTGGTATTTAGTTAAAAGTTCATACTTTTTTATTTTTGTAGCAAATCTCCTCGGATTCTTCTGACGCAGCAGAACGAGAGCGCATGCTGACGGATTACCGGTCACGTCTCCGTGGTAATCTTAACACACACAACATCAAGCTGTACGTCAAGGCGTTCATCAAGTGAGTATTAAATGCGTGTACACGCATAAAGTAATAACCGACCACCCAGCTGCATGAGTACAAGGTATTTACTCCGCCCACTTGTGAAAACCTTGTTTATAACGCTGGGATATTGATGCGGTATCGATAATAGTTCAATGATAGAAGATTTCCACTAAACACATTTGCCTTTGCAGTGAAAACTTCTTTTAGCGCGGTACGCATATTTTTATATGTGATAAAATCTCTGGACTCGCGACACCGTTACGAGACGCAGCTATAGTGTGTACATGTATGCAGTACATATAGCAGACCGCGAACGCGAACTTTTTTTGATAGTTAATTGGTAGATTCAATACCTTGCTATTGAATATTTTGATTATATTAAATCATCATCATCATTAACGTCGATCCCGGTAATTTTTTGAAGTGAAAACTTCTTTTAGCGCGGTACGCATATTTTTCACATTAATTTAGATATCAATTCTGTCGGCACTCTCGGAGTGCAACCCGTATTTTTTTTATACTCGTCATAACAACCTGCCTGATGAGCTATGGTGGAAGACCCGAGAGTGGAGGAAGCTATCGTAGATGAAAGATTACTGTTTTTAGAAAACAAGACAAATGATAACGATATGACAAATTCTCTTCTATTACAGTGTTGGGTTTTTGAAGACCTGCCAGGACTGTAACTCTCGCACTACCTTTAGCTTCATCAGATATGCCAGTAGCCGTCGCTATCGCTTTATGTACCACTAGCTGTGCCGCCCGGCTTCGCCTGTGACATACTTCCACGTGTTCCATTATTATAAATTAGAACATTTTATGGATCTATCTCTTATAGTCTAGGCAACGTACGCAAAATAAGTAACTTTTCTGGTTGATTTTTTACACCTTGTGTCCGAAAAACCCAAATATCTTATGGAACCCTATATTTTTTCCAAAATAAAATATACACTATGTTACTCGTGGAAAATGTAGCTTTCAAATGGTGAAAGAATTTTTAAAATCGGTCCAGTAGTTTTTGAGCCTATTCATTACAAACAAACAAACATACAAACAAAGTTTTCCTTTTTATAATATTAGTGTAGATGTGGCAGATTATTCTAATTTTAAATTAAACAAGTATTTTTTACTACAAATTTTCAGTCGCAAAGATCTAGTACTCCGTGGCTGCCAGCCTGACATCCTGCTCATTACGGGAATGCTGAGCCCCTATTCCACTGTCGTAGAGAAAATGTACAAGGAGTTGGATAAGGAGAGAGTCACCATACTCAAAGTGGAGAGAGCGGGTGACGTTTTAGCTGAAGTTGTAAGTATTATCCAAATCTTATGAGCGTGAAGTCGCAACAGCAGCTAAAGTTTCAATTTTAAAACTTGAGTTCACGTCACGTCACTGTGACTTTTTACCTCTTGTATCCACTTGTATCAGAACATTATCTGTCAATTTACTAGCTTATTGAAACGGGCGTTACATGGCGGAAATCCATCTTAGAACGATAATAAAGGAGGGGAGGAGGATCCCACCACACACCCTCGATTCGTCAGTCCTAACGCACAACAGTCAAGGAAAAACTCTACTAATTGTAACGGAAAAATGACGAACCGAACTCCTCAAAGAAAGGGATGTAGGATAGGAACAAGGAAACCTAACCCTCCAGGTTGTCAAAATTTTGCAATACTCTGCCTTACAAGGTGACATTTAGTCCTCCTTTATTATCGTTGTTGTCAATTTACTGGCATACCAGCATATAAGATAGCTGGTACACCATACATACACTATAATAAATAATATATCTATTTATGTATATGAATCAGTGATGGACGATTGACAAAGAATATTTATTGAGTGAAAGTAGACAGTATAAGGAGTCAGAGTAGACCGAAACTTGCATACGAAGACTCCGTGAGCAAATTGCTCAAAAACGGAAAGGTCAAAAGGACTCGGATGCATTTAAGTACTTATGAAACGATTATAAATCTGCAGGAGACGAAAAAAGTATGTATAGATCACCATCAGCCCGGCGATCTGTCCTCTCTGAATACCCCAACAGAGATACAACGTGGAGATAGATAGATGTATGTTTATAATAAATAATTTATTGAAGTTTACTGGTTTTTACCTCTCCGTGTAAGAGGATCTCCATTAAATCTCCTGGGGGATAAATAAGAAATGGGTAAACGGTAAAATAAGGGATAACAGATGGTTTGAAAGTTCGATGGGATGGAAGTTTGTCGCAAATATTTGAATAGTGATAAGAGGTATGACGAAGTGTTTCACAGGCGAAGCCGGCAAACTCATTAAAATATATTGTAATTACAACTGTTTTGAGGAAGTAATCTATTAGGTAGTTTGCAGGAAAATTGCATATCAATATCACAATCATGAATCACAAGTAAAGACTTTCACTGATAAAAAGGTTCTTCATACTTTTGCACCTAGGTGTTTCTAGTTTACTAAATGTCTGTTTAGTTCACCTGTAGGGAATTACTCAAAATAATCAATCAAAAATTAAGTTTACCGAGTAGACACAGTTTGTAAAATTTCACAATTTAGAAATAGATGAAAATTACTAAACTGAAAAAAAAAACGAATTTGCTGAGCTAAAAACAACACAGAATCGTTGCTATTAAAAAAAATAATATACATCTCCACCACTGCACTGCACTGACCTTTCTACACATTCTACAACTGCCGGTTGCTACGCACGGTTATGTTTCCACGGTTAAAGTAAAAGTAACACTGTTCATTGACTTTCCGAGAAGGATTCCGACAGCACGCGCCGGTGGTTGCGTCGACTAGTTTATACAACACTATAAACATTCACTTCATAATCGTAACAGTTCTTAAGTTAATACGTGCATATTGTGCTAAACCATTAAGTATTTCTATATACTCTGTTTGGATAATATGATTAATTTGCAAGTGCTATAAAACCACCAAAGATGTCACTGCTACTTCTCTTGATAGAACTCATCATCATCGCTGGAATGGTCGTTGGTTTGTATCAGAAGAATACAAATCAATTTTGCAAATCCAAGAACAGATACGACGGGAAAACAGTACTAGTGACAGGTGGGACTGCGGGAATGGGGCTGGAAATTGCTGCGGATTTCGCTCACAGAGGTGCCAGAGTCATCGTTGCGTGCCCTTTTGAGGATGAAGGTGCTGATGGTAAATCCCGAATTATAAAATGTTCTGGAAACCATAACGTTGTGTTCAAGTTACTAGACCTTGCATCCTTGCACTCAGTAAGAAGATTTGCTGCAGATATCCTTAAGACAGAAGAAAGATTGGATATATTGATTAATAATGCCGGCGTTGGAATACCGGCAGATTTTCTAACCTCTGACGGAATCAATTTTATAATGCAAGTTAATTATTTCGGTGCATATTTACTGACGCTATTACTTCTACCGCTTCTGAGAAAAACTGGAACCTTATCAGAACCGAGTAGGATACTAAACACATCGTCGACAATGCATATGTTTGGAAAAATAGACTTTGAAAATTGGAACAGATCAGGCTACTGGTCCAAGGTCCGCCTTTATGGAAACAGTAAGCTGTGTTTGATGTTGTTCACTCGTGCACTATCAAAACGAGTAAAAGATATGAATGTTATTGTGAATAGTGTAGACCCAGGAGCTGTAGGGACGAAGATTTTCCAGAATGGTGGTGTTACCTGTGGTGGTTTGGTGTCCTTCTTATTTGGTATTCTATTCAAACATCCGTGGGAGGGTGCGCAGACTGCTTTGTATGCTGCGACAAGTTCAACCGCTGGTAAATACACCGGCGAATATTTCAAAAACTGTGCCCTATCTCAGGCTGTTAAATTGGTTTATGACGAAGATCTGGCAGCTCGAGTGTGGGATGA
Source organism: Thumatha senex (assembly GCA_948477245.1). Lineage (NCBI taxonomy): Eukaryota > Metazoa > Arthropoda > Insecta > Lepidoptera > Erebidae > Thumatha > Thumatha senex. The sequence goes on from OX419724.1 coordinate 24,855,026, forward strand.
ATCAAAAAAACTTGTGAGAATGACTGACGACGAATATAATCAGTGTTTTAGTTCTTCGTGTTATTTAGCTAGTGATCAAACTACTACATAATGGAGAAAGTAGCTACTTGTTGCTATTAAAGAAACCAAACTGCTGGTTTGCGTTACGATTGAATGAATTTACACATATTTACAAAGTGAGAAACAGCGTGTAGGTATACTGTATTAAGATTTTTAAAATGTGTGAAAGTAGGTTTGGGTACTTTATCATTTATTTTGAATAACAACATCATTGTTATTTTATTATTTAAAGAGAATAATGAAAATTACTTTCATAAAAATATATATTCTATAGTTAAATACTAATTAAATTAATTAATTTATTTTAATTGTTATTATTCTTATGCATGGGTACAAAGAATTCGTAGGTATTGAAATAATTGCAAATTCCAAAAAAAACAGTGGCTTGTTTATAGGAATTGGGAACGACCAGATAAAGATGTGAGTGTCGGTTGCCTATTAAATGCTGATAGTTGAATAAAGTAAATACAACCTTATACAGCTTCTTAAGATCATGTATGGGTCAATGGAGAACTATACTTAGTCATCTAAGATACCGAGATATATGTGGTGGTGGTGTACTAATTAAAATTGAGTGGGAAATATTCCAAGATGATAGTTTGAGTCCTCTTTGGTTTTGCTAAGCACTTGAACCCTTTAAGTTGAGACACTACTTGAGAGTTCAGGGCTAGGCTATAAGTTGCGAAGAGAAAGTCAGGTAATATCTCATTTGCTTTATATGGATGATTTAAAGTTGTTTGCTACAAGTCAGTCACTATTGATAGATTTACTAGATTTACTAATGGTAACTGACTTTTTGAATTTTGCACCAACGCCTTCAAAATTTCCTATAGCAACCGTCATTAAAAGTGTAGAAGATACAATTGTTCGTAATAAGATTAACAGCCATGATGCGGAATGTTTGAGGCAGGATGTGTCGCAGATATTAAGGAAATGCCGGCCACCTAAGCCCAACATGCCAAATGTAGAATTTGAAGGTTTACGGAATTTGAAGAGTGATCGTAGTATTTTGGTTTTGCCGGCAGATAAAGGAAACGCTACTGTTGTTGTGGACACAGTTACTTATGAGGAAAAAATTCAAAGTCTGGTGAGTGACAGTAGCACTTATAAGAAAGTTTCTTATAATCCCACCAACAGGATCACTAATGGTTTGAACAAAATCTTAAAATCATTGCCAGATAACCTTTATGATTCTCTTCGTCCTTTTAGCCCTGCTCCTCCGAAGATCTACGGTTTACCTAAGATACACAAACCGTTCTGGCTCCTTCGCCCAATTGTGAGTCAGATAGATTCACCTACTCATAAGGCTGCTCGCTATCTGTCAGACATGTTACTTCCCCTTACGGGTAAGACAGATAGCAACGTAAAAGCTTCGTCGCACTTTATTCGGTTATTGGAAGGAATACTTGTTAATGACGATGAATTGTTGGTGAGTTTTGATGTCGTGTCTCTGTTTACAAATATACCGATAGAGGACGTACTTGAGATAATAGCCGACCTATTAGAATACACTGGCATACCTATCGAGTATATGGAGTTGATACGCTACATACTGATTAGCGGCTATTTTGTGTGGAAGGGTGAATATTACCTTCAGATCGACGGTGTAGCCATGGGGTCTCCTATAGCTCCAGTCGTAGCCAATAAATTTATGGAATGGTTTGAAGATACCTCATTGGCTAACATTCCATACAAGCCGAGACACTGGTGGCGTTATGTGGATGACGTGTTTGTCATTATTCGGAGGGATAGTGTAGGGCCATTGTTGCAACACCTGAATGGTGTCCATCAGAAGATTGCATTTACCGTGGAATACGAGAAAGTCGGAGCCTTGCCTTTTCTGGACGTACTGGTGAAGCGAGATTCGAGTGGTCGACTATCTCACGGGATATACAGAAAGCCAACTCACACAGATAGGTTTCTGAGAGCGGATTCACATCATCACCCAGCGCATCTCGCTTCAGTTCCACGGACGCTTATTAACAGGGCTTTGAGACTGTGTGACCCGGAATACCTGGATACTGAGCTGGAGCATGTGAAAGGTGTGTTGTGCAGCAACGGATACAACTGGAGACAGAGTTGGCGGGTGGCTAATACGTGTGCACGGACTCGCCCTGCATCGGTAGAGAGAGCGGTGGCCTTCCCCCATATGTCAAAGGGGTGACGGATGTGGTAGGACACTTGTTACGCCGAAGATACAGTATCAAGACTATCTTCCGTCTCTTCACAACTTCGACATCTACTGCGCTCTCCAAAGGATAAAGGAGACCCTCTGGGTGTCCCCGGTGTTTATATGATTCCCTGTGATTATGGAAAATGTTACGTCGGGGAGACAAAGCGGAACGTTTCTACGAGACTCAGCGAGCACATACGTTCCATGAAGAACCAAGATATCAACGGATCCGCGGTGGTGGAGCATGCACTGAGTTCTGATACGCGTCACTTTATCCGGTTTGATAAGGTGAAGATCTTGTCGCGGGAGAAGCACTTTGTACCCCGGAAAATTCGAGAAGCCATAGAGATAGGGAGGCGGCCGAATTTTAATAGAGATGGGGGCTGGAGTTTACCTCCTACATGGAAGCCGTGCCTTCGTGGTGCTCGTTGTTATGTGGAAAGCGAGTCTGTTGAAGACACAGTGAGCTATGCATGCAGAGACGCTCCAAATAGTTCGGATGGGAGCGATAGTGAAGCAGATCTCACGTGTGCCTCGGCGCAACCCTACGTCCACCGAATACCCAAACAACAAAACGCGGGCAGCGCGCGAGCGGCGAGAGCGGATGCGCGCAGTGTGCGTAAAGAGTGCTCGGCGAACGGTTCGCACCTCCGAAAAAGGCTGTCTAAATACAGCTGAAACCGGTCGGTCTATTACTGGTCGTAAAAACGTGAGTAATCCCGTTTACTTATTTATAATGGTAACTGACACTTTAGTAATTCTATCAAAATTAAGTTTGGTGTGGATTAATGCGCACTGTGCAGTCATGCATATTAAGTGAGGGCAGATAATGGAATCAGATGGAATTCAGGCTTCTGATTCCATTCACCTAACATCGCTCTTCGTAAGCGATACCTAAAAGTACTTGGTATGTCACAGGCTTTGTGTATTAATGAAGCACCAATAGCTTGCTCTGAAGTACTGCCTGGTTGATACTGAGATTTCGTACTTACTTTAAGTATGTAGCTGAGCCAGTTCTCGAAGACGGCGTATCATCATAAACGTACTGTTTCCGGATCCTTTATGATGGCTATTAATCTTGTGAAGATATATACCTACTATCAATTAAATTAATTAATTAATATTAATTGTTATTAGATATGTGTATTAAGAAAAAATAGAAACGAATCCCTGACAGAGTACTCAGAGAAGAAAGATCGCTAGGCTTCGCGATCCATGCATACTTCTATCACTTCCTGCAGATTAATTAATTATTTCATACATGTACTCTGGGTATCCAATTAGTCTTAATCTTTTCGCTTTTGAGCAATCTTATCACGTGGTCTTCATATATGTAACTCTCAGTCTACCCTGATTACGTCTATACCCTCTATTTTTGCATAATATTATATTTATTCTTCGTCAATCATTCCTAACTCATTCGTTGGACTTATGCAAACCAACGGAGCACGCCCTTTTTCACCTTAATACTGAATCTTCCGAACAATTCTGCTATTTTGCGTAATATTTCGTTATGTATTCAGTCAGCCGACGTTACGCCGCACAATTTTCGAAGTGATCGCATCTCCACAGCATTTAATTTACTTTCCCAGTCTGGAGAAGCGAGTTAGTAACTTAGTTAAAAAAAAACACATATTTTTTATTCATTACACATTATTAGCTACGATGACATTCAACCTCTCAAAAACATAGTAATAAATATTGCAATGAAAAGGCGTAAGTTCAAGGTCAATTTAGAATTTTTCTAATACGCTTTTATTAGCTTGAGCAGTATGTATGTAACCAGTGGCGTAGCTAGGTCCCCAAGGGCCCCGGAGCTAATAAAAATGGGGCCCTACACTGGTTAGATTTTATTAAGTAATAATATTAAAACAAATACCTTAAAAAGCAACTTTGTCATCAGCTCTTTTGCAGTGCAGATAATAAAAATGTTAAACAGTAACAACATTAATTACAAAACAATAATAATTGTGTAGGTATTGGGCAATAAAATGAAATAGAAATGATTCAAGAATTTATTACCTAGTCTTGCCATAAATATTGTTACAAGGAAAACACTTTTTTTCTAATGCATTATTCATTTATTTTATTATTAAATTCATTGATTATTGTAGTTTTTTTTTATTAAAAAGAACTAAGTTCTTAATAATCAATTACGATCTAACCCCTCTATATGTCTATAAGGCTAATAAGTAATTTAAATCTAACTTAATTTACTAGGTATATTGTTTTTCACTAAAGAGTCGTGTTCATTGCACTTTCTTAGAGTCTGATAAGTATGAAAACCAATTAAAACAGTTTGATAACGTGTTTTATATTATAGCACTTCACTATTGTTTGTTCACTACACAGATCACTCCCAGGCTCCCATGAGGTGACCCGTGATTCACTTTTACTACACTAATTCGAAAGGTTTAGTTCTATTTAATCGTCTCACTATGTTCGTGGTATCAAGTAATTGAATCGCTTCGATATTCACATGGTGTAGAAGCCTGCGTTCGTGGGCTGCAGCAAACTTCTGGATAGTTTGGTTGACTGTATCCACTTTGAGATCACGGTGGAGGTCGTCGTTTCGTATGTATCAGGGCGCGTTGGCAATTTCCCGTAGTACTTTGTTCTGGAATCGTTGTATTATACGAGTATCTATATTGGTTAGTTTAGTACAGCCCCAGAGTTGTATGCCGTACTTCCAGATAGGCATTAGCGTAAGCTTATATACTAGTAATTTGTTATGTATTGATAGACTAGAGTTTCGGCTTAGCAGCCAATACATGTTTTTATATCGAATATTCAGTTCTTGCCTTTTCTTTTTAAATTTTTTATTTGTGAAATCAATGTGTACGGACTTTGACTCATTTAACTTTATTCGCCATTTATGTGCCCAGTCATAAATTTGCGTAACAGCTAGTTGTACTTTGCTAACTGCATCCTCATGGCTCGGTCCTGTAGTCATAACTGCAGTGTCGTCAGCAAAAGTAGCAATGGTATTATGGTGTATATCTGGTATATCATAGGTGTATAGCAGGTATAGAACTGGACCTAACACGCTCCCTTGTGGTACCCCTGCTTTTATCGTTTTCAGCTCTGAATAAGCATCTTCTTGTCGTATTCTGAATGCTCTGTTGGTGATGTATGATTTTAATAAATCTGCATAAGCTTTTGGCAAAGTTTTCTTTAGTTTATATAGTAGGCCTTCATGCCAAACTTTATCAAAAGCTTGTGCTACATCCAGGAACACAGTAGTTCTCGATGATATCGGTTATCCTATGTACCTGATCTATAGTGGAGTGGTTTTCCCTAAATCCAAATTGGTGGTTTGGTATTAAGTTTTCTTTAGTAATAATTGGTTACAAACGCTTCAAAAAAAGTTTTTCAAAAAGCTTTGATATCACTGGCGGCAAAGAAATGGGTCGGTAAGAAGTTGCTTCATAAGATGGTTTTCCGGGTTTAGCAATCATGATTACTTCGGCAAACTTCCATGTCTCTGGTACATATTTTAACACATAAGCAGCATTAATAATTTTAGTAAGCTTAATGATGGCTATCGGTGGGAGTTGTTTTATAATTTCCCCTGTGATGAGATCATAACATGGTGATTTTTTGGAGCTGATATTATGTATAATTTCTCCTATGACTTCCTTCGGCGTCACAAGTTAAATTCTTTGATCTTTAATTCTTTCATTTTCACACATTAGGCTTTCTGCCTGCTCTCTATATGGCTGAAAAGTTTTTGCTAAGTGTTCTGCAAATCTTTTGGCTTTTTGCTCGTTACTTATCGCCCATTTCCCATTATTATCTCTAATAGGAGGGATTTGCGTGATTGGCTTTTTGAGGTTCTTGGTTACTTTCCATAGGGAATAGTCGGTTGTGCGGTCATTAGATAGCTGCTGTAGTTTAGTTCTTAAGCATTCATCTTGATATTGTTTAATTTTTTTCTTTAATTTTTTGGTAATGTTATTGAGCGAAGTTTGTCTTGAGGGAATCTGGTTTGTTGCCATCTCTTTCTATGTTTTCTCTTTTCTGCTAGAAAAGTTATTATTTCTCTAGGATAGATGTTTCCTTTGTACTTGACTTTTAGTGACGGTGTATTGTTCCATGCGCATTGCTGAATATTCACAGTAAATTTATTAGTTTCTGAGTCCAGATTATGATACGTTAATGGTATGTTTAAATCTATAATATTGTCTAGTTTTAGTTTAAAGCTTTCCCAGTCAGAGTACTTATTAACAAGAGCTAATTGGTTGTTTCTGAGTAAGATTTTACAACTTAATCTTAATATAATCGGTGAATGGTCCGAGTTCATGTGGCAACTTTCTTCAATACATAAATAATATGATGATATATTTTTATATACGAAGAAATCAATAAGGTCCGGTACTTTATTCCTATCAGTAGGCCAGTAAGTTTTCCTGTACTTATTGTATCACACCGCATGTCTCTAACTGCACTGAGTAGTTGTCTCCCTTTGGAAGTAGTTAACCTCGACCTCCAGTGCTTATTCTTCGCGTTAGTTAGATTATTGTAGTGAGTATTAGTTTATACATTAATAAAATAACAATAAAAATATTGAAGCTTATTCAAAAGTATCGCCATTGGCTTATATTTATTTATGAAATACAATTTTTACAACGATTTATACAGTCCTTCAAACGTTGAGAGTTATCATTCGAAACACGCTCCATGGGACAATTCTGCACTGCCAGTTTTATGGTCTGTTTTAGGGACTCCACATCATCTTGGCGTTTAAAGCATGCCATACTCTCTAAAACTGATAATAAATCATAATCCAACGGATTAAGATTGGGACTAGATGACGGCCAGTCTTCAGCTCTGATGAAGTCCGAAACGTTCGTTTCCAACTAAACTTGAGTGGATTGAGCTTTATGACCCGGCGCTGAGTCTTGCTGAAAGGACCAATCTTAGTTAAGAATCGTTAAGAGGCTTCATCACCTTTTTAATATCTTTTTCACAAAAATACCTCAGTCACTCCTTGATAGCTAACACCTCACCAAACCATCACTGAAGTCGGATAATGTCTACGTTGTAATCTGCTGACTAATTAGGAAGCTTATTTAGGGCTTCGAGCATAAACTTGGATATTGCTGAAGCTTGTTAAAACATTGCTTAATATTAAACATTTCTCGCCAGTAATTTTTTTTTTCTATGACCCCCCTTTGCTTAAGAAGATTTTTTACTATTCCACCCTATTCATTTTAAAATTATCAGTTAAATTATGACCAGTGCATCTCTTATAGGCTGCAAGTCCTAAGTCATCTTTAAAAACGCGCTATGGTTCTAGGTGTATATTCATTTCTCATTTTTTATATTTTTTTATGGTCAGACTGAGGTCCGTATTCCAGAACGTTTATCAACACTCAAGAAACACTTGAGAGTAGATTTTATAAGGCATAATCTAGTCTCAAGCTTTAATTGAGTATTGAGAAACGTTCTGGAATACGGACTTGAGAGTGCTAATTACTCCTAATAATGCTGTATTTTATAAAATCTTGAGTCGTATTCACAATAACTTTAAACTTATTGCTGTCCGTCAAATTGAAAACAATGTCAACCCACAAAAAGAATTTAGGTAAGTACAAGTATAACTTTCAAATTTCTCTCAACTGAGTTGCCTTTATATATATTATTTTGAAAATTAGACAAATTTTCAAAAGTTTTGTTCGAACAATATTTTCTGGTAAGGATTCGAGGGCCCCCTGAGCTTGGGGCCCCGGGGCACTAGCCCCTGGGTAGCCACTGCATGTAACGGACTCTTTCAGCGTGATTTTCATCAAACTGTACCATATTTTTGACTGACTGTACCATGTCTGTCTCTACGATTTAAACGCGACTGTAAGATCGCCATACTCGTAGCTGCATAGACTGGAGAGACCAATTTACCCTCTCATGCCGGCTGACACAATTCCTCACTGGGTACGGTTGTTGCGATAAATTTCTGCATCTCGGTACAGCGCGAAAAAAATCCTGACTAAGTGCAACCTGAGGGCCTTGTTGCTCGTAAATAAAGTGACATATATTTACATAAATGCATGAAACTATTAACAAATCAGCAGCAAGAGAAAGAAGTATGCATGGATCGCGAAGAATGGCGATATTTTTTCTCTGACCGTCAAGAGTGTTGTTAATACTCAACAGCAGTATTTACTGTTGTATTGATGTGATAGGATGGTAATCTGTGTGACAGGTTTTCTTAGTACAGAAACCAGTGTCCCACAAAGGATAACAGATTTATTTTATTTGTGTACACATAGATATAAGTCACCTTTGTGGAAGACAAATAAATAAAGTATTATATTTGTCTCTTCTTCTCGGGTGTCTTCTTTTTTTTTATGAAGATACCCGGTCTTTTTGTAGGCTTACATGGGGACATAGTGGTCCAACACGCAGAGGCCCTTTGAGAATTTTAATGTAACAGGGAATAGGACCCCCACTGCAGACAATCCACGTCCGCCTTATGTAAAAGAACGGTAATGGACCATCTCCAATGGGAGTTAAACTATTGTACGATATGCTAACTAATGCTGGGCTATTAAGTTGGAGGTTAAATGTACTGGGTGACTTGAGCTACGGATGAAGACGGCGTCTGCCATTTTAAAATATTATTTTCAAAATAAAAAGTAAAAAGAAAGTAAAATAAAAAGTAACAAAAAAACTTTACGTTTAAGTTTAGTTTTTAAAGTATTATTATTATATTATTTTTAAACTTTAGCGGTATATACTCATATTTTATATATTTACATAACACCGACGTTTCGAAAGCGTTGCAGCGCCCGTGGTTGCGGCTGGACTGGCAGTAATGGCCTGGAATATGCATGGAGTTACTTATGTGTTATTTTTATATTGAAGGATAGGGCTGACGACACACCACACTCACTAAGTCAGTTCTGTAAGACGATATTGTTTCGTGTGAAGTCCCGATTAGTACATAATGTTATTAATGAGATTATTAACATTAACGTTTGTTTCAGCCCGCTAAGATCGCGCAGTCTCTTTTACTCTTCTGTCAAGGACAGGGATTATTGACCTCCTTACCTCCTCCTGGAGTCGAGCGACGTATGTCTCGCGCAATGTCTATGGAAGAATACGACAAACCGAACATTAGACGGCTGTCACTCACACCAAGCGTATCCGAGTCGCCGCCGCATAGGAAGTTGTAGCTAATCCGGGATGACTCCTTGTTGGAGATGTCGGTGTAAGTGGACAGGACAGTTTTAGTTGTCGGGTAGAAGAATAGGAACTTAATAATGTTCTGCTTTGCATGTCTAGAATAGTTAATTTGATCAGAAGATTTTTTGTTTAAAATATCCCCGCGGGTATCTAGTTCAGCTCGCAATGTTAGGTCAATCAGACCACGTCCACTGTGCGTCCTTATTATAGTCATACCGATATAATTATAGTGTTTGTGGTTAAATAGGTGACCATAGTTGGAATAATTATTGAACCATTAATTATTGAAACATACAAACAACTTAATCGGCCTATATTCAATATATTTTCTTTATCTATAAACATTATACAAAGAGTTACTATCTCAAATTAGCCGAATAATATTGTGTCAAATTCGTATTGCATACCTACATATTATGTGTAGTTTCCCCACCGAACGAAAGTTGGTTGAACGTGATTTCATACTTTATCCATTGGTTAAATCGTCCTAGGTTTAATCTGACTATTCTGCACCCTGGATCATAGTGAGAAAATTATAGTTATTGTGCATAGATTGGTGACCATTCTGCTAACTGGGTCATACTGATAAAATTGTAGTGTCCGTGGTTATGTAAGTGGCTATAGCTAGATTGTTCTGGTACTGGTCTGATTAGGTTCTTTCTGCGTCCTTGTTGTTGTCCTTTATTATTACATCAGTAATAAACTTTATTACATCGATCGAAAAATTCAATGCAATGCAGTTAGTTACCTATATCTGATTGGTATAATTGAATAATTACATGGTAGACCACGGACACATATTTTGTAGGGGACCATAGTTAGATTGCCTATCCAAATCTAACCAAGAGCATAAAAGAATAGACGTGTTCAGAATGATCTAAAATTGCAACCTGAAGACGGATAGCTCAGGAAAATTTCATATAAGTAGATTTGTAAATTTAGCTTAAATTAAAGATATAAACATACCTACTGTGTATTTCTGTATTTATATATGATACAACTTAAAAATACAAATAGTGATATCGCAAAGCGACTGGTCGATTCTTCTCGTGGGCCATAGGGCTGGCCTCTTTCTCGCTCAGAGAATAAGCATTGCCATACAACGTGGCAATGCGGCCAGCCTTATGGGACCTTACCGGTTGATTTTGATGGGGAGGAATTCTTCGACACCTAGTCGGGGCATCAATGTCAGTCTTGTAATAATTCCCACCACCCGCCCCCTTCTTTATGTATTGTTTTCTGTAAATATGTTAAATTTTAATTTGTTAAAAACCATGTAATTATTTAAATATCTACTTAAAAATAATAACATGTTTGTTAACTTACTTGTTCTAAATTCTTGCTGTTTCTCATCAAATTTACTATAACAAGTATGTTTCTTAATTATTTTCTGAAGGACAAGTAATCGAATATGACTTTGTTCTATTTTTTGAGCGAACATCAATGTTATCTCTCTACAATAAAAATGTATAATATAATATGTTTATATAATACATGTTTATTATATAAATATGTACGTATATTGTAATAATAACTTTCGTCTTATGTTAAATAAAATAAATCACTTAACATTAATGCAAATTACTACTATCATCATAATACTTATATACAATTTACAATGCACAAGTATGAAAATGTACTACAATGGAATGACTGCTGTAAATGTTCAGAGTACTAAGATTTCAAAAATTGAATGTCTTATATAGTGTTTAAGGGCGATAGATTTCATTTTTATTCTTACATACAAGAGTCATTTGTTGAATAAATTTTAACAACACACATTTACTTTATTGTACAGCAGTTCATGGTAGCAGATTCACAGATGTAAGCTTGCTTAGGAATAGTTGTACGATATGAAATAGACGCAGACACAATATTAAGCTTCTAATTAGTGCTTTAAATCGCGCGATTTCTATGCTGAATTATTCAGTGTATCTATGAAGTAGGCATTACTAGAACTAAAGGAGAAATGTATTTATATTATGTACCTATTTATTTAAAATTAATTGTAAAGAGGAGAGTAAGGTTTATATCATTCGGACTAGGCATAAGGAGGAGGGTTATTGATGATCCTAATGCGGTTCCCACAGCTGCAACTTGTCTCGTCACCCCGACATCAAACAGAAAGATGAAGCCGACGAGAGCTGCATCATCGGCAACCAATCGAGTAGTACTTAAGATGGTTATTGGCTATAGATAATATAAATTTAATTGTAAATTGCCTAATCTCCATAATTTGCCTGTCAGTATGTTTGTTTCGGGAAATGCTGACCCAGCCATTCGTACAGCTGACGGGACTTTCACTGGTAGGTAACTGATGCTGCTGTGATGGACAGGAAGTAATCTGAACATTTTATTTAAGGAAATAAAATAGTGATCGCGGTATAAACTATTTTACCTAAAATATCCATTAAAAGTTGCAGGCATCGGTCAGTTAATCAATAGAACGGTTTTATATTCAAGAAAATAATATTTCACTGCAGCGCAATTTTGTAAATTAGGTAAGATTTATGGCATTGAAAAAAATGTACAAAGTACCTATTTATGTTGAATAGTAAGTATTAGTAAATTGTAAAGGTAATAAAATACATATATATGGGTAGAATTTCTTAGATTTATTATCTTGTGTTCTCTCTTCCTTTTCTTGCTCCTCATGTACATTCACATCTATTTAGATTATATTACCGTGGTTGAAAAGTTATTTAAAAACTTTTGGGAAACTTTAACAGAGCACCATTTAGCCCAAACTAAGCAAATATTAGCTTGTGATATGGCTAGACAACTGGTAACATACAAAATATTTTTTTAAAATATAGATATTTTTTTCTAAAACAATCTCAATATCCGAAATACTCAAATGAAACAAAAAATAGTAATTGACGGATTTATTTTTAGGCACAACTTGGAAAAGTAAACATAAACTATAGAGCGCGCATATGACCAAGCGCACTTGGCAGATTTTTTTATACCACTGAGGTGGCAGACCAGCATACGGCCTACCTGATGGAAAGTGGTCGACGTAGTCTATGGACGTTTGCAGCACTCGCGCTGCCGACCCTTTAAAAACATGATGATGTACAGGTACCTATTTACAACGTTAACAATTCAATATGTATGAGAATAAAAACTTTTTTTAAACTTAATTATCTCTCACGCCATTATCCTCGAAATGGTAGGCTGAGGCATACCATTGGCTCACATTTTACCGTATGCATTTTCGTACCACTTAATAGGTGGTGAGTTGCTGTGTAAAAATGGACAGGCACAAGTCGTGGCGAACTGCTATTGAAAATTTTGAAACCATCCAAGGGTTAACTTGGCTTAACGACTACTATGTTATTGACAATTAGGACCAACGCCTTAACGGGTCCTCCAATGCACAAATACGCTTGTAAAGGAAAATGCCATAAGGCAATCACCTATCAAAGTGAGATCACAGCAAGTGTTTACAGAACATTGAGTTAGCGGAAAAAAAATGCTTGTAGCTCCACGAGCGTTTTTTAATATTCGAGGTATTAAAAATGCTAACGAAATAATTACCTACAATAATGACACCGATTTCAAAAAGAATTAAAACAAATAATTGTTTTTTAGTTTGGTCAATATCGGCATTGCGTTGCCGAGACAGATTACAAATACAGAGTCGCATATGGAAAGTTTTATAGTCTCCACGTTATTGAGAATAATGCAAAAATCTATAAAAATCATTGCTCCGACGCCGGAAAGTGAAAGCAACTCCAAGCTCTGTTATTTTAGCAAATTTTATTATATAATATGCGCTCTCATGGCCCCGCAGACTTAGTGTACTGTAAACGATTACTGCGTTAAGCAACTTTCACTATGGAAGGTCATCGCATGGGTGACCACTTTGTGGCATTTATATTTGCGAGCGTTTCCGTGCTTCGGAGGGCACGTTAAGCCGTTGGTCCCGTAGTAACATGGCAGTCTTTAAACCCGATTGAAGGCTTATGGGCGGCCTGAAAAATTTGAAAAGCATGTCGCCACAACCTGCGCCTGTCCATTTAAACAAGGCAATGGGCTTACCACCTGTTACGTGGGACAAAAAAGTGCATTATGTATGTAGTACATAGTAGTAACGGCCTAGTATGCCTCTGCCAACCCCTTCGGGAATAAAACCATGACAATATATCTATGTATGTCTATGTAATCATATGTCATGTTTTATTCGAAAAATCTGTCAGGTATTCTAGCGTACCAGAGGTCAGAGATAATAGTATATTATTGTAAAGGCCGGGAAATAAGCAATTGCAGGTCGAGTATGAGGTTTAGGCGCAGATTGCCAGAAACGCAAAATGACCGATTAGCGAATAGTAAGGTGTCAGTCTATTGTATTGTATATTGAAGCGCTCGTGGCCCCGGGGACTGAGTGTTCTGTAAACGATCACTGCGTTAAGTATGTCAGATGCCGATTTAGTGAGCAGGAGCAGTTGGAGAAAGGCATTGCGACTATCTGACCATTTTTGGCGTCCCTGGATCAGGGAGTATCTGTCTAATTTAGCCCCAAGACCCATCCCGGGTAATGTCAATGTCAGGGTCGGTGACCCAGTGCTCAGCAGTGACGGCAATAAATAATTTGCTTATAAATGTATATGTGTCGCATAACTTTTTTCTAGGTGAATCTATTTATACCTTGATTTTTTGCTTTATAGACTAGAATGACACTGCTGATTGTCATTATTTATTTTTAATGTTGCAAGTGTGCAACCATAGTGCCTTACTTAGTCGATTTAGTTTATGAATCGAATCACTTAACTAATAGGATAAGTTTTTATAAATACTATTTTATAAATACCAGCCTGCTTGTAGTTTGGGGTTTTTCAATATTTGTAATAATGTGTACATTTTTGGATAGATCGGCTGTACCAACCCCTCTGGCCAGTGTGGTATAGTAATGCCAAATCCTCCCCGTCCAATATGAAGGCACAAACAAGAAATGGGCCCCAGTTCCCGGCACCTCCACTCTTGGCCTTAAACTGCACAGAGTTTATTAACTTAGTGTAGTAGAGTCGCAGAGGCCCTTCGTAATGAATTCTTACCTTAATAAAAAGCCCCACAGAAAATAGACTTAGTGAAGCCCCGACAAGGTCACAAGGAACGAGATAGACCACTTGATAACGGACAGTAAGTGTATATTTAGAGATATTTGTAATACAAGTTTAATACCGGAAGTGATCAACGACTTGAGCGAGCATCTCTAAATTGTAATTCCGTGCCGAAAGGGCCCGAATGATGAAGTATACTTTCTGACCTTCTTGGACCTTCTGTAATCTAAAGAGATTTGGGATACAAAAAGTTTTAATCGGAACTTCAAAATCGTTTCGATCTGCTGGTATACCCCAATTGGTCCTTAGTCTGTTTTTGTTCAGTTCAGTATCAGGGACTCACATAAGCAGCCTCCATGATTACTTATTGTGGCCAAGACCCAGTGCCTTGGTAGGTCTCGTCGATATAGGTGATGATTAGGTTACAAGCACACGAACTTGACATCGATTGTGACGTCAAGACACACATCGGAGCTGCGTAAGCCAAGTTCCAGGAGATCCTGGTATAATGTGACCCAAAAATACCGGTCAGAAGGGACAGGTCTATAACACTTTTGTTAAAGCTGCGTGTCGCGGCAATGAAAATACTGCGGTGGTTGTGTGGAGGAACTCTCGCATCCGCGGTCTCGCTACTAGGGATGTCGATGACCGTGCAAAGTGGTGGAGGAGAAGTAGGAGAACAGAGCCCGCCGTAAACAGCTCAGACAGACGCTCGGATGATGATGATTGTTATTATCGTGAACAATGGGGGGGGGGGAAGGGGAGGTTTAACCCCATAACCCCCCCCCACCCTGGTTACGCCCGTGATACTACCATAATGTAATAAATATTTCTTATCATTTTTGCTCTTGGACGAGGATATTCTCTCGTGTGAGACCATGGCGCTAGCCTATTTGTTCCCGATCGGTTATACCTATACTAATTTCACAAGCTTTGTCGCTGTCATATAACCAAATATGATTATTGTTTTATGTAAAACATCATGCAAAATACTGCACCGAATATTTTGATTGCAGTTATGACTCCAATAAAATAAAATCGCCAGGTTGCTTCGAGCTTAGAACCCTTTTGTTGCTTTTTACCTTTTTTTCTCGTGCGTCACAAACAAGCAACGTGAGATGCGCCTCAAGCAAGCGTTAAGAATGGAGTTTTGGTGAGAATCATACTACATGAACGAAGTCGCGTAACTGAACACAATACGCAATATCCGAATAAAACTGCATGACTTAATTTAATAAAATTCTAAAATTTCTCATTCAATACTCCATGAATTTGCATAGACACAATTTCAAACTAAACAACTAACCACCTATTGTTGTCCCATTGTATATCCCATTGATGGGATTACGTAAAAATTAATTTAACCGTGGTCCCATTGGCCAAAGGGACCACCGAATGTAAAATTTTCTGTAATAACGCTATTCCATAGAACCATTAATAGTGATGTAACAAATCTTTTGAGTTTTTGGGTTTATGGATAATCTTAATTACCCGTGTATCCATGTTACCTACTAGGAATTGTTCGCTGGTATTCTCACTTATATCGATAGAAATTGAAAACCATCAGTTACTTACGATAGTTACCTTGTTTATTGAGGTTCAATAATAAAAAAATATTAATATGAAAAACATCTGATCTAGATAGACTGGACAACTACTCCATAGCACAAGCTTCTATTAGCTTTATTTGGGTAATATGGCAGTTGCGTCTAGCGAGCGACGCCCGGGGTTCGCTTTCCTGTTGCTAGTCCTCCACTTCGCATTGCGATCCCTTGTAGTGAGACCATTGGCACGCATTGTCATTCTTCTAAGGTACTATCCCCTCTTATTAGGACTCTGCGGGGATGGCATTGCCTGACATGACAGTATAGTTGCAAATCGTCTGTATAGAGAAGTAGGAAGAGATAACTCGTTCAGTAGAGTTCATGATATGGAAAAAGTAAAGGAGAAAGTACGCCACCTTGATGCATGCCAGCAATGAGATTACGCCATTCAGAGAACGACTCATTATGGCAAACACACTGCGTGCAGTGGCGTAGCTAGGTACCCAAAGGCCCTGGGGCAAATTAAAAAATGGGGACCCACAGCTATCTAAACTTGTTAGATTCTATTAAATACAATTATCAATTGCGCCTTATCCCCGAAGGGGTGGCAGAGGCATACATATTGTATGCCCACTTTTCACCATGTGTATTCCTGTATCACATAATAGGTGAGCTCGGTGCCGTGCTGAAATAGACACGCAGGTTGTGGCTTCCTGCTGTTGAAATTTTTCAAGCCGCCCATAAGACCTTCAACTTGACTTCATCACAAATCACAACACCTTCATATTTTACTGCAATTTTTCGTGAAACTTCACGCGTAAAAATATATTTTGAGTAAGATAAAAAATACTGCCACACAGACATACCTAGTTAATTTATTTATAACATCATATAATTTTGGTAATCTAAATATATTATTATTTATCTATCACGCCTTATCCCTGAATGGGTGGCAGAAGCATATTATATGCCCACTATTTACATACATATAAATATGCGTTTTATGCTCACGACTAGTGCAGCCTGAAATGGCATCAACGCCGTGTTGTAATTAGGTTTAATTATTTCCATTTTAAAATGGTTTTATTGAAGTTGGCAAAATTATAAGTTTCTTATCTTTAAGTTCTATTCAATTGAACCACAGAGAAAAAAAAGCGTGGCGTTGGCGCAAACGCCATTTTGAATAAGAAAAACGGAGGAGAAGTGATAGTGATTTTACAAACTTAATTACTAATGTTGTTTTACGAAATTATTATATTTGTACTATTTACAACAAGATTTCATTCATAAAACATTAAATTTGTAACCCTAAATTATATCCATATGTTAACACTAGTTTTATTGAAATGTTGCTAATAATTTTGCTAACACTCGTGCTCAGACCTATTATAATTTACTTACTCTGTAGGTACCTATTTATGGTGGGTGCTGCTTACTGAAATAGAGGCTAACTCGGCCTCATAGGCTACACTTTTGATTTAATATAATACTATTGTGATTAATATGCCTACGACAATTTATGTAATCTTTATAATATTTATAAATAAAAAAATAAATTCGACACATGAACAAAAACACTATATAGGAGGATAAAATATGCGGAAATATACAAAGGACCTCTTCAATAACAAACAGTAAAATAATGGCAATTTCAATAAACGTGTAATAGTGAGTGTTAAAGTACAGTCCGTTATACCCTCACCACATCGCCCTAATAGTTAGGCATTTTGGGTATAGTTTTGAAGCCGGTATTTGTTTTTTTAGGAAATCTTTAATATTCTTTGTTTTCTTTAATATTTTTTTTGAAGAACAAACATTTGTATAGACAAGTACAGATCCATTTGTCTGTACATGTCGGATGCGATAGATGGTGGACCTTTCTAGAGGTCAGATTTTCTATGCACTTGTTATCCACTGGTTAGTATAGCCGATTGTTGGGCAATACTTTTTTGGGAGTTTGTCTTTACCTGCCGCTGTCTACATCGCAAATCCTAAAGATGAAAGTCTACATCAGATGAACTACAGTGCAGGCGCTATATCTTCAAAGCGTTTAGTAGCATAATGTCCTAAACACCTAAAAATCCACTTCATCAAAGGACCACATCCCAGAACGACCACTTCCCGTAATAACTGTTCCTAAAACGACCAATTCCTAGATGGTCTACTTCCCAATATGTCAATTTCACAGAACGTTCACTTTTCAGGCGTTTTTTAATACAAATGAACATCGGAGAAAACAAATGAACATCGGTATGAATATCGGTGAAAACAAATATCGGTGAAAAAAAATAAATATCGGTGAAAACAAATGAACATCGGTGAAAACAAATGAACATCGGTGAAATCAAATGAACTTCGGTGAAAAATGAACATCGGTGAAAACAAATGAACATCGGTGAAAACAAATGAACATCGGTGAAAACAAATGAACATCGGTGAAAACAAATGAACATCGGTTATCGGGGAAAACAAATTAATATCGGCAAAAAATGAATATCAGGAAAAACAAGTGAACATTGTAAAAATTACAAAAAAGATTTACTGAAATATGTTTGAAATTCATTAAATTCTGTACCTGCTACACCCGCGTAACCACTTAACCGGAATCGGGAAAAGTTATTCTTGCATCTCGTATACAATAGATATAAAAGAGTCAAAGAGAGTCACTGGACAAAATTCAGAGTTTACTGAAATGTGTCAGTCGTTTACTCGCTCTCTAACTAAAACTCGTGAATTACATTTTGACCAGAGGACCAAGGCGCGGGCTTGGCTGCCTTTTTGGTGTACGCGACACTACCACTTATACACCACCAAGGCACGGGCTTGGCTGCCTTTGTGGTGTATGCGACACTACCACTTATACACCACCAAGGCAGCTAAATATAATATACTACATGCAACTGTTTTTTCTAATTTGACGTCGAAACGGAAAAAAATAAATTCAGTAGAGAAAACCTAGTTCCGAACTGCTAAATCAGAGCTAATCAGAACAATAAAACGAAGCATTGAATAAAAACCGGACATTTTATTGGAACAAGAACAGACGGGCACAGTATGAAACTTTTTCAAATTTTTTTATTACAGACAGACGTACACAATAATTACACTTAACTTTTACATTAGCGGTAAATACACACCGCGCTAACACGACTTGGCACAACACCTCCATATAAAATTGTAAAAAACATTTATTCTCCATCGAACATTTGCTCAAAAATTTCGTAAAATAACTAAAAAGTAAAGACGTCGCAAGATTGTTCGACGAAGAAAATGTGGCGAGGGAGCACAGTCTCTGGCACACCACTATATTGTACGGTAGCAACTCGAGCATCATCCGACCTCAGCGGACATTTTCAAACCTTTAACCTTTTCCCTGTTCTGCTATATTTAATAGAAATAAACATGCGGCCGCGTTTTAGGGCGTCCGCTTCGGCGGTGACGCGCAGCCGCCATGCTTACGAAATGCGCGCACAGGCCTTAGCGCAGTTCGCTTGGCACATGTCCTGAGGCTTGTGCGGCGCCTTTGATGTCGCACGGTTACGTGCAGCTGCACTGCCGAGGGAGGTGGGTGGAGGGGTCGTGGCTGTGCGTGCGTGTCATCGCTCATCTTCGCAGCCAGGCTGCATGTCTAACGTGTCGATGGCTACCTCATCGTAATCCTTTTCTAGAGCTGCAAGATCTTCTCGTGCTTCCGAGAATTCTCCCTCTTCCATACCTTCTCCCACATACCTAAGAAAAAAAAAGTGTCCTGGTTACTTTACCTTAATTCGGCAATGACTACTCTTAATTATGACCAGTACCAGTACTAATTTCAGATGTTTATCTCGTTACATATATTGTACGGGACGAGACGCGCAGATTGACAGAACGACATTACCTACATAACTAAGATTATTATGTACTCTTATGGTATTTTCGTTATTAATTTGTTTGTTTACGAGTTTTCAAAATTTTGTAAATATTGTTAAATTGCAATTGACTAAAATGTAGGCATTCTTATTGGTGTTGTAATATGGACGGTCCATTTTGAGTACAGATATTGTCAATCGTCAACAGTCAATCCTCAACAGTAACCAGGAACCGTCCTCAGGAACAGAACAGTTCACCTGTCGCCGCGTCAGTGGACTTTTTCCATGGTTCAATTGGATGAACCATGGAAAAAGAAAAGGGCATAACGCCGTCGATCCGTTTCAATGGGCATACACGACGTGCCTGATCCGCTCATAGCAGTCATTGATCCGCTAATGTGGACAAACTCCTTAAAGGTCGATTCGTTTTGGAAACACCGTTAAAAGGTAAACAATTAACCAGTTAAAGTAGAATTGTTACTATTAGAGCTAATGTCTAAATGCGCACATAGTCGAATAGTCAAATTAAGACTTAGCACAATTAACTAGTATTTAAAATTGTCTTTACCAGTGCACAAACGCTCTTTTGGAGTACATGAGGTCGAACTTGTGATCGAGCTTGCCCCACGCCTCTGCGATGGCGGTGGTGTTGCTCAGCATGGACGCAGCTCGCTTCACCTGTGCGAGGTCCCCACCGGCCACCACTGATGGAGGTTGATAGTTTATGCCGACCTGTCAAATAAATATTAATGTTAACCACCAGCTTCATCTCTTCATCTAAAGGACACCGTAGACTACTTATAGCAACGGCGACTGGTGCGCCTGTAGCGATGCTGCAGTGCGTTTTGGGGACTCTGGCGTCCGGTGTCAGCCTCAGAATCGCATGTTTAACTGATTGCTCCGATGCTGCATGGAGATGTAGCGACTTCTTGCTTTCGGATGAGGTATCGTAGTCGCTTTCAAGCGATTTAGTAAGCTTTTTGCGACTGGCGTATCGTGTCTGATGTGTAACGGTCAGTCGCTGCAATTAGATTCTAAAAAGCGACTTAATCGGTTGTCGATGCTAAAAGTACCTAGACTGTGGTGTTCCTGCGGGTTTCTGCGGACAGACTGCGAATACGAACTAACCTTGCTGGGCGTTTATCTGTATTATTTGGTTAGCAAGAGCACATTTTAATATCAGATTACTGCAAAGCCTCGGACCTACTTTTTTATTTTTGTGTTCTCCTAGTTGCTTTCAATCCCTATCCGGGTTTGGAGCGCCTGGGATCAATTTTAATTTGGTTGGTAGAAGCAGCTATCCCATGGATTACACTTGTCGGCATTTGTAATGTTTTAGCTATGTTATAACAATAATGGGCGATGAGATTGAATTACTATGTCCCTAAACGGTGCCAATTGTAATAATAAATCAATATAAATGTTACAATTGTTTTATTTTGGCGAGGAACCAAAAATAATAATAGATCTCTAATTATGGAGACATGAACTAACAAACTAACAAACCCAATATATAACTTGTTTCAGGCGCCAGGAGGATAAGTCCTACCAACTTTATGCACACGGATATCAGCGATGGAGATTGAGCCTTTAATCATAAGAGCAGGAACCAAAAATAATAGAATACATCTCTAGAAGAAAGTTTCTATATTTTTATAGGCGAATTGATTGAATATACATTATAAACATTATCCCTATTGGTATAATTTATTCTAGTGTTTTAGTAAGCTAAAGATTAACTATTCTCAGGGTTGAGGCGTGAAGTTTAGAATACCCAGCATAATGCCAGCTTATAAGTCAAAATATATATCGTAACATGATTCAAAACAAGAGCCAAATCATTGAATAGTTACATGGGCCTAATCATGAGTCTTTGGGCCTGTTCATTGAGTCGTGCATCGTTATTAGATTAATCTACACAAAAACAATTTGAAATAAGTACCTGGAGGCGTGGCTACATTACCACGGGATTCGGAATCACTTATGCAGACCGCGACAGGTGTCGTCTCCACTAGAATGGCGAGCCCGCAACATGGTCAGCATTTACGGCAAACTTCATCCAAAAATGAAGTTAATATATAAAAAAAAAGTGCCTTTTCAGCTGTAAAGAAAAGAAATTAGTTACATTAGATTTGGAAAGACAATTGGAGATTTGTTCGTGACTTGAACACAGAGAACTTACCACTTTTTATGGAGAATACTTATTAATCTTGAAGAGCAGGCAAATATTCCTTTAACGCCTCTTCAAGCCTCGCAAACTTCGTAATCAGCTGTAAACAACGCATAATTTTTCGTCAGAACATCACCTTGTCATCGAGGTTATGAACGTGTTTCCAAAAATCCAAAGATCTTACCGAAATACATAGTCATCTCGATACAACCATTGATAAGAAGTCACAGGCGTGAACTTCCACATACAATTTATAAAAGATTACTTCATTTTAGCGAAGTTTAAAAAATATATTTTCGACGACATAATCTCTTCGTCGATGTAGAAAAACGAATGTCGTTCCGTCACCACTGTCAAAAGACATTGACCAATTGACAGAACTTTTTTTTTTCGTTCATTCCAAGAACAGGCTGAGACATTCAAAAACATTCTGCCTACCCAAACGTAAATTATATAAATTCGATGACAAGTAGCGAGAAAGGGTCAACAATCTACTCTCCTCTCTCTCTAAATCTCTAGACTAACAATGAAACTTCAATGTGACGTTTAACAACGTTACACATTGTTGTAATGGATGGTAAATAGTTTTGTTTCAAGTTATCTTATTTTGCCATGAACTCGTCTGTTAAGTCTACAGGTACGCCACTTGCACGCGAGGCTATGTTGGAAAACATCTTGGTAGACCCCGTATCATTCTGTTTCGGGCTCAATAGTAGAAATTAAAAAAAAAAAGTTTATGTACCAATCTTGGAATTTCGAGAATATAAAGTTTTACTATAGTAATACTCGCTTTGAAACCTGTCGGACACCAATCCACGAATCGGATGCCTGCTCTCCCCTTCATGGACGCAATGGCAGCATTAACGTCTTTTGGTACGACATCCCCACGATACAGTAAACAGCATGCCATGTATTTCCCGACACGGGGGTCACATTTGACCATTTGATTTTGTGGCTCGAATAGCTCCGCGGTGATTTCTGACACTGACATGCCTTCGTGGTACGCCTGAAACGTTTTCATTATTAAAGTTATTTCATTATATTTATATTCCATTATAAGAATACTGTTTAGTGACTGTTTTGATTACAGTATTCTTAAATTGAAAAAAAAAAATCTGAAAAGACAGTGAATTCCTAATTTTACCTTATTATATAATTATTTTATATTTTATAATAATAAGTAGTTTCATTCAAATAACTTAAATGGGTTTAACCAAGAATTTTAAACCCCCGCTACACGCTAGAGATTGATTAGAGGACCTACATCAAGATATCTGTATTGCCAAATCCGTTCAGCGGTTTGAGGTCTGGGAGTTAATGAATCCCACACTTCTCTTAAGTAGACATGGTTGATAAATTATCAAGTTACCCGTAATTCGAAGTTGACTTGAGCGTTTTTGGAAATCGGAATATGTAGAAAATAAGTATACAAATAATTTGCCATTGTTTAATATAATAAACAGGATTATGTTTAGGGGTGGCAGAGGCATAGTGATTAATGATTACTAACATTTCTAACTAAGTAATCTTATCACAAAAGAACCAATGGTACTACAGCAAAAGACAAATTTTATTTCATTCTTATAGTCTTTCTGCAGAGAAAATAAAATATGATATACTTCTGTAGTCAACATGTCTCATCGTCAAGTTTCGAGGAAATGGTTTTTTTTCATACGGCTCACCTTATGGAAAGTGGTCACCGTAGCCTTTAGACGTGAGGTGCAGCACTCGAGCTGTGAGCCCTTTAAAAACCTAAACTTTAATGGTTATTTATAAGTAATTTGGATTAGTAATATATTTAGTCTATTGAGATTTCGGAGATCTACACGAATAAAATGGGAAGTGGGAACTATTTGATTACTAGCTACCTTATCAGCAGAGACGACAGGCGCGTACGCAGCGAGCGGGAAGTGGATTCGTGGGTACGGTACCAAGTTTGTTTGGAACTCTGTCAGGTCCACGTTTAGCGCACCATCGAATCGCAACGATGCTGTTATCGATGATACTACCTGTATAAACAAGTTTCAATACATTTCGGAATTTTTACTGACGTCATTTTTCAACAGTTAGGACCCAAAAGAAGTTTTGATCCCTAAAATGTCGTATTAAGTACAATACGATTTGAAACAATACACAATTGTGTCAAATAACCAGGAATTTCATGGATAACTAAGTGAGGGATAAGTTATTACTTTTGATTCAGGGGCTCAAGCAACATCACCACCAGCCTGTAAATGGGCTCTAAAATTATTGTCAGATTATAAACAACATACGTACTTGTGATATTAGCCTATTCAAGTTGGCGTAAGACGGCCTTTCTATCGAAAGTCGCCTCCTACAGATGTCGTATATGGCCTCATTGTCCACCATGAATGCGCAGTCCGAGTGACTAATCGTCGCATGCGTGGTCAGCACCGCGTTGTAGGGCTCTACCACTGCTGTTGAAACCTGCGAGAAGTTAGAATTTGTTAATTTGTTATATATCTTCCAGATATTTCAGCATAAAGACCAACCGAGGCCTTTGCGGCTTAGTCGGTACATATGGCGAGCAGTGATTGCTATTCCACCAGGCTACAAGCACAGGGCCCCCAAATTCGATGTTATAAAATTCGTTTACATACAATATCGCTGCCACAATGCTGCAACCTGCTTTCGATAGCAGTGTAAGAAACATATAGAATTAATATAGTATTTTAAGCGGCCAGTCCTTAAAAACGCACGAAACACTACTTGACGTTTAGAAAATGCTATGGAACTGGTGTCATTGAATTGTCAAAATGAATTGGTTTTTGGGTTCCTAAAAATGGATGCATAATCACATCACGCGCGATTTACCTTGAATAATACATTCTTTCTTGAGAAAACCAATCGATAAAATTGGCCTTTAATTTTTGTCTCTGTATGTCTGCTAAATCGTTGTAATAATTGAACACATTTTTAGTTATAATTGGAGAACAAAAGTATAGATAATTCCTTTACCACAGTAGTTTTAATATTGATTCAAATAAAAAGCAACAATCAAAGCCTTATATCTCATTTTCTTCACTCTGAAAATGCGAATGAAAGGCATATTTTTTTGTGAAATTCATGATACAAGATTATCATTCACGTCTTTATCCGCAAAAATGTGGCTCATATTGTGCGCCCACATTTCACTAAAAACGATTTGGCCTATGTAACAGGTCTACTGCCGTGTTGAAATTTTTCACTCGCCCATCCGAGGACCAGTCATAGCGAAAGTTGCTTAATGCAGTGATCGTTTACAAATCACCGAGTCATCGGGGCTACGAGCTCTTCAGCAAAAAACCTGATCATAGAGATAAAACCTCGTGTGGAAATCTGGCCATTTAACTGCACAATTGAGGCGGAAATGGAAGCTTGAAATAATCACTATCAAAGGCCACGCTACAAACATGTCTTACGTATGCTGAGAAGCTGTTGATCGTTTCGGTCGAAAGTCGAATTGAAAATCATAAGTGACTGATCCTTCAGGTTTAAATAAGCTGACTTACCGTGTGCCGAGTATATTTCAGGAATTGTATTGGCTGAAGGGCTATAAGCCACATTCGTTGATCAGGGGGGTAAAGAGCTTTAAAAGCATGTCAATTTTCTCATGGGCCTTGTGAGAAAGTTGTTCAACATGGTAACGCGCAGCTGTAGTGACAATTTAAAAAGTTGACCTGCACAGCATTGGTCGGTTGCCAGTATCCACGACTGCTGCCCGGTAGATGCTACGTTAGCAGGAGCTATTAACGGGTAGCGCGTTTTACGGCTGTGTCTCTTCGACACATCCGTAAAAGCTGGGCACTTGAAGGCCTAAAATGGCCCTATTGGTTCTGTTTAATGCCGCCTTGAGGTTATTTGTGTCATATCACGCACCGCCCGAGTCCTAACCCACCGACTGTTTTGTTGTACAACCTTGACGTACTTAGATCTTGCCAGTAATAACAGAGGCGCTATCCGATGGGGTCCTTCCTGCAAAGCGATGCTCTTTGGGTTGCAAAATAGTTAAGACCGTCATAGTTTGCCGACGAGTAGTGTCATAATCACCGCCTCCACCACATATGCAGGAGATGACACACCGAACAGAAAGACTCTCTACGAGCGTGACCGCCAGGACCCCGCCACCTGTCACCATCCGGCACGACGATTGACATCGAGATTTTTCGCGACGTGGTGGGATAGCTGCGTGAGATAGTTATTTATGGTACCCAGAATAGTATTATTGGGTAACTGAACTAGAACTATGCCGCGGGTAGCCAGCGGCAACTGGGCTGGATTAGTTTGGACACTTTGACACAGTTACTCGACAGTACCTACTCGGAAAAACCCATTGTACCACTTTTCACTGGTATAGGAGATAAAGCCATCCCGTGGGTATCTTATAACTTTAACTTTTAGACCCAAAAGATCTTGATGAAATTTAATATCGTTTCGATAGTTTTAGTCTGAAATATACGTAAATGGTATTTGAAATCCAAAACCTTTAAATTAAAACAAAATTAACTTTAGGCTCAAAAACCACACACTTTGGCTCCACCCTTTTTAGGTACTCGGTGACAGCAGTCCGGCACGGTAAGCAAAAACGTATGGATAATTTACATTGCCGGTTTTTGTCACTTTTATAAACTTTCTGTATGGACGAACACGCGATGTACATTACATTAGTACAAAACACTGGTCGTTCATTTATTCGAATCCAAGGTAAATATAATATACTGCGTAATGCATTTATCACAAATGCCCACGCCCGCAAACGGAAGCCTTCAAATGCAATGTGCGTACGCTGTGGAGTTAATCTAATAATTTCAACAGCAGCGTAAGAAACAGAATTAATACAGTATTTTAAGCTTATGCAGTGTGTCGTACGCAGTGGAGATTTGTCATCAATAAGAAAAATAACCACGCATCAATGTTTAAAAATGGTTGTAACACTTAATTTATTTACTATCTATTACGCCTTATCCCCGAAGGGGTGGCAGAGGCATATTATAAGCCCACTTTTCACCATGTGTATTCCTGTCCCACGTAATACGTATTGAGCCCATTGCCGTCCTGAAAATAGAAAGGCGCAGGTTGTGGCGACCTGCTGTTGAAATTTTTTTAAGCCGCCCTTGACCTTTGAACTGGGCAACGACTGACATGTTACTGACAACCAGGACCAACGGCTTAACGGCCTTCCGAAGCACGGAAACGCTCGCAAATGTAAAAGCCAAAAAGTGGTCACCCATCCGAGGACCAGCCATAGTGAAAGTAACTTAACGCAGTGATCGTTTACAGACCAGTCCGCGGGGCCACGAGCGCTTTACCACTGTTAATGGATAATCAGAGTTGTTAAGGAGCTCGACAGATGGCTCTGGTCATACCTACTCTTAAATGACGATTACTAAATAAAAACAGAGACAACGATAACAATTGTAATTATGAAAAGGTTCTACTACAGATCGCCAAAAACTGCTTTGACATCGCTTACCTGTGGCGCTGGATATATCGCAAATTCCAGCTTGCTCTTTTTGCCAAACTCGTCAGATAGTTTTTCCATCAGAAGTGAGGTGAAGCCGGAGCCTGTGCCGCCACCAAACGAATGGAACACGAAGAAACCCTTAAAAGAAATAATGTCGATATAACTATACGAAATCTAATACATTAAAATCGAGTCATGGTGTATTCGGACAATGCAACCTACCAAACTGTAGCCTAGTAAAAATGGTGCACTAACTATCTTTTAATCTTTTTTCTAATTTTTGGGTTAAATCGAATCAACAAGACGAAGACGATCGTGACAGAGCCTTAATTTTTAAATTTACAAAAAAAAACGATGAATTCACCAGAAACCACGCATATGCAAAAATAAATAATTGTGCTGTATCCCCGCTATTTAAAACTTTACGTTATCTACACTTAATACTATTGTTTCTTTGTTTGGTTGAACCCGCTAATCTCAGGAACTACTGGTCCGAATTGAAAATTTCTGTGTTGGATAGGCAGTTTATCGAGGAAGGCTATAGGCTACATATACCACGCTGCTATCCTGGAAAGAGGAGCAGTATTCAACAAATCGGGCATATTTTAGTACATTATGATCTGACAAAATGCGTGTCTGTTATTTTGTGTATCTGACATTGGGCGTGTAAACCATGGAGAGTTATCGCGTCATGAGGTAATAGTAGGTAGCGTTAATATTCACAAGGAATTTTATACCGGCTGATATTCATAATACTAATAGTTCTTTACCAATAAATAACAGATTAGACCGTCAGTCAATCTGGTTGTGGTGGAACTAAAAGTAATAATATGCCAATTAAACTAGACCTCTTAATTGTATAAGCACCCACACAACTCAAAGGTCTAAACTATGTATGGGGACCAAGAATTGTCAATTTTGGTTAAAAGCGTGATTTCACTGCACAAATAAAATAAAATTTTCAAACAAGAGTTGAAATGACCCCATACATAGTTAATACCAAATAACAGAGCTTTGAGTTGCATGGGCACTTTTAAAATTTGGAGGTCTAGCTTAATTAGCATCCCACTGGTTTCACCACTATCAGACTGACTGACGATCAAATCTGTTATGTTGTATTGGTAACGTACTATTAATCTTATGAATATCAGCCGGTATAAAATTCCTAGTGAGCATTAACTCTACCTTCCCTACTATAAGAGTTAAAGTTCTTTATTAACTTCGTAGAAATATGGTATATTACCGTGGTGACTTTGATTTATAAATAAATTCTGAATAAATCATAGGCCGTTAATGTTCACGAGACTTGTCTTGTATTTTTGCAAAATCTGTATTATGACAAAAATTGACCTCAGTACCTACCGCCCAAATTACTAGCCACTTGACCTTTCCAGTCATACTTATGGCGAAAAGTGTCTTGGTATCTTAAAAGATTCTAAAATCCCGATTAGGCTGAAGGACCATCATTAGGTCCCCTTCAGTAATGAAGTGCAGCGTGGCCGGCGCTTTGACGACATAGTAGGCACCATGTGGCGGAGATGGAATATGTTTCGGTGAATGTGGCGTAACGCACGGGGATCGCATTAGGAGTGCTCGTATCCTGGGAGGCCTTGATTTCCGTGATATTGCAGAAAAACTGTTAGTTGAGTTATGGTTGCCAACCCAAAAGTTGTGACTTGACATGGTAGAGGATGACATGCGTGGTGTTGGCCACACTATTACTATTACAGAAAGAAGAGTTAGGAAAATGGACACCGGGCTTTGGACGCAACCGTAACTAGCACTCTGATAATGATTGTGACATTCGTGACAATTTGTGATGTCTTTTTGAAGATCGAGAAATCGGGGACACAGAACAGTACACAGTATTCTTTAATTCGTTGATAGCTAATACGATTTTTGTTTGTTTTCACGATAGCATCTTAGCTTACTTTACAAAGATGTCATTGGGATTGAACTTTTAGCACCATCCATCATCGTGATAATCGAGAACTATCGATTCACAATGTCAAATTGTCATGTACCGATCTCTATAATCCAATACTCCATAAAAAATTAACGTATTTCATAGCATAGGGCAAGCACAGCACTTCAGGCAAAATTACACGATTAAATATTTACAGATTTACCTGAAGACCAGTACATTGGTCCGCCAGCTTCCTTACTCGTTCCATGACAGGCCCCAGCACCTCGTGACCAGTAGTGTAATGACCGCGGGCATAGTTGTTCGCCGCATCTTCCTTACCGGTAATTAGCTGTTCTGGGTGATACAATTGTCTGTATTCACCCGAACGGACTTCATCTGGAATTGGGAGAGTGTCTTGTAATGTCTGTAAATAGCATACGAGAGTCGGAAGAAATGAAACCTAGGCACTCCACAGGTTAATGATTCAGATTTGACATGACTGAATCCAATGAAAGCTTTAACTTTGAAAACATTTCAGCTTTATGTGAAAAGCCGCGGCCACCGGCGCTGCAACACGTTCGAAACGTCGAATTTTGTGATGAATTTGTTTACTTTTAACGCTTTTTGATATTGTTGAACGTTTATCTTAAAATGTTCAAGCAAGATGTTCTTAATATTTGTATTTAGACGACGTTTTTCTGCTTTTAATTTGTGATAAACGAATTTTAGCGATTCTAATCTTTAACGTTATTTTGTTATGCCAACCGGCCATAGCGAAAATGTACCGCACGGCGAAAGGGCCTTGTTGAGTGTACGGGATAGTTGGTACTCCTGTTTTTAAAAAGAAAATACAGGGGTGCCAACCTAACGACTCTAATAACGTTGTCAGTTTCCATAATTATTTTTTCCCCGTCTCTTAACGTAATGTTACATTTGCTTTGCCTACACTATTTGTTTCTAAAACTATGTAAACTGCATGTTGTACACGTAGCAAGTAAGAAGAAGCGAAGCTTAGATTGTTAGGGGAAATTAGGTGTGAGCAATTGAGCCATAACTGATCAACTAGATTATGAGATCAATTCGTTGACAAGTTAACTATTGTAAGGTATCCATTAAATAATTAGTTCGTGGTGTCCTAGATCTGGAAGCCCAAGCCGACCTCGCTCGCAAGTTGTGCACTTGCATACTTATGGATGGCGGTTGGGGGGTCAAAACAGCAGTTGCTGTCAACATTTCCGAAATTAAGCCAAGTCATAGCTGCTCCTAGCTGTCAATAAAAGCTTACTCCAGGTTTCAAATCTAGGAAGCTGTTGGATACAATAAGACGCTAAGATAAGGTTGAGGTCGTGAAGAAAGCTACAAACAAGATATATCTATTATTAAATTAAGCTTACCAATAACTGTAGCTTCCAAATCCACCATTACAACTCTCGGAACCATTTTGCCCCTATCCGCCTCAGAGAAAAATGTGTTGAAACAGGAGTCTGTGACCGCGGTGTCCGCGTCACAGGCCGGCAACGTCCCATCAGGACGAATGCCGTGCTCTAGGCAGTACAGCTGCCAGCACGCCACCCCCATCTGTACGCCTGCTTGGCCGACGTGCACTGAGATGCACTCCCTCTGCTCGCGTACAAAGATGTTACACGTTATTGACATTTAATGGGCATACTCCGAGTGACAGCCTAGAACTGAACACATGCCTTTAATTGACAGTAAGTGACATCGTGACATATGAAGTATAGAAATCTAGTAATCCTGAGCCAAATCTGATAAAAATTCCTACCATGACCCTAAAATACTAAACTAAAATTTGAAAAATATTTTTACTACAATATAATTGAACTAGTGATGGCTTACCTTCTTTAGCTTTTAAAAGCATACGCGATAAATGCTTATAATTCTAGCCAGGAATACAGCGTTTAGATAGATAAATGCAACAATCTAGAATAATATTCCACTAAATCCTTCACACCAAACAAATTATACTTACCATGATTAGTACTTAAAATTTGGACGATCTTCTTATAAAATGTAATAGAAAAACTGTTATAAAATTATATCCAAAAAATGTGAATCCAACTATAATTTTGAAAAAAAAAGTGAGAATCAGCGCCCGTCTTATGGGCCGCTTGGATCTGTTGTAATTTTTTATTCTACATTTGAAATTACATAAAGCATACACTAAATAAAATTAAGTGCCAGTATTATATAATGTAAAAACTTTACTTTCGATTGTTGGGAATGAGTTTCATGATAACAAACCTTTTTGGTTTTTATTGTACTAGCACTGCAAGCGCCCTTTTTAGAACTAACACATCATTCAGATCAGCGATCAGCAGCGAACTTTTAGTAAGTTTATGCTCAAATTTCAAGTTCATCAGATTAAAGTCTCTTTTATTAATACATATCTCAACATTACGTCTTTCCACATTTAAACAGTAGGGTGGCAAGCAGACAGCACACAAGTAGGGCACTAAGGGCAGTAGAGTAGGGTGGGTATGCTATTAGGGCAACAATGAGGAAAGGGTGCTCTGGGCGGGGAGATTGTCGTTCACCCCTCTTGTGTGGACGGTGTAAGTTCATTTGCATTTTGCGCCGGTTATTTCGAAAAATTAGAGATTTCTTCTGAAAATAGCAAAGATTCATTTAGAATTTGTTTTTATGTTACTGTGGCTGAATTTAATTTTTGTTTCTTTGGATATATGCCTATGCTGCATATTCCATTACCAAAAAAATATGAAGAAATGCTGTCTAAAATTCTATTTTGTTCTATTTACACCTGAAACATTCACAGGGTACACCTTACTCGTAAAAATTGGTGGGACGTATTAGAGTTTAACAGGCTAAAGCGATAGTGCTTTATTGCGGCCATGTGTCCAAAGTGAACCCAGAATATTACTTGTACCAACCTTTTCATTGGTTTGAAAAGGTATTTCTTTTTTTGTTTTGTTTTTTGAATTTGCCATAAAATTTTACTGAGGTGGCAGATAAGCATATGACTCCACCTGATCTTAATAAAAATAAAACTGGTTACTGTAGCCTATGGGCGTTTGCAATATCAGTGTGGTGATATATTATATTTGCGCTGCCGATCGTATTACCGTGATGAAACGGAGTGGGACAACCTGAGGGTATCTGCTGGTAAAAAAATTCAAGCCGCTGATATGGTCTTCTAATTTTACTTGACAATTACCAAGTTAGCAACAGGTTTGTCCCTGTTGCTTGCATCCGAAGCACGGAAACGATCGTAAATTGAATTGCCATAAACGGTCACCCTTCTCAGGACCGACTGTAACGTAAGATGCTTAACGCAGTGTTCATTTACTGAACATTGAGCCAAGGGTTTTTACTATTCAAACCAAGCTAAATTGGGCATTTCTAGATAAAAAGAAAAAAAAACATTCAACATACACTTCCAATTACGCATGTTATACCCGATATGTGAATTACACATCCACACTTTGCTAATAGTTTTCTTGGCCCCACGTCACGCCATAGGCAATCCTATTGCCTTCATCGGGCACTTGCTACTACTTAATACAGGAGAAAATCTATTTTTACCAGTATACAACCGAAATTCCAACAATTAGGGGAAAAAAATCAATACAATAATTTTCTATAACGAAATTCGGTTACAATAAGCGATCGTACTCTCCTTGTAAGCAAATGATGCATATTACATAAAAGTAGGATAAATTTAAAACATCCCAAGTCTATCCCCCAAACTAAAATAGAAAGAAGAGAGTCAATAATAATATTTCTTAAAGTGATGATATAAGCCAAGTTCGCCACAATAATCAGTTAGTTTAATCCGTGACCACAATAAATCAAATCATTGTCTTTTTAACACTCAATATATCCACCGCAGTTGTGTTGTTAATCTTTTATATTCAAATGCTAAGTTTAACTGTGACAAGTGTGTTCATTTTTAATTTTTGAATATATAATATCATGACATTGTTGTTGTGTAAATAGCACGAGGAGTGTGAAATTGATTCATTACGGACAATGGTAGTGGGATCGCCAAGTTCTGTTTGAATTCAGATTTTTTAATAATGTAAATATATATAAAAAAATAAATATTGTGGGACACTCATTTATCGAACCTCTTGCCTTTTTAGTAAGGTGGTAGCAAAAAAGCTAAAAGGGTATGTGCTAGACACTAATTAGAACGACCAATTAAAGTCCTGGTAGTCTCGGACTGTTCAAACAGGTTAAAAATTTCTTCCAAATTTAACATCTATAATTCACACATTTTATTAAATTTAAATTTCCGTGCTTCGGAAGGCACTTTAAGCCGTTGGTCCCAGTTGCTAGTAAACTGGCAGTCGTTAAGCCTGGTTGAAGGCCTTATGAGCGGCTTGAAGGATTTCAACAGCAGGTCGCCACAGCCAGCACCTGTCTATTTCAACACGGCAATGGGCTCACCACCTGTTACGTGGGACAAAAATGCATACGGTTAAATGTGTGCGTATAGTATGCCTCTGCCTACCCCTTCGGGGATAAAGGCGTGACAATATGTATGTATATCATTTATCGAAAAAGCATTGAAATAAAAGTGGTATCTAATGAATTTTTGAACTACAATTACATCAGTAATAATTTTATAAATTCGCTTTTAGAATTTTGTGAGTGTATAAGTTTGCTACTTCTACACGCTCTCACACTTCTCTTAAAGGACCCAGGATTGTTAGAAGAGGGAACAACTTGCACCGTCAGAGAGTTCTATGTTTCTATGGTGCGGCATAAGAAAGACCTACGGAATCTTTCGATTCTGGGCACGATGGAGCCTACGGTGTGAGGATGACATCTTTGCCCCGCCCGTATTATAAGGGAATGTAAATGAGAGGGTAGGACCAAGTGGTAGAGTTCTTCAAAACATTCATAGTGGTAGATATGATAAAATGTAGATATGCTGTCAACCTTTCTGTGCATCTCCAACGGTTCAGACTGCCAGAGATCTCTGGACAATGTATAATGCAAACGAATTTAAAAAAATCTCGGCATGGTAGGTAGCTGACACCCTGAATTAACACATTATGCTCCTTTTTATCCTTCGAACTATGGGAAAACTTTACCACGCCGTCGAAGTCAAGCGGGCGTTCTAAATCCTAAAAAAGTATCCCTGATTTCTGTTGCCTAAAATGTGTTTGCTAAAAAATTGATTGTGACTGTGTCATACACATGGCCGTGTGTCTTATATTACGTAAATACATGAAGTCCGAGAGTACCAGGACTTTAATTGGTCGTGCTTATTAGTCTAGCTCATAAGACCTTTAGCCTTTTTGTTACCACCTCACTAAAAAGGCAACGGGTTAAAAATTTCTTCCAAATTTAACATCTAAAATAGACACATCTTATTTATTTAATTTATTCGGCCCTTCAGACCCACCCCAGTTTCGTGCTTCGGAAGGCACGTTAAGCCGTTGGTCCCGGTTGCCAATAAAAAGGCAGTCGTTAAGCCAAGTTAGAGGCCTTATGGGCGGCTTAAAAAAAATCAACAGCAGGTCGCCGCAGCCTGCACCTGTCCATTTCAACACGGCAATGGGCTCACCACCTGTTACGTGGGACAAAAAGCAATACGGTGAAATTTGAGCGTTTAATATGCCTGTGCCTACCCCTTCGGGGATAAAGGCGTGAAAATATGTATGTATGTATCTCGTAATGCAATCGCGATCGCAGCATATTGCTGGAAAAATGGTGGCGCTTTCCCTTCCACCGTGCGCGATGTATCATAATCCGTACTTACTGAGCAATTTTTGTGATCTGTTAGCTATACAGTGGTGAATTGAATTTTGATATGTGATAGATGTGCCACCACCAAACTGTACAGAAAGCTAACTATACACCCATATATCAAAAGTTGTATTTTATTGCCACTAAATAGTGGGAGAATTCAAGTCGTGTTGAAAGGGATAGAAGGATAAAAAAGGCGCCTATACATGGCATGCAACTTGATTTAATGACCACCATGTTACTGGCAGCCTTGAACAAATGCTTAATTTGTTCTCCGAAGCCTACCACCTCAGAACTGACTGTAACGTTTGCTATTTACAGAGTTGTTACTTTGTAAGTTTACTGAACAATATGCAAGTGTAAATTTAAAAGCAGTAAAACTTTACATTATATGTAGAACTCTTCTCAGAAAAGGAAAAGAAAAACTCTTGTCAAATCACTGTCAGTCACCCTACGCAGTCCGCAGCCATCAGCATAGCAGTCATCCATCGCCCTGTTATATTCGCCTTGCCGGTCTTTTCAACGGGGCTCGAGGAAGATGAAAGATATCACAAATAGTGTAGTGTAACATGATTCCTATCACCAGATTATCGCTAATATCCGTCGATACAATCTTAAAAGGGGGACAAAATGGATGTATTTTGAAGGACACCGAATATAAACTTTGATCTAGTAATGGAAAAATGTTTTATAACACTATTGTACCAGCTATTATGTAAGTACTGTTTTTTTTATTTACTAATACAATACATGGGGAACAAAACTGGTCTACACCACTACCGCCAGATTTTGAGACAGACGCACGTAGTTT
Organism: Thumatha senex; assembly: GCA_948477245.1. Lineage (NCBI taxonomy): Eukaryota > Metazoa > Arthropoda > Insecta > Lepidoptera > Erebidae > Thumatha > Thumatha senex. The sequence goes on from OX419724.1 coordinate 24,890,986, forward strand.
ATCGAGAAAGAGTTGCAAAAATTGGCTGATCTTACGTCTCTACCGAAGACAATCATGAGGTGATGAAGTAGTTTTACCAGTCACCAAACGTACTGTGTGCATTGCTGTCCCACGTAATAGGTGGTGAAGTGATTGAATGCCGCGTGGAAAAAGACAAACGTATCGGTTGCTTTAATATATTGGAAACCCGGACACGAACATAATTTTATGAATGATTTGCCATTATCTTCTTATTAGTCAGAAGCTAGGGCCACGAAGTTTAAATTTGGGTGCGATGGGCCCATATCGAGTTCAATTTTATTACAAGTATAGATAGTACCATTGAATGTCGTAACATCTCAGTGAATATTTCTTTGTTTCTTGAAGTGACCTCGGCGCCTACCTACCACTGAAGCAACCCATTATCATATTATGGATTAACAGAAGATTAAAGTGAAGATGAGGCCTAATGTCTTGAAATTATTGATAATAGTGCTGCTCCAACTGTCTAAGAGCAGGAACTGTAACCATATAAAAATCACTCCAGCTATAAAACTGAAGAAATAGATCTCCAGGGCTATTGACTGAAGAATTACTGTGTCATGTTTATTCAGGTAACCTGTTGTCGGCAATAGCTGGCACAAACTATGTTACTTACTAAACGAATATAAAATACAGGCAGTAAATTGGAATTGTTTTAATGACAGATTTGTTTTCCTACACTGCCTCGGCCATTGGATGTGGTATATGTTGATCAAACTTGAAGTGCTTATATCACCAATAACTCAGTATTCTATAAACGATTATTGTGTTAAGTATCTTTTGCTATGGCTGGTCTTCAGATGGGTGACCGGTTTGCAACATTTCCATTTACTAGCGTTGCCATGCTCCAGAACGCACTTCAAGCATTTGATCATGGTTACCAGTAATATGCCAATCGTTAAGCTACGAAGTTGAAGCTCTTATGGGTTGAAAAATTTGAACAGTAGGTCAACACAACCTGCGGCTGTCCATTTCAACTGTTTTGTGGGACAAAATTGGCTAATGCATAGGGTGACATCCCCCAAGAGCAGTTTACCACAATTCACCAGATTTGCAATTAACCAAAACTAAAATCAATTCATTTCTCATTGAATTTAAATTATACATCAACTTAATAAAAAAAAAAATAACATTTCTCCATATTAAGTCTGTTTCAGTCTGGATCTGTCACTTTTCATTAATGTTACTCGACCTCTCAATCTTCTTTATCTTTGAATATTCTCAGATATCTAAACCCTACTTGAAATTGGAGCATAAAAGGCCCGCATTTGTTGGCTGCTAGGAGCAGCTTTGGTTTGGATCGGCATTGTTGGGAACGACTGCCTGGATTCTCCCAAACTAGTACGGGTGTCATTTTTGCCTAGTCTGTTGATGCCCGCACCGCTAGCAGATGAGGTTGCTTAGGCCCTGTAGATATTGGTGGGCCCCTTACACCCACTTACACAATAATCTGTAAACTCTATTCTCAATATAATGATGATTTCTGCTGAATCTACACACACAACTTGAAAAAAAAATGTCTTGGGCTAATATGGGGCGTGGTGAACACGACGTCCCAGAAATTTGTTATTTTTAGACTGTGCGGTATGCCAGTTGGACAATTTCAAAGGAAATTAAAGTTATTACCAGTAAATGAAAGCTTAAATAAATAATGGAGACCAAATTAGAAATCCGGTACTCATCAGATATAAACGATACCAGTATCACATAATTATTATTATTAAAAAAATCGTTTCTGGTCCAATGACAACCCACGTGACAATGCCGTGAGGTGTTGCACTAACAAAAAATCCCATTCGATGTATAGAGGCGGAATAATGACCACTTTTTACGGCGATAATCCGAATCAGATAACTAGGCTTAATGTGATGCCCCTTTGGTATTCATGAACATAGAAAATTTGAAAGGGCCACCCTATTCAAATTAAGAAACAAATTGATACTTTTTAGGATTTATAATGTATGCATTTATGATTACAGTACTTACCTATTTTTTTAGTTCATACACGGATATATCTTATCAACAGAATTGTGGTTTGGCCTAAGCGACTAGACAAGTATTTTCTACAACCTCAGGTCCTGCAAGCAAAGCGTAAAAAGGCGAAATAGTAGGCCCTAGACTCAAGGGCCACTATTAATGACCTTTTCGGCTGTGATAGGGGCCCTCAATATTTGGATACCACCATGACTTTTCATTAAGCAGCAGTTTGTCATTAAGTAAAAAATATTTGATATTATTATTATTAAATGGACAACGAAATGTCTAAAAAGATAGTGTAGTGGAATTGTAAGCGTTAATGACAAAAAAAGTGCTGTAAAGTCGCTCGATTAGAGTTTAATTAAAATTGTGATCGTAATAAGGAAAGGTAAATTAAATAACTGTCAGTACAGCAGATGGTGAAATAGGCAAAACTTAATTGGCAACAAAGTGACCGCGTCGTCATCACAGAAAAATATACAGAAGTAGATTAAAGGAAGCATCTGTAGTAAGAATTTTAGGTGCTAATGTTATACGTTTTTTTAAGTAGAGGTGATATAAGTTTCTTTTATTCTTACTCAGATATTAATCTATCAGATACTAATCTTAATATTGTAAAGCTGAAGAGTTTGTTTGTTTGATTGTTTGTTGGTTTGGTTGAACGCGCTAATCTCAGAAACTACTGGTCGAATTTGAAAAAATATTTTTGTGTTAGATAGTTCATTTATCGAGGAAGTATATATCATCTCCAACACGAGTGCCATCAGGGCGAATTATGTTAGAGCGTGCCCCCGAGGCGACGCTCACCAGTTCGTCCCCGCTGGTGCCAGAGCGGCGTAGGGGACCGCCACCCTACACGCGCGGCCCGACACGGCGGGAAGTGGAGGATGGAGTTCAGGGTAGCTACGTGGAATGTTAGAGGAGGAATGGCAGATAAGATGAATGAGTTGATGGATGTTATGAATGAGAGAAAGTTAGATGTAGTGTGCTTGACAGAGACCAAGCGCAAGGGCAGCGAAGTTTTGGAGCTACCGGGTGGGGTGCTCGCGCTATAGTCTGGAGTACCAGAGAGCGAGCATGGCAGTAGGGGAGTTGGAATTTTGTTGTCCTCGCGATTGGCCTCCGGTATGTATGAGTATAGTATCCTCTGGATCCGTCTAAAACATGGTTTGACGAAGATATTCCTGGTAGCTGCTTACGCGCCCGTATCTTCGTCGAACGCGAGTGAGCTAGAGGACTTCTGGGAGAGTATGAGAGAAGCTCTAAATGTGATAGAAGGAAATGAAAGACTTATAGTATGTGAAGACTTGAATGGACGGGTGGGTACCGCTCGCGATGTTTTGAGTCGGTACTAGGGAAGTATGGGGATAAAAGGGTGAGCGACGCTGGCAAGCTTATACTGGCATTTTGTAAGGAAAAGGATTTGTTTGTGGCGAACACAATGTTCAACCACAAACAAATTCATATGTATACGAGGAGATGTAAGTCAAAGAGAAGCATGATAGATCTATTCCTAATGGATAGTCGGCTCCGTAAACAGGTGATGGACACAAGGGTTTATCGAGGCGCTGAGCTGGGATCAGACCACTACCTAGTCATAACTAGGATTAGGGGTGTAAATTTGGGTGACTTTTTAGTAAACTGTCTGCTGTACGCTGATGATGCAGTGCTCATGGCCTCAAGTAGTGTGAAAGTAAGGGTCTTCGCTTGAATGCAAGTAAAACTAAGGTTCTAGTATTTGAAAGAGATGACGTAAGAACTAAATGCGAGATTAGGGAAAACCAGGAACGTCTAGAGCAATGAATGAAATTGTGTATTTAGGGAGTATGTTTAGCGCGAATGGAAGATTTGATTCGGATGTAGAACGGCGAGTCGCTGCCGGAAACAGAGTTAACAGTGCTTTGTCCCAATTAGTAAAGTGACAAAGCATCGTAAAAGAAGCACGACTGGCGATTCATAACGCAGTGCTAGTGCCAACTTTGCTTTACGGTAGCGAAACCTGGGTATGTCAGCAGATGCATGAAAGTAAATTGAATGCTGTGGAGATGCGATCACTTCGAAAATTGTGCAGCGTTACTTTAGCCGACCGAATACCTAACGAAGTGATACTCAATATGGCAGGTTTGAATGAAAGTGTCAGCTTTAAGCTGGAAAAGGGCGTGCTCCGTTGGTTTGGACACGTCCAACAAATGAGTGAGGAACGATTGACGAAGAATATATATTGTGAGAAAGCAGCGGGTAAAAGAAGTCAGGGTAGGCCGAGACTTACATATGAAGACCACGTGAGCAGATTCCTCAAAAACGGAAAGGTCAAAAGTACTCGGATACTCAGACGTGCGTGTATGAAGCGATTGTTGGGTCTTGGATAGGCGAAGGAGGTATGCATGGATCGCGAAGCCTGGCGATCTGTCCTCTCTGACTACCCCGTCAGGGATACAGCGTGAAGATAGTTAAGTTAAGTTTAAGTTAAGTATATATAATTACGCTACTACCCTGGGAAGCAGAGCGGTAGTCATAAATGTCGACAAATCAGGCAAATTTTTATGCATCATTGTAGAATTTATAAGTAACGGGATTAAATAGGTGCGACGGGAGGTCGAAATATGCTACGGGCGAAGCTGTGGGGGTCATCTAGTTTAAAATATGTCCATGTACGCATGGACATTTTTTAATTTCCATATAGTTAAATATATATATATATATATTATAAATATATATATAAATAAATAAATAGATATCCATCACGCCTTATCCCCGAAGGGGTGGCAGAGGCATAATATATGCCCACTTTTCACCGTGTGGATTCCTGTCCCACGTAATAGGTGGTGAGCCCATTGCCGTGTTGAAATAGACAGACGCAAGTTGTGGCTACCTGCTGTTGAAATTTTCAAGCCGCCCATAAGGCCTTCAACCAGGCTTAACGACTGTTATTTTAATGACAACCGGGACCAACGGCTTAACGTGCCTTCCGAAGCACGGAAACGCTCGCAAATGTAAATGCCACAATGTGGTCACCCATCCGAGGACCAGCCATAGTGAAAGTTGCGTAACTCAGTGAAAGGTGGGCGTATATGATGCCTCTGCCATACCTTCAGGGATAAGGTGTAATTGATTGATAGACTAATAAAAAAAATCATATAATTGCCATGGGAAAACACATTTGCATTTAAATTCCAAACTTAATTTTACTCGAGCTTAACAACAGGCATATTCTAGTTTATAAAACAACCATATACAGCACTGAACTATTATTTTTCTACCATCAAAATCCACTAAACCAATGACCGATTGCCGCGGTGTCAAACCGTTTACCCTTATCACTTATATCCAACACCACGTCCGCAGCACACCATGGGACCCATCTGTCGCGATGCATCGGTGCATTCTGAACAATGCATCCATTCATAGCGCAAATTTTTATCGAAAAAATGGATTTTGGTACCAAAAAACTCGGTGCAGGGTAAAATAGTGTTGGTTTTAACTAGGGTATAAGCGAGTCGAAACTTTGTATTGATTTTTTTAGAATATTAAATTATTTCTTTTAATAAAGTGGACAAAGACAATTTGATTCGAGACAGGGATTGAACCTGTGACCTTTGCCTAACCAGGGCAATGTTCTAGCCACCTGAACTACCCGAACCGTATCGAATCAAGTTGAAATTCTCCACCATATTTTAGTCGTCATTTTAAGAGTATGACCAGAGCCATCTATCGAGCTAATGAACAAACAATTATTTTGCTAAATTTGTCAATTTTTTTTTAATAAAGTGGAAAAAGACAATTAGATTCGTGACAGGGATTGCTTTAAAAAATTATCAATGAAATTAATGATGAAATTACTCTAATCTACGCGATTATAGCGAACAGACCCGTACAGACAATTTCATCGCTTGATCGTGAGAACACAAAATCTGGATATCATAATGTAACGCGAATACGTAACCATCCCAAGCCCGCGAAATTTTGTTTGATCGGTGGCGCAGTGGATGTACATGCGACTGCCGCGACCGAGGTCCCGGGTTCGATTACAGAGTCGGAAAAGATATTTGTGAGATCCACAAACGTTTGTTCCGGAGTTTGGGGGTATAATATGTATTTAGAAATATATAAGTATGTTTATCAGTCGTCTAGATCCCATAACACAAGCTTATAGTAGCTTACTTTGGGCTAGACGAGCGACGGTGTGTATAAAAAATTACTTATACGAATATCAAAATGTATGATCGTTAGTTCGTATGAGTAAATCTCAAAAACTCATGTATGCCAATGGATTCGACCACGTTACAATTTTCTGCATTTTTACTTAAAAGTCTAAACTGCAACTGCAATTGCAATACAATTTAACATTTGCAGCATGAAAAAGTAATAATTATTGCAAGTATAGTATTTTGTAAGTAGGTATAGTATTTCTTAAGTATAAACTTTTTTAAAAACGAAAGTTCTTTCAAATGTATGGATTAGGATAAAAATCGAAAAGCGTGTGTTATCAAAGTACTCACTCGGAATCTTTAACAAAAGCTTTGATAATGTGAAAGAAACCTCGATCACGTCATTTATTTTTCTCATTATTCTAATAATTATTTCTTCCTACACTTCATCAATATTCCTCTAATTAATGCAAATAAATTAAACAAGAATACACCACTACAATCGTTAACGAAATTCGGTAAATCACAAATGAAATAAAGTCAACGAAACGCTTTTATGTTCGCTAGTACGGCACCTGGCCCTCTCTATTGTGTACAACCCTGCACCCCTAGTACTGAACTAAACTTAAGATATAATTATTGGCTTTATGGCTGACGATCGGAACTGCTACTACTACTAGCTGGTATTTGGTTTTATTACGCATCGTTATAGGCATTTGAGCGCAAGTTATTGTTATGTACACACTGCGAAAAATTGTAATAGACAGAAAACCTCGAGGTTCGAATGTGGATAACTGCACAAGACATTTTTCTACAATTGTTTAATCTCATACTAAATCCCAGTGACATGTAACTAATACCTATTATAAATCTATCTAAAGTAAGTACGTTTGGATGTCGTGTTTTCACTCTGAAATAACTGAACTTATTGGGGCACTGCTGCTTCATCCGTCTGTACTAGCATTCCTTATCTGCAGATAAGGTTTGTTTTAGGGTTCAAGATCTAAGTGAACTCTTTAAACCCAATGTAACATCCAAATTCTGTTTTTAAATACAATAATTAGTGTGTGACAAGCGTAACATCGGCGTGTTATTGGCTGATTCGATATGCGTAGGAGTGGAATCGCATTTGCCACGCTTACTTACGAGTTAATTTGATGCTATTTAGTATTTAGTTATAACCTTCTGTTTGTTTACCACTTATTATTGTAGATATAATTATGAATGTAGATTCTTCGTTCATTAAAATGCTATATTTATCGTTATTATACATAGTGATAGTTATCATGCAATTATTAATTGTATATGTTGTTAACGTAGAACCAATAAAATTGTACACAAGCAGATAGCTTCCTTACACAGACGTACAACAGTAAGTATTACTTAAGACGTATAAGCAAAGGAATATGTTTATATTCCTTTGCTTATGGAGCAATTCTTCATCCTTTTTCGCTCTTGCCATTTGTTGTATAAAGCTATCTTTATTATTTCTGTGTAGCTACATTAATTAACTCACACTTTGACAGCGAACAGCGCGTAGCCAATTTTTCTACTACAACTATGCTACAAACTTGTAAAGACAACCGCCGCTGTCATCTTTAAATCAAAGGTTTATGTGTCGAAGTGAAAATATTATATAAAATTATTGTAAAATGTTACAAAAGTAGACAAAAATATACAAAAATGTGTAGAGTAATGAAGTTTCATTATCAAGAAATCACCAGAAATAACTAAGCTAAGCTACCTGTCTATGTGTGTGTAATAGGGTACGCTATTTTTCGCTAAAGTTGGGTCAGCTTACTGTCTTATGTGTCTGTACTTGCTTAGCGATTCCTGTTTAGCGACATGTACTGTATTCGGGTTGGTTTATTGGAGTTGAGAGTTTTAACTTTTGAAAAGAACTTTCGCTCTAGTGGACTTATGTCCACCTGAAATCACCAGATGACGAATAGAAGAACCTTTACATGGAATCTAATAGAATATATTCATCACAATTCAATTCGAATTACTAGCGACTTTCATACATTGCTGACAGTTAATTTTACCTCTGCTAACTCCCATGAGAGTGACTGTATTTTATATGACACATGTTTATAAGTACGTTATAAACCATTTAAGAAATTGTAATTTTTTTACCAATATTTTCTACCGACGACCCTGAATAAACAGCTTATTGCATAAAATACCAACCAAGCGTGCAGGCCGCATGTCGACACGTTTTTACACTTCACGGCGCGTGGCAACAGTTTGATCTTCCATAGTATAATTTATACTTTAGGTAGAAAACCTAATTATTAACAAATAACGATAAAGACTGTCGAAAAAAAAACATTACAACTGCTTCCACTCAATCAATGTGGTATCAGCGCTAAGGGAAGTAGGTAGGGCGTTTAAATGCCTCCAGAGCTCCAAGTTTATGATATATCAATCATTAAAAATCAATAACAGGAATATTGATGTTCACAAAAAGTCCCTCAAATCAAAGTGACAAAAATTGACAGACCGAGGACATAGTGCACCCAAGCAGTAAAAATCTGTTGTGACCGAATTACCTAATGGTAATACCGAATTACCTAATATTCATGAAACTAACGTCAAGTTGCTATGCTGCCGCCCTACTGGTAGTCGACATAAAGTACTGTAACTCTAATTTTTTTTTTGTAATAATATCACAAAGAGCACAAAACATATATACTTTGTGGTAATACCGTTAGCTTCCTAAGTATGATGATTGATTGAAATTTTGTGTCTGGGTATTATTATCATTGTTTATTTATTATGTTGAATAAAACGACTTGTACTATTCCACAACGTTTACTTTGTTAACCTGACCAGTTTCGCCTTACGGCATTCTCAAAGAATGTTAAGATGAACACTGAACCCTATAATATTGAAAATAATCTATCTTATAGCACAAGTGTAGATTAGTAGAACTATGACTAGATGGCATTGTGTAAAAATATCCCAAAATGAAAAATAAAATGTTGCTAATCAAATCAACGTGGACAGCGTGTGCATCAGGTTCCAATATTGAGGTGACCGAGAATTGATGCTAATATGAAATCATAACACACTTATAACATACATACATTTTACGTTATTACCTTAATAGGTATTGTTTTATTACGTCAGTATGATATTTTTAATGATAACTTCGGATTTAATATATCCTTGTCAGCTTTCAAGCTAGAGGTCAATATATAAGAATAAACACGCCTAAAAATAAGATAAATAGTGATGGCGTAATAACTTAATTTGATTATTAACAAATCGTGGCTAGGAGGGTAGTTTAACCACCCATGTAATGAGTGGCACGCGTTGGAAATCCTACAGGCGTTATCAATATCAACAAGTGTAAAGTGTGCATGCCACGTGACTAACACGTGCCACGTCTGTTGATGGTCAGATGGCTTACCATGAACTTGTCGTGATTAAGAGCAATTAATCAGTCTCGTTAAGTATAAAGCCACCTGTTATGAAATGAATTCACTGGAGACACTGGGTACTTCCACGAGCAAAGAAACACAACAAGTAACGCGCCCTGTACTATCATGACAAAGAAATTTGATGTATTCTGAAACGAAACTAGTTTCATAACCGGAAGTGGTAGACTTTAAAATCGCTTATGCTTCTATTATACGTAGGTCACACTATAAGTTTTGCGTAGACTCCTAGCAGCTCCTAGCTCTGGAGAGTACTCATTAACCCGCCTACTAAGGTGCTTTATTTACTTCTACCGAGTCGCAGGTTAGGTTAAGCTACTGCAATTCTACAAAGGAATGCCCTAATATTGGGAATCGGTCTGTCCTGATCACTCATGTGATTATTCGTCACGTGGGTAAATATTACGGGAGGAGATTTATTCAATTTTTTTTTAATAAATTATTCACACGGTTATCATAATTTATCCCCTAACATACCACTACAAAATACTTTACTAATGGTACTAGTCCGAAGCATCAAATATAAAAAAAAAACTTTCACACGTTGACAATAGCCAAATTAACCCTATCAATGCTCAACGACTTTTTAAATATTATGTAATTGTAATGTTTATCCCACTTGAGTTCATGCGTGTCACTTTTAGTGGCAAAATGCTCCGATTAGTGCCTCAAGTGTCTATTTAGGATCAAATTATAATAAAATTCATATAAAAAAGGTCATAAGGATTTTTTGATAATGTCCGTTTAGAAGTACCATAGTTATAGGGAATGTTTTGATAATACCGAGTCGTGAGAGAATTGCTAAATGTTCATAGTGTGTTTGGTTTTTGGGCACAAACTGTCACACGTCTGTTTTAAAAACAAGGGTGTAGGGATATGTCTAAAACCATGTTCTATATTGCTATGTATTGTTGATGGCTGACTGCCAGATGCCTCGTTAAATTTATATATAGAAAGCCATAGAAGACCTCATTAAATTTCTAAAATAATTTTTGCCTATTCATATCTTTAAAACAAATGGTTCTAGATCTAGAATAGAAGAAAGGAGACCTGGTGACATCGGTCCCAAAATCAACCACTCATCGTGATAATAAGATTCACACACTGATGTCCTATATTTCTGCAGAAGAGGAGAAAAAGTAAGGAGCAATATAAAACACAAGATTTCACCTCATCTCATTAGCACCTCTGCGGTTACCAACTTCCATACACTACTGTTACCACTTTCTATCAGGTGGGTCGTATGCTTGTCTGTCACTTTAGTGGTACATATGTAAAAAATATACTTATTATTAAAAAAAAGGACTGTTTAGAGCTAACGTTAATAACTAAAAGTAATTTCCGGCACTGGTATGATCCTTTTCATAGGTCTGAATCACTTCACCGCTAATCTCTTAAATAATTATTTAAACCTACTACATATGCACACTCGACTTTGATAACGTAACTGCTATTATTTCTACAAACAAACACACAAAGATACAGTTGGCCTTCAATCAGATTGAAGTACCTTCAGACCACTGTAACAACCGACCAACTGTTGTAAACTAGGGACTTTCAGATCAACAAATATGGAAAAGTGTATTCTGATAAAAGGATCATAAAGTTTTAATTTTAATGTAGAAAATTCTTTGTACCGTATAGTAAGAGGTTCAATGGATAGTCGGCTTTATATCGAAGGCAAATAAGATTATATTCGAATAAATGGCGTATGATGCATGTAGGATTTTCAAGTGTTTATGGTTGACGTAGAATAAAGCGATCAAGTACATTGATGCAATGGTTTTGCTTGTCTAAAGTTAGGTACTGTGGTTTGTGTATGTATCAGGACAGGTCACCTAATTTCAATTTAGCGTTAGGTCTCGGTCGTATACTAACTGTCCCACAAAGAGTAATTCCAGACTTTATAAATCATCTATTGAATTTGAGCAGTAGAACTCCGTTTAGCAGTCTGCAGGTGCAGCCTGCGGATGAGGTTGATGTAGAGTTTGAGATTTTGGTAGGACTTCTTTACAGCAATTCTAAGACAGTATATCTACGAGTAATTCTTATAGAACTGATCAGTGAGTGTGAATGCGCGCTAGGTCATAGACTAGAACCAAGGTGCAGGGTGTAAATACCTCTAATTAACGAATAAAATTAATGATAATACTATTCGTTTAGTTGAACTTACCCGATTAATTAATCTAAACAAGTAGAAAGGATCTATAAATTAATACTATCTATCTTCACGCTGTATCCCTTTCGGAGTAGTCAGAGAGGACAGATCACCAGGCTTCGCGATCCATGCGTATTTCTTTAGCTTCCTGCAGATTGATTAATCGCTTCATACATGCACGTCTGGGTATCCGAGTACTTTTGACTTTTCCGTTTTTGAGCTATCTGCTCACGTGGTCCTCATATGTAAGTCTATACCTATATTATGTAGAAATAAATGTAATTATAATACTTTAATTTATTGACTTGGCTATGAATCTTTGCAACTAACTACGTGTGTTCTTTTATAAACATTCACGCCGTAAAAATAAGTTTTATTATAAATTTTCGATACTTAGGGGGTAGCAGAATCAAAATTATCCAGTAGCAAAAATCTATTCATTGATTGAACACATCAACTAATATTTATAAATAATTTATATTATTTGCTTTACGTCAAACCACTAAGCTCTTCTCCCTAACTTGCAACCACCAACACCACTAAAACTCTATACACTCATATTGTAGACGGTATCAAGAAAAAAAGTGTATGAGATCAATGTAACCCTGCAGTTCTAGTAAAACTGGTATGTTGGTTTCATCGAAATTTAAACCGTACTACACCAAGCTAAGGTATAATTTTAATTATTTATGGTAAGTCAAATTTTGGTGTCAGCTGTATACCTAATTTGTGGTGATGCCAATTCATCTTGCGGCATTAAACGAACAGAATGACAGGATTGGTACTTCTGCGTATTAGTATAATGTTTAGGATTAGATATATTGGCCGGTATGAATATATTTCGGAAATTTAACTTTATTGAGAAATAAACAAGGTACCTACGTGCTGACTAATTTATTTCGGTTTCTAGAACATATTAGCTACGTTGGGTGACAGCGTCTTTGTCAAGTCATTTGCATAGGTATGTAGTTGCTTATTTTAGTCGGGTTAGGTTCGATAAGTCGAAAAATTGCCACGTATTTGGTAACTAAACTGAAACCTTGGTCTGAAAATGACGCATTACAATATTTTTAAATATACATATGCTATTTGTTAATTTTGAAGTTCTAAAGTCATTAAAAAAAAAGCTTATGCATATTAAAATCTAATAATAGCTTTAGCGGGCTTTTATAATCCGCGTTGTTGAAATAGTACTCAGGAGTTCGTACAAAAACGTACTGAATATTATTTGAAATTACGAATGTGTTAATATTCCTAGAAATTACATCTCCATCTATGTCAAATGTCATTTAATCACCTATTTGTACCTACTATGTATTTAACTGACTTTAAATATGTTCTCAACGAGTTTGCAAAAGTTGAGAGTCCCGATGATAAACTTTAAGTACCTACATAGAACAACGTACAAAACGTCCTAACGTAACCAAAGCATCTTTAAATTAGTTTAGTTCAGAATTAAATTAACCAACCCCCAATAACTTAACTCTCTTCAAACATAACTCAGCCACTATATAAAAATCAAATAACACACCCTACTGTACGTACCAACTAAAAAGTTTAAACAAATACTATTTTATTAGCTTAGTTGGACTGGGTAAACACTGTCCTGAGGCGCGGATGAATATCAAATAAAACGATAGTAAACAAACAAACAAGCTAGCAATTAGCCCACGGCTAGGCTCTGGACATTTGATCTTGGACATGTGTATTTGTAAATTAAAAAGAAATCAAATATCAAGAGGAGTTTTTGATACTTTAAATTCAGTAACTATGTCTATTGTCAGTATTTTAGGATTGTAAGTTGCGTCCAATAATTTAATTTCCCAGATTTGATCTATTTTGCGAGTACATACGTGATACGTTGACGAGACGTTACAAGAGTCTCTACAGAATTACTACATAGAGAGTAGGTAGTAGGTATCTAAATTGCTTGGATATTATCTAAGAGCTATAATCACAAAAACATCGAGGCAATATAAGCAAGTAGTTTTGCAACATTGTGTAGGTTTACTCTATCAAACTGTGGCTTCACTACATATTATATAACAAAGTCGTTTCCCGCTGTCTGTAAATAATTATGCTTAGATCTTTAAAACTACGCAACAAATTTCGATGCAGTTTTTTTAATAGATAGATTGATTCATAAGGAATGTTTTAATGTATTATTTGTTAAGTTTTTGTATACATTAGACACATAAAGCTGTAATTCTTAATTTTTATGTACACAAATACATTATCTATTATCATTTTTAAACGTTAGTTGGCTTTAATATTTCATGAAGATTATTTTGTCCCTTTACTTACACCTTGCAAATTAAATGAATATCTTAGGAGATATAGCAAAATCAAAATAATGCGCAAAGAAATTAATTTCGTGTAACTATAATTCGCCCATTTTTATATGCCTCTGCCTGCTCCTTCGGGGATAAAGGCGTGAAAATATGTATGTATGTATAATTTGACCTGTCCGTGCGGGCGGGCGTACTGGAGAGCGAAGAATTAATCAACTAACTTGAAAAATGTTCATACATTATTGTGAAAGTAATGGACGACGGGATTAAATGGGTGCCACGGGGTTCGAAGTATGTCACGGGCGAAGCTGGGCGGATCAGCTAGTATATTATATGGTCTAGTAAAGTAAAATTTATACATCGTTATTTACTATGTAGTTTACAATCCTACCAATAGAAATTATAAACGCAAAAGTTTGTAAGTATGGATATTTTTCACTCTTTCACGCAAAATCTATTGAATGGATTTTGATGAAACTTTGCAATAATATAGCTTACACATCAGAATAAGACATACACTACTTTTCATCCCGGGAACAAGTTTCTGTGGGAAACGGGAACGAAAAACTTCACCACGCGTGCGGAGCCGCGGGCGTCAACTAGTAATGTATAAAATTTATTTACATATTATGGTAAAAATTTCGAGTTATAATGGGAGAGAGGTTTAAAATATGACTCAGGCCAACCGTTGGCATCGATAATCCTACTAATATTATAAACGCGAAAGTTTGCAAGCATGGATGGATGTTTGTTACTCTTTCACGCAAAATCTAATGAATAGATTTTGATGAAACTTTACAATAATATAGCTTACGCGGGCGTCAACTAGTCTCTTATAAATTTTCTATTTAGTTACTATGAATCTAAAATACACAAGCTCATTCATTTGACATTATTGTACCAAAATTGCTTGGTTTTATGTATTCTGGTAGGGGACGAATGGTTGGAATAACGATCGTTGGACAGATCAGACAGGGTCTACAGATTGTGGGGAGATATCGTTAAGTACAGCATTTACTATTTTGTGCTATTTTGATTTTAATTTGCGAGATATAATGGCGTTTGATAAGGCATTCATGTTAGTAAATTAGAATGGGGTCCTCAAACTCATTACTGGTCAAACTTTACGAGTATAGAGTAGTTTATCCTCATGTTAACTACAATCCTTAGGAGATTTTTGTTACTTTTTACTTCAATTCAAGCTTTATAACTAAATTGCATCTAAGTTTTTAGTTAACAGTTCAAGTTAATTTTTAGTTATATTGGAAGCGGGGGAGCATCTTTTGTTAGTCAGCAGCTATTAACTGCAATTGGTTTCTGTTTTAGACCTAATGTTGATTATATCATAATGCGCTTTTATTTTAATTTTTTTTTCATCTGAATATAGAATCCCAACATCCAATACGTCATCCTTGTAGAGTCGTTTTCAACAATACCTTATAGCTGCTCCGTTGTAGACAGTCAAACGGACCCCGTGCATCAAGGATGACATTATTGGATGCTGGGATTCTATGTGGAACCTTGTCCTAGCATCAGTTGCACGAGGAGGGTTAGGCAGTTCGTACTGGTGGAGCAGAGTTCCTTATAATTTAGTTGACTTTTCTCTACTTACAAGAATGTAAACACAAAGATCTTAAAGAAATTATAAGGGACGGGATTAAATAGGTGCGACGGGAGATAGACTTAGTAAAGTTCCTATATAACCAGCTTCTACCTGTTCAAAGTTTTACTATTATTTATATTTGAACTATATTCCTTCACATGAAGGTAGCATTTTCAACAATAAGTTAAAACGAGGGGTTCAAAAATTTTGATTATATACCAGTCGTGATAATCCATCGGTTTTGGTCACATTGTGTATGGACACGGCTGTTATACCGTAACATTGAACTTTGGTAACAATTTGGTTAAATAAACGTGATTCGTGTCCCTCATTAAATAGAAAGGTAATATATTTATGAGTACTATGAGTTGCAGTTATATTTCTAGAGCATGAATTCTTGAAAAACGGAAACTGATGAAGTAGGTAAATCTGGTTTGGTTGGTGGATTTATTCAACACTGCTTTAAATAATTATTTATGTTATCTGAGTATTTCGTTTGGTTTCGTTTGAGTAGAAACGAAGCGAAAACAATGAAAACTCAGTCATAGTTAGAAAATACTTTTATTAATTTTAATTAGGCTATATTTTATATTCTACACGACTTCATGCGAAATAATGTTTATATTTATTTACTAGCTTACTTACCAACCGCGATCACAGACGCCGCAACGTGTTAGAAACGTCGGTGCAAGGAAGTAAATATAGATAATATTTTTAAAGTAGTACACAGGGACTTGACTTAAAGACAGTCATGTTACAAGCAACAGGTACCAGCGTTTTAAGGTGTCCACCAAAGCACGGAAACGTTCGTAATTGGAAATACCCAAAGTGGTCGCCAAAGACCAATCATAGAGAAAGATGTTTAACGCATTGATTATTTACAGAACACTAAATTAACTCGCTATGAGGACTATTTTCACAATTTATATAATACTAGGTAACCCCCACGGCTTCGCAGGTGACATACTTCGAACTCCCGTCGCACCTATTTAATCCCGCCCTTATAAATTTTACTATAATGTATGAAAAATTAGCCCGATTTGTCGACATTTATGATTACTGCTCCGCTCTACATATATAGCCTATAGCCTCCTATATCCTCAATAAACGGGCTATCCAACACAAAAATAT
Organism: Thumatha senex; assembly: GCA_948477245.1. Lineage (NCBI taxonomy): Eukaryota > Metazoa > Arthropoda > Insecta > Lepidoptera > Erebidae > Thumatha > Thumatha senex. Next base: position 24,907,758 of record OX419724.1, read on the forward strand.
TTTTCAAATCCGACCAGTAGTCGCTGAGCTTAGCGCTTTCAACCAAACAAACTTTATAGTTGATGGATATATTGATTATCGTCGCTAAGTTTTTGCTAAGTTTTTACTCAATTTCCCATGTACTGACTAATCGCTCCCAATACTACGTAAACACATAACAAATGCAGTAATTAACTGCATCGGAAGCTTATTTCCTGTTTGCACCATTTGGAATCACGGCCAACGGTGCGGTGCAATGGTGCGTGGCAAATGCGCGGATTGGTTCCGTAATTATTTTAATTTTGTTGATAGAAGCAGTTGGACCCCAGGTGACAATATTTAATTTAATTTTAAATTGTTTAAGAAAATTAACCATTATGTTTCTCTTTGCAGCAATAAATGACAGTCGGGACTAAAGGACATTCGGTTTTATTGATTTGGTTTACATAAGTGATCTTGCAAGTTTCTATACCTATTTAAAAACAATACGTCAAAATTCCAAAAGTAAAAAACCTGCAGGCATATTAAGTACAATATTAGTACAACAGTATTTGATATTAAAGAGAATAACCGAGCAAGTGTGGGTTCGAGTCGCATTTGTAAAGACTTGTAGAAGTAAATGGTTTGTCCAACACACTTCACAATTTACATTATCTGCGACTGCAAATTAAATTGATTATGTTTTACACATCCCTCTAGGGATGCAATTTTACATTAAGGTCAGCAGGATATACTCTGCATCTTGAGTCAAAATCGCAAGCAAGCCTATCCGACCTATATGATAATACTACAAGATATATTGTCCGAGAAGGAAAAGAAAAAGTATAGATTGGATAACGACAGAATAAAATTAAAAGAGGGAAGTATTTGATTTCATTTGTATGTCACCTGTTGTCCAATAGACGAGACTCTAGTTCAGGCACCACTGCGGGGTTGGGTATCCAACGGTAATCGCTACCGCTTTCAATCACTCAATGACGAAAATAAAAAGTCTAATCATAGCTACTCCTGACAAAAATATCGGACATCAGGCTCCAAATCCAGGTAGGATTTGAAAGCAAAAACGTTATTTTACAATATACCATGGAGCGACTAAATTATATTATTTATCTATCACGCCTTATCCACGAAGGGGAACCATATTAAATGCCCACTTTTTACCATATATATTCCTGTTCCACGTAATAGGTGGTGAGCCCATTGCCGTGTTGAAATAGACAGACGCATGTTGTGGCTACCTGCTGTTGAAATTTTTCAAGCCGTCCATACTCGTAAGGCCTTTAACTTGACTTTACGACTGCCATGTTACTGGCAACCGGGACCAACGGCTTAACCTGCCTTTCGGAGCATGGAAATGCTCGCAAATGAAATGCAACAAAGTTGTCACCCATTCGAGAACCAGCCATAGTGAAAGTTGCGTAACTCAGTGATCGTTTACAGAACACTGGGACCGCGGGGCCACGAGCGCATCAAAATTATATTCAGAGGCGGCTTTACCTATAGTACAGGGTGTGCGGTGCACACGGGCGCCGGGTATAAGGGGGCGCCGGCGCTGGGCGCCGAGCGCCCTCTACTCTAATACGACACCACTAAAGACGCGGGCGTCGTCGCTCGCGGAACCGGCGGCGGTGGACTCAAGGACCCTGCCGGCCTTTCCGCAGATGCCACCGCGCCGGGCGCGCCACCACAAGTTGCGTCTTTACCTACTCTACACAATTACTTTTATTTCAACGTGAAATCAGCCTTAAATCAGATAATTAAAGATTATATTGGAGAACTGTCGCATCCCTACCAAGCGCGTGCAGGCACGTGTTTTTGACTCGTTTGAAAACACGCCGACCATCATTGCTAACTCGGCTGTAGTATAATGACTAAAAGTTCAAATTCAAATAGCAAGGGACGCTGTGGCAATAATTTTCAAAGGCTTTCTGTACGAGTGCCGCAAATTTTGTTTTACCGTTTACCGCTACTCCGTAGTTTTACAAAATAAGCCATGATTCAATGAATTAAGTATCATCTTTGAGTAAACATGTAAATAGGAAGTATGACGGCTTTTCTTTTGATAAAAATTATATATTAGCTATAATTTGGTTAATTTTTCACACAATTATTACGACATGCATAGGGATCAGATGTCATCGAAAACAGCTAGCGAAAAAAAATTAACAACGGGTGATAGTGATATCGAAGTAAATACCTACCTAGGTATACCTATCTAGTATTTCTTTTACTTTATTCATCCTAGTGCAGTGCGTGCGGAACAAACTACGCAACGGTAAATTAAGAGCTTCAATATGTACCTACTAGACCTTTAAACAACGAACTACTTTTTAGGGTTCCATACCCAAAAGGTAAAAACGGGACCCTATTACTAAGACTTCGCTCTCTGTCTGTCTCTCCATCCGTCCGTGACATACGGACGTCACCAGGATGTAGGTATCTCTTGACCCGTGATAGCTAGCTAGACAGTTGAAAATTTCACAGATGATGTATTTCTGTTGCCGCTATAACATCAAATTACTAAAAACGAAAACTGGGGTTAACCAAATTGGAAGGGTGATTATATTATTTAGAATTCTATTTAATTTAGATGTCTGATGATGACACCTGGAGACAGAGACATATGAGAACCAAGATAATTCTACAGCAGAACTCGTCCCTTCAACGCCAGTGCCACTGCTGTCTATATTATCAGTAGTCGAGGAAGACGCAGTACCTCCTTGTGCCAAAGCGTTTACGAAGAATATACTTCGAGAAGATGTAATGAATGATCTCGCGTTATGGCCACAGGTGTTATCCGATAAAGAGAGGATATTTTAGATGGAGCGGGGGCCAGTACAGGTAAAATTGGGTTCATATCCTTTGAATAGTACGAAAATATTTTTATATTAAAAAGAAGAAGCTTATTATATTAAAAAGATTTTAAATAATGAAACCGTTTTAAGAAATTGGCTGGTTTACTCTAAATCCTAAAAAGTGGATGAAGAGTAGAAGAGTGCACGTCGCCATCCCCGCCAGCTACGGCTGCAATTCTACTCCAACACGAGTACCACCACCAGGACGAACAATGTTAGGGCGTGCCCCCGAGGCGACGCGCACCAGTTCGTCCCCGCTGGTGCGAAAAGTGTGTGCCAGAGCGGCGTAGGGGACCGCCACCCTACACACGCGGCCCGACACGGCGGGAAGTGGAGTATGGAGTGCAGGGTAGCTGCGTGGAATGTTAGGGGAGGAATGGCAGATAAGATGAATGAGTTGATGGATGTTATGAATGAGAGTAAGTTAGATGCAGTGTGCTTGACAGAGACCAAGCGCAAGGGCAGCGAAGTCTTGGAGCTCCCGGGTGGGATGCTCGCGCTTTGGTCTGGAGTACCAGAGAGCGAGCATGGCAGTCGGGGGTTGGAATTTTTCTGTCCTCGCGATTGGCCTCCGGTATGTATGAGTACAAACTGGTAGGTCCTAGAATCCTCTGGATCCGTGTAAAACTTGGTTTGATGAAGATTTTCCTGGTAGCTGCTTACGCGCCAGTATCTTCGTCGAACGCGAGTGAGCTAGAGGATTTCTGGGAGAGTATGAGAGAAGCTCTAAATGCTATAGAAGGAAATGAAAGACTTATAGTATGTGGAGACTTGAATGGATGGGTGGGTACCGCTCGCGATGGATTTGAGTCGGTACTCGGGAAGCTAATACTGGCATTTTGTAAGGAAAAGGATTTGTTTGTGGCGAACACAATGTTCAACCACAAACAAATTCATATGTATACGAGGAGATGTAAGTCAAAGAGAAGCATGATAGATCTATTTCTAATGGATAGTCGGCTCCGTAAACAGGTGAAGGACACAAGGGTTTATCGAGGCGCTGAGCTGGGATTAGACCACTACCTAGTCATAACTAGGATTAGGGGTCTGTTCGCGGGTTGGCGTCATCGTACCGAGTGTCCTGAGCTTGAGCCACCTTATAGCATCAAAAGCTGGAAGCTGCAGGATGCATCCATTAGGGATAAATATAATGAAAGGGTAGCCGAAAAGCTTGGCGACGTCAATGTAAGCAGTGAGAATGTGGAAAGTGTATGGCAGAACCTTACGGATAGTATGATAAATGCCGCTGTGGAAGTGTGAGGAGAAGCGAAAAGAGGCAGTAGTAATAAGCGTGATGCATGGTTGAATGAGGAAGTGAAAGAAGCAGTTCGAATGAAGAAGAAAGCATGGCTAGACTACTTAGCCTCGCGAAATGATTTTAATATGAAAGAGAGATACAAGCAGCAGAAAGTTAACACGAAGGCACTGATAGAAGAAGCTCGTGAAAGGGGCAGAATGAAAGCGGATGAAAGGTTGTCGTCCAATTTCCGGGATAATGCCAAGCTCTTCTGGAAAGAGGTAGGCAAGACCCGGAGTTGTTCGGCAATCTGCAGTATGAATAAAGTGCTTAGTGTTAACAATGACGTCCTAACAGACCAAACTGACGTCCTGCAGAGATGGAGTGAATATTATGGAAAGATGTATGCAAGAAAAGACAGAGATGCCACATCGGGAAGTGGAGCTCACTTCGATGCTCCGGATCCCGATGTCATTGAAGTCATTAGTATGAAAGAAATAGAACAAGCGATAAGAAGTATGAAATGTGGTAAGGCTACGGGAAAAGACAGAGTTACTGCTGAGATGATCAAGTACGGTGGGTCGCGTGTCTGGGACACACTATGTCTGTTATTAAACTTGTGCTGGCGGACGGGTGAGGTCCCGGATGACTGGCGAGTGGCAGTTATAGTACCTATTTACAAAGGGAAAGGCTCGCGCCTAAACTGCTCCAGCTACAGGGCTATCAGTTTGGTCAGCTTAGCTAGTAAGGTGTATGCAAAGGTTATAACGGCACGAATGCAAGAAAAGTCTGAAAGGTATTTATGGGAGGCTCAATGCGGATTCTGACGTGGAAGAGGTTGCATGGATCAAGTGTTTTCTCTCCGCATGATCGCGGAAAAGTTTCTTGCTGTTAGCCAGAAGGTTTTCTGCGCTTTTGTGGATCTAGAGAAAGCATTTGATAACGTTGTTAGAGAAACGCTGTGGGACTTGCTGCCAGGATATGGTGTGGACGGCTCGCTACTGCGGGCAATACAGTCGCTTTATAGGGACTGTAAGGCTTGCGTGCGAGTAGGGGGGGATGTGTCACCTCTTTTTGATGTCTGTACAGGCGTCAAACAGGGATGTGTCATGTCCGCCTGGCTGTTCATAGTGTATCTGGACAGTTGCCTGCAGAAGTTGAAAGATTTTAATATGGGTGTGAATTTAGGTGACTTTACAGTAAACTGTCTGCTGTACGCTGATGATGCGGTGCTCATGGCCTCATCAGAAGCCGACCTTCAGGCATTAGTCACTAATATGAAAGAGGAGTGTGAAAGTAAGGGTCTTCGCTTGAATGCAAGTAAAACTAAGGTTCTAGTATTTGAAAGAGGTGACGTAAGAACTAAATGCGAGATTAGGGTAAACCAGGAACGTCTAGAGCAAGTGAATGAAATTGTGTATTTAGGAAGTATGTTTAGCGCGGATGGAAGATGTGATTCGGATGTAGAACGGCGAGTAGCTGCCGGAAATAAAGTTAACGGTGCTGTGTCCCAGTTTGTAAAGCGACAAAGCATCGTAAAAGAAGCATGCATGGCGATTCATAACGCAGTGCTAGTGCCAACTTTGCTTTACGGTAGTGAAATCTGGGTATGTCAGCAGATGCATGAAAGTAAATTGAATGTGTGGAGATGCGATCACTTCGAAAATTGTGCGGCGTTACCTTGGCCGACCGAATACGTAACGAAGTGATACGCAATATGGCAGGTTTGAATGAAAGTGTCAGCGTTAAGCTGGAAAAGGGCGTGCTCCGTTGGTTTGGACACGTCCAACGAATGAGTGAGGAACGATTGACGAAGAATATATATTGTTTAAAAGTAGAGGGTAGAAGGAGTCAGGGTAGGCTGAGACTTACATATGAAGACCACGTGAGCAGATTGCTCAAAAACGGAAAGGTCATAAGACGTGCGTGTATGAAGCGATTATTGGGTCTTGGATAGGCGAAGGAGGTATGCATGGATCGCGAAGCCTGGCGATCTGTCATCTCTGACTACCCCGTCAGGGATACAGCGTGAAGATAGTTAGTTAGTTACTCTAAATCAACTGATTCTGTTAATTGTTTTTATTGTAAACTTTTTGGTGCTGATGTCACTCCTTTCAATGCCCAAATAGGTTACAAAGATTGGCAGCATTTGTCTATTGCTGTAGAGCGTCATGAAAAGAGCTAAGGGCAACTATCATGTCTTAAGAAACAAATCACATTGAAAACTGTTATTGTAAAAGAAAAGTCGGTAGATTTCTTGAGCCAAAAAGAAATTGAACGGAAAAAAAAACGTTGGATTGCAGTACTCGAACGAATAAGTAATTAACAAAATTCATTTTTTAGCTAGACAATGTCTTGCTTGTCGGGGTAGATCTGATAAAATTTTCGACCGATACCTCTAATTTTGAAAAAGTGCTTGTGGAACGTATTGACCATATTCAAAAATCTGAGTCACGTCTAACTCATTATCTTGGCCATAATATTCATAATGAACTAATACAATTATTAGGAGAAAGAATAAAAAAAGACTATTGTTTTACAATTGAAACAATTCAAATATTTATCAATTATTTTAGATTGCACTCCAGATGTTGCACACGAAGAACAAATATCAGTTGTCGTATGGTACATCCTTTTAAATGCAAGCAACAACAAGGCTGAAGTAAAATAACACTTTTTGGGTTTTATCCTATTACAGACACTACTGGCCTGTGTCTAACTCAATTTTTGTTAGAATTTTTTTAATTCAAATGAAATTGACATACAAGATATTCGTGGTCAAGGTTACGATAATGGTGCTAACATGAAAGGGAAAAATTTAAGTCTTCAAAAACGTATGTTAGATATAAACACGCGCGCATTTTATGTACCATGTGCGGCACATAGCCTAAATTTGGTAGTGAATGACACTGCTAAAAGTTCATTAGAAATAGTAAATTTATTTTCAATTGTGCAAGAAATGTATGTTTATTTTTCTGCGTCAACAGCACGGTGGCAAATACTTGCTAAAGAAGTGCCAAAGCCAACTTTAAGTTTAAAACCACTCTCAAATACTCGATGGGAGAGCATGGTTGAAGCAGTAAAAGCTCTACGCTTTGAACTGGGAAAAGTGTATGATGACTTGTTTACCATATATTCCGATAGGAGCAAAGATGCGGAGTCAAGAAATATGGCAAATTCATTACTGGGAAAAATTAAGTCGTTTAAATTCATCTGCTCTCTGCTTATTTGGTTTGAAATTTTAAGCAAGATAAATATAGTTAGCAAGGCACTTCAAAGGTCAGACGTTCTATTGTCAGAAGCGGTGAAAATGATTGATAATGAAATAACAACAAATAATAACAACGGGTGATAGTGATATCGAAGTAAATACCTAGGTATACCTATCTAGTATTTCTTTTCCTTTGTTCATCCTAGTGCAGTGCGTGCGGAAATAAATAAGTTTGTCTGAATTCCGTAATGACTCCGCTTTTGAAAAGCTTCTTAACAGCGCGAAAACTGTAGCTGAAGAAGTCGATAGCCAATAGCAGAATTTCCCACACATGCACGCCCTCGCGCTCGCAAAAGGGTTTTTAGTTATAAGGCGGAGGATGAACCGATCATAGACGCGAGAACACATTTTAAAGTCAACTTTTACTACTATTTATTAGACACCGCAATTACTAAGTTCGACGAACGGTTCGAACTTCTCAATCAAAATAAAGTAAGTTTTTTCATTTCTTAAAAAATTGACACACTGGAAGGATTTGGACTCGGATACAAAAAAAGCACATTGTTCTAGTTTAGAAAATAAACTTTGCCAAGCTGGCTCTGCAGATGTGGAAAAGTTCGAGCTCTTTAATAAAATCAAATTATTACCGATGTTTATTGACGATTCTACTACGCCGTTGGATATTTTAAATTACTTGTTTACGAATAAATTGATTTCAGTATTCCCAAATCTGTCCACAGCACTGAGAATTTACCTCACACTTTCAGTCACGGTAGCACACAGCGAAAGGTCATTTTCTAAACTAAAAATAATTAAAAACTATCTAAGATCAACATTGTCGCAAAGTAGATTGACAAATTTATCGTTAATAAGTGTTGAACATGAAATCAAAATTGAAGTCAGTGACATTGTTAAAGATTTCGCTAATGCAAAAGCACGAAAAGTATTTATTTTGTAAAAACATTGTTTGTGTGTACAAGCGTCCTGTAAGATATTATAGTTTTAAATTAAAAGAATTACAAAGTTGTGATTTTTATTGTTGTAATTTATCACCCGATTTTTTTATGAAAATATAACTGTAAGTATTCCATTTTGACCCCACTCCTACTAGGATGCGCCAGGGTACTGGTGGCACACTGGCGCCACAAGGGCTAGAGCCGCCTCTGATTATATTAGATAGTTAGTTATCAGAATGTCGTATTTCATCACCCACGCTAATCCTTCTACAAACGGGACGAGGAGAGAAAAAAACAGGAATTAGTCGCATGCGAAATTTATGACGTTGTCGTTGACCCGCACTAGAACCGCTGGAAGAATTGTCTTTCAAAGAGGTTGTTATGCAGATATTACAACCAGAACCTGCGTATTGAAATAAATAAAATATGACATCTAAATAATTGGAGCATACAGAAATCGATCTAACAATAAAGACCGTAACGAATTTCCAAAGCAAACATTAGTTTTCGAATATCGTAACTCGATCCAAACGGGTGCCCCTACCTATTTTGCTCAGTAGACTCAACAGTTCATCTATATTAGTCTGTATAATCACTTAATAAGGAATAGTTTCGAGTAAAGCAGTAACTATATATTATACTGAGGACATTTCAAAAGGGCCTGAACAAAGGTACCATAGGGGTGCGCATAAGCATTCACAACTTTTCGCTCTTTAACGTACATTGTTCCTATTTGATTTATATTCATGATTCTTACTTGTATTATTACACAGTGGTAAATCATGCGTCAAGTTCTCCCTTTCTGTTCGTTAAACTGGGCTACTGTTTATTTCCTATTGTTTAAAATTTGACGTTAGATTGATAGTCCTTAGGGTTTATTTTGGGAAAATTGCTTCATATTGTTTTGTTTTCTATAGAAGAAATAAGAAATAACGATAAAACATACAAGTATAAAAATATTTATTTAAAAATGACTAGTAAACTTTTACAAAACCAATTTTATCTATCCTAAGTTTATTGTCTTTGGTATTTTACAATTCTTCACTTTGAACCTTAAATTATGTAGAATAATTAAAAAATATTTTACACAATGACTAGTTTGCACACTTACGAGTATCATCTCAAATTTGAGCATTTACAACATTTGGGGCCCTGCAGTTATAAAGGTTCCTATTACATTTTTGTTCATTATAATAATAGTTATTATGTAAATATTCATGTGTATGTCCAGTGTAATTAACTTGATTACCACTGTATAAAGAATTATTATATTTTTGATAATTATATGTTTCAGTCTTCTCCAGTCTTTTATTATTTGCAGCAATTTCAAACGCGTTTTTGAAAATATCATAGTTCGTTTGATTAAAATATTCACTGCCTCCACAGTTGTTCTCATCGTAATTTCTTTCAAATCTGTTTTCAGTGTAAGTATTTAATCCTGAAGCCTGATAGTAGTAGTTCTGTTGATTAAATTCCTCTGAAAAGGTTGAAGGATGCGTGAAGAAGCCCGTTCCTGTCGTTGATGTAATGCAATTTCCCCCTTTATTGTTAACTGAAACTGTAACATTACCGACATTGATTAGTACACCTTCCGCCGTCTGCATAAAATTAGAACCGTTAGCAAAAGGTCGGCTGAACCCTTGGAAGTTACGGTAGCTACCATCATTAAGGCCATCAGGTTTATTAGAAATTGAAAATATTTCCCTGAAAGCATCTTTTGCTATTTTTTCTCCACTCGAGTAAGTTTGTACTTTATCGCAATGTGAGGAAAATCCTTCTGACGATATTTGTCCAGAATTTATATTGTCTAGAGACTCTAACGTCTGACTTAAAGCGAATATATAATTGTGTGCAAATCGTAACGTTTCAATTTTAGTTAATTTTGTATCTTCTGGAAACGCTGGTAAAACGCAACGAAGTCTATCTAATGCTTCATTCAACATATGCATTCGGTTCCTTTCTCTGTCATTAGCCTTCATTCTTCGATTCCTCTGTATTTTCATCAGTTGACTTGGACTTTTACATCTTGAAACTCGATTTTTCCCACTTGCATATTTTTTCTTTGGCTTATTCGGATCTTTCTGTTTCTTTTCTTTTTTAGGAGTAGATGTATTTGTTGTCAAAATACTACTCTTAAATATCTTGACATCTTCAGACTCTGGTGAAATACTGTAGTCTTCTCTAAAGAGTTTTCTTCTAACGTCTTTGGTTGGAGTGAGACAAATACCTAGGTCGGAAGTATCCAATTTTACTGGAGTGTTATTATTAGATGCAGCAAACGAATCCGTATAAGATTTGTCAAACCCGGAGTCATTGCTGCATATGCTATCATTAAAGTCGCAATAGTCATCGAAGTCGGTGCTGAACATTCTAATAACCTGAAACAAAAGAAAAAAGACGGTTTATTAAGTCTGCCTATTATATAAATCGATATTGAATGTTACGGGATTCCACCAACTCCGGAGTCAATTTTAATAACGTGAGCAAGCTGAGGTACATCTACTTATTAACGAAGAGCTTTTTTTAGCAAAGTAAAAGGTTTACTGTGACTTCCGGAATCAGATGGTGGTAGACTTTTAGCTATAAAATTTTAATTCAATTGGGACTTAAAGTAAATGAACAAAATATATGGCTATTTATTTTATTTGTCACGTTTGTCTTCGTATTTTTATACTACACTATTATTTTTAATAATACTTAGCTCATAATAATAATAGTATTGTAAACTCGAAAATTCAGGAGATGTGATGTAAAAACGAAAACTAATTAGGTATTTTAAATTGGTCTAAAGCATAGATTATAGAACTTTTTGTCACTATAACTATCATTCACATCCTGTAAGTCTATATCATCATCTAAAGTAATATAAATAAAATAAATAAATATCCATCACGCCTTATCCCCGAAGGGGTGGCAGAGGCATATTATATGCCCACTTTTCACCGTGTGGATTCCTGTCCCACGTAATAGGTGGTGAGCCCATTGCCGTGTTGAAATAGGCAGACGCAGGTTGTGGCTACCTGCTGTTGAAATTTTTTTAAGCCGCCTATAAGGCCTTCAACCAGGCTTAACGACCGCCATTTTACTGGCAACCGGGACCAACGGCTTAACGTGCCTTCCGAAGCACGGAAACGCTCGCAAATGTAAATGCCACAAAGTGGTCACATTATCAATATAATATTATCATCTAAAAATCATCTTATAATATCATAATATAATAATGTAGCCATAATATAAGCCCAGTAAGTCATAACTAGCATGTAGGTAACCGATTGTGACATTTTACAAGCATTTCGTTCAATAAGGGTCGATGCTATAAGGTGTAATGGTCAACAATGGTCTCACTTGCTGGCACAGACGAGCCATCAACGTACAGGGTTCGGATTATAGAAGGCAGCCGATTCCAAAAATACCCAAAATTTTAATCTACATAAACGATAGCCGCTTCTAGCAGCCACATAAAAGTAAACCCTAGGCTCCAAACCCGAGTACGGTTTACCAGCAAATCAGCAATAAAAATTAGTAAGTAAATTTAGCCATCACTACGAGTGTAGCATCTGTGGTGTTGTTCATAGGCTACGGCAACCACTTTCGATTAGGTGAGATATATGCCACCTAATCGTAAGTGGTTGCCATTACTGACTAATGAGTCTGTCAACTTATTAGATAACGATTTTTTTAGTGAAATAATAATAAAATATTCTGAAACGATTAATGAATCTGCAGGAAGCGAAAAAATATGCACGCGCAAATCTTGGCGATCTGTCCTCTCTGTCAGGGATACAGCGTGAAAAGAATAGATTGAACAAGGTACAAAAATGTTAATTTTAAACTAGTAAAAGAGGTTTTTCATATACTAATGGCGTGCCGTAGTCCACCATCGTTTGTTGAAAACACTTCAACCCTCTGTTTGTCTTGCTCCAATTACCATGTCAGATGGCGACAGGTGACCGGGGGTACCTACCACTTCGCGTGACCAACACACAGAAAGTCAGTTGAACTTTATCACTACCCATTTCCGGACAGGTTTCCGATTTAAGGGTGCTTGAGTACGCCCTAGAGATTAATCATTATATTTGATTGAAAATGATGTGTATGCCTTTTGAATAATAACGTTAAAACGTCGAATTATATGTGAAACAAATAAAGGATGAAGGTGAGTTTATATGTTTTTCTTTTTCATGAATTTTAAGCTATTCAAGAGTAGATGACGCCAAATTAAGAAGAACGCAACTGGGAATGAAGAAGTACTAACCCCACTTAGAAAGCAGCCGCGCTTTCGCGACTGTTGTCTAATTTATGCGGACCCAACGCACCCTGCAGGAGACTCTACCTCGGAATCGTGCGGAGCATGGCCATTTACCGGGCTCCCGTATGGTCGGGGAACTTGACGGCCGCCAACGTGACTATTTTACATATGCCGTTGAAGGCGATGGCCGTCAGGGTGATTAGAAGGTACCGCACGATCTCCGCCGAGGCGGCATGGCTTCTAGCCGGGACCCCTCCGTGGGACTTTACGCAATATTATCAATGGCGCAAGGTAGCGCTGGACCGAGACTACAGGCTAGTGCCTCGAGAATTCGAGAACCAAAGATCCTTGCTCCGCCAGGAGTTCATGGAGACGTGGAAGGTGCTACTTGAGCAATCTAAGTTGGGATTACTATTGAGGCAGTGAAGCCAGTCATAGATCAGTGGCTGGAGAGGCAACATGGCAGCCTCACCAACCGGATGTCACAGATACTTACCGGAAACGGGTGCTACAGTAAGTATCTGTGCCGTTTAAACCGAAAGGGGCCTTCCGGCTCTGCAGAGCGGGAGCGGGAGACAATTCTCCCTCTGGAGGTCCGCAGTCTTCAACGGGAGGGCAAACTTATCTTCGCCCAGAACTACCGACGTCCATGACCAGGGGCCTGAGGTCGAAGGGGGTGGGCGGCTCGCCATCCTTACAGGAGTAGGCCCTAGACGGTGGCGTGACGTGACAACTACGCGTACGCCTTTCATCCCCCAAGTAACTAGGACAGCACCCGAATCCTCCCCAAAAAAGCAGGATTACACCCTGACCTCCAAAGAAGCGGGATTACACCCTGACCCCCAAAGAAGCGAGATAACAGCGTTGGTGGATAAAGTCTGCAGGGAGCCCTGGGGCTATCCTTTCGAAACCTCACCCGGGACTCCTGGGCATAGACAAATGGAAGGGCACTTTGTGATTTTAGTTGGTAGGAGTCCGGCATAGTATCCATGAGGATTACAACACGTAAAAAAAATTGTTTTATGAGATTAAAGTTTATTTAGTGAGTGCTGACTTTATAACCTGCATTATAGCTTCGAAATTCAAAAACAGGTGCACTCATCTTGAAGGTGCCATTGGCTATGACTCCTGGAAGTACGGTTGTCCCTTCACATTTTTAATAAGATCTTAGTAGATAAGCAATAATTTCGTGATAGATAACGTATTTAATATTAATTACAGTAAGGGTGTAACACCTGCGAGTAGCCCACACGCACGCGTCTGCCACGCGCTTGACAGACAATTTGTTTGTTAAACGATCAACCGACTGTGACGGAGTCGGTAAGTTAATTGCTATACAATTATAATGTGTTTTATAAAAAAAAATGAGTTCATTATTACACAATTTTTCTCCAAGATAGCATAGTTGTCATAAGTCTTCAGTAGTGAACAATGAGTTTTCTCATAAATCCACCCTGTATATGCAGGTACTTTCAATCGGTATAGTTATCTACAAGAAAACTTTCTTATGAAAAACTATAATTATTTTGTTTTAAATGTTATTTTTGCAATATTCCGCTTTTTTAGATGGCAGCAAAAGCCTTTGCTGCCAAACAGTCTTGATAATGCCTCGTGTGTAGGCGAAACACGTGTAGACCACAGATTTAGAAGCTTCTAAATCTGTGGTGTAGACATCGTACGACATTCTAATTCTAAAAAAGCGGAATATTGCAAAAATAACATTTAAAACAAAAAAAAATCTAGTTATTATAAAAAGGATTTCCGCCATGTAACTCCTGATTCAATTAGTTATTTCTTATGAAAGCATCTATTATTTAAAAAGATATTCTGAACTGACAATTAAATCATTTAAATTCGATATTTCAAATTAAAATTGTCATACTCTTTCTAAATGAATAGTCAAAACAAAAAGCTTCACCAATGTAGAAGTTGAACTCTTCCGAAATGTATGGCAAAAGATTTTGGTGAATGTAATTTCTGGTACTTAAACATTTAAAAGTCTTTTAGATCCTCACACGGAATAAGATCGAATTACACAATTATTTTCGTATTGAATATCTTTGCTAACAATAACTTTTTCCTATATTAATGAATGCCGTGCAGACAGCAGATGAAATATTAAAAAAATATATGAATGGTCTCTTAGGAACGTATTCCTGAAGATATAACGGTTAAGATACCTGCCCTTACTGCTCCGTCTCTGTCACTTTATAGGTATTGCTAGATGAGGCAGATTTGAAAATCATTGCTGATGAGGGACTGTTATCGTTATGTTGTATTGGACTTTCTTAAACTATTGTAATACTGTTGGTAAGTAATTTAATGTATTTTTGTGTACTTTAATTATAATTACTAGATACACGAACTCAGTCCTCGCTGTCGAGGGAACGTAGAGTAGAATTATGAACCTAGTTTAAAATGGACTTTCTCAGTCCTTTTATTATCTACTAGTTGACGCCCGCGGCTCTGCACGCGTGGTGTAGTTTTCCCGTTCCCGTTTCCCACAGGAACTTGTTCTTGGGAAAAAAAGTAGCCTATGTAGTATTCTGATGTGTAAGCTATATATATATTATTGTAAAGTTTCATCAAAATCTACTCTGAAGATTTTGCGCGAAAGAGTAACAGATATCCATCCTTGCTTACAAACTTTCGCGCTTAATATATTAGTGGGATACATTCATCATCATCCGAGCGTCTGTCCCAGTTGCGTCTCGCGACGCCCGGGGTCCGCTTTCCTACATTTTCTCCTCCACTTCGCACGGTCGTCGGCATCCCCTGTAGTGAGACCATTAGTGGGATACATTGACGAATGTTTATTGTTTCAAAAAAGCTAAACAATATTTGAGGTTGCATTTTTAACAAATGTGATAGTTATGTTTAAATAAATTACTTGAGTTGTATATAGGGTGTCAGTGTGAGAATCCCCACCAAGATCTCTGGGTATCAAGCAACCTCACTAGCTAGCGGTGCATCTGCTGCCTAACGGACGAGGTAATGAATTGACGCTTTTCGCTTCCAACAATGCTGTAAAATTAAAGCCAAATGATAGTTGCTCCTTTTTTTAAACGTGGCAATCACCTCGTATGTCATGTCGGACTCGAACCGGCTAAAACCACACGGTCCCTGCCTAACTGTCTGTTGCCGGACTTCCCGGGTAACTCCTCGGAAAGATGTCCCAGTGCACCCGGCAGACTTTGGCTACTACTGCGGCCACCACTAAGGGTTAGGGTGTTATCCCGCTTCTTTGGGGGTTGGTTAAAAAAATGATTTTTAATCTCACACATAACAAAACAACTCATATATACACACAGTGATAAAAAAGTAAAACAGACCAAAATAAAAAATAAACAATCCAGTATCCTAAAGTGCATGCTTTGCAAGGATCTGCGCGAAATTTCCTCCTCTCAGCTTAAAGCTGCCCCAACTGGAGACCAGTTTGACAGCCCTGATTTTCAGAAGAATGTTTCGGGTGCCCCCCGCGTCTTGGGGCGTGAGGCGATTTTCACGTGATGCCACCGTCTTGGACGATTGACGATAGTTGCTTAGATGATAGTAGACTTCAAATCGTCAAATAAGAAGACTTGTTGTCCATTAGCTCGGGGTATTAGATACTAGTCAAGAGAGGCTACTAAGTGTAGATATTGTTACTTCATCATACATCTAATCGCCGAATATAGTTTACTTTTCAGACGTCAAGACAAATCGTATCGCGTCTGGAGGCCTGGACGGCATGGCCAGGCATTTGCTTTCTACGATGTGACTGTATCAGCAAAAACAACTCCCCTGGTAATATAAACTAGACCTTAGCTACGTTGAACAGGCATATAAATGGATAGGCCTTACAAACAAAGGATAATAATGAGTTATACTCACTTTATAGAAATCTTCAAAGTCCTGATCCCCGTCCCACTTCTTCTTTAAGAACACATACACAGCACGAGCTAATATAGAAATATATTAATTAAAAAATAATATATCAGTACAAAATATGTCCTATTTGTTTATGTCCATGACTAGAGTTTGTCCGAGCACAGTGCGTGCCGCGCGTGTGTCGGTAGCGCACTGTGGGTAGGGACACTATGTGTTGAGTTATATGGAGAATGATAGGACAAGGGGTTCTATAGGACGAGATAGGCCACACCCACTATTTGATTTTTGAAGTGTCTGCGAATTATACTTCCATATTTTATAGGCAAAAATTTTAATAAAATTATCGATTACATACACTGAGTTCGATAAAAAATTGTTAATTTATAAATTAAAGTTATTATTACAATTGTAACATAATTCAAAATTGATCTCAAACCATAATCCATAATTTATGCTTACATAATCTTTTTTTTAAATTTATTTTCAAAATACATGCAACATAGGATACATAATATAAGTTTTGCAAGACGAAGACCTCACAGGGTCTATCTGAGTACAAATGAGTCATTACATATAGTTTGTATCTATTGAAATTAAATTTATTATAATATATTTTACGTAGATTCCATTCTCTGAATTTATCTAATTGTAATCGGGACCTAGAGCACCGAGGGGTGGAGAGTTTAAAGGCGCTCCACCGTCTACTAGACATAAGAAAAATAATATCTGTTGAAAAACTCTTGTATATTTTTGTTGTCAGACACATCGATGGTACTCGTACTTCTGACATAAAAAGCACTTTACTTTTGACTGCCTTGGTGTCGTAACTCGTAAGTCTCACCGAGGTTTCGAATTCCGTGTCGGACCATATAAGTAAGTATTTGTGTGATCCACAAATATTTGTTTCGGATTTGTATGTATGTATTTAGAAATTTTATGTATGCTTATCAGTTGTAGCTTACTAACTCATAGTACAAGCTTATATTAGCTTAATTTGGGCCACATGGCGCTGTGTAAAAAATATTATTAACTAGCTGACTTGCCCGGCTTCGTTCGTGACATACTTCCAACCCCGTGGCACCCATTTAATCCCGTCGCTTATTTCTATTCCAAAAATGTATGAAAGCTTTCCCGATTTGTTGACATTTATGATTACTGCTCCGCTCTCCTGTGTAGTGGCGTGATGATATATAGCTAATAACCTTCCTCAATAAAGGGGCTATCCAATACAAAAAGAATTTTTCAAATCGGTCTAGCCGTTCATGCGTGATGGCGTGACCAAGGGAAATAGGGGTTCATTTTTATATATATACTAGCTGACCTGCCCGGCTTCGTCCGTGACATACTTCCAACCGGGTCCGTATTGGGTTGCATAAATTTTAGAGGCATAACTTAAAACTGCATAACGTTTTTTGGCATACTCTTCGTTTCGCATAACGTTCAAACAGAATAAATTATTAGGCATACTTTATTTTTCCATAACTTCATAATAATGATATACCCGCATAAAATGTTTACGCATAATTTTTTTACAATAACGATTACTAATCAAAACATTTATTAGCATCTTACTCACTCTCGCGTAAAGATTACAAGTCATACATATAGAATGTTAACTAGTACATATTTATATTTTTATAATATCTAAGCTTGAACTGTCTAAGATTAAAATGCCCACTGATTAAAAATGTCGATAGTCACTATACTGAAGTTTAAAATGTCAACACTTATATATAGAATATATAAATAAAATACAAAAAGAAGTAGGTAGATTAAAACGAGCGATTCAGTTCTGGCGCGTCGCCGGCCGCTGCCGCGGCCCGCTCGCTTCCCTCGCTCGGCTCGCGCGTTGTGGTCACAAGTGACCTAACACTCCTCCTCGCTTCGCTCGTCGTCGTACCTATTTACGACTTTACTCAAGACTAGTCAAAAAAAAAAACACTTAAAATATCATTTTATATGATACAGTTTTCAAACTTGGCTATGAGTGAGATGATTATTTACAATGGTGTCTTATCATTTCTTAAATATTCTTAGTCAAATATTTATTCATTTATGATTAAAACGGTTATCAATACCTCCATTAAACGCGTTTTGTATTTTATAATAAATTATCTTTAGGCGTATAACAATTATACCCTTTACATGTATGCTAATTAAAATTATGATAAAAAAATTAGAGTAAGTTAATGTTATGCCAATAAAACCATTATGCGTTTATAACACTCTGCTTATCATAATTTATGCGAGAAAACTTTATGCTGAAACTGTTATGCCAAACTACATTATGCTGAAAAAAAATATACGATCGAAAGGGCTCCTCTTACAACCCCGTGGCACCTATTTAATTCCGTCGCTTATTACTTTTCGAAAAAAGGAATGAAAGCTTTTCCGATTTGTTGACATTTAAGATTACTGCTCCGCTCTCCTGTGTAGTGGCGTGACGATATATAGCTTAGAACCTTCCTCAATAAATGGGCTATCCAATACAAAAAGAAATTTTCAAATCGGTCCAGCCGTTCACGCGTTATGGCGTGACCAAGGGAAATAGGGATTAATTTTTATATTTAAGTCGGAAAACTTGTGGGAATGACCAGTTAGGTCCATGACGATCTGAATAGAAAATTTTTCTTAGGTTATATTCCTTGTCACGCGCAGTTACTTTGTATATATTTATGTTAATATTTATTTTTGTATTTTTTTGTTTTGCTTTATAGGTTATATTTTCTTATTAATTTGCCTGAAGATTAGCAATAGGACATTGTGTGAAAATTGGGTTTCCAATTAATTCCCGTTCTGATCCGGCAATGGCAAATAGGATTACTTGTTTTGCAATATCTTCCATGTGTTACATTCATCATCATCATCATTCGAGCGTCTGTCGCAGTTGTCTGCCCGGTGTCTGCTTTCCTACTTTTTATCCTCCACTCGCACGGTCGTTGGCATCCTTGTAGTGAGACCAGTGGCAATTATTAAAGACACAGAAGTGCTGGCTTAACGTGCGTCAAGCCAGCAGTTATTGGGTCTTCCCTTCTTTCCGCGACCCGGTGGAGT
Source organism: Thumatha senex (assembly GCA_948477245.1). NCBI lineage: Eukaryota > Metazoa > Arthropoda > Insecta > Lepidoptera > Erebidae > Thumatha > Thumatha senex. The sequence goes on from OX419724.1 coordinate 24,927,169, forward strand.
TTCTTATCTAACACAGATTTTAATGTGACAGGTTGTATTTTAGCCTATATATAATATGAAATATTCCGAATTTACGAGACATTAATACTAAATCGAGGTAGAAAAATATTTCGGGAAACCTTGAACCGGAAAATGCTGCTCTACATTTACAAACAAAACAGTTTTCTTGCTTAACCCTTTAACTACCACAGTTGTTGGGAGCTACACAATAATATGACAACAAAGCGATTTTATGTAGTTACGGGCACCTTGCAATAGCGACGCTATAATTTTGTTTAATAGTTTAATAGCGCGTGCAATCTGCGCATTTTATATTGCCAAACCCTTTTTTCGATATTGACATGTAATAAATAACATAAATATTTGATCAGTCACACAGTTACGCGATTTATTTAAGTAGATACTGGGATAAAGTCGGTTTTTCTATACACACATTTAACCCAATGCTTTACTACCTACATAGCTTTTTGTTAAAATATATATTTTTTTAGACACATGGCTAGTGAAATAAAAGATATATAATAGTCAAAAGTAACCTAATATAATATGAGTTAGTGGCATGGGGTCTAGACAACTGCTAAACATATTATATCTCTAAATAAAAATATAATATACATAGGAAACACCCAAACGTTGAAATAAATATTTACGAATCACACAAATATTTGTTCCGACCCGGGACTCAAACCGATTCGTCAGCGCGCCAGTCGCATACACCACCACTTAAGCCACAGAGTAGGTAGTCAAATAACGACATGATTGTATAAAATCAATTTAGGTCCAGCAATTTAATAATAAGTGAAATCAGTTTAGTATTCATGCATGTTTTTAACTATTTTTTTGTTTTAATAGAAATTCTGGTATTCACAGAGAAAAAATCGAATAAAAAATCTTCATAAAATCTTCATTTGTAAAAAGGTTACTCATCCTCTTTTGTTTGTCTTAACTGGAACATGAACCATTATTATTTAAATGGTTCATGTTCCAGTTTAAGCCGTTGAAAGATTTTCTACCAATTCAGTAGTTTAATCCTGATTCGTCACACAATTTTCGGGTGATTGGTTGATAAATAACAAAACAACACAGAGCAATATTTTAACACCAAATGTTATCGTCACGGATCAGTAACGATTTCTTGTAAAAAAATTGCTAAAAGCGTCACGGTGCATGTGAAGGGTTAGAAATAATATCTTTAATATCATTTTTACTGTTGCTAACTTTGTATCTAACAAATGCATTCTACTGGAATTTTTCCTTAAAGAAATGTTTTAACACTTCACTTTCAGAATTGCATCCTGTGCGACCTGGTCCGCGTTGTTTTTCTATACCAATATAAAATATCACTGTCACCAGCTCCAACTGTATTTAAAAACCATTCCTGTTTCACCTTGAACACTCACACACATAAAATTTGATTAAAATCGATGCAGCACTTTTCGAGACTTGTGCTAAACAACTATACTCACCCAACTTACCAACACACCGACATACACTATAAGAGTACTCTCCAGAAAGTAGTACACCTACTGACTAACGGACAAAGTCATGGCTTTGAAAAGCAAAATTTGAATCAAGATCCTGTACTTAATCATCGCGTCTCCCAATATGGAAGGCGAGAATTAGGAGAAGCTTACGTCCAGTGCTGAACTGAAATAGGCAAATAACTAAAATTTATTGAATTGATTAAATAACAGTAACTATAATAAAAAAATAACCTACAGGTGGCCTTAAATTTTTCGCTAACGACCCTGTGATCTCAAAATTATAGCAGGGCTGTTTAAAATAATAAATAAAATTTTGAAGTTAGGGGCAGTGCTTTAGTTACTTTGGAGTCGCCACGCTCGAGAGCTCATGAATGCATTAATGTTCCTACATGTGTACGCCGTTGAAGGGTTAATATAGAAATGTAGGCATGCGATTAAGATATCGATATCAGTTTATTTTAAAATAATGAAAATGGCAGCATTCGGTGAACTGCGCATTAGCTGCCACAATTATTATGAACAACTCCATTGGGTTAATTACAAGATCATTTGAAAATTTTCAATATAATAGATTTATCCATTTTAGACTCCAGAGGCAGTAAGTACCTACACATGCAAATGAATCGGGCCCCATAAATTCTGATTTTGGGGAAAACATAATAGATTCGGGATAGGTAAACTCATACTGTATTTGAAACTTGTCTGAAATGCATAAATTCTTTATCTTTTCATCATCACTTTTTTATTGTTACTTAGAATTTTATATAAATAATTCCTAGCTTACAAGGGTGATCAAATTGCTTTCTTTTGTATGTATCCCAAATCTCAAGCTAGTAAACATAATTTATGTTTAGTAGTAAGAATATCGATAACGTAGCTCATCACTATTTGTCTGGTACTAAACAACCCTAACACGTGCCCCTCGCACCACCAAACATGGCTCGCCACCAAGCATAATTCTGCGGACTTACCAGTCACTGCGATGCTGCGATAATTATTTGCTTGTTTCCGACTTAGTGCAACCTTATAATTGTTTTATGTTTTACCCCTCACTCTGACAAAGCTAACTATATCGACATAATATTTTTTTATTTATTTATCACACTTACTTAAAACTACCATTACAGGTAAACATTTTTCGCATTGGTTTCCATGTACACGTTTTTTATACTAATTTTCTATACTCTCACAGACCTATGTCTGTTGAAGATTTATGTTGTATATGGTAAATAAAAAAAAATTGCAAAGTATATATTAACCTCGTACGGCGATAGACGGCAGTAATTGTTTTAGATGGTTAGGGAACATTGGATTTAGTAATTTATGGGGTACGAGAGAGTTATGTTCGCATTAAATGTTGCTAGTCCTAAATATTATAATATACTAGTATAGTTATTATATACTAGTTGACGCCCGCGGCTTCGCCCGCGTAGAGAAGTTCCCGTTCCCGTTTTCCGCAGGAACTTGTTCCCGGGATAAAAAGAAGCCTATGTGTTATTCTGATGTATACGCTATGTTATTGTAAAAATGCCTTCCATGTCTAAATCGCAGATTTTGATGTGTTTTGATGATATATAAAGCTTTAAATTGTTTTTGCATTTCACTAGCGAAGCAAAAGCAATCGTATCTACAAAAAATAATGATAAATTTGCATCTAAAAATTTGCTCATTATATTTGTACTACTAACATTAAACCTGAGATCATTGACAGAATACAGTTAACGTTATCTACATATTAAATTATGTATGATTTTACGGAAACATATTTTGAGCCTAAATTAATTTTCCATCACGCCTTATCCCCGAAGGGGTGGCAGAGGCATATTATATGCCCACTTTTCACCGTGTGGATTCCTGTCCCACGTAATAGGTGGTGAGCCCATTGCCGTGTTGAAATAGACAGACGCAGGTTGTGGCTACCTGCTGTTGAAATTTTCAAGCCGCCCATAAGGCCTTCAACCAGGCTTAACGACTGCCATTTTACTGGCAACCGGGACCAACGGCTTAACGTGTTTAAATTTTGTTATATTCTGTTTTATATTTTCGAAAGAATGATCTTTCCACCTTTCTCGTACATCATCAAGGGTGTTATTAAATTTGCAATAGTAGACAACTGGGTCTTAGTTGCTACGTTAACTAATTGAAATTATTAAATACCTGCTAGTAAACTAGTAAATTGGTAATGGATTTTAGTATAATACCAAGATAAAAATATGCTCATACTTTTGAGCTATTTATCAAATAAGTAAATAATGAACTGTTATGTGTTGAAGTTTACAATTACACATATAAAAAGTTGAATTACTTATTTTGCTATTAATATTAAACACACTTATTATTGCACCGAACAATTTTTATTCAAATAAACATGATTTAATCCAAAAATATTTACTTATACTAGAACGCAATAACATGACGCTAATCTTTTAAATATTAAAACATTTGTACAGAAGAGTTGCATAATCCTCCCCGGTAGGAAAAAAATTCAATACATCATCCATTGTTAGGTACCGTTTTAAAATGTTAAAAAGGTTTGTTGTTAAGGGTTTATCCCAAAAGGGTTGTAAATAATGACGGTGCAAGTCTTTATAGAAAACTAAACGATCGCAGTCACTAAGAGGGCTCCGTATTTTAACTAAAAGTGTGTTAGCAAAAAATAAAAAAAATATGACGAAACTTGAAGATATAAAACTATTTGTAAAAGATGTTTTAAAAATACCAATTTCATTTGTGTTTCTACATGAAATTTATAGAATTATCTAATAGTATGCGATGTGTATTAAGCTTTGATCTAAATACGTAAGTACCATCAATATTTTCGAAAGCAATATGTCATTCATTTGTGCTTCCCTGTATCGCGTATCATATTGGTACTACAGTTTGACGTTATCTTGACATACTCACCATTAACAAGACGTCAAATTTTGACATTTTTATTGGTTATGCATTATAATAAAATAAGGTCTAATCCGTTATGTAGGTACACCAGGGAGGACAGACAATTCTTTATTTGTTGAAAATAATCCATCCAAAATATCAAGTAATTAGAATATAGTGGACAATTGTTGATAATACCGTGAGAAAGTCATCCTACAAACCAGATGTTATAGATACTGGTTTTATTAATTTTTGCCATAGGTACTACCATTTTTTTGTACGATTTCAATTTTGTGCCAGTTGCGTTTTCATTTGCACCACTGTGCGATTAGTTTTAGATTGTTTTGTAAATAAATACGTTTTGTTATTAACTTTTCTTGCTACTATTTTTTATTATTGTTTGAACATGACCTAGATAAGCTCTTGAAACTACCGCGGTTCAGATATTAGTCAAGAATTATATGTATACTCTGACGCTACTAGAGCAATAATGACATACAGTAACAGGTTATGCCCTTAAAAATAAATATATAATTTGCATTAGTGTACATAAGTGGGATGGCATTGCCTACTTTTTATGTAGGAGTAATTTTTTTGATAATCCGTAATTAGGGGATTTTTTTCGTTCCATGCTATCTACTTTTATTGCATGTAACTTAATTCAATATTTACAATAGGTACGGTTCTCTGTTCTACTGACAGAACGCAATATTTACAGCATCATTATTACCTACCGATTCATGGTAAATTCATTACACAGTGTTTTAAGTGACAAAGAAAGAGACTATTCATTTAAAATGTAATAAGGTAATTTTAAAATAGTTGCGCTGCACACACTATTTTCGCAGTCTGCACACACTATGCTGTTTGACAGTTTGTGTATTGGGAATTTGGGTGAGACATTTGGTATTTTCGATATTTGATAAACTGCTCACTTGGTGTAAAGCGTAGTTGGCATTTTGCACAATTGGTACCCACTATACTGCAAAAAAGTATTCCGCATTAAAATGATTTATTGATTTTATTTATTTAACCAATAAGTAGCGTAGAAAGTTATTACTAACACCGGTCAACTATTTATAAATGCAATGGCTTCAGCTGAGGGACTCCACGCATACTTAGTTAAATAAATAAATAAATATCCATCATGCCTTATCCCCGAAGGGGTGGTAGAGGCATATTATTTGCCCACTTTTCACCGTGAGGATTCCTGTCCCAGGTAATAGGTGGTGAGCTCATTGCCGTGTTGAAATAGACAGACGCAGGTTGTGGCTACTTGCTGTTGAATTATTTTTTTAAGCCGCCCATAAGGCCATCAACCAGGCTTAACGACTGCCATTTTACTGGCAACCGGGACCAACGGCTTAACGTGCCTTCCGAAGCACGGAAACGCTCGCAAATGTAACTCAGTGATCGTTTACAGAACACTGAGACCGCGGGGCCACGAGCGCTTCTTAAAGCGTTAATTCTCATAAATATAAATGGTCTTCCTCACGTTCTAGTACCTACTTACCTACATATTTTTTATTATTTTATTTTATTATTACTTATTTATTACATTAAAAAAAGATTAAATTGTCGCATGACATTTTCAAAATTAATTGCTAATTTTAAGACCTAAGTAAATAGGTTTGTGAGTGCATCATGAGAAAATAAACAAGCAAATTAGGTTTTCAAATGCAATAAAGTAGGTATAGTTTGTACCGAATTAGGAATTTGATAGCGTATTCATTTAGTTAGTATTTTTAAGAATGTATTAATATCCATGAACATGAGGTTATCACACTATATCAAAATATAATTATCATTTAAAAGACACATTGAACTGCATGATTTCAAATTAGATTTTTCGTAAATGTGGATTGTGTTTTTCGGCAGCAGGGAAAAAGTGGATATACATAATGTCGTATGTACTAGTAGACCTCTAACGCTGCTTTCAAATAGTATCTATTGTAACGTAACATAACATCTTCTCAATAAAATTTTGGGAAAAAGATCGTAAATAAATTGTATGTAGATTATTTATTTTGCTCAAGGGTCGCGACTTCGATCGCTACCTACTTAAAACTTTCGTTGTTAACGTGGGAATTTTAAAAAACCCTTTCATAGTGAATGCCTCCCTTATAACTACCTATCTCATCCATCACATACTGTCCAGGTTTTGATCTATACATTATTTACAATAAATCTAAGAATATGTAATAATTATAGTATTTATTGATATACAGAAAGAGATGTTCAGTGACGCGCCCCACGCGTCTGTTCGTAACGCAGTTCTACGCAGTGTGTTCTTTGCTCCAAAGGATGATTTCTGCGTTAAAATTTTGAAACATGAAAACTAAAATAAATAAACGGTATTATCATTATGCCTAAAATAATTATCTGCTATAAAAATAATCGCAAAAAATCCATTTGTTTGCACAATTGTTCAATTCATCGCCCGCCGATCGTAAAACTCGTTCTAAAATAATTCCTGACCACAATATAACTGATAATACTGCTAATCCTTATTTACACTGAAGGTGGGTGAAGTGTGTGCCCAGATAAGCCAGCAGGTAGACCGAAATAGCAATTTCTATTGGTGAATTTTTGCGTTCATATCGCGTGGTCAAACTTACACTTGCGAATTTTTGTCGGTCGATGGAAGGGTTATTTTATCAAGAATATTATGATATTTATTCACCTGAAATGTTTTTAATAATCAATAATATTATTTGCACTGTATCATAAAACTGGAACGCTGGCTAAATGGTTTGAAATTCCCGCGCGCGCGGTGTTTGTCGTTCATTACGACGGCTACGGTACTACTAGCGCCGCGTAGTGGCATAATTTTTAATTCTCTGTCTTACATTAGGGATATGGTTTTGTGTGAATAAAATCAGGTATTTTAGTATATATTATGATTAACCAAAGTATTAGTAATTATTATCAATGCACTTTTGTCATTTTAGTGGTAGTTCGTAAAGGCTTCTCGTTTAAAAACCCTAGGGAAGTGATTCAATAAAACTGAGTCAATAAACTCTTTAAAGGTGTCTTTACCACCTCTTTAGATCGGACATTTTCTATCTATTAATCCGTATTCCGGGTTAAACCTGTGAGTGATATCAGCCCGTGGGTTACAGAAAGAGAATGTGCAGAAACTGCTTTAAGAAATACAATGTGTTGACTATCTCAAAACATCCTAAGAAAACCAACTTTATTAACTTGGGACTGCAACACCCTTCCTCCCTGCGACTTTTGTTTGGCAAAAGATTACCATTCATTATCCAAATAAACCCAAAATATCATTATACATAGTTCTTTCATTGTATTTTAGTGAATAAGTCGTCGTCGCAATACTTTATGTTTGGAATCTTATTATTTTCACCTCGCTTTTTTTTCCTCGGCATAGGTAATGCCCACCTATTCTAAAGCGGTTACCGCGGCCTATAAGGCATATAATTTTATTATTTTAGAGAATCCCTCGTAGCCCTATTAACCTGATATCACGATAGAATTTTGTAGCCTGTTACTGGGCAACTTTGTAGACTGGAGTAAATAATACTCACCTTCTATCCCAGCAGTCTTCACGGCGCCGGCGCCCTGTCAAACCTTCTTGTTTCTTCGCAGAATCTCATTATCTGACCCACCTTCAGATACGGTACGATAAGTCGTCTTGTTCGAGTCTGTCCGTACCCATTATTTCCCATCTGTTTAACGAAACACACGCTCAGACTGCATAGATATTTTATAAAAGAAGTGCAACAACTTTACTGGCAGCTAGAATATTTCGTTTAAAATACAGAAGGTTATGTAAGATTTCTATTAGCTACTAGAGCTACATGTGTCACAGCGGTGTACCGTCTAAGGTAGTAAATAAAATAATAATGCAGCTTACTAAGGTAGGTAAGTACCTACTTATTTCTGGTTTCATGCCTGAAATTCTGGTTACAGTCCGTTTATTATGAAGCACAGGACACCAAAGTAGTGAAGAATTTTATTATAAGGTCAACTAGGTACAGAAAAAATGTACTGCAACAAAAATATTAATTTCATTAACTTCTAACTGGCATGAATCTAAACTATGGAAGTGCACCGTGTGGTTTTAGTCGGTAAGAGTCCGGCATAGCATCCATGAGGATTAAAAAACGACAAAAAAAAAAAGATCTACTAATCTATACTAATATTATAAAGCTGAAGAGTTTGTTTGTTTCTTTGAACGCGTTAATCTCAGGAACTGATCGAATTTGAAAAAATCTCTTTGTGTTGGATATGGATGGAGTATATAGCTTATATATATTATACTCCATCGATATACAACACAAAAAGATTTTTTCAAATCCGATTGGTTCCTGAGATTAACGCATTATAAGCTATATACTTATCATAACGCTACTGCCCTGGAGAGCGACAAATCGGGATGTTTTTATACGTTATTGTAAAATTAATATAGGACGTGGTTAAAAGGGACTTTGAAGTATGTTGTGGGGAAGCCGTGGGGGTCACCTAGTATAAACTATAAGCTGATGCCCGCGTGACGTTCCGTTCCTGTTTCCCACAGGATCTTATACCCCGGATAAAAACTACCTTATGTCGTATTCTATTCTATTTGCATTTATATTGACTGCCTCTGTGGCGCGGTGGGAGTGCATCCGACTGCTACGCAAGAGGTCGTGGGTTCGATTCCCACCCAGGATAAAACTTTGTGTGATGAGCACGATGGTTTATTCTGTGTCTGGGTGTTATTTATCTATAATATGTATGTTTTTAGAAATATATAAGTATGTTTATCAGTTATCTAGATCCCATAACACAAGTTAATATTAGCTTACTTTGGGCTAGATAGCGCTGTGTGAAAAGTGTCCCACAATATTAAAAAAAAAAAAAAAAAAAAAAAAATATTATGTAAGCGTTTATAATATTAAGTAGGATACTAGCTAATGCACGCGGCTTCGTCCGTGTGCTTTGCTGCCCGTCCGCGTTTTCTTATAACATTGTGTCATTTACCAAGGTATCATATTTGTAGGTATACACAAAAAAAATTGTCAACTGGTTCAGAGGTTCTAGTAAAGAGGATTGAATAACGAAAACCTTCAGAAGCTTTCACACTTATAATTCACAAACTTTTGCCGATCTGACCCATCCCAGTTCCGGCTGCAGCTCATAGAGCCATTTACTTAGGGAAAACGGGCTTAAAACTTCAATGAGGCAAAATTTTTTTTACACCACCTGCTCGACAATGCCTAATTACATATCATACTATCTCAACGGAAACCACAACTTTGCCTCCCTAGGAGATAAAGTTGTATGAAACTCCCAAAGGATCAAAACGATTTGAATTTGTTACGTTGATGTCACGTTCGCAATCTTTAAGTAAAAAAGCCCCTACAGAGTTCGACTGGCACAAAAGACGGCACTGGCCACTATAGGCAGAACCTGCGAAACACATACAAAAAGAAGAAAAGGCGCCATTGCAAAGAATCTAAAACAACAGACGGTTTCAGGTTGTTTGTAAAGAAATATTTTTGTTTGGTACATTTATGAAAGTTGTAATCGGCTCAAAAACAAAAAAAAAAGATTACAATTACGTTTGTTTTTTTACCAATGTATGCAATATCACAGATAATATAATATAATTCTTGCAATATTAACTTTTAAATTATTAATGAGTTACAAAATAAATACCTACTTTTATTTTTGTATTTTTGACTTTTTATTGTCTCTCAAAGGTGTGAAAAGTAGAGTATGCACCACTGGATTGAAGCATGTTTTCGTCTTGTACAACTTGAACCCTATGCGTCACTCACTCGTTAATTTTCGCTCGGGGTTGAACATGTCGCCCATGACGTAATACATTGTTTTAAGCCCTTAATGCACAATCTACTATAAGGTAAGAAGCGCTCGTGGCCCCGCGGTCTCAGTGTTCGGTAAACGATCACTGAGGTACGCAACTTTCACTATGGCTGGTCGTCGGATGGGTGACCACTTTGTGGCATTTACATTTGCGAGCGTTTCCGTGCTTCGGAAGGCACGTTAAGCCGTTGGTCCCGGTTGCCAGTTAAATGGCAGTCGTTAAGCCTGGTTGAAGGCCTTATAGGCGGCTTAAAAAATTTCAACAGCAGGTAGCCACAGCCTGCGTCTGTCTATTTCAACACGGTAATGGGCTCACCACCTATTACGTGGGACAGGAATCCACACGGTGAAAAGTGGGCATATAATATGCCTCTGCCACCCCTTCGGGGATAAGGCGTGATGGATATTTATTTATTTTATTTACTATAAGGTAATTTTTTACTTTCAGGTCCGTAAATAAACTCAGTTTTCATCACCTTGTGACGATATTGACAGTATTTGAGCTACCGTACCAGTCTTACTGATCTACCTATCTTTAAGCGGCGATGACGTCGCTTTTGCTAGTCCGAGTCAGGCAAATTAAAAGTTACTTACCTATTCATCATTGTCGGTACCTCACTACTTATACTTACCTACCGATTATTCATAGAATCAATGAGTCCATTGTGATTTATTTCATACCACGACAATCGCTGTCAATGGAATCGAAATCATACATACATATTGTCACGCCTTTATCCCCGAAGGTGTAGGCAGAGGCATACACATACGCCCTCATTTCAACGTATGCATTTTAGTCCCACTTAACAGGTAGTGAGCCTATTGCCGTGTGAATCGAAATCGTGACTCAAAAGAAACCAGGCGCCGCGGCGACGGTACAATTTGAGTTCTCGTAGTCCTCTATTAAGTACTTAGATACAATTGCGCTCCAATAGAATTATATCTTCTAATCCACAGATTTCTACTAAAACGTGACGCGACAGTGGCCGCTTGTAAGTTGCATTCTTGGTAGTCTACTAATATTTTATTTATTTATCATTCATACCTTTATCCCGCCCGGAGAATGTCCTGACTGGAGGTGGATCATTGTGTTGCTCAATTTCTTACGGGATATGGTAACTTTGGGAGCAAATTACATTTGTTTAAGCTGCCTGAGTCACCGTACTGTCAGTGGTCAACAGCCGATACCGAATATGATCAGACCGCCCATCACATACTTTGGGAGCGTAGCACTAATTTGGCGAAACGAGCGATATAATATGCTAAGCAGTTTACAAGTAACATCAGGAGTAGTTTGCTATGCTCTTTGCATCAGGAGGAATTTTCGTGCTTTTAAACGCTTCTGCCATACTTATTACTGGAATTAAACATAGCTCACACCTATGTGAGCTATGTTTAATTCCAGTAATCAGTATGTCAAACGCCAATAAATATGAAGCAAAACGGAAACGCTACCGATCGCATCGTCGAGTGTTGTTAATAGATCTACGACCAATGGCCACGTCGGCATAGTAGGTAAAAGTTTCTGACATTAACGACGCACTCTCCTTGACAAACGTCCTATAGGCCTTGCATAAAAATATCAATGCAAGGCGTTGACTTTGCAGTAACTTTAACCGTGCAGCACCAATAGTAGCCTTATCTGCCCATACCGGTGCCCCGTAACACATACAGCCTAGATAACTAGCCCCGTAAACGACCTTCAGTGTTTTGAAAGAAAGTCCCCATGTAGCAGTAGATATTCTTGACAACGCGTAAAAGCCATTCTTAGCCTTTTCACCTACAGTTTTTATGTGCTCAACGAATGCGAAATTTCTATCTAAAATCAATCTTAAATAGCAGACCAAAGTTTTATTTTTAATGTGAACGTTATTGAATTGAATGCGCGGTGGTACTTTCAAACTTCCTTTTAAAAGCAGCTGAAATGTTTTGTTGGGAGCAAACAATAACCTATTTCGTACGCCCCACTCCGCAACGACGCGCAAACACGTGTGGGCTAAGCTCTCGAGTCCCGCACGAGTATTTGACTGAACGAGCAACATACCGTCATCGGCGTATCCCGTCATTGAACAGCCCACCGGTAATGGTAAACTGAAAAAGTTTTGAAAAATATGAATAAATAAGAGAGTAAATATTTCTATAGCAACCGCGAGACTTTATATTCATTAATAACATTGGCCACCAAGCGTTATCGAAAGCCCCGGAAATATCTAGGAAGATGGCCAGCACATATTGAGAAACCGATGAAGTGACAGTCTTTCGCACTGATATCGCTGCGTCAATAGTAGATTTTCCTACTTTAAATCCAAATTGATTTTCGTGAAATTTAATACCGCCCGGCAGGAGCCGGGGTACTATGAGACGCTCTAAAAGCTTTCCTAAGGAGGGCAACAATGTGATTGGTCGGTACGACTTAGGTTCATCTGGCGGCTTGTCGCCTTTTTTAGGAATAATCCGAATATAGCCACATCGCCAAATACGGGGGAATACTCCCTCGTAAATACATCGGTTAAAAATATTTAATATTACTTCACCCGACAACTTGCAAGCCTCCTTTATCATTTTGTTAGATATTTTATCGTCACCCGACGCCTTACCTATGGACAACGACCTAACAATTTCGAGGAACTCACCAGATGGTAGGTCTCACCCCAGTGGTGAGTATGGTGGCTCAAGAGCCCACTGTCTGATCTGCCCGTGATAATCACTATCGTTCTCCGAGCAGTCGTCGGGTATAAGAGAATCCAAGAGGTAGGTAATCCGCGGTTTCCTTCAGGCCTATAGTATGCGAGTTGTTGATTTTGATAGGCAAGATCAACAGAACGGTTAGCCCTAAACTCATGGTATATAGTCGACCACGGACCCTCAGCTTTTAGCCCATGCACTAGTTTACGTAGCAAATTACCCTTTGATTTTTCTACAGCCGCCCTGTAATGGGACCTGGCAACTCTAAGAGCAAGTAAAGCGCTAATGTATTCCGCACCGGCACTAATTTTATGCTTTATAAAATAATGTAATATTCTACGAGCTTTCCGGAAACGCTACCAATCGCATCGTCGAGTGTTGTTTAATAGATCTACGACCAATGGCCACGTCGGCATAGTAGGTAAAAGTTTCTGACATTAACGACGCACTCTCCTTGACAGACAGGTTACCACGACTAAAATCTTTTGCGTGAGCCGCAAACAGAGAACCAAAGAGCTCCCAGTTTGCGCCCCTACTTTTATATTTGAAATGACAAGTAGTACTCGTAATTTGCGCCTCTCGTGCATCACCGGGTAAGAGCTTGTAAACGATTAGACGATGGTCACTACAGGACGCATCCCGGAGGACACGCCATTCGGATATCGAGACGTCGCCGCGTGATAGCGTCACGTCAATAGAAGACACGCCCATAGGGCCGCAAAAAAGTAGGTGGTCCATTTCGACAATTGTGTATAGATAAATTCATTTCTGCAATGAATTATTCGACGGCACAGCGCCGGTCCCTATCGAATACACGTAGTTTGCCATACCATAATGTAGAAGAGGCATTGACATCGGCGCCTATGATTATTCTTTGACCCGCAAGAGACTGCAGGACGTGACGAAGATGGTGTAAGTGAGGAGGAATATGATGTGAATATTGAAAGTAGCAGCTCACAACAAACACCCTATAGGCCGAGGAAGTAACCTCAACAACAGCACAATGAGATGTCATGAGGTTGCTCAAAGATGTTACAGTAAAATTTGTACTAGAAACATAAATCCCAGCTCGTGCCTTGGCATGTAATTGTACCACTTTGTTACGCAGGTGGGCGCTCTGATATTGTTCCTGTAAGAGGACAATGTCTAATTCGTTCTCTATTACAAGGCGGTCTAGTTCCGCCGTGGCTGTCCTATCGTTGTGTAAATTTAGCTGTCCTATATTTAGATTTTCCAAGTTTTAATTTTATTTTCTTTATTAATTAAAATAACTACAGGTAGTTTGTGCTCAGAATGAACTGCTGCAGCCTATGCTTATTGCTATGACACTCCCGAGAGCCGCAACGGTGGTCATGGGGCTTTTTAAACCTTTTGCAGGTTATACAGATGGGTTTAAAATCAGGACTGTCTTTGTGTGGACATGCTCGTGTATCATGTTCCTCGCCGCAATTAGCACAGCTGGGTGACTTCCTGGTACAAATATTTGTAAACATGACCGTATTGTTGACAGTTCATACAATGCACTACCTCGAGGTCATCAATAAATCTACAAGTGGTCCAATCAATAAATAATTTATCTTCCGTGGACACCAAATGATTCCGGATCTCCGGCTCCTGCTCCAAACCCACCCACGAACGACCGTTAGCTAAACGACGCCTACGGACTATATTGGAATTCCTAATAATGTCCTCCTCACTAATTTTTTATTCGTCCTTAATGTTTTGGCGATATAACGCTCTAATAAAGTCATGGTCTTCCATAGATCCAGTAACATCTTTAACTAGGATTCGCGGTTTACGACCCTTAGGTTTTTCTAAACACAAGCCCGTCGATTTGATTGCGTCCACTGACTCCAACTTCTTGAGTTGGTTTTCGCTTGCAACACGAAGTACTACACCCGATTTCGCGATTTTTTTAATGCCCACAATTTGGAAGCCATCATCACTGGGTTTGATAGCTTTCATAAGTGCCTGTTTAGTCGCGGACGCCGTTGTGAACTCGGTTAAACGATCAGGCGCAGGGTAAGCCACCACACAGGGTCGGGCTGGAAGAGCCTTCACTGCTGCTGGGGCAGAGGCCGGTTTAGCTGGCAAACGTAACCTTAGTTTATCCGCATATGACATTTTTGGTTGCTGACATTTAAGTGCTTGCAGTTCTTTGGCCATATATGCCACCTTAGTTTCGTTGCATGACGATTTTAATGCCGGTCAAGCGCTGGTTTAAGTCCATGATAAAAGTTTTATTAGACAAAGTGATTCGCGATCCCAGATCGTTGATTATATAATTTATTGTAGCAATATAACTGTTTGCCTGCTCGACTAACGTGCAATATTCGCCTTGATTGTGGTATTCCGACAAGTCACTATTGACCAATTTAACTGATTGTACCCGATTGTTTACTTCTTCGGGTGTTTGGAAAACCGGAGACATTTCACTAAAAAGTCGCTTTGCCGGTTGTTAAAATAAAAGTGTATATTAAATCTAATATAGTTTTATTACTCTCAGATCATACATGAATTACATAATTTAGCTGTCGTAAGATTATTATAGCAAAGTGCCAAGTGACAGCCCGCGCTGTCATGTTTATATTTTTCCTAAAATCCAGTAGGCATGGCTTAGGCATACCAACACGTTCCTTATCAAAATTACGGCTACAATCTTTAGGTAATTAATTAACAAACATAATCATTAAGGTAATTAGGTTTCCTAGTTTCTCTTTTAGGTCTAGGATCGCTATTACATTCTTTTGTAGGTTGAAGGTCGGTCCTCACTTACACCATCTTCGTCACGTCCTGCAGTCTCTTGCGGGTCAAAGAATAATCATAGGCGCTGATGTCAATGCCTCTTCTACATTATGGTATGGCAAACTACGTGTATTCGATAGGGACCGGCGCTGTGCCGTCGAAGAATTCATTGCAGAAATGAATTTATCTATACACAATTGTCCCAATGCACCACCTACTTTTTGCGGCCCTATGGGCGTGTCTTCTATTGACGTGACGCTATCACGCGGCGACGTCTCGATATCCGAATGGCGTGTCCTCCGGTATGCGTCCTGTAGTGACCATCGTCTAATCGTTTACAAGCTCTTACCCGGTGATGCACGAGAGGCGCAAAGTACTACTTGTCATTTCAAATATAAAAGTAGGGGCGCAAACTGGGAGCTCTTTGGTTCTCTGTTTGCGGCTCACGCAAAAGATTTTAGTCGTGGTAACCTGTCTGTCAAGGAGAGTGCGTCGTTAATGTCAGAAACTTTTACCTACTATGCCGACGTGGCCATTGGTCGTAGATCTATTAAACAACACTCGACGATGCGATTGGTAGCGTTTCCGGAAAGCTCGTAGAATATTACATTATTTTATAAAGCTTAAAATTAGTGCCGGTGCGGAATACATTAGCGCTTTACTTGCTCTTAGAGTTGCCAGGTCCCATTACAGGGCGGCTGTAGAAAAATCAAAGGGTAATTTGCTACGTAAACTAGTGCATGGGCTAAAAGCTGAGGGTCCGTGGTCGACTATATACCATGAGTTTAGGGCTAAACGTTCTGTTGATCTTGCCTATGTACGAAATATCAAAATCAACAACTCGCATACTATAGGCCTGAAGGAAACCGCGGATTACCTACCTCTTGGATTCTCTTATACCCGACGACTGCTCGGAGAACGATAGTGATTATCACGGGCAGATCAGACAGTGGGCTCTTGAGCCACCATACTCACCACTGGGGTGAGACCTACCATCTGGTGAGTTCCTCGAAATTGTTAGGTCGTTGTCCATAGGTAAGGCGTCGGGTGACGATAAAATATCTAACAAAATGATAAAGGAGGCTTGCAAGTTGTCGGGTGAAGTAATATTAAATATTTTTAACCGATGTATTTACGAGGGAGTATTCCCCCGTATTTGGCGATGTGGCTATATTCGGATTATTCCTAAAAAAGGCGACAAGCCGCCAGATGAACCTAAGTCGTACCGACCAATCACATTGTTGCCCTCCTTGGGAAAGCTTTTAGAGCGTCTCATAGTACCCCGACTCCTGCCGGGCGGTATTAAATTTCACGAAAATCAATTTGAATTTAAAGTAGGAAAATCTACTATTGACGCAGCGATATCAGTGCGAAAGACTGTCACTTCATCGGTTTCTCAATATGTGCTGGCCATCTTCCTAGATATTTCCGGGGCTTTCGATAACGCTTGGTGGCCAATGTTATTAATGAATATAAAGTCTCGCGGTTGCTATAGAAATATTTACTCTCTTATTTATTCATATTTTTCAAAACTTTTTCAGTTTACCATTACCGGTGGGCTGTTCAATGACGGGATACGCCGATGACGGTATGTTGCTCGTTCAGTCAAATACTCGTGCGGGACTCGAGAGCTTAGCCCACACGTGTTTGCGCGTCGTTGCGGAGTGGGGCGTACGAAATAGGTTATTGTTTGCTCCCAACAAAACATTTCAGCTGCTTTTAAAAGGTAGTTTGAAAGTACCACCGCGCATTCAATTCAATAACGTTCACATTAAAAATAAAACTTTGGTCTGCTATTTAAGATTGATTTTAGATAGAAATTTCGCATTCGTTGAGCACATAAAAACTGTAGGTGAAAAGGCTAAGAATGGCTTTTACGCGTTGTCAAGAATATCTACTGCTACATGGGGACTTTCTTTCAAAACACTGAAGGTCGTTTACGGGGCTAGTTATCTAGGCTGTATGTGTTACGGGGCACCGGTATGGGCAGATAAGGCTACTATTGGTGCTGCACGGTTAAAGTTGCTGCAAAGTCAACGCCTTGCATTGATATTTTTATGCAAGGCCTATAGGACGGTTAGCATGGAGGCTCTGCCGGTGATGGCAGGTGTCCTCACGGTCGAAATTCAGAGACGCGCGGCTTTAAACTAAGTATTCGGCTAAGGATGGCATGGATGATAGGTTTTTGTCAGAAAGAGATCGTCATAGAATTGCCAGACTGTATCGTGATAGTGTACGTGAAGAACTTTTAGACGAATGGCAGCTGCGTTGGAACACTTCCATCAAAGGGCGGCACCTCTACCAGTTTTTCCCAGACGTTCGTGAACGCCTGGGAATGTCCTGGCTGGAGGTTGATCATGTGTTGCTCAATTTCTTACGGGACATGGTAACTTTAGGAGCAAATTACATTCGTTTAAGCTGGTTGAGTCACCGTTCTGTCAGTGTTCAACTGCCGATGCCAAATATGATCAGACCGCCCATCATATACTTTGGTAGTGTAACATTTGGCAAAATGAGCGATATAATATGCTTAATTGTTTACAAGTAAAATCGGGAGTAGTTTACCTATGTCTGCCATACATATTACTAGAATCAAACAGCTCACATAGGACCCGTAATAGGTTCAGGTCTTAGGTTTTATCTCTTGAGTAGTTAACATTGCCTGACATTCTTTTGGCGGAAGGTATGCACGAACCTCCTTCATTATTTACAGGTGGCACAAGATGACAGATGAAATTGCTTGGATCAAGGACCTTTTATAACATAAGTCGTTAGATAACTACCTACTGACTATACTTTAGGTATATTTCACAAAGTGATGACGAAGCGCTTGGAGCCACGCTGGCTTAGTGCTCTGTAAACGATCACTGCGTTAAGCAATTTTCACTATGGCTAGTTACAGAAGGGTAACCGCTGTGTGGTATTTGCGTTTACGAACATTTCCGTGGTTCAGAAGGCACGTTAATAAGCTGTTGGTCCCGGCCAGTAAAAGGCCACTCGCTGAGCCAAATTGATAGGCCTGGGCGACTTGAAAATTTTAAACAGCAGCTGGGTAACCGACCTGCCTACAACCTGCGTCTGTCTTTTTCAAGACGGCAATAGGCTCACCACCTATTATGTGGGATAATCAACAAAAGCGCAGAAAACCTATATAAAACAATATTCATACTATATTAAAAAAAAATAATAATAGGTGGGCTAGTCAAAAACTTCTCCGCGATCATGCGGAGAGGAAACGCTTTATCCATGCAACCTTCTCCACGTCGGAATCCGCATCGAGCCTACCACAAATACCTTTCAGATTTTTCTTGCTTTTTTCCTTTATAAGGGCTCGTATTAATAAGTTCGTAGGTAGCCTGACCGTCCTGTAGTTAGAGCAGTTTAGGCGAGAACCTTTCCCTTTGTAAATAGGTAGGTAGGTACCTACTAAAACTACTATTCCTCGGTCATTTGGGACCTCACCCGTCCGCTAGCATAAATTGCGATGTCAAGTTTGCATTGCTGCCACGTGGGCCAAGTGGCTGGAGATGACCGGTGTCAATTGTGACCCAAAAATGCCGATCCGTATCCGGACCTGTCCTTTTACTTGGCCTTGAGACGTGGCCAATATTGGAGCGACACAAGCGAGAGCAGCGTTTTACGGAAATGTAAATGCTGCGGTGAACGTGTGGAGACTTTGTAGATAAGTTGCAAGCGTTACTTTCGTTGGTATGGTCACGTTTTGCGGCAACCGCCGGACTACGTGCGAAAAAAATGTATGGCCATGTCAGCCCCGCCGGATCCCGGTAAGAGGGGAAGACCCAAGAAGTGTTGGCTTAACGTAGTAAGGGATGACATGCGTGTCAATGGTTACACAACAGGGGATGCTGACGACCGTGCGAAGTGGAGGAGAAAAAATAGGAAAGTACGAAAGGGGACCCTGGGCGTCGCGAGACGCTACTGGAACAGACGCTCAAATGATGATGTTGAAGGTATACACTATATAGATTGAGCACCCCAGAGAGCAATTTACCAGTTTGGTCCCGCCATATTGACGTCATAATGGAGGGACCAAGAATATTTAAATCAATTATCCATAATGCGGAGGCAGCTGAATTTATAGCAAATAGTCGAAACGTTTAAATATATGAAATAGTAGATGACCCCTCCAGCTTCGCCCGTGACATACTTCGAACTCCCGTCGACATATATAAACACCTATATAATCCAGTCGCTTATAAATTCTACCATACCTAATGCATAAAAATTTGCCCGATTTGTCGACATTTATGACTACTGCTTCGCTCTTCAGGGTAGTAGCGTGATTATATATAAGCGCGTTCAGCCAAACAAATAAACTAATCAGCATTAAGTATAACATTAGTTATTGCAACGAGGTTATAGGGCAATAAAAAGAAATGATATTACAGCAGATTGACATATTGTCACAGATTGTTTATTGCTTGACTTGACTTTGACTTTGCCGCCCAATATGGCGAAGTAGAAAACGACGTCACAATTTGTGTCGACTATTAAAGATGTATGGCGTTGCGTTACATACTATAGATACGAGACTTGGTCCCTTAATTTTGACGCACACGGCTAGCTGTATTGTATATATATATTCTCTGATTTTTTCCTTTATATACTAGAATGACATTTGGAGTGTTGCCGCTTTATCGCAATAAAAAGATAGTGTCGTGACCAAAAATAATAATAATAGGTGGTTAGTTGATTAGTTTGAAATTAGTATTGAATGAGAAATTAAGAATTTAATGAATTTAATTCCTGCAGTTTTATTCGGTTACTGCCGATATATATTGATTGATATGTGTTTAGATACGTGACTTCGTTCATTTGGAATGTTTCTCACCAAAACTCCTTAATGCTTGCTTGAGGCGCTTCTCACGTTGCTTGTCTGCGACGCACGAGAAAAAGAGGTACGCTCTGGATAGTTACATGGTCTAAGACTCTGGATGAGCAACAAATCCGATTTCACTCAGACTAGACGTAGATAAGCGACGTTTTAAAAACTTTGCGCTTTGCTTTGAATGGCAGAAAATGTGAACTCGTGAAACTTGTCAGTCTTTTTTAATTTATTTTTCGTGTGGAAATCCTCATGGATGCCGGACCCTTACCGACTAAAACTACACGTATCCCTTCCATCTGTCTATAACCGGGAGTCCCGGGTCCCCTCGAAAGGATAGACCCTGGACTCCCGACAGACTTTGTCCGCTACCGCGGCCTCGTTCTCAGGGGGGAGGGGGTTTGAGTGTTATATCGCTTCTTAGGGGGATCAGGTTTTATACCATTTCCTTGAGGGGTGAAGGGCGTGCGTGCAGCTCTCACACCGCACTACCGTCCGGGGCCTGCTTCTGTAAGGGCGGCGAGCAGCCCACTCCCCGTCCTTACGCCTCCGGTCATGGAGGACGGCGTCCTTGCCGCAGACTGCACAACTCGGGAGGGAGAGTTCTCTCCCACTCCCTCTCCACCGCCTCTTTTGCGAGCATTATATGCTCGCCAAATGATGCAGCAGCGTCCCACTTGCTCCCACTGGAGACCATAGCTCTCACCATGGTCTCCAGCGTGAGAATGTCCACGCCCAGACCCACAAATAGGTCCCGGCGCTGCAGGTCCCACGCCAGGCAGTCCTCCAGTGTATTCAGCGCCGTATCCTCGCTGCAGTTCGCACAGTGCTGGCACTCTGGTGTAACCTCCCGGTTTATACGCCACACAAACTTATCGAAGCACCCGTGACATCCGGTAGGTGAGGCTGTCGGGTTGCCTCTCCAGCCACTTCTCCATGACCGGCTTCACCAACTCGATAGTGGTGTGTCCATATTTAGGTTGCTCAAGCAACCTTCCATGTCTCCATGAGCTCCTGGCGGAGCAGGAATCGCAGAGCCTCGATTTCTCGGGGCACAGGTCTGTAGTCCCGCTCTAGCGCCTCCTTGCGCCATTGATACAAGGACATGCCGCCTCCACTGAGATCGTGCGGTCACCTCTAATCATCCTGACGGCCATCGTCTTGAACGGACTATTTAAAATAGCCACGCTGGTGGCCGTCAGGTCCCCACCTATACGGGTGCCCCATATAGGGCCATACTCCGCACGATCCCGAGGTAGATTCTTCTGCAGGGAGCGTTGGGTCCCCTTATATTGGGCAGCAGACGCGAGAGCGCGGCCGCAGCCCCCCTAAGTCAGGCAGCCTATGGCCAGATCGTTGAAGTCAGCATCACGTTATCTTTTATATCTTTTAACACAAAAAACAGTGGAAACACTAATCCAAAAAACTTCATAAGTATTTTGAGCACAATTATTTGGTTTGTCACCTAATAACGTAGGTATCGAATTAGTTTTATACCACTGTCTTCTGTGACGCTACAATTAACCTGGCGTTTTTATTTTCTTCAGGCACTAGAAATACTCGGTGCAGTATTTTGCATGATGTTTTACTTAAAACAACAAACATATAACCAAACAGCGACACTCAAACAACAATGTAGCAAAGCTTGTGAAATAGATATACGAATAACAGATCGGAAGCGAAGAAGGTATGGCCCGTGCCATGGTCTCCAACGAGAGAATATTTTCGTCCAAGAGCAAAAATAATAGTTAAGAAATATTTATAACATTATTGTAGTATTATTAAACCTTTCCTTTTAGTTGAGTGATTCGATTCATAAACTAAATCGACTAAGTAAGGCACTAAGGTCGCACACTTGCAACATTAAAGAAAAATAATGACAAACAGAAATGTCATTCTAGTATATAAAGAAAAAAATCAGAGTATACAGAGTAGGGTAGGAATGGTACAGGAGGGCTCTGTAAAGTTAATTCACCTGGGTCAATGCACCTAGGTGAACTAAACACGCTTTTGACACTGTAAGTAATATCTATAATGTCTGAATCACAAAATCAATTACAATTTTGTTTATTATTAATACAAAAACTTTCCCTTAAGTACTATCATACAATTATATACAACAACTAGATGACCCCCACAGCTTCGCCAGTGGAATATTTTGACCTCCCGTCGCACCTATTTAATCGCGTCGCTTTTAATTCTATAATGATGCATAAAAATTTGCCCGATTTGTCGACATTTATGACTACTGCTCTGCTCCCTAGTGTAGTAGCGTAATGATATATAGCCTATAGCCTTCCTCGATAAATGGGCTATCTAACACTAAAAGATTTTTTTCAAATCCGACCTGAGATTAGCGCGTTCAACCAAACAAACAAACAAACTCTTCAGCTTTATAATATTAGTATAGATGTAAAATTAATTATATGTGTGTACCAGAGAACACAGGTAAGAAGTGAAACATCTTTACGACATACCTTTTTTCTACTATTTACAACTTCAAGAAAAATGGGTAGAAAAGGCTTACGCATACGTTAATAAAGAAGTTACACTACAAAACAACATGGCGAGTAAGCAAAAAACGTGACAATTTCTTTACAGCTATAAAATTTCTTACATACGTCGATAAAGAAGGTTCACTTCAAAATTGATCAATTGATTCTATTCAAATGTTATTACAATTTAATATCTTTTTAGATTTCTAAACCATAAAGTTTAGAAAAGTCATAAAACGGCTCAGTCTACCCGTCCATCCGTCTGTACGCATCTACTTCTCAGGAACCATAAGAGATAGAGACAAACGGTTTGCAGCATTCGATTCAGGATACTATGAATAAGCTTGTAAAAATCAATCACGCTTGCAAAATCGCCATTTTAAAATTATTACTAACTAAACGGTTTTACTCGCGAGTAAATTTTAGGATAGCACCACTAGTTTCAAACCTAACGAAGGTCCTTTTTCAAGAGGGGCGTCAAGTCACGTCGGAAGCTGCGCTGGTAGTTTGAAGTTTCTACCAATTACGGTTGTGGAACTGGTTTCGGTTTAGAAGTCGTATGATTCCTTAGCTACGATAGTAAAGGACGCGTTACTTGTTTACACAAAATTAATCAAAATAAATAGTTGCCACAGATCCAGGCACTGCTACTGTTGACCAAACTCAGAAACATGGCCTGCAACGTAAGATTCCCACTTCTATGGCCGCCACGAGGCCACGACGCTGACACCAAAGAAGACAAGAAAGGAGTCAGGATAAAAAAATGCTGCGGTTGATGTGCGGAATCACCGTGGAGGGAACGTGACGGTGACGTGATTTGCCTAATTTAAAGAACTTTAAATCACTTCGGCAATATAATTATTGTTCGTGCAATGTCCAAAAAGTTATTATACATAGCTTTATGGGCATCAATAGGTTACAATTGGAACCTGAGGAATTGGTTTCAGCGTCTTATAGATTAAACAGTGGCTTAATACATAGAATATCATTGTTAAAAATATCCAAAAGGTAAGGCACTATAATGATCATTAACCTTGGCAAAACCTGTCTAAAATAAATAAATAGTGGACTACAACCAGCCCGTTCACACAAGAAGTCCCCATATTTTCGATTCTATTTTTAACAGATACAATATAAATTTATGCTCTGTTCACACACAGGCACCACGTTTAACGGATCTGTCGTTACTGGAGCGATGTTCACATAACAATTTCGCAGTATACTACTGCTACTCTACAGGGATGGACTGTCTTGTTGTATTGGTACTATTGTCAGCATTCATTCTAGACTTTTGAGTAGGGCGACGGCTGATTTATGCCGTCTGTTGGGACTGGTCAGCTCATAGATGCTATAGCAATTATACCAAGTTTTAAAAATAGGATTTAAACGGCAAACTAAGTTTAGTCGACTGTTCTCACATAACTTCAAAGAACAATGTAAATTAATTATTGTAAGCCATACCTAAATTTTAAAAGAGAATACATGGAGTTTCTTGCCAGATTCTTCTCCATGAAGGGTAGGCTGCTCTTGGAACTGGCAAATAGAATCGCTATAAGTGCCTAAAATGGTCTACATGAATAAAAATATTTTTGATTTTGATTCAGAGATTCCGTGAAGGTGCAAACTTGCCTATACATAGTTTGATCGCAACTGCTGTGCCGCCATCTTGTATTATGATTTTGTTCCAAAGTATCGGTAAAACGGTTGCGGTCAAATAATAGTACTGCACAATCCCCATTCGTACGCATCGCACATAGTACGAGTACATATCCGATAAAGTTACTGTTAAATGTTCTGACATCTAGTAGGTATTCGATGACTAAACGGAATGTCCTAATTTATCGGACTGGCATTTTTATACTATTTACAAATTACTGTATCATGTGTGAAGTTGCTTATAAAACTCCATACGTTAACAATGAAAAAAAAATCAACGGACCAGTGAAACGGAGACTATGTGTGAACAGACTGTAGTAATTAACTTTCAACGAACATTTTTATAACATTGTTAATATACTATTATAACGATAAATTGCACGAAATTTCCTACCTATCAAGTGCCTGAGGTTTAAACCTGGCTGCAGGTGACTGTGGTCACAGGTACTGTGCCTCTAACCACGCAGCCTGTATACACAAACCAGTGCAATCTGGCCGAAACGCAGTTTAAAAGTAAGTACCTACCGACATACTCATACAATGCGCTTATTAGTCTTCAATGTTTTCAATGTCTTATAACGAATATACAAAAATGCTAGATGTTGCTTCTTTAAATATTAGATTTTATAAGACACGGTAATCCAGCTTCGATATACAATTTGTTCCAGAAGTCCATTCGTTCCTTGTCAGGGTTAGTTTCCACAGACAGTTGCTCATTTAACACCATGTACTTGCACTCAGGCACGGTATAAGGAGGCCAACGGATGCCTTCGGAGTCCGGCGTAGGGTTACTAGAATGAAAATGTTTAATTAATGAGTACACAAGTCATGTAAATATTTTGAAAAGAGTATTTTCTTCAAAGCCCAAGCGAACTTCGTATAGTTTGTACCAAATAAGGGTGCATTGCATGTACAAGAGCTTCGGCTGTGGATCGTCAATTCTTTTATCTAAATAAGATAACTTGGGAGCTGAACTGACTTTTGCCCAACCAGGAAACTCTAATTGTGATTACATTGAGTGGAGTTCATTGTATCAATCTATAAAAATAGTTGTACCTGAATACTGTTCACTAATATACGTACGTACGGCTGCGGCGTACGGCACAGTCAACAACGATAGTTATTATATTTTCATGGTAGGTACTAATGTATATTTATATATACTCTGCTGCTAAATAAGTATCTATACAACTAGCTGACCACCACCGCATTGATCATAAATGTCAACAAATCGGGCAAATTTTCATACATTCGGACGAGATTGAATGGGTGCGACCGGAGTTCGTAGTATGTTATGGGCACATACTACGAACTCCCGTCGCACCCATTCAATCTCGTCCGAATGTATGAAAATTTGCCCGATTTGTTGACATTTATGATCAATGCACCGCTCTCCAGTGTAGTTGCGTGATGATATATAGCCTATATCCTTCCTCGATCAAAGGGGCTATCGAACACAAAAATAAATTTTCGAACCTGTAGTTCAAGAGATTAGCGCGTTGAACCAACCAACCAAACAAACATACTCTTTAGCTTTAAAATATTAAGTATAGACACTTTATGTTTTCCACAAAATATTTAAACATACATGTACCTACATGTATTTTTAAATGTTTTTGTAGTATAGAATACAAACATTTATTTTTTTGGAATTATTGTCTGTTTGTTTGTTTGTTAACTATTACGCAAAATGGGCTGTACGGAATTGAATGGAACTTACACTAAAATAATATCCTAAGGCCCGATTAGCATTTCATCACGTTATCACTTATAGAAACTGAGTTATGGCGTTTGGCGGCTTGAAAATATAAAGCTCATTAAAATCACACTTATCCTACTATCATTAGCCAAAATTAAGTATTTGATTCATCAAATTCCGTTAAACCTATCCACATTTTTACCCGTTTAAACATATTCAAAGGAATATTGCTTGTTGGATCATGAGGCGTGCGTGAATTTCTAACGTCAAGGCGCCGTCTTAAGCCTGTTTCTGGAAGGACAGCTTGAGTTAAGGATGCTTGTCTACCGCACTATTAAAATAGCTAATAATTAAAGAAATTATACAAAACAATTACCTATTTAAATTTATGCTAAATAATAGAATAGGGGGATAAAATGGGGTGCCCTTTCGATCGCATAATTTTTTTCAGCATAATGTAGTTTGGCATAACAGTTTCAGCATAAAGATTTCTCGAATAAATTATGATAAGCAGAGTGTTATAAACGCATAATGGTTTTATTGGCATAACATTAACTTACTCTGATTTTTTTATCATAATTTTAATCAGCATAAATGTAAAGGGTATAATTGTTATACGCCAAAAGATAATTTATCATAAAATACAAAACGCATAATGGACGTATGGATAACCGTTTAAATCATAAATGAATAATAATTTGACTAAGAATAATGTTTACGCATAATTTTTTTTACAACAACGATTACTAATCATAACATTTATTGGCATCTCACTCACTCTCGCATAAAGATTACAAGTCATACATATAGAATACCATAATGTTAACGAGTACATATTTTTATTTTTATATCTAAGCTTGAACTGTCTAAGATTGAAATGCCAACTGATTAAAAATGTCGATAGTCACTATACTGAAGTTCAAAATTTCAACACTTATATATAGAATACATAAATAAAATACAAAAAGAAAGTACTTAAAACGAGCGATTCTATTCTGGCGCATCGCCGGCCGCTACCGCGGCCCGCTCGCAGCGCTCGCTCGGCTCGCGAGTTGTGGTCACAAGTGACCTAACACTCCTCCTCGCTTCGCTCGTCGTCGTACCTATTTACGACTTTGCTCAAGACTAGTCTAAAAAAATAACACTTAAAATATCGTCTTATATGTTACAGCTTAAAAACTTGGCTATGAGTGAGATGATTATTTACAATGGTGTCTTATCATTTCTTAAATATTCTTAGTCAAATTATTATTCATTTATGATTTAACCGGAATACGCATACCTCCAGTATGCGTATTGTATTTTGTGATAAATTATCTTTAGGCGTATAACAATTATAGTTTTTATGCTGATAAAAATTATAAAAAAATATTATAAAAAAATTAGAGAAGTTAATGTTATGCCAATAAAAACATAACTAACTTAACTTAACTATCTTCACGCTGTATCCCTGACGGGGTAGTCAGAGAGGACAGATCGCCAGGCTTCGCGGTCCATGCATACTTCTTTCGCTTCTTCGAGATTCATCAATCGCTTCATACACGCACGTCTGGGTATCCGAGTACTTTTGACCTTTCCGTTTTTCAGCAATCTGCTCACGTGGTCTTCATATGTAAGTCTCGGCCTACCCTGACCTCTTCTACCTTCTGCTTTCACACAATATATATTCTTCGTCAATCGTTCCTCACTCATTCGTTGGACGTGTCCAAACCAACGGAGCACGCCCTTTTCTAGCTTAACGCTGACACTTTCATTCAAACCTGCCATATTGCGTATCATTTCGTTACGTATTCGGTCGGCCAAGGGAACGCCGCACAATTTTCGAAGTGATCGCATCTCCACAGCATTCAATTTACTTTCATGCATCTGCTGACATACCCAGGTTTCGCTACCGTAAAGCAAAGTTGGCACTAGCACTGCGTTATGAATCGCCAGTCGTGCTTCTTTTACGATGCTTTGTCGCTTTACTAATTGGGACATAGCACCGTTAACTCTGTTTCCGGCAGCTACTCGCCGTTCTACATCCGAATCACATCTTCCATCCGCGCTAAACATACTCCCTAAATACACAATTTCATTCACTTTCTCTAGACGTTCCTGGGTTACCCTAATCTCGCATTTAGTTCTTACGTCATCTCTTTCAAATACTAGAACCTTAGTCTTACTTGCATTCAAGCGAAGACCCTTACTTTCACACTCCTCTTACATATTAGTGACTAATGCCTGAAGGTCGGCTTCTGATGAGGCCATGAGCACCGCATCATCAGCGTACAGCAGACAGTTTACTGAAAAGTCACCCAAATTCACACCCATATCACAATCTTTCAACTTCTGCAGGCAACTGTCCAGATACACTATGAACAGCCAGGCGGACATGACACAACCTTGTTTGACGCCTGTACAGACATCAAAAAGAGGTGACACATCCCCCCCCCCTACTCGCACGCAAGCCTTACAGTCCTTATAAAGCGACTGGATTGCCCGCAGCAGCGAGCCGTCCACACCAAATCCGGGCAGCAAATCCCACGCTACCGTAAAGCAAAGTTGGCACTAGCACTGCGTTATGAATCGCCAGTCGTGCTTCTTTTACGATGCTTTGTCGCTTTAATAATTGGGACAAAGCACCGTTAACTCTGTTTCCGGCAGCTACTCGCCGTTCTACATCCGAATCACATCTTCCATCCGCGCTAAACATACTCCCTAAATACACAATTTCATTCACTTTCTCTAGACGTTCCTGGGTTACCCTAATCTCGCATTTAGTTCTTACGTCATCTCTTTCAAATACTAGAACCTTAGTCTTACTTGCATTCAAGCGAAGACCCTTACTTTCACACTCCTCTTACATATTAGTGACTAATGCCTGAAGGTCGGCTTCTGATGAGGCCATGAGCACCGCATCATCAGCGTACAGCAGACAGTTTACTGAAAAGTCACCCAAATTCACACCCATATCACAATCTTTCAACTTCTGCAGGCAACTGTCCAGATACACTATGAACAGCCAGGCGGACATGACACAACCTTGTTTGACGCCTGTACAGACATCAAAACGAGGTGACACATCCCCCCCTACTCGCACGCAAGCCTTACAGTCCTTATAAAGCAACTGTATTGCCCGCAGCAGCGAGCCGTCCACACCATATCCGGGCAGCAAATCCCACAGACTTTCCCTCACAACGTTGTCAAATGCTTTTTCCACAAAAGCGCAGAAAACCCTCTGGCTAATAGCCAGAAACTTCTCCGCGATCATGTGGAGAGAAAACACTTGATCCATGCAACCTCTTCCACGTCGGAATCCGCATTGAGGCTCCCATAAATACCTTTCAGACTTTTCTTGCATTCTTGTCGTTATAATCTTTGCATACACCTTACTAGCTAAGCTGACCAAGCTGATCGCCCTGTAGCTGGAGCAGTTTAGGCGCGAGCCTTTCCCTTTGTAAATAGGTACTACAACTTCTATTCGCCAGTCATCTGGGACCTCACCCGTCCGCCAGCACAAGTTGCATAACACACATAGTGTCCCAGACGCGCGACCCACCGTACTTGATCATCTCAGCAGTAACTCTGTCTTTTCCCTCAACCTTACCACATTTCATACTTCTTATCGCTTGTTCAATTTCTTTCATACTAATGACTTCAATGACATCGGGATCCGGAGCATCGAAGTGAGCTCCTCTTCCCGATGTGGCATCTCTGTCTTTTCTTGCATACATCTTTCCATAATATTCACTCCATCTCTGCAGGACGTCAGTTTGGTCTGTTAGGACGTCATTGTTAACACTAAGCAGTTTTTTCATACTGCAGATTGCCGAACAACTCCGGGTCTTGCCTACCTCTTTCCAGAAGAGCCTGGCATTATCCCGGAAATTGGACAACCTTTCATCCGCTTTCATTCTGCATCTTTCACGAGCTTCTTCTATCAGTGCCTTCGTGTTAACTTTTTGCAGCTTGTATCTCTCTTTCATATTAAAATCATTCCGCGAGGCTAAGTAGTCTAACCATGCTTTCTTTTTCATTCGAAATGCTTCTTTCACTGACGCGCGTGCGGGAAACATTACAGATAATTAATCCAGGAAATTATGGGCTTAAAACAGGGCATTATACAACAAGGTAGCCCCTCTACAAAATTGAACTTATGGCAGTCCTGATATGTAGGGCTTGTGGCGATGGGAGCGGAACCATTCACCACCTGCTATGCAAATGTATGGCACTTAGTGCAAATTCATTGAGTTTCTTGGGTCATACATATCCGGTACTGGAAGACTAGTTTCATCCTCCTAAAGTACATACTCAAGTTTATGGAGATGTAATAAGATTCTGCCTGGGGGGATGGGTGATAAGGAGGGGTACAGCACAAAATACCCAAAAGAATTGTAGTGCTAGGACAAGGCTGGACTCAAGGCCGACGTGTTGGAAGACTTAGGTGCCGCAAATTGAAATCCCCACACACCCTGCTTGTCGCTCCTGTAGTGACAAAATCACTAACTCGCAAGCGATATGCATCTAAGTGTTATAAATATAATAACTAAGATATTTTAATCCATTTTCATTATAAAAGAAGTAATTAAATTCAAATGATGACTTTTCACTTTGTCAGTATTTTACAAAATCATTTAAAAGTTTAATTATAAAATTTAGTTAATTTAATATTTGTGTTCAGGTTTTTTAGAAAAGTCACTAAACCACTTGAGTGATTTTATTCTACTAAAAGACCATCATATGCATTGAAAATTAAATAGAAGAAGTAATTAAATCGTTTAATTTCTAAGCTTCGTAAATTTACTTCTACGAGTATACTCGTACTAATATTATAAAGCTGAAGAGTTTGTTTGTTTGGATGAATGCGCTAATCTCAGGAACTGACGGATTTGAAAAATTCTTTTTGTTTTAGATAGCCCATTTATCGAGGAAGGCAATAGGCTTTATATCATTACGCTATTACACTGGAGAGCTGAGCAGTAGTCATAAATGTCTACAAATCGGGCAAATATTTATGCATCATTGTAGAATTTATAAGCGACGGGATTAAATAGGAGCAACGGGAGGTCGAAATATTCCACGGGCGAAGCTGTTATCTAGTTAACTATAAAATAATTATCAATGTTCATCTCATTTTTCTTAAAGGGTCAAAGGATAGATTTGCTTACCTTTCACATTTCATAAATCGGAAACTGGTGCACATACAGAAATGATTGCCAGACTGATAATTAGAGAAAAAAAATTTTGTGGCATTGATAAGTCATTGTAGCCATTTTTCAACTTTGTGACTTTTTGCTCTACAGGGACAATATAATATATACTAGAGCTATTTAATATATCTATACTATCACTATATATTATAAAACAAAGTCGTTTTTCGCTGTCTGTCCCTATGTATGCTTAGATCTTTAAAACTACGCAACGAATTTCGATGCAGTTATTTAAATAGATAGAGTGTTTCTTATAGAAGGTTATTATGTATATTTTGTCAAGTTTTTGTATACATTAACTTAATTATAACGATTTATGTTGGCGGATTCGGAAAAAATGAGCCGTCTGGGAGCTTTTAACGAAAACGCTGCCTAAATCCTTTGAGATATAACAAAATAATGTATTGTGGAATTGTGATTCTAATATAGGTCTACAAAAAAGTCCGCGACGGTATATTTCTATCTCTTAAGGATACCGTACCATATCCTATTTAATACTTAAAAAAAACAGCAATAATAAAGCCTACCTCTGTGGCGCGGTGGGAGTGCATCCGACTGCCACGCAAGAGGTCGTGGGTTCGATTCCCACCCAGGATAAAACTTTGTGTGATGAGCACGATGGTTTATTCTGTGTCTGGGTGTTATTTATCTATAATATGTATGTATTTAGAAATATATAAGTATGTTTATCAGTTATCTAGATCCCATAACACAAGCTAATATTAGCTTACTTTGGGCTAGATGGCGCTGTGTGAAAAGTGTCCCACAATATTTATTTATTTATTATTAAAGCGGTAATTGAAAGGCTATTTACGCAAAAACATTATTAATGCTTATCATTTTTAATATTTTAGTTGGCATCAGCATTTTATGAAGACTATTTTGTCCCTTTTATAATAAACGATACGGCAATATCAAAAATGCGCAAATAAAATAATGTCGTGTAACAATAATTCGACCGGGACTTGAGGGCGCGGGCGTAGGTACTCGTATATGAGAAACAAAGTAGTTTTTGGCTGTCTGTCCCTATGTATACTTAGATCTTTAAAA
This sequence comes from Thumatha senex, assembly GCA_948477245.1. Classification (NCBI taxonomy): domain Eukaryota; kingdom Metazoa; phylum Arthropoda; class Insecta; order Lepidoptera; family Erebidae; genus Thumatha; species Thumatha senex. The sequence goes on from OX419724.1 coordinate 24,959,730, forward strand.
CTACGCAACGAATTTCTATGCAGTTCTTTTTAAATAGATAGAGTGATTCATAGAGAAGGTTTTTGTGTATATTTTGTTAAGTTTTTGTATACATTAACTTAATTATAACGATATATGTCGGCGGTGTCGGAAAAAATATGCCGTCTGGGAGCTTTAAACGAAAACGCTGCCTAAACCCTTTAAGATGTAACAAAATAATGTATTGTGGCATTGTGTATCTAATATAGGTCTATAAAAAAGTCCGCGACGGTATATGTCTATCTCTTAAGGATACCGTACTATATCCATTTTTATACTTTAATAAAACATCAATAATAAAGCGGTAATTTAAAGGCTATTTACACAAATACATTATTAATCCTTATCATTTTTAATATGTTAAGTCGTTGGTCCTGGTTGCCAGTAAAATGGTAGTTGTTAAGCCTAGTTAAAATAAATAATAAATATCCATCACGCCTTATCCCCGAAGGGGTGGCAGAGGCATATTATATGCCCACTTTTCACCGTGTGGATTCCTGTCCCACGTAATAGGTGGTGAGCCCATTGCCGTATTGAAATGCAAACGCAGGTTGTGGCGACATGCTGTTGAAGGTTTTCAAGCGGCCCATAAGGCCTTCAACCAGGCATAACGACTGCCATTTTACTGGCAATCGGGACCAACGGCTTTACATGCCTTCCGAAGCACGGCAACGCTCGCAAATGTAAATGCCACAAAGTGGTCACCCATCCGAGGACCAGCCATAGTGAAAGTTGCGTAACTCAGTGATCGTTTACAGAACACTGAGACCGCGGGGGACGAGCGCTTCAACGTAAGCCTAGTTGAAGGTCTTATATGCTTGAAAAGTTTTAACAGCAGGTCGCCACAGCCTGCACCTGTCCATTTCAACACGGAAATGGGCTCACCACCTGTTATGTGGGCGTATAGTATGCCTCTGCCTACCCCTTCGGGGATAAAGGCGTGAAATTATGTATGTATGTAGATAATAGTATAGATATATATAATAAATATTTGTGTATAAACAGAAAGAGTAGAAGCTCCTAACTGGGGCAATATTAGTTTGCCTACAAGGAGCTTCTAACAACACAAATGTACAGAATATTTATTAGTTAAAAAACTACATTTTAGTAATGCTAAGGTACTACAAAAAAATAAACTTACCTAGTTTTGGCAAAATCAGTCCATAGTTTAGTTAATTGGTACACAATTTTCTGCAAATCTTCACTTTCTTTATAGTAATCTTCATTAACCTTACTGTAAAATAAGTAGAACAAGTCATCGGCATGACAAGGCCCTTGAACATCAAGGCCGATTAAAGACTTCAGAATATTTAACTTAGTCTGATATGCAAAACTATATCTGTAAACAGGTGCATACTTATAATAGAGGTTAATAAACCTGTGTGTCTGATAAGAGAAATGTAGATCGGTTTGCAAGTTAGTAATGGCATTTATCTTCTTGTCTGAAATTCCTTCATCACCAAAATAAAACATCTTTATATGTTTTCCAAATTCATTCAACTTTTCTTTAGAAACATTGAGCATTATTTCTCTAGGTACTAAATATGTTGGATCCTCATTAAGAATATCCTTTTTCTTAAGCTGGTCGGGGACTATCAACATACCTTCTGCAGTATTGTAACCAATCAACAATGGTACCTTGTGCACTTTGCCCTGAAGTAATGCATCTGCAGCACTTTCTGTCATAAAAGCTTCAACTCCTTTAAATTTCTTTTCAACTACAGGTGTGAACAATATTGATAGACCTCTGTAACTTTCACCTGGAGCTCTTGTTGTCCTGGTTGCTCCAGCAAAATCCAGTGCAGGAACATTTTGTAAAAACTCCATTAGCTCATTGACATCCTTTGTATCTTTACCTAACTTTTTACCAAGTCTAAATGCTCTTTCTACATTACCATGTCCAGTTGCCCAATCTGATAAAGCAACTCCGCTCTGAACTATTGCTTTATGGAATAATCCTTTGGACATTGGTGATAGCATGTGATATGTAACTGAAGCACCTCCAGCACTCTCCCCCATTAAAGTGATGTTCTCAGAATCTCCTCCAAACTTTGAAATATTTTCCTTAACCCAACGCAAGGCTAGCACTTGATCTTTAATACCAGCATTTCCAGGAACCTCCGGAGTCTCCAGACACAGAAATCCTAATACCTCTAGTCTGAAATTTATTGTTACTAAGATGACATTGTGCTGCAAGAGAAATTCTGGTCCATATGTATCCATGTTTCCAGATCCTGACATAAAGGCTCCTCCATGAATATAAACTATAACAGGTGTTTTTGAGCTTGGCTCTAGAGACTTTGTGTATAGATTTAAGAATAAACAGTCTTCATTTCCTTCGGTGATCGCTGATGTATTCACATCATACTGAGGACACACTGGTCCATGCTCTGTGGCATCATGAATTCCTTCCCATGGCTCTACTGGTAAAGGTGCCTTCAATCAAAATATGAAAATAAAACTATTCTGTTTACTTAAATAACACAATTTCATATAAAAATTACTTACTTTGAATCGCAGTTTTCCGATAGGTGGTTGAGCATAAGGTATGCCTTTAAAACTGTAGTATGGTGAGCCATCTATAAGATTCTTAATAGATCCTTTTAATTTGCCTTGTGTTACAGATATTATTGGGCTTGTCTGAAAATTTACAAGATTGATAAATTGTAACTATCTGCAAAGTTTGTTTTTCTCATGTTACAGATATGTTTAAATATAATCCCAATGCATTTACACTCTTTGGTGTGGCTTCAACGGGTACTATGGTGGATGGATGGATGAAAATGAAAGTCTGACTGCGAGAGAAGTGGCTATAGGAATAATCCTATCATGTTTGGGCTTGTTGTAATAGCATTGATGGGGTACTCCTGTCCAAAGTAACCAGTGCCAGTGGCCCAAGACAACAAGAATACTAGTGGCTAGGAGTGTCTCTACATGAAAATGTGAAGAAAAATTTTGACTCGTTTTTTACTAGCAACATAAATTAATGTGCTTATAATTTTTGCAACAACAAAAATTGTTACATTTATCAAACATATATTTAAGCTAGCCGTGTATTGCGGCTTCACTCATAAGGTAGTTCAGGCGCCTATGACATTAATTTAATCTGGTAGTTTATTAATTTTAAAATAATGTATGAAAATGATGTAATTTATAAAAAATGTCGAAAGTTAAATGGTTAATAAAATAATAAAACACCGGCGAGTCCAAAGGTTAATGTTGTCCATCCTTTTGGACTTATAAAACTTACCATTTCTGCTTTAGAGGAAAATTGCTTGAGGTTAAACTTAGAACGAAGCAAATACTTCTCTATTGTTTTTAAAACAAGCATTGTATGTAAATTTTTTTTTTGTATTAACGAATAATCACAAACTTAGTACCTATAGTTAAGTCATTATAATAGGCCACATTTGACAAGTGTCACTTTTAACTTTATAGTGAGATGACTTGATTAAAAATATCGATTTTGTGAATGAACCGATACGGACTTTTAACATACCATATGAATCAAATCAGTTATTTTGAAAAAGTAAGCTATCAAGAAGAAAGTAGTATTCTATACTATTCTTTGAGTACTCTATAACGTGAAGGTTGTCAATGTGTGTGTGTGTGTGGTGGTGTGTGTAGTGAAATAGGGAAAAAAAAACGGTCAGGTAATTTATTTATCAAGAAATGAAATAAATAAGTAAGATGCGACAGCAGTAATATTACGTTTCGTTACACAGAAATAATAAAAAAAACGAAAAGAAGTCCTGGAACATGTATTTAAAGAAAAAAATTATTGTTTTGTACCCTGAACCTTCAGTCGTCGGAGCTCTAGAACACTAGATCTAGGACAACTGGATGTGAGTAGCGATCTCTTTTTCTAACGGCTAAAAAAGCTCTCCCTAAATCATGTTAATAGAACTGTGTTATAGACAGATTTTAAGTGATCAAGAAAAAATGTGATGAAAGGGCGATGTTGCAAGCAGATTAGACCTTAACATGTTAAGAAACCAAATATCGAAATAAAATCAGTAGACCTGTCAAAATAAGAGAAATATTTAAGACTAAGAAAAGTATGTTAAAGAAACGAAAATGATGAATATATACAGTACTACATAAGAATGGAAGCTCGTGGCCCATTGGTCCTCAGATGGGTGACCACTTTGTGGCGTTTACATTTGCGAGTGTTTCCGTGCTTCGGAAGGCACGTTAAGCCGTTGGTCGCGGTTGCCAGTAACATGGCAGTCGTTAAGCCCAGTTGAAGGCCATATGGGCGGCTTGAAAAATTACTACTGCAGGTCGCCACAACCTGCACATGTCCATTTCAACACGGCAATGGGCTCACCACCTGTTACGTGGGACATTTCAATTTCTCTATAATATTACACATGTATTTTATTACTATTTATTAGTCTGTAAGCTTTTTGAACAGGTATAAATAAAATAAATAAATAAATAAGTGCATATGATGAAATGAATAGTATGCCTCTGCCTACCCCTTCGGGGATAAAATCGTGACAATATGTCTATGTCTACATAAGAATGACGAAATCACAAAGATGAGAATGATTAAAACAAAACTTTAAAAGTGGTGGAATATTTCAATTAAGTCTCATTACATTCGATTCTGCTGATAAACTTTCGATTTTCTTGGTAACCTCCCTAGTGTTTAAAAATGAAAAGGGTCCACTGCGGACATTTGGCGGGAAGAGTGACAAGTGCGGACGCTTGCTTTATATTATTTTCTAAAACTAGTGCATTTATCTTGTTTTATGTGCGGGAGTGGTGATTTCTTGGACATAAAAGTTGTGTTAACGTGCTATAGTGAAAGACAATGATATATATGCAGTGAAATGCTATTTTCTCTCTTGCCGCGAAACGTCCACTGACAACCTTAGTATAAGAATCACCATTATACTGAGGGCAAGGACCAGGACGTAGCCTGAGGACACTACATCGACTGGACAGGACTAATTTGAAGATAAGATTGAAGAAATATGATATAAAAAATAAGATTTGGCTAAAAGGTCTTAGAAACCAGACCATTAAATAATTATTAAAAAAAAAAAGGGTCCACTGCAGCAACATTGTAACGACGTTCAGTTCTTTGGAACAGAATTTGTTTATTTTCTTCACAATGGTTTATTATTAAAAATAGATAGTAATAAAGCCTTTTTTGGGCATTTAGACATTAAAATATGTATGTGTGTAACTGAAAAAAGGTCATAAATTGTGTAGTTCTAACTTCGAAAAATTTAATAATATTTTATACCCGCCGTTACAAGGATACGTTGGCGATTTATGTTGAAGTGTCAAATGTGGAATGTTTAAAGACAAGAAATGATCTGTCTCTGTCATTACTGTCAACAATAATGTCAATCTGTTTTTTTAGAATCTGTTGTATAAAAGTCCTTTACAAATTTATCTCTCAAAATAACATTAACTTATAAGTTCTCCCATTATGCTACCGTAATATCTATATGTTCTTTTGGCTGCCCTTAGCAGTGCTAGGTATATGTACATTTACTAACTGATAGGTATATGTTTACTAATTGATACTAATACTAACACTTGTGCTGTCCTATTTCAGAAAACAATAACGATAAATTGTCTGAGAGACCGACCAATTGTCTCATAACTAAACCTCACACTATTAAATCTACTCTCCACCTTGACATTGGCGGAATCGTCGGTAAACGACGGGGCCATTGCTATAAGAAAAGAAGAAGAAGAAGAATCTGTTGTAGAGAGGCTTTGGCTTTAAAACTATCGGTTTATTAATGCAGTAGATATTCTATGAAATATATGTGAAATAAAAAATGTTCATTCTTTTGTTTAGATCGCCATCTAGCCCAAACTAAGCTTAATATAATCTTGTGGTAGTGTTGTTAAAGGTGGAATACTCCTCCTCTAGTATATGTGCGGCTCGGCAGCCAATAGTGTTGGACTACTGACTACGCCTCATTCGCTCGCGAAATGATGGTGGCTTAATCAAAGGCACGTTAAGTAGGAGCGTGATTTGTACAGACGCTGTCTCCCAGTCTTACTGTTCGACAGCTTTGTCGTGCAAAGTTCATGTGAGTAAGCGGTGACGAGGGTTAGAAGACCACACCCACGGTTACATGGCGATGGGTATCCTCCCCGTGTTTCGAGAGGTTACCCTTTAGGTACGCCCGCACTGGCCGCTCTCTTTTTACTCTGCTTCCAAAGGAGTGACGAGAGATGATGATCCGACTTTTCTTTCTCAGCTCCTTAGGGATCTCTGGTCGGGTCACCCACTCGGCCTACCCTGAGACAAGCTCCGACACCACGTGGTGCACCTTTGCCGAGTCGCAGTGACCTAACCAGTGGCCTACCCTGCGATCCGATTTAGTGTGAGGAGAAACACCAAAGCGGTTAAGTGGCCGCGATGGGCCTTTTAGGCCGGAAGTCCTACACACCGTCCCTGCTGCCTTCACAGCAGTGATAACATTGTGAAAGAGCATTCCCCGCGCTACTGAAAAAAAAAATACGCTTGAGGTATGTATTTAAACAACTGATCACATTACAATTTTATCTATACTATCTATACTAATATTATAAAGAAGTAAAGTTTGTGTGTTTTTATATTTGTTAAATTGTAAGGGGTAATCTCAGGAACTACTGGTCGGATTTGAAAAAATATTTATCGAGGAATGCTATAGGCTATATATCATTACGCTACTACACTGGGGAGCAGAGCAGTAGACATAAATGTCGACAAATCAGGCAAATTTTTATGCATCATTGTAGAATGTATAAGCGACGGGATTAAATAGGTGCGACGGCGACGGGAGGTTGAAATATTCCACGGGCGAAGCTGTGGGGGTCATCTAGTTTTTATAATATAAGCATTAACATAGATATTATAAAAAAACTAGAATTATTTTGTTTTAAATGTTATTTTTGCAATATTCCGCTTTTTTAAAATGTCGCAAAAGATTTTGCTGCCAAATAGTCTTGATAATGCCTCGCCAAGGCGAAAACGTGTCCACTTCGAAAAACTTTTTTTAAATGGATTTCCACCATGAAACGCCTGATTCAATTAGTTACGAGTATAGATGTTATACAACCAAACTACGAAGTAAACATTTGCGGATCACACAGACATTTGATTCGACCCACGATTCGAACACGAAACCTCAACACGACAGTCACTTATACGGACTTGGTACGTGGACGTGGTACTTGGCCTACGGCACCAAGGCGTAAGTGATGATATTTCTTCCAAAGTAAATATCTTTGTCTTTTACGTCTTAGTCAAGTATAGTTTTAACCCTTAAGTCGTTAATATAAGGAATGTTTTGTGCAATTTGTACCTACCATCTTCAGCTCCAACGGGCATACCTAAAGACTGCAGTTTTCACTTAATTCATTCAATTTCATAAGACCGGCACATGCTCGAGTTACTCTACATTCTGTCTTCAGTCAGATAAGTTAATGCCCTTGATTTATCACTAAGCTCAAAGTCAGTTTATTATTTTTTATATTTAACTCGCCAAAGTGACGCTGTTCGGCTGATGGAAAGCCATCGCGACATCTAGTGAATTGAAAGCCACTGTCACAATCCACAACATTGCATGGGGCCCATGATGTGCCTCTTCACCGCGTGAAGAACCCTGGGTATTAAGAGAAGGAAAACACGTGCGCTGGCAGAGCATTCCAGATTTATATTCTTCGACAGAGAAACGATCTTTTGAACCACTCAGTTCTGGCGAAAACTCTCTTTACTGTATGAGAGTGGCACCTCTGCCCGGCACGCATTGTTCGGGATCGAAAAAGAGAGGGTAGCACTAGGTTATAGAGCTCTTCAGAACACTCGCCGTGATAGATACGGTAAAATTGCCATTGAAGCTAATGTTCTAAGCTGCGATAGCGGTTCAAGGCTTCTTGTTACTTCAGGACAATCTATAACGCGAATCTCCGTCTCTGCATAGCGTCTAACGCGTCCAGCAAGTACCTCGCCGAATCATCCCAAAGATGGCCGAACCTGAGAACCACTTTAGCGCACCAGAGCACTCCGGCGGTACGATTCGGCATCTACCTAGATCCCGCAGCGTACTACAAAATTTTATTTGATCACTGGAGCTAGTGGTAAGACGAGCATGTCTGGATCAAACCGACTTAAGCCATACGGAGTACGAGTACGATGAGTGTTGTGTCGGCTCTGTGTGGGCAGGGAAACTGGTATACCCTCAAACTGCTGAGATCCGATTTAGTAAGATAACTGAATTAAGTTGAATAATATTCAAGTAAATTCATTTAGGTAATTTTCTAACTTGAATATTAAATAAATAAATAAAATAAATATCCATCACGCCTTATCCCAGATATGGTCTATGGTCTCCCAGGGTGGCAGAGGCATATTATATGCCCACTTTTCACCGTGTGGATTCCTGTCCCACGTTATAGGTGGTGAGCCCATTGCCGTATTGAAATAGACAGACGCAGGTTGTGGCGACATGCTGTTGAAGGTTTTCAAGCGGCCCATAAGGCCTTCAACCAGGCATAACGACTGCCATTTTACTGGCAATCGCGACCAACGGCTTTACATGCCTTCCGAAGCACGGAAACGCTCGCAAATATCAATGCCACAAAGTGGTCACCCATCCAAGGGCCAGTCATAGTGAAAGTTGCGTAACTCAGTGATCGTTTACAGAACACTGAGACCGCAGGGCCACGAGCGCTTCATATTCGTTTACTTATTTAACTTAATAATTAAGTTAGTACATATTGTGCATGTCAGTCACATAATGTATGTGGGTTTAGGTATGTGTATATGTTATGGGCCAATTGATAAAAGTGGTGGATGTGGGATGTATATGATATCACCATGTTTAGTTCGACATAACAACAGAATAGCATTTGGCAATCTCTTAGTGAAAATATGAAAATTTTAGAGTAATTTAGTTTAGTGGTTTCAACAACAGAATTAGTACCAATGCCTATTATAGTTATTGTAATTATATTTTAAACATTGCTTTATTATCAAATTGCCCATCTGTCAATTAACAATATAATAATGACCGGGTAATATGCTATTTAATAAGGTTTAAATTGTAATTAATCACTTTACCCAATAGAGCTAGACATTATTAATAGTGTCCGGTCAATATGAAAAATGTCCGCATTAATCAGTAACGGTCGGTCTCAATAACCTATCTATCTTTTACTATTGTCTAAAATAATGTCAAAATAGTTACCTTCGGTACCTTTCGACAAAAATTTCGGTTTCAATAACCAAAAATATATAGAAATAGTTACCTACGACATTGAACTATCTGTCACAAAAGTAAAAAATTTAACTGTTTATCTGTGGTTGCGATCTATGTTAACTGAAAATAGAATATTGAAACCGCTTGCTTAATGCAGGACCGACATATATTAAAATCGTGGGATTCTGAGATAATTATCAAAAAACAACGCTTTATTGACATACTTTTTGATGCAATAAAGACAAACACGTAATTTAACTCAAACCCGCCAGGAGGCCGTAAGTGTCTACATTGCACGCCGTCGCTGCGCATCTTTTATTTAATTTAATACCGTTCTATCTCAGTTACTCAAAAGTGTTTGTTGGGGACACACGTATATGATAACTCAAGAACATCATATTCTGGATTAATAGGTAATTGCAACAAATGGTATGTATGTTGCTAGAAATAAATTTTGTCTCAATATAGGATTGTTTTGTATTATGTCGCTTTTCCAACAATAAATACAGTATGTCTAATAACAGTTTTCAAAAATATGACGATATTGTAGAAAACATTAACATATGAAAGTATTACTTCATATTATGACGTCATTGATCTATAGGGATATTGAAACAAGAAAAAAATTTATAGGTTGAATATAATTTTTTTATCCAATGTTAGCCTTATTTCGTCTGGAATACCATATTTTACACAATAGGCTTTTTGGGAAAAAGTTACAATCAAATCCTTAATCTGCTGGTGAATTTCCAGGTCAGTTTCTACTCATTGTAGTTAAGAATTGCAGATTGGTAATCGGAAACAAACAAAAATCGGAAACAAAAAGGTACCAGTATCAAAATGCAGGATTTTGATACTGGAACCTTGTCACAATAACGGCTGTATGACACCATTGACTGCAAAAAAGTAGCAATAGCAAAAATTTTTAATAGTTTATTGAATTTGTTATAAAGGAATATATGACTAAACAACGCCAATAGTCATATTGGCGTTATTATAGGCACCAAAAAAATAATCAACAAATAAAACAATCTACCCACCTATTTAAAAATATCAATGTTTTTAAATACAATTTAATAATTACACACATTACAATTATATAATAATTATAGAAGCGCTCGTGGCCCCGCGGTCTCAGTGTTCTGTAAACGATCACTGAGTTACGCAACTTTCACAATGGCTGGTCCTCGGATGGGTGACCACTTTGTGGCATTTACATTTGCGAGCGTTTCCGTGCTTCGGAAGGCACGTTAAGCCGTTGGTCCCGGTTGCCAGTAAAATGGCAGTCGTTAAGCCTGGTTGAAGGCCTTATGGGCGGCTTGAAAACTTTCAACAGCAGGTAGCCACAACCTGCGTCTGTCTATTTCAACAAGGCAATGGGCTCACCACCTATTACGTTTTTTTTTTTTTTTGTTTTCGCGGGGAATGCATTTACGCACCGTCATCCCTGCTGCAGGGGCAGCAAGGACGGTGTGTGGGGCTCCCGGCCCGTGAGAGAGGGCCGTCCTACCCACTAAACCCCGCGGTGTTCCGCCTCACCTTAACACCGACTCGCAGGGTAGGCCTGAGGTTAAATCACTGCGAGCCGGCAAGGGGCACCCCAGAACGGAAGGGTCCGTCTCGGGGCGGTCGATAAGCGACCACCCCGGAGCTCCCTAAGGAGCTGATGAACTAGCCCGCATCTCCACCGCTCTCGAGCGCGCAGAGGAGGTAAGAGCGGCCGGTACGGGCGTGCGTAAAAAGTGGGCACCCCCTGGAACACAGAAAGGGTGCCCGTCGCCAAGTGGCTAGTTGGGCGGGGTCCCCCGACCTTCCGCCCACGGCCAGACACTATTCGGGGGCGCATGTATTGAGCACGTCGACGCCCCCGAACCGGACGGCGGGGCGGGAGCGTCTGTCTCGTACGCTCCCGCACCCGCAACTCCTCCCGTTTCGCCGCCATCACCTCGCTAGCAAACGAAGCGACGGCGGCCCAACACTGTTGGCTGCCGACCATGGCTTGCACCACAGCCGGCAGCGACAAATCTACACCGACAAGGCCCGTAAGGGCGATACGCGGCCCGTCCCACGCCGGGCACACGGCGAGTGTGTGCTGCGCCGTGTCCACGACGCCACTTGAGCAGTGACGACACACGGGGTCCGGCTCCACCCCAGCCACCTCCCACAGGTACTTGGCGAATACGCCATGCCCTGTGAGGAGCTGACTGAGGTGAAATGTCGGCGCTCCGTGTGCCCTCTCTACCCAAGCACGTAGGACGGGTCGGACAGCCCCCACGAGCCGGGGGCTAACTGAGGGGCCTACCAACCTCTCGGCCCACTTCCGGAAGAGATCGTCGCGAGCCGACTGTCTCCAGCGGTCGATCTCGTCCGGAAGGGGCCGTCCACCGTTACTTCGCACCAGGGCGCTCTCCTCGTATACACTTTTGAGGACTCCAGCCTCGAGATCCCAGGGAACACCACCTATTACGTGGGACAGGAATTCACACGGTGAAAAGTGGGAATATAATATGCCTCTGCCACCCCTTCGGGGTAAGGCGTGATAGATATTTTTTTCATTATTATTTATTGATCTATAGTTACTTTACGCCAATACTAAATGTTACTTGTAGCATTTAAGATTACATTGTTATTGCAGAAAAATATCAAAAACATTAAATGTTATGTTAAGTTATGACTGTATTACGATTAACACAGGGCACATTTTTTATACAATTTTAAAATTATTACTTTTTTCAGGCGCATCAACGGGGATTATTAGCTGACTTGGTAAAGCTTGATATTGACGCAAAAAAAAAAGGATAACGTAACAAGGCAACGGATATGGTGGTGGATTGCATTAATACACGTAATAAATACAGATCGTCGTCATCTTCTTGGTCTACTTCCTAGAGTACATTGAGTTCATCAAGTTCATTTAGTGTACACGTTGATTTCATTGACTCGACAACAGAATGAAATGAATTCAACACGTTATGTTGTGTTAACTTTAGGTATGCTTACTTTCAATAAACATCGATTATATGTGGGAGTGGGAGAGGACTGTGTAACTCGGAGTCCTCACAGAAGTAGGCCCAAGATGACGGCGTGACCAGATAATTTAAAGGCCCTACATCTTAAAACTAAATCATTACACTTTTACTAAATTAAATGAAACCAAATCTTAGTATTAAAAACATGTTAAATTCAATGTAGATAATCGATAGCGTTAAGGAAATTTAATACCGACTTCGAATTAAATCTGATAGAAATATTTTGAAAATGTTAAGCCCGATGAAACACGTGTTTATTTTAGATCTTTAAAGGGAATATAAGTGCCAATTTTGAATTTTATCTGACCAAGAAAGCACATTGCAAACTTTGCAACCCCTTTTCGGTCATTGGGTTCTGAATTTTAAAAATTCTTAGTGCACACCAACGTTACATAAGAAATATTTGTAAAAATTGTATGGTTCTAAACCCAGCTGTTTCAGCTGTGCGTTGATCGATCTATCAGTCAGTATTTGCTTTTATAAAACTAGTGCTAGTAAAAGATTGTACCTAATTACAAACCAAAATTAGAGAATTGTTAAATTTTAGTTGATCTAGGTAAATTTAAGCGCTTTTAAAATCATATGTTGCCTTTTTACTTTTAATATAAAACCTTACTGGTTGTATTAAAGATGATTCTAAGAATATAAAGTACTATGAATACACAATTATAACGTTTTAGATTGGTTTTATTGTATCATTTGTTTAACCCTTTATAAGCAATAAAGTCATAATTTAATGTATATCCTTTAATTTTGTTTAGATGTGTGAATAATTATGAATAGGCTTTGTTGTAAGAACGACGTATTGCGGAAAAATACATTTCAAGTTAACTTTTTAGCACATTAATGACATAAGTGAGAAATACATTTATTTTTTTATTTATTATCTCAAAATAGGTTATCTAAATCACAACATATTTATTTTATTTGATAGTACATTAATGTACAAAGTCAATAAAAAAGACTGATAGATATCAGAAATCACTTTTTGTTTTCAAATATATATGTCGGTCTTGCATTAAGCAAGCGATATATGCTACATAGTAAGGTCTCTGTTGTAAGTATTTTTATGTTAACAGTAAAATAAAGTGTGGTTAGCAAAATTAAAATATTAATCTAAAATATAGATAGAGTAATAAATAAAAGTAGGTATAAAAGTAGCTTGTATTGGGTATCTTACGATACAATTACATATAACTAGTCGTTATCAGTACCATAGCAGTCTTTAAGCAAAGTTAAAGGCGTTATGTGCGGCTTCATTAATTAAATAGAAGATCGCTTCAGCTTCCCTGTCTACTTTAACACGGCAATGAGTTCTCCAGTGCATCACGGCAAAAGTTGTTCAGAATAATGCTTATAATATTTACTGGGATTACATACTATAGATTTAATAAAAATTACTCAACTATCTTCATGCTGTATCCCTGACGGGGTAATCAGACGCATGCGATCCATGCATACTTCGCTCTCTGCAAATTCATTAATCGCTTCAAACATGCACGTCTGGGTGTCCAAGTTCTTTTGACTTTTGCGTTATTTTTTTTTCCTTTCTTTTTGCAATATGGCAGGTTTGAATAAAAGTGTCTGCGTTAAGCTGGAAGAGGGCGTGCTCCGTTGGGTTTGGACTTTGGACACGTGCAACGAATGAATGAGGAACGATTGCCGAAGAATATTTAATGTGCGAAATCAGAGGGTAGAAGCACTCAGACTTACATAAAACATATTCCTGCAAAAAAATATCCTAAGTGCTCCTGCTAGTTAGAGTCAAATAAAAATGAACCACAGACTCCAAATGTAACTTCATATCAGCAGGGTTTGAAGCAACTGAGAACACATAAGTTGAAGAAGAGAGAGAATAAACAATAAGCAGCTTCAAATACTTAAAAGAATATGTAACAGTATTAGATTCGTAAAAATAAAATTTGCGGCTTGTAGAGTGCCTGATGTCATTACAACTTGCAGAACTCCTACCATTTTCACCCTCTTTGAGTCATATAAGAAACTGTCTTTTTATACGGTCATGCCGCGTTTCGTAACCATTTACACATTCTACACTACCGTCTTTTAATAGCTTTCTATTGACATTGTGTAGGTAATTAATAACATAGCTAATAGGTATAGACTATGCGTCAATTTTGGCCACAATTTAACAGCAAAGCAAATATTGAATCAAGTCTTCAAACTAAGCGTAAAAGTGGTTTTTCTCATCATGCTCCCACTTAGCTACGTTTACTTACATATCACTGGCGACACGGTAGTTGTTAGTATTAGTTACGTCAATGGCAGTGATTTTTTGCGACATTGACTAGGACGCGGTCTGAAAATACCTCAGTACCTAAACTCAAAAGCTTAAGCTTGTACTTACCTAATATGGATTCTTTGTACTTAGTAGGTATAATACATGGTAAAGCCGGTAAAATCACGCCATGTGTGGCGATTGGGACTTTTTGCATAACATGTTAAATAGTGAGATGATCAACTTGTGTTGGCGGACGGGTGAGGTCCCAGATGACTGGCAACTACTACCTTTTATAAAAATTAAGGAATAGGCTCTCGCCTAAGCTGCTCCAGTTATAGGGCGATCAGCTTGGTCAACTTAACTAGTAAGGTACATACAAAATAATAACAGCAAGAATACAAGAAAAGTCTGAAAGGTATCTGTAGGAAGCTCAACGCGGATTCCGACGTGAAAGACGCATGCATAGATCAAGTGTTTTCTCTCCGCATGATCGCCGAAGAACGTTTTGAGGGAAATTCAGTGAGACTTGGTGCCCGGATATGGCGTCGACGACTCGCTACTGCGGGCAATACAGTCACTTTATAGTGGCTGTAGTTAAAGTTTGCGAGCGAGTACGGGGGGATTGTTATTTTATTTACCCATACCACAAGTTCTTCTTACTTTGGAATTCTTACTTTGGGTACCAGTTTTCAACATAACTATTATTTATGATAAGACTTTGGTCTAAGTAATGTGTTTTTTTTCTGTTTGTATCTTTTCTGACACAATAAATATTATTATTTTTATTGTCACCTCTTTTTGACGTCTGTTCAGGCGTCAAACAGGGTTGCGTCAAGTCCGCCTTGCTGTTCATAGTGTAAGTAAGAAAATTACTGATTGTACCCCAAGAATATAGTTATAAAAACAATGTACAAGTGATGCAATTGGCGGCCTATTGCATAGTGAAAATTTCTTGCAGGCAACCATCGGATGGACACTATCCATTAAGGATTTAGTTATGAGACAGTATAATTGATTATGTACATTACATACACAATTTTCAAAAATATTATACACTAGTTGATGTCCGTAGCTTCGCCCGCGCGGTTAAGTTTTCTTATTCGAGATTTCGTACGGAACTCTAATTCTTTTTTAAATTCCACTATAACCTATGTTACTAACGAAGAATGTAGCTTTACAATGGTGAAAGATTTTTTAAAATCGCCACAGTAATTTCATCACAACCAAACTTACAAATCTTTCTTTCCTCTTTATCATATTAGTATAGATAGATATACCTAGTCAGGTCATAAGTATTGTCACACAGTAAAAACTTTTCTTTTAGAATGCTGGCCACAAAAAAGTTTATTGAATTCGAATTTCGAATTGTTCATGAAAATAAAAATGTATACTTTTTAGAATTATATTCATTTTTAAATATGGAGTGGACGCTTAAAGATGACCGTGTTGCAGTTATTGCGTTGCATCGTTGCGGTTACGCGCCAATTCAAATTTTTGACATACTGAAAAATTTGAATATAACCAAAAGATTCGTTTATCGTACCATCAAACGATACAATGAAGACTCTAGTGTAGATGACAGGTCAAGAAGTGGTCGCCCTCGGTCTGTTAGGACTCCAGCAGTGATAAAAGCTGTGAAGGCGCGAATTCAAAGAAATCCCAAACGTAAGCAGAAACTGTTGGCCCTTCAGATGGGGTTAAACAGAACCACGGTGAAAAGGGTGTTAAATGAAGACTTAGGGCTTCGGTCATATCGAAGAAAAACAGGACATCGTTTAAATGCTCGTCTAATGGACCTGAGACTGAAGAGATGCCGCGCTTTGTTGAAGCGGTACGTGGGAAAAATATATCGGGAAATTATTTTTTCGGATGAAAAAATTTTTACCGTAGAAGAGAGCTACAACAAACAAAATGATAAGGTGTACGCACACAGTAGTGAAGAAGCGAGCAACCGTATTCCGCGTGTCCAACGAGGTCATTTTCCACCCTCGCTCATGGTATGGTTGGGAGTTTCTTATTGGGGCTTAACAGAGGTACGTTTTTGTGAGAAAGGTGTAAAAATGAATGCAGTTGTGAATCAAAATACAGTCCTGACGGACCTTGTGGAACCTGTTTCTCATACCATGTTCAATAACAGGCACTGGGTATTCCAACAAGATTCGGCGCCAGCTCATAGAGCGAAGAGCACACAAGACTGGCTGGCGGCGCGTGAAATCGACTTCATCCAGCACGAAGACTGGCCCTCCTCCAGTCCAGATTTGAGTCCGTTAGATTACAAGATATGGAGGAAAAGGCGTGCTCAAAGCCTCATCCCAATTTGGAGTCACTCCAGACATCCTTGATTAACCCTTAATTTGGCAGAGGTTCAATGTGTTATATATATGTAAAATTTATGTATATTTATAAGTTTAGGGTAGTAAGGAATCCAGAAAAAATAAAAAAAAAATGTTGCGACCTTCAGGTTTCCAGGAAACCAATGTTCATCAGAGTGAACATTGCCAAATCTGTCGTGAAATACCACTTTATTGTAATGTTTACTGTGATGAACATAATCAAATTAGTGTACACATTCAAACAGGTAGTGCGGTTTACAAAATATTTTTATTTATATAAAAAACAAAACAAAGACATAACAAAATATCTTTTATAACATAATAGAGCCTCTTCTAGCATTTCACAAAAAACTTAGTATTATTTTGTATGAAAATTGAGAAAACAATTACGAGATTTTTTTCCGGTAACAAAACAGAGTCTTATATTACATTTCATGCAGTACACAGTAGTATGTTTAGGCAATATTTGCACCTCCCCATGTCTTCTTTTGTATTAGGAAAGTGGCAAATATTGTCGAAACGTAATGGGCTAATGGGCCTGGGTAACTTAGGGTTCTTTATCGTTGAATTTTCAACGATAGAGTGAGAACGTACAGACCGGTTCTTTTTTGTTAAATTTAGATATAGATCTTGCCGAAATATTTTCAAAGACATTTTTTTTCTGTCGTTAGTATTTTTTTTATATAAAAACCATGAATTATTTATACTTATATCTAACAACTGGCAAAATATACCTATATACCATCTTCTAGACTTGAATGGTATTTTATAAAGAGATACTAACATATCACCCAGGTCTACACCCCCCATATGTTTATTGTACTCCCTTACTATTTGAGGACAGTCAACATCTAACTTTCGCTTTTCTACCTTACAATATCTCTTTATTTTATGCACAGGTGTGCATCCAACAAATGAACTTATCAGGGTGACAGGCTTATTGTCGTTCCAGCGAACGAGAGCCAGCTTGGTTTTGTCACATACGACCTGTGAATAAGCTCCTCTCTTTTTCTTTTTCATTGCCTTTTCACTAGGCAAAATAGATCCAGCTCCCCTGATTCTATTGTTACGAATCGTACCTGAAATAATACGCCATAATTTTCTTTTAAAATATAAAATAACTCAGGCGATGAAAAAAAATTGTCACAAAATATGGTGGCTGGCTTTCTTTGAATAGATTGACACAGAGCTATTACAATTTGTGCCCCAAACCCAATTGAAATTTCTTGTTCAGTGAATTTATAAAAACGGAATGTATCTTCTCCTCCATATAGGATAAAGTCATAAATCATGCCACTTACTCCAGCTCGCACGTAATTTTTGAATCCCTACTTGTTGGGTTTATCTTTCATGTACTGCTTTCTGTTGCCTGCCTTTCTTCCTTTATAAGCAATCATCATCTCATCTATACTAAATTTGTTTTCATTTTCTTGCAGCAAACAGTTTTTTCTTATTTTTTCTGCTATTGGTCTTACTTTGTAATATCTATCAGTACCTTCTAAGCTATTATCAGCAAAGTGTAGAAATCTACGAATCTGTTGATAGCGTTTTAAACTCATTAGATCTGCTATCGGAGCATACCGGAATCTACTGCTCCAATAGTCTAGGTAACTAGGCATTGAGACAATACCCATAAGTATATGGATAGCTATAAAATCACGCATTTCGTCTTCTGTCACTTGAATAGATTTGCCAGTTTTTTGAACAGAGTATAGATTTGACTGTACGGTAATATCGAACACGATATCTGAAGAAAAAAAAAATTAAAATATTCTAGGGAATCTGCAGTGGGCAGGAAAGAGGCATTCATTATATTATGGTCTTGGTTTTTTTCAATTGTAGCTTGGTGACGGAAGGTGACGCTTTTTTTCCATTTATAGGTTAGTACAAATTTCTGAACTTTCTTTCGTCTTTTAGCCAGCACTGGAGTAATGTGCCTTTGGGCTTGAGTTTTCCTGGTAGCACTTTCAGGAGTTGATAAAGGGGCTTCAGACGGAAGAGATGGTATAGAAGATAAGGAAGGTATGTTCTCGTAGTTCGGTTCTCTAGTCGGCGTAGCTGGGCAAATTTGACGTAGAACTGGAGTCAATTGCAATGATGTTTCTGTAAAATCAAATTCAGGTGGATCGTCCCCAGTGTCATGATCTTCAGCATCAGGTTCAGGACTGCTTAAAATATGCATTCGCTCTAAAGATGAATCTAGAGATGGTGATGATGATGAAGCTAAACTTGGAGTATGCAGATCTGCCAATTCATTGTCCATGTCGGACCTATCACTGGTATCTGAGGGAGCATGCTGTATAGGCACAAGCGCCAATATTTTTGCCGTGCGTCCATGCAAAGTATGCTGTTGGCAACAGAAAATACCGAAATAAGCAAAATAAAACCCATAACTTCAAAATGTTAAAAAAAAAGACATAACTATTTTGGATTAATTTATCATAAGTATTTGGCATCGTTTACCGTGATGAACATAACAAATTGTAGGTACTTTATAGGTTATTTGGCAATGTTCATCACAATAAACATAAGCTTTTAGCGGGTCATAAAACTTGAGAATTCACATAAAGGCACATAATTCACACACCAAAATATAACAAATAGTCTAGATAAGTTAGTGAAAGCATTAAATACTTGAAACAATAGAAAATCAAGTAAAATCTTTATATTTACCTTGCGGAACATAGACGACCTGCGAGGCGCCGACATTTTGCTTTGACAATGACAAGTAAAAGTGTTGCCAGGTGCGTAGACTATTTTTTTACTATTAAAAAATATTATATACGGTATGATAATATTACAAAAAATACGAATTTGGTGTAAAAATATAACGAAATCATTTTTTTTCTCATATGTTTCTCACAGTGAACAAAATCAAATTAAGGGTTAAGGCAGCCGCCGATATTGGCATGGACCTCGTTCGTGCTGCGATAGACGACTGGCCGCGCAGATTGAAGGCCTGTATTCAAAATCACGGAGGTCATTTTGAATAAACTTTATTGTCATAAGAATCTATGTTTTTTAAGTTCAATTTGGTATATAAATGGTTACATAATGAATAAACTTGTTTCAATTATTTTATATTAAACATGTGACAGAATTTATGACTTGACTATGTACATTCTAAAATTTAAAGTATAATTTTATTCAACCTCGTACAAACGGAAAGAAGTGGATAAATTAATGAGATTCGAGTGTCCTCGGTAGCTTAGTTGGATTAAGCATGTCACCCGGCTTGTGAAAAGACACTGGTATTGAGTCCAGCTCGAGGCTGAAATATTTTTCCACTTAAAATTTAAGATATAATAGCTTACTAATTGTTATTCAAAATTGTTTCTTATCTATAAATATTAAAGGCAAAATCACTGACTGACTCATTGATCACGAAATCTCTGAAACTACCAAAGCTATGAAGCTCAAACTTCGTATGGAGATTCTTTTTAATACGTAGGTTTTCGCTAAGAAAAGTTAATATGGAAAATTCTTCATTTTCAAACATAGCAACAACGAATTTCTTATAGGTACCTGCTTCTGTATAAAAATAAAAAATTACGTGTTAAGGAATTTTGATAAATTCTACCCTTAAGGGGGGAAACAGGAGTTGTAATAACTGACTCATTGATCACGAAACCTATAAAACTAACAAAGCTACGAAGCTCAAACCTCGCATGGGGGTTCTTTTTAACACGTATGTTTTCCCTAAAAATGGATTTTTCGAAATTCTACATCTAAGGAATAAATAAGCGATAAACGGTTGTATGGTAATTCGTCATTTTTATAGTTAGAAACATGAACTTACACCTGTTTTTGATTACAAATAAAAGGGCACGTGCATCGCGGTTTTGAAAAAAATTACCTATAAGGTGGTAAATCAGAGGATGTATTAACTGACTTATTAATCACGAAATCCATGGAGCTATTGAAACTATAAAGTCCAAACTTCGCATGGGGGCTCCTTTTAATACGTAAGGGTTCCTTTTAATGATGGTTTTGCGAATTTCTACCCCTAAGGACAAAAATGAGGGATAAACAGTTGTATGGCAGACTGTCATTTTCAAAGTTAGTAACATGTACTTACGTACCTACACCTGTTTTAGTATTACCAGCGAGTTCGGTGTTCTCACGGGAATTAAAACTGTAACATTAATTTGGTGAATGTATACTTTAAGTCTTTGGATTAGCAATAAATACAGGATTCCCGATATTTCCACGGGAATTACGCGGGTGAAGCCACACACAGTCTAAACTATCAAACATTGGTACATACCTAAATTTTGGTGAACGTAGCAGGTGAATCAGCAGTAAGAAAGGAATATCCGGTATTCCCACGGGAACGGGAACTACGTGGGTACCATACACAACCTAAAATGTTGTAACCATATTCTTTACGTACCTACGTTAGAAGAGCAACAGGAAATTATTACCGATATTCCCACGGGAATGTAATCTTGTTAATATTATAAATGTGAAAGTTTGTATAGATTTCTATATTATTTGGACGTTTGTTATTTAATCACATTTTGATGAAAAATAGAACATTTCCAAAAGCTGATGCCCGCGGCTCCACTCACTTGAGATTTCGTTAGTAGGTACACAAAAAGGTTTTCTCGCAAGAAAAATATGTTTTCCCGGGATATAAAGTAGATAGTAGATACCCTATGTAATAATTCGGGAAATGTCTCGCAAAGTATGTTCAGTTCCCGCAGTTTCGCCTGCATGTATATTATTCAGTTGTAAGTTACTCATCAACAAGTATACCGATTTCATTCATCTACCTTTATACAGTAGGTTCCCACTAAGAAAGGGTTTTTTGAAATTCTAACCCTAAGGGGGTAAAATAAGGGACAAACTTTTGTATGAAAGTTCATCATTTTCAAAGTTAAAACATAAAATTACTTATACGTATTTTTGGTTTCAAATAAATGGGTAGGTACGTGTTACGCGGCTTCGCCTAATTTTACCTAAAAAGCTACAGCTACTAGCACAGCTAGTAACCAATAAATATTTACATACATAAATATATACATACCTATCTACCTACACATACATACAAATATAATATATATACAATGTACACACTGATGATTACTTTTTGCATAGCTTGCCATATATACGAATTGTGTTTTATCACAAACTTCTAACATATCTTTCTTCAAAGCGTGTTGACGCAATGTTGGTCACATCTTATCTGAAGTGCTATTATGCTCAAGTATCAATTATATAAATACAACTTCAATTATTTCAAAAAATATGTTATCCTTGTTCAAAATCATTGTAACTTTAGCAGTAATCGAATCTAAACCTACTCGAAATATTTGGTGACTTAAATATTTAGCGGATTTTTTGTAATATTGTTACGGAATGTTAGTTCAATTAGTGTTAGTATTTTTATTGATATGGTTGTTGGTGCAAAGATGGGAAAGGAGGCAAATGATAGAGCTGGCCAGCAGGTTTGATGGACCTAATCTCTGGTATCTGCCAATTATAGGACACACTTATATTCTAATTGGAAATGATGAAGGTAAGTCAATTTTATATAACACCCCTCAATTTGCTATTATTGGAGATGGAGAGGGGTGTGCCCTGGAATTGCGGCGCCTTAGTAAATGAACCTTTTTTAGCGTTGAATGCAGAAAATTAAGTCTTGGTAGGGTTAAATTATTAAACACAAGATTTTGTCAATCAGACATTCTTGCAAGAGTAGTCTCAATTTCAGACACAACTTGTTTACGAATTTCTTCCACTGCGAACAGGGGGATATTGGAGCGACCCGTGTAATTAGTGTCACCCGTACTATCATCTACATAGAAATTAATGCCGTCTATGTACAGTATGTCATTGATATGCAGCAAAAACAGGGTGGGTGACTACACTGAGTCCTGCGGGACCCCAGCATTTATGGCCATGTTGTCCGAACAGCAGCCTTCAACGACGACTCTAATAGTTCTACTCGCCGAAAAGCTCCATTGGAGACCCATTCGCAAAGTCCCTCGGGCAGTCCACAGGATGGCAATTTCGATAGAAGACCGCGGTGCCAGACCCGGTCAAAGGCCATGGAGATATCGAGACTCACTGTTAGAGCCTCTCCCTTACTCTCGATAAATAGATACGTTCTTTTAAAAAAAAAATTAACAGAGTACTTATTCGTTGAGATGTGGACTACAATGGGAGTGCGATGGTAAAGCCGAAGGGCACATCTAGTTATTTATAACATAATATATCTATAATTATTGTTTTTTAATAAAGTTAAAAAAAAAGACATATCGATTCGAGACGCGGATTGAATTGGCTTATTTCACTTTATTAAAAAAAAAAAGAAATTTAGCATAATAATTGCTATTACGAACTACGGTTTTACACACGTGTGAATTTTGGGATAGCCCGACTTGTTTCGGACCTAACGGAGGTCCTTTTTCAAGAGGAGCGTCAAGCTACGTCACTTCCGTTTGAAAAAGTAACTCTGTTAGGTCCGAAACTAGTCGGGCTATCCCGAAATTCACACGTGAGTAAAACCGTAGTTTGTAATAATAAACAACGCTCGTGAAAGTTATTATACTAAAAATAATTGCTTTAAAAAATTATCCATAATATATCTTTTTTTTACGGAACTCTCTTTTTATTAGCATGGCTTTCGTATATCACGGGAGACCGTACATGAACAACTTAGAGCATGGTCGTTTGATTATTGCGATGATATTGCGTCAGCTGACTTGGTAGAAGAGCAGCTATACAACTTTAGGTCAGTACACAGTTGCTGGCTGCATAAAGGAATCATTGGGTTGGGCTAAATGTGGTGTAAGCCGCGTACCTTCCATGTAAGACTTCACCACACCTAATTTATATTAAGCATTGACTTGTTTCGACCACACGAAGCAACCAAATGAAATAATCGGTAACATTTAATGATCATGTAGTTCTACATTTATTCACCTTTACCTTTTTTCAGATCGCATGGTGGCATTCCAGAAAATAGGCCGAGAAGCTATGAATAAAAAAAGCGGCATCCTGAGTTTCTGGCAGTGTCATAAACTCTACCTCGGTAAGTGCGGACAATTTTATTTGTCAATATAATATCTATATATCTTTACGCTAAATCCCTGATGGGGGGTGGTCAGAGAAAACAGTTGGCTAGGCTTGGCGATCAATGCATACTTTTTTCGCTGCCTGTAGATTCATTGATTGTTATTTTTAAACTTTCGCGGTTTATACGAGTACTCATATTTCATATACTACTTGGGACTTCACGCGAAACAATTTTGTACTTACATTTACCGAAGTTGCGAGCGCGTTGCAGCACCCGTGGTTGCGGCTAGACTGGTGGTGAGGGCCGAGAATATGCATAGAGTTAATTTAGTGTGTAACTACGCTCCATTATTAATATAATACAGGATAAGGACAGGACAGGATAAGATAATGATCTGTCGTTCTCAATCTTATACGTAAACTGTGTTTTCACAACTAAGGAGTTGAGATACTCAGTATAACAAATCACCTGCTCTCTGTTGCCTTTTAATATGCAGAAAATGTCATCTACATACCTTTACCGTTCATATATAGGCCAAAGGGTCAAAGAACACATCGCAGCTGTGAAAAACCGTCAGTTCAACAAATCGGTAATTGCGGAACACCTCGAGTCGGGTAGCAATCACTGGATCGAACTTCATTAACCCAAAGTCCTCTCCACTGATCAATTTTCCTCATGTTGTACGTGAAGCTATTAATATTAGCAAATACAATCATTTCAATAGGGAAGATGGATTTAAGCAATCCGGGATGTGGAATTCAGTGATGAAGAAACTTGATCGTAGAAAAGCTGTGCCAAACAAAACTGACGTAGTTAGTGAAGTGTGTCACCAGCCGTATCCTGCATTATAATGATAATGGAGGGTAGTTGCACACTTAAGTAACTCCATGCATACTCTCGGCCCTCATCACCAGTCCAGCTACTACGACTACCCTGAATATTATGAATAGTCTATGGCGATTACGGGCGCTGCAACGCGCTCGAATTGTCGGTGAATATCAGTACAAAATTGTTTCGCTTGAAGTCTTAAGAAATATGATTCATTGATTGTTTCATACATGCAAGCCTTAAGGCGACGTAAGGTCGTAAAGATTCGCCTTAATGCACTAGGCATTAAATCAAAATCAATTAATCAGCCAAATAAAACTTTTTACCAAAGTATTGCCTTTATTTTCAGTAATTGCTGACCCAAAATATGCTGAATTTGTCTTGAAGAACTGTCTCGAAAAGGATGACATAATGAAGTGTTCAAGACTTACAACTGGCAATGGTAGTGTATTTGCACCAGGTACGTAACACGTATTTTTTTATATTGGTACTTACAAGCTACTGAACCTTAAGTCTGCTACATCTAGATCACATTTTATAAAGACTTAAGTGCTGAGAGTTATTTTCTAATATAGGTATAGTAACAGGCTTTAAATCTAATCATCAATCTAATCATTTTGGGCCGTTTGACTGGGTAATTTCTTCATAAGATATCAGTATTGAAGACGAGAATCAAAAGAGTTTAACATTGGCCCTAATTGTACTGTTAGTGGGGAAGTTGGTTCGTTTTAGGACTAGAAATAATATATTAATATATTATAACAACGCTTCTTTCCTATTCGGGCTCTCCATTTGCTACGATGATGGCAAACTACTTCTTCTCTTTTTATGATTATTTTTGACACTCATCCGTTAAGGGTACTTACTCTTGATCTGGGGTCTGTTGGTAATGTTTAATATGAAATTTTCAGCCTATGCAGTCGTTTGCCATTACCATATAACTAGTATTAAAGCAACGTACGTATTATTTTGTATAACGAACAGCTTTTTTTTAGTAAATATTTGGCGACCCCGGCGTAAGATCCTTTCTCCAACATTCAGTCCTAAAAACTTGATGGAGTTTGCGAAAATTTTCTCACGTCAGAGCACCACCATGGTAGAACAATTGAAATCTGTCGTTGGGACAAAAGACTTCTCTATTTGGAATTATATTAACACTTATTCCATGGATTCGGTGTGTGGTAAGAGGCTCTTTGTATATTATCAGTGGTTTGTTTTAAATATTTTAAGCTATTTTTGTAGCAGACATGTTACAATAGATACTCCAACTAGCTGCAGCACAAATAGAAAGTTGAATGTTTCTATGCTATTACAGAGTCAACCCTAGGAGTCAAAATAAATGCCCAAAAGCAGAGAGAGCAGCCATTCTTAAAGTGTATAGAAAAAATTACAATGCTAGACTCAGCGCGAATGTGTCAGCCATGGCTGCACAATGATGCAGTTTATAAAATGATGGCCGTTTACAAAGAACATACGAAATGCAGAAATATACTTTATGGTTTTATAGACAAGGTATGTACAAAACAGATGATAGAATTTGAAACGATAATTGTTTTGTCGTTCGTATCGTTAGTAAAAAGTAATGAACTTTTCAGATTATTAAAGCAAAAAGGGATTCAATGAAAGAAGAAAAAGCAGCAAAGACTGAATCAGATCAAGGTAATAATTACAATTACACATTGCGTTTGGGTGCGATGGGGCTCTACCAAAACTTTCTGGTACCTGCAAGTAGTGAATCTGCTGGCTTATGGAGTTTATGATGATAAGACGGAAAACTCGAAACAAAATTCTGTATCATCCCGTCTGGCCAGCGTAGTCTGTCATTGGTACAGGTACACCTTGTAACGGTAACATATGTTATAGCGAAAATTTGATAAGAGTTATGTTCGGCTGAGTATCTCTGTAGTGAGAACTCTCATTACAGAGATACTCAGCCGAACATAATTCTTAAATCAATCAAATTAGTTAAATTAAGTAATTTGATTGATTATCATAATATTCTATATAGTAATATGACCATATCAAAATATCCAGGTCCCAAGATAATTTCACTTGCTAGCTGGGTGTGCCTAAGAACTGAAGAACAAGATTATAGTGGAGGCGTCAATGCAGACTGCACTGCCTTTACGCAACTTACCCTAGCGTACCTTAGATTAATTATTAAAGCGGACTCCAGCTCCTTATAAGAGACTTTAGTTCAAACTGAGATTTACCCTAGAGAAGGACAGATCAATACCTATTCTTCATTAGTGCTAGTATAATCATTGTGAAATAATACTTAGCCTTTTTCAGATGTCAGACATGAAGGCTTGAGATCGTTTTTAGAACTATTGATAGAATCTTCAGGTGGAGACAAAGGGTACACAAATATAGAACTACAAGAAGAAACTGTAGTTTTAGTTATAGCGGGTACTGACACTACGGCTGTTGGTACTGCGTTTACTTCAGTGTTGCTATCCAAACATCTTGATATCCAAGAGAAAATTTATCAAGAGTAAGATTTTTTAATGCTTTAAAACTATTTTTTATAATCATTCAAATATTAGATGATACTAAAAAATACTAGAAAATAATTTTAACGGGAATTATGAAACTGTGAAATGTGAGGTCAGATTTTTATGACATGTCTAATTCTCTATATCACAACCATTTATGATAATGATAATAAACCAAATTGATCGAAGTTTTAATTTAAGCAGGCAGAAAGAAGCATTCAAATTAAAATAGCTCACTTTTTACAGACTTCAAGAAGTATTTGGAAATTCAAATAGAGCCGTAGTCCCAGCGGATCTAACACGACTAAAATATTTAGATGCAGTTATCAAAGAGGCATTGCGTCTCTATCCATCTGTGCCCATTATAGTCAGAAAAGTCGACAAGGAAGTTACTTTACGTAAGTAATCAATCTCTACACGAATAACACCAAATTGAAGGAAAAACACAAAAGTATGGGTCTCTTTAAAAATATATAAGACTACTTAAATTAAATGATCTCGTAAACAAATTAATCAAGAGTAGTACTTTTGTATTCTTTGTTTACATCTCTTCTAAAGAGATTATTTAAGAAATAAATACCAGTACTGTCCAAAATAATTATGCGTTACATCAAAGCCTTAATAAAGAAGTAACATAAAAACACCATTATATTCTAACATTGCAACCCATATAACAATCGCATCATTTTCGATATGTTACTTAAGAATTCATTAGGCGTCTTAAATAGAAAGCTTTGCTTTTTTGATAAGATGATTTCTGTATACCCACTGGGTATACAGAAATCAAAATTCGACTACACACAAATTGTGTTAGCACTCAAATTCTTAAACTTCACTACAGATATTTTTAGTAAATTTAAAGATAGAATACACAGTAGTAGGTGCCACTTGCTCAGTGTAAGCTACTAAAGCTATAGATGATGAAATATTTCATATTTCAGCATCGGGAGAAACCCTAGTACCGGGTACAGGGATACTCGTTCATATCTGGGCTATTAACAGAAATCCTCAGTATTGGGGTGAAGATGCAGATGAATTTCGACCCGAAAGGTTCATTGACACGCCGTTAACGCATCCAGCAGCGTTTATTTCGTTCAGTTATGGACCAAGAGCATGTCTCGGTGAGCATTGTAGGTACTAGGTATACCTAAGTAGAATAGGATTGAACTAGATTTGTACACAATTAGTAATTTACAAAATAATCACATAATATTGTACATACATACATATATATCTACATTTACACGCCTTTATCCCGGAAAGGGTACACAGAGGCATTCTATACGCCCACATTTCACCGTATGCATTTATGGCCCACGTAACATATGGTGGGGCCATTGCCGTTTTAAAACGGACAGGCGCAGGTTGTGGCGACCTGTTGTCGTAATTTTTCAAGCTGCATATAAGGCCTTCAACTTGGCTTACCGACTGCCATTTTACTGGCAATCAGGACCAACAGCTTAACGTATCTTCCGAAGCACGGGAACGCTCATAAATGCAAATGGCACATAGTTGTCACCGATCGTGAAGACTGAGGCTGCGGGCCACGAGCACTTATTAGCGCAATTCAATAAAATAAATAAATATATTTTGGACATTCTCACACAGCACCATTAAACTAATTAATAGAAGCTTGTGATTTAAAATCCAGGGAACTGATAAACATGTTATAAACTAGTTGACCTTTAAATTTTCCTGTTCCCGTTTTCTACAGAAAATTGTTTCCGGGATAAAAAGAAGCCTAGCGTGACAATATATTTGTATGTAATAATTGGAAAGCATCCGTAATTATATCACAAATATTAGCAATATTAGACTCTGAGATCAAAAAGAATATACGAGTAGTAACAAAATGCTGGGCTAATTACAAATGTGAATTTACAGGTTATCAGTACGCAATGATGTCTATGAAAACAGCTATGGCGAATCTACTGCGTCATTACCAGATTCTTCCAGCGTCGAACGCAGGCAGTAAAGAGGAGCCGCTGAGAGTGAAATTTGATGTCATGATGAAATCCGTGGATCATTTCACGGTACAGTTGCAATATAGAAATAAACAGCTGTGATACATATTTTAACTATGTTAAAGTTATGGTATTTTTTGACAAATTATTGTTTGAATTAAATGTTTATTTTATTTTTATCTAACGTTTGAAATAGTAACAAAGTTCTAACGATCATAATATATGACCTATTTTTATTTCGCCTTAGTTTTATGATAAAACTAGTAGCCACGAGTTTGCACCGCCTTAGAATTCGGTTGCACAGAAAATGTCTGACATAAGTTAAGCAATTATAACCAGTACAAAAATGCTGCTTTCCATGCTTCGGAAGGCATGTTAAGCCGTTGGTCCCGGTTGCTAGTAACATGGCAAATATTCAAGGATGTGTCCTGCGCATGGCTATTTCCACAAGGCAATGGGCTCATGTCCGTACCCAGAAGGGGGGGGGGGGGGCAGAGGGGGGCAGCAGCCCCTCCCCTGGATTCTTCTGATACTCTTGTCGATAAAAGTACTTACTATATAAGTGTCAAAAAAACTTGTAGATGTAGTATAGATTATGGTCGTATAAAATAGATGCGAAAGGCGCAGGACCTTGTATTGTGGCGTGAATTGGGAGAGGCCTACGTCCAGCAGTGGACTGTCATAGGCTGATTTAATTGATTCATGATCGTCTACATTAAAATTTGTTAGCACTATATGTTATTTTGCCACGTATATATCATAAACCGTTCTGTCGAAGGCCCTCAGGTGTTCTTCTTCTATCTTAACTTTTAGTTATGATATAATCCCCAAGGATGTTCTGCCTGACTGTACGACGTTTAACGCCGGAACACCGGGTAACTCCTCGGAAGGATGTTCCAGATTTTGTGACTGACTTGGCTACCAACGTGGCCTCGCCTGATAGTTTGTTGTTATCCCGCTTGCTTAGAGGTTGTTGGGTGTTATCCTGCTTCACTATGTGTTACAGGAGCCATTTTTCGGACATCCCCTTTTATTACAAAAACGTGTGAAACAAATCATTTAGAAAGCTTAAGTAAAACTCCGGGGTGATAAAAATAATTAGTAAAGTCAGTGTAAAAAGTTAAATTTCCATTAAAATTTCGCCCAATAAAGTTCAAAAATTGTCTACCCTAAAAACTAAATCAACTGAAAACCAAAAGTGTATGCAATGGGAACTCGAAATAAAAGTTACATATTAAAACATTTAAACCAATCACGAACCTCTTATCTTGCTTAGAACTCGTGATATATAATTTTTAATTTTTTCCGTATTTAATATTTTTCTCAAAAAGTCTACGGTTGTTGAAAAAGATATTAATATCAAAATTAAGATCCATTATAGTCCTATTTACAAAAAATAATCACATCCAAATCGCGTGGAGTTTAGAAACTACAGGCCATTTTAGTTATACCCGGTTATTTTCTCGTTAGGGTTGTCACTTTCTAAAATAATATATTTATCCGGCTGTAATTATTTTTTTATGTTTCTGTAATAATTTCTACAATAATAGGAAGGACAATATTTAAGTACCTCCCTATTATTTAACTTACGGTGTTTGATAGGTAATAAGTTTTCAATGAAAATTGCATTAGAATAGCTTTTATCTCACATATATTATATTCTAATTGGATATTATATTATCTAATTAGAACATGAATTGTTGCCTACGATACTACGTTTTATCATCATCATGTTGTCCCGTGGGAAATCCCGATAACTTTCGATCTTCAATGGGAATCTTATTCTCGAGTGACAGGAATAATTTTAAATTAGTTATACTAGGGTAGGCAGAGACTGGCTTTCCACTTGTTATCAACTAAGTGTTTTATACATGCTCGCCGGTTAAGGATACTCTTGAAAATTACCTTTCCCAGTAGGTCCCAAGTCGAAACGTTATAATTGATGTTAATAGTATAAAAATGTGGATTGCACCCGTCTCATCTCGTTTCACATTGGTTTATTCCCATACACTTTTACTCCGTAATGGTACAGTGTGATTCACTAGGAGTCAAATTTGAATTGAGTAGCACGTGTGACATAATGCTACTTTTTTCCAATAAGTCGCACTAAATAACAACAATGTGTATAGTGTGTACTAGATAGAGGTGGCTGGTAGTCCAAACTCTGTGAAAGCAATTACATCTACAGTCTAATTTCGTGCAAGATAAAAAGTAGAAAATAACGTTATTTTCACACATTATAAATAAGTAATCGGGATTACTTACGTTTTTAGAACAAAAAACGTAGGTAATCCCGATTTCTTGTTTACAACGAGCTAGAGTAGTTAAGAAGCCAGGCGTATTTTTGGTTATATTTTCAATATTTTGATGTAATTTATAAATATAATAAAAAATAAATAATATGATGATTGGAATGTGACGATATCTATCATATCTCAAAAGAAGTAACAAAGCAGTAAAACTGAAAAATCAATTTAACCCATATCTTTAAATTTAACAAAAGTAGATTTTTTAGTAACGGTGTAATTCTGAGGCAATAAGTATTTTTTCTTGTTCAGTTACACTGTGACTTTTTTCCAATAAGTGACATCAAATAACGACAATTTGTAATTGTTGTTATTGTTTTGTAATTGTTGTTATATATTCCATTTATTGGAAAATTGACAATAATGTTACATTAATAACGAAATAGAGTTTCAACTATTAAAGAGTCGAATTAATACATGAATGAGTGTAACTTTCGATAGAGTCTGGCATGCATCACTCCTTTCCAAGCTTCCGGCATATGGCCTGCCACCTCAACTATGCACATGGCTCGCCAGCTTTCTGCATGAGCGCCGTATTCGGGTCCAATGCGACGGTCAGGCCTCAGACTCCTTGCACATAAATGCTGGCGTGCCGCAGGGGTCCGTTTTGTCGCCCACTCTCTTTCTTTTGCATATCAATGATATGTTGTCCCTAGGCACCATACATTGCTATGCAAATGATAGTACATTATATGGGAGATATGTAAGTCACCCGGCAGCAAAGCGGACGGATGTTGAGGCTATGAGGGGACAAGTTGTGGCGGAGCTTGATCGGAGTCTGGACCGCATCTCACGGCGGGGTACTGACAATCTTGTCGAGTTCAATGCCAGGAAGACGCAGGCGTGTGCATTTACTGCAATAAAATCCCCTTTCCTTCCCCTTCCAATTCTTCAGAACACAACATTGCCGTTGCAAAATTACCTCAGCATTCTGGGGTTACACGCTCGTCGAGAGCTTAATAATAAAAACTACATCGAGGGGTGCATCAGCTTGGCCTCTCGCAAGCTCGGAGTCCTTAACAGGGTGAGGCGGTTTTTCACGCCGGAACAGAGATGCTTACTATATAAGTGTCAAATTCGTCCGTGCGTGGAATACTGCTCACATCTCTGGGACGGCTCCGCTAAGTACTTCCTTGAAGCTCTCGACGCTTTGCAGCGATGTGCCATCCGCATAATAGATTGTCCTGAGGTCACTAGCAGACTTGAACCGTTGGAGATGCGCAGAACAGTCGCCAGCTTAGCTGCATTTTATCGCATCTTCCACGGTGAGTGTTCTGAAGAACTCTTCCAATTGGTCCCACCCTCCCTCTTCCGATCCCGAACAACACGAGCGGGGCCGAGATGTCATCCTTTTACTGTGGACATAATCGTGCTGAGAACCGAAAGATTCCGTAAGTCTTTCTTATGTCGCACCATAAAAACATGAAACTCTTTGCCGGCGCACGTGTTTCCCTCCTCTTACAATCCTGGGTCCTTTAAGAGAAGCGTGAAAAGGCATATTTCTGGGCCGTCAAAATGAGGGTCGTTATTGGAACCCTGAGTGCGGGTTGAGATAGCAGCCCTCATTCACGGGTCGTCGTCTTTGCTTACCATCAGGTGAGCGACGCCATTTTGACGTGTCAAATATAAAACAAAAAAACTGTACACCAATTAATCACGAAAAGAGGCTAGAATAGACACATTGCCAAAAATATTTTAATTATACATGAAATATATTTGTAAAAGGTAAATAGTGTATACATACATATGACACACTTTAAAATAGTTAATCTTGGTCAATTTGTTGGTATGTTTAAGCACCACTGAAGAATCAATGGCCTGATCTAGTATTTTTTTACTACCATTACTACAACTTTTTTTTCAAGATTTGATTTATCACGAGAAATTATTTTTTTTTAAAGAAAATAAAATTAGTCAAAAGTAACAGGGTAGGTGAAATATTAATACAATAAATATACATAAAAAAATTAAATGTATTGTCACCAAGTAACGCCGGATTCAGATTAATAAAATAATTCTGCATACCATCAAGAGCCACTTATGGTCAGAAAGCACTATTATTATTCCGTAGTTGCTTAGAAGCTTACGCTAATAGCAGATTCATTTATAAAATTCATTTCACTCAAGATTAAAATCCTCATTGAAGATCCCCGGATAAAACATATTGATGATAAAGTTTGTCTATGTGTGTAAAAAGTCCTGAATTTGTAAAGAAATATAACAATTACTCAGACATTACTACAAACACATTTTATCAAACTATTAAAAATCCGGTTATACTGAAGTGACAACCTTGGCAAAAAATTTAAAATTGTTCATAACTTCTAGACTTCACGAGATTCGGATATGATTCTTTTCCTATCTATAGAGAAATAGTAGACCTCAATGTTGGTATATATAACATTTCCAAATACAGTGGATTACTTGAGAAAAAAATAAATACGTAAAATCGAAAAAAAATATTACTCCGGTTTTAAGCAAGTTACGGAATTTATAATTATATATATTACCTTAAAATGTAAAGCCTAACTAGCAGTTCCAAACAGCATAAGTTGATAATTTTTATTTGCTTTAGTTTTCAGCTCAAAATATTTCTTAACTTTATCCGGGTGAATAACCACTGAATTTAAAAAAAATATTATGGCTAAACTGATTATATTTATCAGTTAGGAATTTTACTCTAGCATTTTAAATACTTAGTTATATAAGATTTTGAAATAAAAAGGGGACGTCCGAAAAATGGCGTTTATAACATATAGTGCGCTTGTTGAATCTCTTGAGGCGTGCGTAAATTTCTCATGTCAAGGCGTCTTCTTGAGCCTGTTTCTGTAAGGACAGCGGGAAGCCTGTCCACCGTACTTTTAAAATAGCTAATCATTAAATAAATTACACAAAACAATTTCCTATTTTAATTTATGCTAATAATAGAAGGGGGATATAATGTAGCCTAAGTTACTCCTTATAAAATTCACCTGTCAGTGAAAGTCCCGTTAAAATCGTTCGAGCCGTTTCAGATGATAGCCGGAACAAACATACAGAAAAAATATAATAGTTTTTATTGCAGCATTTTTCTCCCATGCCATGTTGAAATAGACAGACGCTGGTTGTGACTACTTGCTGTTAAATTTTTTAATAAGACCTTCAACTTAGCTAACGCCTGCCATGTTACTGGCAGCCGGGACCAACGGCTTCACGTACCTTCCGAAGCGCGAACCGCTCGTTAATGGAAATACCACAAAGCGGTCACCCATCCGTAACCAGCCATAGCGATATTTACCTAACGCAGTAATAGTTTACAGAACACTGAATTTACGGGGCTCACCACCTGTTACGTGTGATAAAACTGCATACGGTAAAATGTGGGAGTATGGCTCTGCCTACCCTATTCTGGGATAAGGCGAGACAATATGGATGTACAAGAATGCTGACAATGCATCGTACGACATCCAATTCCTCGCCATTCATCCAATGAGTCCGTCTTAAACTCGAAAAGGATTTTAACAATCTTTTCTCTCTGACTACCTTGTCAGGGTTAAAGTCATATAAGAATAAGTCCGCAACGCTACAGACTTACCATTTCATGAAATTTTTCAACTTTATCAGATTTATATGTAAACATACCAAATTCGATACCTACCGCTGCGCTGTGTAGTATTTATAAACTGTGAGTAAACCGAAGACAAACAGAGGACAGAAATTTACCACCTGACAAAAATGACCACTCCTTGTCATATCTGAGGTATTGACTAAAAGATTTTTTAACCTACCTGATATTTGTAAAGTGCACGTAGCGTAAATCATAATTACCACATTTTATTTGCTTGAAAAATTTCAACAGCAGGTAGCCACAACCTGCGTCTGTCTATTTCAACACGGCAATGGGCTCACCACCTATTACGTGGGACAGGAATCCACATGGTGAAAAGTGGGCATATAATATGCCTCTGCCACCCCTTCGGGGATAAGTACTCGTATCACCTGCTATCAAACATCTTCTTGTAAAAAATAAGTTAATATTCTTCAGAGATACAATTTTATTTATTTAGTTAGTTAGATAGTTAACGCCCGCGGCTTCGCCCGCGTAGAGAAGTTTTCCCGTTCCTGTTTCCCACAGGAACGTGTTCCCGGGATAAAAAGTAGCCTATGTGTTATTCTGATATCTATATTATTGTAAAGTTTCATTAAAATCTATTCAGTAGTATTTACGTGAAAGAGTAACAAACATCCATACAAACTTTCGCTTTTATAATATTATTAAGATATTAAGACAGCAGCAAAAACAAATTACGTACATAAGACGGATCAAAAATCGTCGATGAAACAAGTTCTTAATTCCAGTTTAGTGAAGCCGTTTTTATGATGCATTTGCTTTAGATGACCTCTTCGTCACCTTCACATCACTTCACCTACATCTTCACCCTTCCTACTTATAATTTCACTAGCTGAAATCTGCGGGTCCGCCTGCGCGGTGTAGTTTTCCCGTAACCCGTTTTCCACAGGAATTTGATCCGGGGATAAAAAGTACCTAAGTGTTAATTAAGGGTACCAGCTATCTGTGTATTTTTTTGGGCTATGAAATTATTAGTATCAGTGACAAGTAAAATGCTATCCTAGGAACAACTTTGTACATATAAGCAAACGTACTATTTTAGTCCTACAGTTGCTATCAGAATCGTTATCAGAAAATGATTTGAAATAATCAATCAAGAAAAATAAAGAACGCCAAGGAATATTTGTTTGATTTATATTTTTGAACTTAGGAAGTTCAAAAATATAAATCAAATCGAAGCCACCGAGGCAGTCAAGCTATACACGTGTACCGCCGAAAGCTATACGCATGTTCGGGTTGAAGTGTAAACAGTAACGTCCGACCACCAATAAAGTGCTTTTTAACAAGATCTATTTGTCTTACGTTTTATATATTGATTGTTACTGCAAGAATACTAGGTAAAGGAAACTTAACTGACACGTCTATAACTTGGGAAATCGACAATGGCCGGACTGCATGCGAGCGGCTAAGAGTTTGCAGTGTCAGGCACTGCTTAGTCATCGCTTTAGGGTACACCAGCAGTCCTATTTCCGCTCCCTTTAAGCATGCCCGAAGAAGGGAAGAAACCGTACCGCCCGCCACCGTGAAGATTTCCTGACCCGTACCCTAATTCAAGGTCCGTATTCCAGAACGTTTCTCAATACTCAATCAACGCTTGAGGCCAGTTTTCGACTGACGGGGATACTAAAACCTATACTGCCGAAGAATTAAGTAATGTATGTGAAATACTGACACACAAAATAAAAATAGAAAATTATTAAAATAAATAAATAAATAAATATCCATCACGCCTTATCCCCGAAGGGGTGGCAGAGGCATATTATATGCCCACTTTTCACCGTGTGGATTCCTGTCCCACGTAATAGGTGGTGAGCCCATTGCCGTGTTGAAATAGACAGACGCAGGCTGTGGCTACCTGCTGTTGAAATTTTTTTTATGCCGCCTATAAGGCCTTCAACCAGGCTTAACGACCGCCATTTTACTGGCAACCGGGACCAACGGCTTAACGTGCCTTCCGAAGCACGGAAACGCTCGCAAATGTAAATGCCACAAAGTGGTCACCCATCCGACGACCAGCCATAGTGAAAGTTGCGTACCTCTGTGATCGTATACCGAACACTGAGACCGCGGGGCCACGAGCGCTTCGAGAAACTTATTTATTTGTTTATAGTAGCAAGTAGTAGGTTCGAACACTCACACATACACACAGCAAACGGCGCGGCGTTTCATTCCGTGACGATTTTTACTAATTCAGACTCCCGTAAGCCACGTTATAGGAACTTAGTTCCTATAAAATTCTCTGTCTGTCTTTTTGTTTCTTTCGGCTAATCTCTGAAACTTTCACTGGCAGATAGCGGATGTTGTCTCAGACTTTCCACGGGAAAGGGAACGCGGGGTTTCGCTTAGTACTTTATAATAAAGTACGGTAGCAAGTGTGGTTGTCAGTTAATTTGGTTAAATAAATTAGGTAGGTATAAAAATAGAAAACAAAAGTATGTACATTGTGTGTAGACCCGGGTTGGAACAAATATTTGTTCCGACCCGGGACCTCAGCGCGACTGTCGTATAGACTACCACTGCGAGATAGTCATAATGATTAAAAACATTAATTCAACTCATCATCTGTTAACTTTACGTGTTATAAAGATGTATTCCATAGATTTCTCAGTAAGCACGTTATATAAGTATGTTGATCTCACAGTTTTTGAAATAAGTCCCGCTCACTTCTGCAGCATTTTTGTCCAAGACTGCGTGCAGGGCCGTTTGTGCATGATTCCATGGTGTCTTAAATAGAATGAGACAGCCTAGTTTTATAATTGTACCAACGACAATGTTTATAGAGTTAGAGATTATCGTACCAACAGCTCCTGGATCTACACAGCTGATTACTACGTTCGATCCTTTAAATATTTTTGTATGTCCCTTTGCAAAATGACTTATTTTACTGTTACTATAAATTTCCAATGCCAATAGGTTATTTCGTTTGCATTGACAATGCCTTTTTTCCAAGCATGAATCAATTGTTGTCTCTCTACATGATTACGAAGAAGTTTTTGGCGGTTAACAAGATGGTTTTCGGCGCTGTGGTGGATTTAGATAAAGTACTTGATAACGTTGTGAGAGAAATCATAATTGCAGTGGTAATTGCTGCCCGGATATAGGTAGTATGGATGCCTCACTACTGCGGGTAATACATTAACTTTATAGCGACTGTAAGGCTTGCGTGCGATGTTAAGTAGCTACCGAAAACGGAGTTAACGGTGCTTTGTTCTGATTGGTAAAGCGACAAAGAATCGTAAAAGCAGCACGCCTCGCGATTTATAACGCAGTGCTAGTGCCAACGTTGCTATTTGGTAGTAAAAACTGAGTATGTCAGAAGATGCATGAAAGTAAATTAATTGCTATGGAGTGCAATCACTTCGAAAATTCGTCGACATTGTTCGACCGAAACCGTTGGGAAAAAGGTGCTTCGTTGGTTTAGACACATCCAACGAATGAGTGAGGAACGATTGACGAAGAATATCTTTAGTACAAAAATAGAAGGGTAGAAGGTGTCAGTTTAGACCGAAACTTACGTAAGCATATTGCTAAATAACGAAGAAAAAAGGAATGATCAATAGTTTCAAGTTTATTTAGTGTGTAATAAAAAAAAATCCTTTGATATTAAATTTGAAATGATTTTTATGAATTTGTTACAATTTAAAAATATAATGTGGATGCAAATATTGTTATGACTAGATGGCTAGAGACTTCATCGTGTTCTTTGGGTGTAAGAGGATCCTCTAAGATCTCCGGGGCCCAAGACCTCAACTGCTAGCGGTGCACTTGTTGATTAACGGACTAGGTTATGACGTGGGCGTCCTTACGGGGTTGGAAAGTCAGTAGTCAGACGCTCCCAACAAAGCTAAAAATGAGAAGTTTAATGAAAGCCTATAGCCTCCTAGCGGCCAAATAAAAGTGCAGGATTACCAAAGTTTTACCATGATAAATGTATCTGCGACACCAGAGTTTGGCCCTTATTACATTTCTTTCTAAACTTATTGCGGCAAAATCCGAGTATTCGGCATTAAACTCTACAGATCTCATATCCGTCTGCATAGGCGATGATAGGTGTAAAAAACTCAATATTGAGTTAAACACGCTTAGGAACACTATTTTTTATTCTTAATTATATTTACTGTGTAAGCACAATCCGGATTAGCTTCATTTCTTTCAGCGGTTCGGAACTAATGATGAAATCTAACACCTATACAGATAATAATAATAATAAATAATTTAATATCATTGGGACAACTCACAACGCCAACTGATTCCAAACTAAGCAGAGCTTGTACTATGGATAAATATTCTTTATTATATATATTATATTTTTAAATACATACATATTATAGATAAATAACACCCAGACACAGAATTAACCATAGTGCTCATCACACAAAGATTTATCCTGGGTAGGAATCGCACAACCGAACCCACGACCTCTTGCGTTGGTAGCAGTCGGATACACTCCCACCGCGCCACGGAGGCACTTTGGATACCCTGCTGTTTATCCCTGGGATAAGTTCCTGTCAGAAACGGGTACGGAGACACTTGGCCACTCGAACGATGCCGCGGGCATCATTTGACATTATTAATCACCAAACACAAAAGTGAAGACTAGAGTTTAGTTCAATAATTTTTACACATCCACATTATCAACACCGCGCGAGCTAAGCCACTGGCAATACATAATAATATTATAATGTGACAGTTTTTGAAGGCGTTTGTTATTCAACCACGCTATATACCCTCAATTAGGCTAAAATTTATAAACCAGTACACAGATAGCTGATACCTACCTTGGATTAACACAAAGGCAAATTTTTTGCTGTAGTAAATTGACACGGGAAAATATCAGCTCGCGGGCGAAGACGTGGGATTTAGCTAGTGTAAAATATGTATTTATTTAGAAATATGGAATTAAAAAAAAATAGGAGTTTATCAGTTGTTTTTACATTAGTATTATGGACAATATAATAATAAATAATAATAATACATTAATAATAATATTGTCACTCACTCAGTTCACTCGTCAGGAAGACGATTAAATACAACAATATTTAAACAGCAAACCTGTTCTTATGTCTAATTATAAAATACCTGCTAAGGTGGCTAATATCGTAGTATAATTATTCTTATATAGTTTAGCCTAGGATAGAAATATTACTTCATATTTACGATTTTAAACTCCAGCAAACTTTGACATCAAAATTCATGACCATAACTGTAACTACTCCTTCGGTTCCTGTACATGTACTTGCCCTGTTATTGATAAAGCCTCTTCAATGAAATACCTATATATTATGACGGATCAACACCTATCCTATATATAGAAACTGTTGCCAATAGGATAAGAAAATT
Source organism: Thumatha senex (assembly GCA_948477245.1). Lineage (NCBI taxonomy): Eukaryota > Metazoa > Arthropoda > Insecta > Lepidoptera > Erebidae > Thumatha > Thumatha senex. Next base: position 25,000,134 of record OX419724.1, read on the forward strand.
GATGTGGATATTTTTAAGAGTAAGAAAACAAGTGTCATTTAACTTGATAAAATTACTGTTTACGGCTTTACCGCAGTCGGTCTTAACCTATTGCATATCTATCTGGGGAGGTGCAACAAAAGTAAAATTCTTGGAAGTTGAAATATCCCTTAGAGCCCTTCTAAAGATAGCACATTTCAATCCTCGCCTCTATTCCACAAATAACTTGTATTCGGATTGCAAACTATTAACAGTTAGAAAGATGTACACACTTAGTACTTAGTACAATATTATTCTAAGAAAACATAAATCGTTAGTTCCTTGTTCTACCCGAAACGCAGAAATCACGTTGTTCGCCGGTCCTGTTAAGACATCTTTTGCAAGGCAAGGCGTGCGTCATTATGTCAGACAAGCGACACATTATAAAACCTAATAAATAAAAAAAAATGGTTCTCTTGTTGACAACATAAGAATGTAAAAATATCTACCAATGTAATGAATCTCGTATAATTCGAGGACAGGCAGCGATCACTTCAAAAAAAAAAAACCGATTAAACACGCGTCGAAATCGTGCGCCGAGGGTACCGTAAAAAATAGCACCTTACCTATTTGAGGTAATTGCCAATTAAGCTAGACCTCCAAATTGTATGAGCGCCTATACGCCTAACAACTCAGAGATCTATGTTAAATGGTTTCTACTATGTATGTATGGGGACACCCCTTAATTTTAAATTTTTTTTTTACTTTTCGAAATTTTCTCTTTATTTGTGGTGTAAGACCTTCCTTTTTACCAAATTTCGTGAATCTAAGTCAACCGGAACTACCATAGAGGTTTTCGACCCAAACCCTTTAGGGCACTTCCAGTTAACCTAGAACTGCCAATTTTTATTAGAATCAAGGTCTTATAGCACAAGTAAAACAAAAAATCCACAAAATAAAAAAATTTGTTTAAAATTAAGGTAAAAATTTGGTACTTACAAAGATTTCGTAATAATCTAAAATAAATAAAATAAAATAAAATAAATAAAATAGGGACTAGACATACATAACATACTTTCAAGGGTCGAAGGGGTAAGCAGAAGCGTACTATACGCCCACGTTTCACCGTATGTTTTGCTTTTTGTCCCACGTAACAGGTGGTGAGCCCATTGCCGTGTTGAAATGGACAGGTGCAGGTTGTGGCGACCTGCTGTTGAAATTTTTCAAGCCGCCCATGAGGCATTCAACTGGCTTAACGACTGCCATGTTACTGGCAACCGGGACCAACGGCTTAACGTGCCTTCCGAAGCACGGAAACGCTCGCAAATATAAATGTCACAAAGTGGTCACCCATCCGAGGACCAGCCATAGTGAAAGTTGCTTAACGCAGTGATCTTTTACAGAACACTACGTCCGCGGGGCCACGAGCGCTTCTATATAATTAATAGGGTTCTATATAATTAATAGACCTCAGTATTAGGTATAAATTACAACTCGCTAGGTCCACCCGTTTCTAAAAAAATCGATGGTGACACACGGACAGACAGACAGACAGGAAATGATCTTATAAGGGATCTGTTTATTTTTTCGTTATGAGGTACGGAACCCTAAAATTCGATTAGATTTTATTTTCAACCCCTGGCTCAAAACGAGGGTTGTTATAAATTTGACGTAGATGCCTTGTGTTGTGTGTGTTTGTCTGTGGCATCGTAGCTCTCAAACGGACAGACCGATTTCAATGCAATTTTTTTTATTTGTAAGCCAGTTTCCTTGCGGTGGTTCTTAGTTATGTTTTTTAATATAGGCTTAACAGTGTAAGAGTATCAGCTCTTTTCCAAAATTGAGTAAGTCATTTTTAGAGAATGATTACGCGATTAAGGTCCGTATTCTCAAAACGCGTTTCTCAAAACTAAATTAACGCTTGAGGCTAGATTTTGCCTAAAATCTATTCTCAAGCGTCGATTGAGTATTGAGAAACGTTCTGGAATACGGAGCTAAGTGTTTTACGCATAATCGTTAAATGACAATTACTTAATAACTTCAACCTGATGCAATCAGAATTGGCTCCGGAGAATCCGACTCTTCAAAAATTCAAAGCATACAGTGTGACAGACGTGTTAGGGTTACATAGTACTTTTTATGAGTTATTCCTAAAACTATTTTTAATATATTCTTGTTTACGTAAAAGATTTGAATTGTGTATCATGTCCAGAAAATCTCCGGATAAATTTGTTTTCTCCGGTGCAAACCAAGCAGTTGGCGTTTTTAAAAATTTCAGCAACTGGTAGCCACAACCTGCCTGATTCGTTTTATCACAGCAATACCCTCTATTTTGTGGGACTAAATAAATGTCTTGTTTTTGAAGGTTAGTCGTAACTTTCAAAATAATAAAATACGTTTGTTAAGGCCGTAAGGATTGCCTTAACAACAATGTAACCTTACTATTAAAATGATACAAATTTTGAAAACTAATGGATTTAAGGTTAATTGTTTAAGTATAATAAAGGAGGAGACAGCTAGACAAATTCTATTTCACACTCCATTCATCATTAATAGCGCACAAAGAAGTCAAGGAATACATATCCCAATTAATTAAAAAGGAGTAATGATAAATTGTATTGGATATTACATGGTACGTACAGGTGGTTTAGTCACCTGTACCTACCATGTACATGCCCACCAGATTATAAGTGACTAGTTGTAGCCCGCGGCTTCGCCCGCGTAGTGAAGTTTTACCGTTCCCGTTTCCCACAGGAACTTGTTCCCGTGATTAAAAGTAGCCTATGTGTATTTCTGATGTATAAGCTATATTATTTTAAAGTTTCATTAAAATCCATGCAGTAGTTTTTACGTGAAAGAGTAACAAACATCCACACAAACTTTCGCATTTATAATATTACACAGCTTCGCCCGTGGAATATTTCGACCTCCCGTCGCACCTATTTAATCACGTCGCTTATAAATTCTACAATGATGCATAAACATTTGCCCGATTTGTCGACATTTATGACTACTGCTCTGCTCCCCAGTATAGTAGCGTAATGATATATAGCCTTATAGCCTTCCTCGATAAATGGGCTATCTAACACAAAAATAATTTTTCAAATCCGACTAGTAGTTCCTGAGATTAGCGCAACCAAACAAGCAAACTCTTCAGCTTTATAATATTAAAATATATAATATATATAAAGATAATAAAACTACGCAAATATTTGAAACATTCATGTAATTCATCTTTAGTTAACCTGACAAGTCTCACAGATTGATCCCAAACCGCTTTCATTGTTTTCTCACAATACGTTCGTTTTGCGGCTCGATTAATGGCACAATTCTTAAAATATGCTCCACTGACATTGCCAGCATTTTTATCCAAAGCCACGTGCAGCGACGTCTGAGCACCTTGCCAAGGTGTCTTGAACAAAATCTGGATTATGAATGCAGCTATCGTTCCTAAGAATATATTAAAAGAATTGTAAATTTTTGTTCCGACGAATCCTGGATTAATACTGTTTATTACTACATTTGAGTTATGTAACATCTTTGTAAGCTCATTTGCGAAATATATCAAATAGATCTTGCTGTTTGAATAGAGTTGTAATTTGAACCAATAATTGGTTTTGTTTGAATTTTCAATATCAACCTGCCCGATTATATGCCCTGGTGACGAGGTTAACAGTATTCTACTGGGTTCATTACGTTTGCCAGTATTTTTCAAGAGAGGTAGTAACAGCATAGTCAATAAGAATGTGCCATAGTAATTCACTTGCATAATAAAATTCATACCATCTTTTGTCTCAAAGTCGACTGGTATTCCAACACCTGCGTTGTTTATTAAAATATCCAATCTCGTTTCAGTGTTTAAGATATCAGCTGCAAATTTTCTAGTAGATTCTAAAGATGCAAGATCTAGGAACTTAAAAACTACTTCTCTGTTTTCTGTTGCTTTTATTATTTGTTCTTTCGCTTGTACACCTTCCTCTTCATATGGACAAGCGATAATCACTCTGGCTCCCCTATGAGCTAAATCTGTGGCTATCTCAAACCCTATTCCTGCCGTTCCTCCTGTCACTATCACGGTCTTTCCTTCAAGTCTTTTGCGTGACATACATACTGCATTTGTACTCTTTTCACACAGTCCCACAAAAAGCAAAATTATAATTATCGACGCTATAAAAAGTAGCGCAACTAACATTGTATGTACCGTCCTTCGTAACGATTAAAAATAAACTGAACAAAAAGATAACTTTTAAAACATATAAACTGGTATTGCTTAAGTTTTTTTAATCTCCAATATAACGTATAATTAGAGAACACAGCAACAGTAAACATTGTAGTTGCTAATAATTTCAAAGTCAAAGTCCATCATTATATCCGAACGTTGTCCCTGGTAGTAGTAGTAGCCTTTGTACCCTCGGATATTCAAGATGCTCACCAGATGGAATCCATGGTGACATTCTTTGTTTGAAGTCTAGTAGTAGAGGTTGGTCAAGCTGACGACTTGGCGGCCTTGGGATAAATCATTTTGAAGAATCTTGCTTGTCAGTCACATTTTATCATATCATACAGAACTCACAGTTTGCGAGAGGCCAGAACATAACATTTATAAACATAAACATAGACATTTTGTTACGCCTTTTCCCCGAGCTTGCCGCTGCCTACCCCCGAGGGGTAGGCAGCGGCATTGTAACGTGTGGGTTAGTGGTGGACCAACTAACCCTAGTCAACAAGTTGGGAAAAATTAGATCGGTAAGAGCTTGGGAGATAAATTTAGCGATGAAACAATTAAAATACAACAGTATCTATATTATAAATTTAAGTAATTAGGTACATTCGATGCAATGGTTCCGTGGAAATATGTAGGTACAAACGACGCTATAAAAAGTAGCGCAACTAACATTGTATGTACCGTCCTTCGTAACGATTAAAAATAAACTGAACAAAAAGATAACTTTTAAAACATATAAACTGGTATTGCTTAAGTTTTTTTAATCTCCAATATAACGTATAATTAGAGAACACAGCAACAGTAAACATTGTAGTTGCTAATAATTTCAAAGTCAAAGTCCATCATTATATCCGAACGTTGTCCCTGGTAGTAGTAGTAGCCTTTGTACCCTCGGATATTCAAGATGCTCACCAGATGGAATCCATGGTGACATTCTTTGTTTGAAGTCTAGTAGTAGAGGTTGGTCAAGCTGACGACTTGGCGGCCTTGGGATAAATCATTTTGAAGAATCTTGCTTGTCAGTCACATTTTATCATATCATACAGAACTCACAGTTTGCGAGAGGCCAGAACATAACATTTATAAACATAAACATAGACATTTTGTTACGCCTTTTCCCCGAGCTTGCCGCTGCCTACCCCTCGGGGGTATATATATAATATGATCTAGGAAAGTATGCAAAATTAAGGTATTGTGACTACAGACTTATAGTAGAACACTTGTAAAAGATATTTATAAAATGAAAGACAAAAACTTCAATGATGACAAATATATAGCGACTTAACTGTGGTTCCTCACACCGCACAAGAAAGAAAAATATGTTGTGAATATTTTCCAATCAAATTGATAAAATCTTTTCTTTTCTACATAAAGTTTTAGTAGTACTCTTAAACCACTTTGTAAAAACATATGGAGAAAATCTATCGACGCAATTCGATGATAGCGATTATAAAAACTGGTCCCTCAATCCTCATATCCACTGACATTGTACATGTACTAGCCGCTTGATGAGAGAAAAGTTAACAAATCTATTGTACTTAACTTTTAGTAAAAATTTACTACTAAATAATAGGTATCACAAATTGTGGATTTATTACCTCCTAACTGCGAAAATATTATTTTTTTAATCGTATGACAATAGATGGAATAGGGTGACCACACAATGAAACAGAATGGTCAGTACTGTTTTTAATTTTTTATAGCATTACAGGAAACAAAAACAAGTTTGTACCACTAAGTTAATGATTTATTACATGGCTTTATACACTTATACATTCCATTAAATGTATCACAATATTACGGAAACTTATCCCTCTTTATATCATTCACGCCTTTATCCCCGAAGAAGTGGCAAAGGAATATTAAACGCCCACATTTCACGTGCGCTTTTTTGTCCCACGTAACAGGTGGCCAGCATATTGCCATGTTAAAGTGCAAACTGTGGCGACCTGTTGCCGATATTTTAAAAGCCGCCTGTATCTTTATACAGGCGGCTTTCTTGACGTCATGACTACCACAAAAATGCTCGTAAATGGAAATACCACCAATTAATCAGTCATAGTGAAAGTTGCTTAACGCAGGTACTGTTTTTTTTTCGAAGTGAAAACTTCTTTAGCGACGTTGAGCACTTTAAATATAATATTCTGTAATGGGTATAAAATCTTAAACTCGCGTCAGGACACGTGGCGTCAGGAAAAGCGTAAGATTTTCATCATCATCTTTACGTCGATCCCGGTCAATTTTTGAAAGAAAAACTTCTTTTAGCGCGGTACGCATATTTTTAGATGAGATAAAATCTCTGGACTCGCGACCATAATCATCATCATCATCTAACGTTGATTCCGGTCATCTACAGGTCTTATTAAATAATGCTGTGTAATCAATTAGGACTCTTTCAGTGTAGAATTATTTTTTATCATCATCATCTTTACGTCGATCCCGGTCAATTTTTGAAGGAAAAACTTCTTTTAGCGCGGTACGCATATTTTTAGATGAGATAAAATCTCTGGACACTCGAGCATAATCATCATCATCATCAAACGTTGATTCCGGTCATCTACAGGTCTTATTAAATAATGCTGTGTAATCAATTAGGACTCTTTCAGTGTAGAATTATTTTTTATCATCATCATCTTTACGTCGATCCCGGTCAATTTTTGAAGGAAAAACTTCTTTTAGCGCGGTACGCATATTTTTAGATGAGATAAAATCTCTGGACTCGCGACCATAATCATCATCATCATCTAACGTTGATTCCGGTCATCTACAGGTCTTATTAAATAATGCTGTGTAATCAATTAGGACTCTTTCAGTGTAGAATTATTTTTTATCATCATCATCTTTACGTCGATCCCGGTCAATTTTTGAAGGAAAAACTTCTTTTAGCGCGGTACGCATATTTTTAGATGAGATAAAATCTCTGGACACTCGAGCATAATCATCATCATCATCAAACGTTGATTCCGGTCATCTACAGGTCTTATTAAATAATGCTGTGTAATCAATTAGGACTCTTTCAATGTAGAATTATTTTTTATCATCATCATCTTTACGTCGATCCCGGTCAATTTTTGAAGGAAAAACTTCTTTTAGCGCGGTACGCATATTTTTAGATGAGATAAAATCTCTGGACTCGCGACCATAATCATCATCATCATCTAACGTTGATTCCGGTCATCTACAGGTCTTATTAAATAATGCTGTGTAATCAATTAGGACTCTTTCAGTGTAGAATTATTTTTTATCATCATCATCTTTACGTCGATCCCGGTCAATTTTTGAAGGAAAACTTCTTTTAGCGCGGTACGCATATTTTTAGATGAGATAAAATCTCTGGACTCGCGACCATAATCATCATCATCATCAAACGTTGATTCCGGTCATCTACAGGTCTTATTAAATAATGCTGTGTAATCAATTAGGACTCTTTCAGTGTAGAATTATTTTTTATCATCATCATCTTTACGTCGATCCCGGTCAATTTTTGAAGGAAAAACTTCTTTTAGCGCGGTACTCATATTTTTAGATGAGATAAAATCTCTGGACTCGCTACCATAATCATCATCATCATCTAACGTTGATTCCGGTCATCTACAGGTCTTATTAAATAATGCTGTGTAATCAATTAGGACTCTTTCAGTGTAGAATTATTTTTTATCATCATCATCTTTACGTCGATCCCGGTCAATTTTTGAAGGAAAAACTTCTTTTAGCGCGGTACGCAATTTTTTAGATGAGATAAATCTCTGGACTCGCTACACCCCGTTACGATACGCAGCTATAGTGTGTGCATATATGCATGTACCAACGCGTCTAGATAAATAAATTATTAATAAATTGAGTTTTCACTTCTGTCGGCACTCCCGGAGTGGTTAGGTTTTTTCTTTTACCTACTGTACCGACTTGGCCATTGGTCGTGGATCTATTACTAACACCCGGAGATGCGACTGGTGGAGTGATCGTTTGGTACAGCTTCGAAGTTAAATTATTTTAAAAAGTATAATATTAAAGATAGTGCGGAATACAGTAGCACTTTACTTGCTCTTAGTTTTGCCAAGTCCCCTTTTGATTTTTCAACAGCTGTCTTGCTGTTGAAAAATCAGAAGTTAATTTGCAACGGACAATAGTGCATGGGTAGGGTGGTGAAGGTCCGTGGTCGCCTATATCTCATTTAGGACTAACAGTTCTGTTGATCTTGCCTATGTACGAAACATCAAAATTAACAACTCGCATACATTCTATCGGCTTAAAGGAAACTACGGTATAATCACGGTATAATCGAATCCAAGAGGTAATCTTGGATTCGATTATACCAGTGAGCACGGAGGCTCTTCCGGTGATGGCAGGTGTCCTACCGGTTGATCTTGAAATTCAGAGATGCGCTGCTTTGTACTATTCCGCTAACGCCATCCTTAGCCGAATAGTACAAAAATAAGTGATTATATTTTTGCGATCTATATTTTATGAACTGTATACGTGTAAAACCACGTAATAAATCATTAACTTAGTGATACAGACTTGTTTTCGTTTCTTGTAATGGTATATAAAATTAAAAACAGTACTGTCCATTTTGTTTCATTTTGTGGTCACCCTATTCCGTCTTTTGTCATACGATTAAAAATATAATATTTTCTCAGTTAGGAGGTGATAAATCCACAATTTGTGATACCTATTATTTAGTGGTAAATTTTTACTAAAAGTTAAGAACAATCGATTTGTTGATTTTTCTCTCATCAAGCGGCTAGTACATGTACAATGTCAGTAGATGTGAGGATTGAGGGACCAGTTTTTTCTCCATTTGTTTTTACAAAGTGGTTTAAGGGCCGTATTCCAGAACGTTTATCAACACTCAAGAAACACTTGAGAGTAGATTTTATAAGGCAAAATCTAGTCTCAAGCGTTGATCGAGTATTGAGTAACGTTCTGGAATACGGACCTAAGAGTACTACTAAAACTTTATGTAGAAAAGAAAAGATTTTATCAATTTGATTGGAAAATATTCACAACATATTTTTCTTTCTTGTGCGGTGTGAGCAACCACAGTTAAGTCGCTATATATTTGTCATCATTGAAGTTTTTTGTCTTTCATTTCATAAATATCTTTTACAAGTGTTCTACTATAAGTCTGTAGTCACAATACCTTAATTTTGCATACTTTCCTAGATCTGGCTGATGGGCTATGAGAACTGGGGGACCACACTTTAAGGGCTGTAGTTACTGCTATATTTTTTTTCTACTAATTCCAGTATTTCGTCTACAATTTTTTAAGACTACTACTAAAACATACTATTTCAGTTTTGCGGCAGAAGAGTATGGTCCCTCAGTTCACATACATTAATTTTCAACTATTTGTCTCAAATCGATTTTTGCTTTTTTCACTTTATTAAAATAGAGACATTATTTTATAGGTAAACTAGCTGTGCTTCCCCCAGCTTTGCTCGTGAAATTCTTTTAACACTCGTTGCACCTCATACATTTGACCCTTATAAATATTTAAATACTTTCATATATTCTTAATATCCTATTTTACGCCTTTAAGGGTAGAATTTAGAAAATCCTGAAACTCTTGTCTATTTTATTTTTTTGGTCAATAGGAAGTATGTGAAATTTGGTGTTACTATCTTTGAAATTGGAGAATCTCTCATAGAAACTTAGAACCCCTATTTTACCTCTTTATAGGTAAAATCAGGCAAGCACGTGAAACACGTATCCATTTATTTGTAACAAAAATTACGATTTAATGTTTCAAACTTGGAAAATGACGAACTTTCATACAAAAGTTTGTCCCTTAGTTTACACCCTTAGGGTTGGAATTTCAAAAAACCCTTTCTTAGCGGGAACCTACAATATAAGGGTAGCTTACCCTAAAAATTTGAAGTTTGTTGATCCAAGGGCTTCTCAGGGAAGGGATTATAAGAATGAGTCACCCACTAATTTTATCAATAAATCACAAAAAAAGACAACCTCCATTTTACCTCTTTAAAGGTAAAAAATAGCAAAACCGCGAAACACGTGTCTATTCATTTATAACGAGGAATAGGTATACGTACTTTCATGTCTCTAACTTTAAAAATGACGACCTTTCATACAACTGCCTATGGCTTATTTTACCACCTTAGGGGTGGAATTTTGAAAAATCCTTTCTTAGTGGGTGCCTACATTATAAGGGTAGTTTACCTTAAAGAATTCAAGTTCCTAGATGCAAGGGTTTCGACTGGGCGTTGATAGATAAGTGAGTCACACGTGATTTTATAAATATACGCTAACTAGCTGCGTCGCCAGGCTTCACCCGTGACTTACATGGACTTCAGTTGCATCTTATAGAGATGTAAGATGCAACTGAAGTCCATGTAAGTCATGCCTAATTAGTTTTCAAATAACTTATAGCAGCTTGTTTGTTGACTTTTATGATTACCTACTGCTCCTTTCCGTTGGGTAGAAGCGTGATGATACATAAGTTTAGTCAATCAACGGCCAGTTTAATGCTAAATAATAAAATAATTGTTAATATATGCATACATACATATCATCATGACAGTGTTCATATCGGGGTACTCAGAGACTTTAGCTTTCCTTTTGGTACGAGCCTGGCACACAACTTTCACTTCTACTTTCATGTTTTCATACACGCTCGCCGGTTAAGGGTACTGTTGACCTGACCTTTTTCCAAAAAGGTCTTCGATTTGATTGACATACGTATGTTATAAACCCCTACCAGTTTGCCCATTCAGTCTCGCCACATAACTGCTTCATCAGTCTATTTTCATTCATCTTCGCCACGTATCCGAACTATTTAAGCATCCTCTTTTCTATCTGAGTCACTACGTCTTCTGTCATACCGCAACGTTCCCTTAGGTATCTATAACGCTGTTCCCGTCTATATCCATCAACTCCACTCCAGCTATACTTCGCAGACTTCTCATTACCTCTGCATTAATTTTACTTTTATGCTTCTTTTCCCACACACAACTCTTTTGTTCTGCACCAACGAGTTTTGGAAGGAAATCAAGTGAACGCACCGTTCACTTGATTTCCTGCCAAAACTCGTCGCCCAATGTCAAAATCACATTTTTAATTTCATTATTAATTGTTAATAATTTTATTTTTTTAATGCATTGCATTTTGCATGCATGCATTTTTTTTAATGCATGCATTTACAGTGCAAAATTGACTTTAAAACGTATACCATTAGATTCCGATTTTAAAGAATGAAAAGTCACTTTGGAGCTGCAGCTTTAAAACTTGCTATCAATAAATAATATAATTACCAAAGAAACAAGAAGTTAAGGCATTCTTAGATGTTATACTATTTGTGAAACTGGACAGAGTGATCATAATCGAAACCTAGAGTACTTTCTTGACATTCAAGCAAGCATGCCAAGCAGTACAATTTAACACTATCGCAAGAATAGACCCATGGCTTTTTATTCAAGAAGCCCGCACAGCAGTGAGCGTAACCACCCTGCTATAGAAAATGAAGCATGTATTCGGAAATGGAGCCAACTTCACAGCCGGAGAGTTTTTATCATAATGACTGATCAAAAATTGGTTGCATTTATGTTCAACTAACGACAAACATCAAACTATTTTACGTTTGGATAATTTTTAAAAGCAATTAGTATGCTAACTTTCACATAATTCTTTATTTTAAGAAATTTGTGAAAGTTAGCATACTAATTGCTAACACACACACATTTCTTTATTTTAATCTAATAATAAACTTTAGTTAATAAAGAAATATGCCAAATATATAGTATAACTTGGTTCGCGATGGGGATTGAACCCGTGACCTTTGCCTAACCAGGGCAATGTTCTAGCCACTGAACTACCCGTACTTCCGAAACAAATTGAAATTTACTTCACGTTTATATTTTATATTAGTGTGCAATTAACTTCATTAAATTATATTCTACATCAAGAATTAAAAATGATCCCACCAAAAACATTCTGTAAAAAACTAGCCAATTTCGATGGAGCTGCTTGTTTATCTCTAAAAAGGCTAAAAAGTAAAGAAAACTAGAAAAAGTCGTGCCAAGTCTAAGGTCTAGATTTCATTACTTTTTAGAGATAAACAAGCAGCTCCATCGAGACTTGGCTAGTTTTTTACAGAATGTTTTCGGTAGGATTTCACTTCTTTTTGTAGAAACGTGAGAAAAAGAAAAAAACTGTGTCAAATAAAACAATCTACTAAAATAAACTAATAAGTTATTTTAGTAGATTGTTTTATTTGACACAGTTTTTTTCTTTTTAGGAGTAGTTTTTTTATTATTACAAATCTTTCTTTTCTTTTATTCCGGTTCTGATTCTTGTACATTAGCAACAGATTTTCGTATTGCCCATTCACGTTCATTATTTATTTTTTTAGACGGTTTAGACGGTTTAACTTCTAAAAGATCCGCGTGGTATTTAGGCCTAAGCCGTTTGTATTCGGTGATCGCTGAAACTTGAGCTTCTATACTCTTGAAGTCAACATTTATGAGGTACACCCCATGAAGATTTATTACTCGTGAAAGCGCCACCAAGTTGAACATTTTTTGTAAAGGCATATCTCTAATAGTCTGGTTGGGCTCTTGTGTTTTCTAATCAGAGTCACCAGTTACTCCAGATCTTCGATTATCCTAGTTTTATAGTTTTCCCTTTATGTCCATTTAACCATTAAACTCTAACTCTGTACCAAATTTCAGCTCTCTGAGTTCATGGGAAGTACTAGTTCTATTTTGATGATCATGAGTGAGAGAATGAGTGTCATAAATGCGAAACTTTGCAATCGCTTTACTTCTGAACTAAAAGACCTACCGACTTTAAATTTTGGATTTTAAGTATGTGATTATAGCTTACTGTCTTGAACAAAAACACTTGTACTGTTCCGCTTATTTAAATAAATAAGTGGAACATTAACTATAGATTTTGTTCAAAATGTGTAGCAAGTTCCACCAAGTGCCATCAATCAACAGTGTAAACAGTATAGCTTACTGGATGACGAAAACTTCTGCGTTCTGGTCTTATCCAGAGGTTCTTAAATAGGGGCCTGAAAATGTGGGGAAATGGTTCCAGTAAAGGATGGTGAGACAGTGTTTGCTTCGCGCTTAACATGGCGGAGGCACGGCCGTGCCCCTATATAAGATACAGCGTTGGCGTCTAGAAATTTCTAAATTTTAGTTTGATATTGGGTATCGTCCGAGAAATGAAAACTGTCAACGAAGCACAAATAACTTCAATATATAGTGCAGACAGTATGCTTAAATACTCCACAGAAGAAATTAAACGTATTACTAGAAGTTGTGTTATATGCACCGAAGTAAAACTATTTAAACTATTTTTTCATAAAAATATTGTGAAACTAGGAAATGCGGTGGCACCCTTTTAAAGTTGCACTACCTATAGACGGCACTGGGAACAATTGGTATATCCTAACAATTGTAGACGAGTAATCATGATTTCCATAAACTTACTCCGGTCCAGATAAGTACAAAAACAGTGAAGAGTAAATGGATTTGTTTTCCATTTTCGGTACGCCGACTTATGTGCACTCTGATCTTGGTAAATATTTTCTATTAAAAGAGTTAAAAGATTTTCTTCGCTAGAAAGGCGTTGCTGCGAGCTACACTACGCCGTACAATACAAGAGGTAATGGACACACTGAGATAAACAATGGAATTATTTGGCGGACAGTACAGCTGGCCCCTGAAAGTCGAAAAACGATTACATTTTGTCAGGACTATGTTAAAGTAGTTATTTTTGTAGATTACAACGTAAGCGTAATACAGGTTTATTGTTTAGGTTTATTATTTTTCACCCAGGATAAAACTTTGTGTGATGAGCACGATAGTTTATTCTGTGTATGGGTGTTATTTATCTATAATATATGTATGTATTTAGAAATATATAAGTATGTTTATCAGTTATCTGGTTACTAAAGTACAAGCTCTGCTTAGTTTGGAATCAGATGGCGTTGTGTGAGTTGTCCCAACAATATTTATATTTTTTTTTTATTTTTATTTAATTTAGTACAATTAATAAGATAATAATATATTTATAAGATATTTTTTACCCTCGACGCAAAACGAAGGGTGTTGTAAGTTTGACAGCGATGTCGTTGTGTATGTATGCTTGTGGCATCGTAGCTCTCAAACGGGTGGACCTATTGCTATGCGGTTATTTCATTTGAAAGTCAGTTTTCTTGCGGTGGTTCATAGCTCTATGTTTGTTTAATATCGGTCTATCAGTGTAAGGCATTTTTGGCGTATGATCAACCGATTAAGTGCTTAACTCGAGCTAGTATAATCGTTAAATGACAATCAATTGATAACTTCGACCTATATAGTCCACGGGTCAGATTCAGGGGGCCGCAGCAGATGCTGCATCTTTACATTCACACTATCAATTCAGGAGTCTCGGTGGCCGACGAACAACCTTGCAACTGTTAATGTAGCAAGTGACCCAAGCGACCATCCATTTAAGCCTTGCAACTTGTTACAAAAAAAATCAAAAGACTTTTCAAAGAAGCTTTTAGGTAGGTGTGTATAATAAATTAAATATTGGGTTTCTGTGGCAGATGCATATAATACGCACACATTTTACTGTGCTATTGCTATGTGCTACTGTAGCTGTTGAAATTTTTCAAGCCATCCATAAGCGTACTGTCAATCATTCTACACGTGTGGCCTGTGGGCTAGCTATACTCAGCGGATATATAGCGCCCTGCGCGTCCAGTACAATAATGCGTTCAGGGCACTAATGGGATTGCCACGGTTTTGCAGCGCCTCGACAATGTTCGCGCAGGCACAAACTGATAATTTTTATGCTATCATTAGAAAAAGAAGTGCCTCGCTGCTTCATCGCTTCCGGCTCAGTGCTAATGGTGTCCTGAGCGTATTGGCCGAGCGGTGGGACACGCCAATGGTGAATAGGTGGATGAAACTGCACGTTAGCTCATCACCGTTTATAAAATAGTTTTGAATGTTTTTATTAGATGAATTTTATGTAATAATCGATTTTTGTAATTTTCTTATTATTTTTATTATGATTATGGTTGGTTTGTTTCGTGTTGTTATTTATTTTCATTTTTGATGTATTTACATAGCTTACATAGCATTAGGACATAGCTGGTTTATGTAAATCAGAAAGAGAGTGGGACCTAAGACACTGCCTTGTGGGATTAGACAGCTGGATAGCTGGGCAGTCTTACTAGTGACACCATTAATAATTGTACGTTGCGTCCGGGCATCTAAAAAATCGCGAAAAATTTCAAGTGATATTCCTCTAATGCCAATGCTCTCTAGCGTTTTAAAAAGCAATGGTATGGATAATGTGTCAAAGGAAATTCATAATAATATATCACGCCCGTAAGTATATAATTCAGAATAATATACTTACGGACGATGCTGCGGGAACTGAATATATGTGATGTCTTAGAGCTGGAATTTCGTAAAATCCCGACACAGGAGACACCTACGTGTTAAAAGGAACCCCAATGCTAAGTTTGAGCTTCACAGCGCCGGTAACTTAAAATACAATTTTCCATTCAACCGTTTGTCCCTTATTTGCGTCCAGGTATGAATTTCAGATCATCCCTTCTTTTAACACGTAGGTGCCCACTTACCTGTTAAAAGGAACCCCCTTGTGAAGTTTGGGCTTGATAGCTCCGTTTAGTTAGTACAATCCCTTATTTACCCCCTTATAGGTAAAATATAGCAAAACCGCGATACATGTGCCCATTTATTTGTTACCAAAAACAGATGTACGTAAATTCATATCAAATTGCCTCTGAATGCGGCAGAGTGTGGTATACGGAGTTAAGTAAGTTTAAAGTGTGATTAGTGTATAAGAGAAGTAGGCAACACCCACACAAACCTGTAAGGGTTTATCGGTGTCAAGAATCATGCAATGTGTATTTTTAAGATGCAAATAAATAAAAAAATAATAAATAAGCTTGTATTATGGAATCTAGACGACTGATAAACATACTTATATATTACTAAATACATACATATTTTACACAGGAAACACCCAAATTGAGAAACAAACCTTTGTGGATGACAAAAATATTTTTTCCGATCCGAGAATCGAACCGGTCGCGGCTGTCGCATACACTACCACTGCGCCACCAAGACAGTAGTTGAGTAAATAGTAATGCTCAGAAACATAGTAATCTCAACAGGAACCCACACTGATTAATGTCGCGACACCATTAAGTCGCACTTTGGTCGCCACCTATCTCACTTTAGGTGTCGAGAAACTTAATTGAGTACTTTAGTTTTTTTATCATTTCAAAGAAGACTATCTACGTTAAGCCAATTAACAACTTTTGAGATTGGACTGTTAACATCGTCTTAGTCTATTAATTATCTGTTAATTTTAAATAATAAAAATGTATCATCAGCAAACAGTACAATCTCATGTTTATTACCAAAATAGTAAGCCGATAGTCCGAGACTACCAGGACTTTAATTGGTCGTACTAATTAGTGTCTAGCACATAAGATCTTTTAGCCTTTTACCTCACTAAAAAGGCAACGGGTTCAAAATTTCTTCCAGAATTAACATCTAAAATAGACACATTTAATTAAATTTATTCGGTCGTTTAGACCCACCCCAGTTCCGTGCTTAGGAAGGCACGTTAAGCCGTTGGTCCCAGTTGCCAATAAAATGGCAGTCGTTAAGTCAAGTTGAAGGCCATATGGGCGGCATTCAAAATTTCAACAGCAGGTCGCCACAGCCTGCGCCTGTCCATTTCAACAGGGCAATGGGCTTACCACCTTTTACGTGGGACAAAAATGCATACGGTGAAATGTGGGAGTTTATAATGCCTCTGTCTACCCCTTCGGGGATAAAGGGATAAAGATGTGACAATATGTATGTATGTTTATCGTAAGTTTGTAAAAGGTACGGTCCTCTGAGCAAGGAATATTGCTTGCGCACCCCAAATACTTTCAGTCGTGGGCGAAAGGTTTGGGGATTCCGCTAACAATGTCCATCTGACGGCTGTGCTGGCACCCCACCCCTTCCTCGTGTACTTCAGGGTGCCCTTTAGCCTGGTCGCCGTGACTAGCTCTCTGGCCTTCCCTGCAATCTGGTTGAGAAGAGGTGAAACCTCTCGGGCACCGAGTTTTACACCCCTGTTGTCTCCGCAGTTCAGCAGGGGTGACGACATAATAAATAAATATAGTAAACGATTATTAAAAAATAAAACCGTCTTGCTGCGAATTTTTGCATAACTGCAAGGTCATGTTTGAAATCAAATAATATATCAGATTGTAATAATTCAGCTAACGGAAGTTTTATTATAATAGTGTTAAATTGGCGATATTTTCTATCACACAAAATTATCACAATAGACTTAGCTTAGGTACATTTATAACATTTGTATTTATGTGAGAGACTGTTATCTGTACTATTTACCTTTGTGACAGATTACTAGCCTCACCAACCTCGGCACATATAACTGGTACCTTTCTGATAAGTAATACTAGGTATTTATGTACGCACGTGTGTATCATTTCCGAAGTGTGTGTGTGTAGGTATAAGTGTGAGTGACTAAGTGAGTGTTTGGGTGAGTGTGGGCGTTCCTAAAAGTGAGTATTTTCTCATATAACCACATCTAGCAGATTCTCTGTATCTTCAAAGCTTAAGTATTATTATGAAATTCAGCTACTGACTAACGTAGTCATGATGAAATGGCATACCTATCAATAATAAACCAGTGTCCAATACGATAAGGGGGAAAGTTATACAATATGTGTGCAGTTGAACTGAACACTCTTTGTCGCACGAAAACATTCGGATCAAATAAACACTAACGCAAATAACAAGTGTTAAATTATTATATTTTATTACCTGAAACACAAGTAATTGGCAACTTTGCTATGATTTTAAACTATAGAGTAATTCATCTTCAGTTAACCTGACGATTTGCACTGAATGTTCCCAAACTGCTTTCGTTGTTTTATCACAGTACTCATAGCTCTTCAATTGTTTGATTTTACAATTTGTGAATAGCGCCCCACTCACTTTTCCAGCACTTTTATCTAAAGCTGCATGTAACATAGTCTGAGCACCTTGCCAAGATGTTTTGAACAGCAAATGGAAAAAGACTTTGATCACTATGCCTAACAATTTGTTAACTGAATAAAAAATATTAGTGGCAACAGCTCCTGGATTAACGCAATTAATCACAACATTTGAGTCTTGTAATCTATTTGTGAGTTCATTTGCGAAATATATTAAATATATCTTGCTGTTTGCATATAGTTGTAATTTGTACCAATAGTTGGTTTTGTTTGAATTCTTGATATCAACCTTCCCCAACATACGCAAAACTGATGTGGTTGTCAATATCCTACTGGGTTTATCAGGTTTACCGGTTTGTTTCAAGAGTGGTAATAATAAAATGGTCAATAAGAATGTGCCATAGTAATTCACTTGCATTATAAAATTCATACCATCTTTTGTTTGAAAATCGGCAGGTACGCCAACACCTGCATTGTTTATTAAAATATCTAACCTAGTTTCATTGACTAAAATATCTTCTGCGAATTTTCTGGTAGATTCTAGAGACGAGAGATCTAGAAACTTGAAAATTACTTCCTCGTTTTCGGTATCTTTTAGTATTTGTTGCCTTGCGTTGGCACCTTCTTCTTCAAATGGAGAAGCGATAATAACTCTAGCTCCCCTATGAGCCAAGTCCGTGGCAATCTCAAGGCCCATTCCTGCTGTTCCTCCTGTCACTATCACGGTCATTCCTTCGAGTCTTTTTCGTGAAACACATATTGCGTTTGTAGATTTCTCATGGTAGCCCACAATAAGCACGATTATACACACAAATAATACTACTATAAGCAACCCAATTAACATCGTAACTACGATAGAAGCGAATGGTACCAAAACAATTACCTAAGTATAAGTTTAGCTAGTTTAATGTTGAGTAACCTTTACGTTTTCGTTTTTATAGTGGCATTCCTAATACATATGATATTAAGCAGACGTTTTTTTCGTAACCTCCTTGCAACACCCTCTGCCCCCTCCCCAGATGGTTACGCGGAAGCGCCATGACTACGGAGGATCACGGCGCATGCGGCACTTTTCTTTATAAGTTTTTATTATTATTTATTTAGTATATTATAAAAAGTATTACGTTGAAATCTATAGATATTATATTCTCTTGAAGTTTACGTAAAAATTTAAGTTAACGTGAAAAATTTTGAACGTATAAGATGCTATAAAACATATTTTTGACATTAATCAACATTCATAGGGTATTTCACGCTGACCTAGAACTAGAACTACGAAATTTGGCAACTAATATCTTCTCATACTAGAAATATAGAAAGCACTCTGAAAACTATACAACTAAAATGTATATTAAAATTACAGGGTGACTCAATCACGCCTTTATCGCCTAAGTGACCTGTTGTTAAAATTTTCAAGTCGCTCATAAGACCTTTAATTTGGCTTAACTATATTCTGTCATTTTAATCAACGGCTTAAAGTGCCTATCGCAGCACGGAACCGCTCGTGAAAAGACATGCTACAAGGTGCCACCCATCCGAGGATCGATAGCGAAAGTTGCTTAACGCAGTGATCGTTTACAGAACACAGTTAGTGGGTCTACGAGCGCATTCTTAATTAATATTTATTCACATCTTTCTACTAACTAAACTTAATTCTACTTAATATTTTAAACGCAAAAGTTTGTAAGTATGGATGTGTGTTTGTTACTCTTTCACACAGTCTTTTGTGATTTTGATGAAACATTACATTAATATAGCTTACACAACAGATCGGACAAAGTCTATAGGGAGTTTCGGTAATAAGCCCGAAGACATGTATCCCATATTAAAACTTAACTTAACTATCTTCACGATGTATCCCTGACGGAGTAGTCAGAGAGGACAGATCGCCAGCATCACGATCCATGCATACTTCTTTCGCTTCCAGTAGATTCATTAATCGCTTCATACATGCACGTCTGGGTATCCGAGTACTTTTGACTTTTCCGTTTTTGAGTAATCTGCTCACGTGGTTTTAATTTAATATAATATTGTTTATTTATTTAAATTTTCTTTTACAAAGGTGCTTTAAATTTAAATTTACACACATAAATAGCATAACGTATGTAATATTCTTTGTGAAAGACTGGCATCTGAACTAGGAAATTTATTCCTGTCATACAGATTTACCAGGCCCTCCCGCCAGCTAATTATACTAAAGAAGTTTACATTGCTTTGTTCTTAACAATATTACTTCACCAATACAATAAATAAAGAAAAAAAAAATTTTAAAACGTTGAAAATGTTTTTGTTTGTGGTATGTATGTTTGTTTGTTGTGTTGAGTGTGTGTAATCTGTGTGAGTTGTGCGTGTATGTGCGTGCGTGTGTGAGTGAGTGAGTGTGACAGTGTATATGTGGGTAAGTGTGCGCGGGCATGTATTTGTGGATGTAAGGTGGTTAGACTTTTTTTAATAGACAGGTAAAATAGGGACCACTAAGAGCTGCTCGGTGCTATCATATGTTTGCTCACTCAGCCAGTTGGTAACTATATTTTTACATTTCCATCCACACCATATCCGGGCATGATATGGTGTGGACGGCCAGCTACTGCGGGCGATACAGTCACTTTATACGGACTGTAAAGCTTGCGTGCGACCAAGGGGGATGTTCACCTGGCGCCTGTTTTTGACGTCTGTTCGGGCGTCGAACCTGGTTGTGTTATGTCCGCCTTGGTTGTGTTTTTCATAGTGTATCTAATAGTTGGTTGCAAAAGTTAAAAGATTATGATGTGTTGTAAAATTGGAAACTTTACAGTACATTGTCTGTTGTACGCTGATGATGCGGTAGTGATGGTCTCATCAGAAGCCGACCTTCAGGCATTAGTCACTAATATGAAAGAAGAAGTCTTCGCTGCATGTTAAACTAAGAATCGGGCATTTGAAAGAGAAAGAGTAGGAACTAATAGCAAGATTTGGGTAAACCGGAAACGTTTAGATCAATTGAATGAAGTTATATATTTAGGGAGAATGTTTAGCGCGAACGGAATATGTGTTCTGAAGTACAACGGTGAATAGCTGCCTGAGACAGGAACATAACATTATGATTTTTTGATTTTATTTTATTAAAAAAAAAAAGAGTATAATGAGTACGGGACATTTTATTTGGTCCTTGTATATAAAGCATAAATTTGTTATTAAATAAATTATCATTAACTCCTACTAATATTAAAAACGCGAAAGTTTGTACGTATGAATGTTTGATGATACTTACATATAAAAACTACTGAATGGAATTTAAATAAACTTTACAATAATATAGCTTATCTATCAAAATAACACATAGGCTACTTTTTATCCCGGGAACAAGTTCCTTTAGAAAACAGGAACGAGAAAACTTCATCATGCAGGTGGAGTAGCAGGCATCAACTAGTATATCATAAAACCTAATATAAACCTATAATAAAATCCAAAACAATAACAGATATGTTCCATTTCGATTGCTACTGCCAATCATTTTTACTGTGGCGTGCCAGCGGAAAATACATCGTCAATCTATCTTGGCGGGGGCTGACGAAGCGTTTTGGTGCCTACGCGACAACGAAATTATCCAAAACTATGGAACAATCCGTATCGTATCCGAATCCGGTATAATATTTTTTTTATATCTGTAACCGTATCCAGATCCTCAAATTTATATCCATTACATCCATAGTGCCAGCCATAAATTTGTCGAAGTAAAGACCTCTTTCCGTCAGATCTTACCTATCACCTATAGAAAGAAAAAAGTTTGGAAAATACAAAAGTGCACGCCCCACGCGCTTTTATTATATTATAAAAATTATGGTTCCGTTTTAATTTAAATTTCGACCAATGCATTAAAATTTTTAAAAATTTTCGCACAACGCCGTCTAACCAAAAAAAAACACAATGTAATATACTTATAGGTAGACTATCAATGACAAATAAAGATTTCTTATTAATGTTCTATTAGAGCGCATGACCTTCAAAGTTTAGAGTCTAGACGTAACTTTTTATTGATGGTAATGCTGCTTCATGGTTAGTAGGTATAACAACAGGTATGGCTGTAGTCATATTATCAATAACTAGATGACCCCCTTAGCTTAGCCCGTGACATACCTACTTCGAACTCTAGTCGCACCTATATAATCCCGTCTTTTTTATACCACTGAGGTTGCAGAAAAGCATACGGCCCACCTGATGGAAAGTGGTCACCGTAGCCTATGGA
Source organism: Thumatha senex (assembly GCA_948477245.1). NCBI lineage: Eukaryota > Metazoa > Arthropoda > Insecta > Lepidoptera > Erebidae > Thumatha > Thumatha senex. Next base: position 25,022,550 of record OX419724.1, read on the forward strand.
CGTTTGCAACACCAGAGGTGCAGCCTCGCGCTGCCGACAAAAATTATAAACCCGTTGCTTATAAATTCTACAATAATGCATAAAAATTTGCCCGATTTGTCTAAATTTATGATTACTGCTTCGCTCTCCATGGTAGCGTGATGATCTATAGCTTATAGCCTTTCTTGATAAATGGGCTATCTAACACAAATATATTTTTTTCTAATCCGACCAGTAGTTTCTGAGATTAGCGCGTTCAACCAAACAAACCCTTCAGCTTAAATATATTAGTATAGATTTATGTTACGCCGTACACACAACAGCCACGCCTCATCTGATTCACATTTACTATTGACTACACACCTACTTACTTTTACGATTTAGATACTTTTCTCTCGGTTTCACTCTCCAATATCTAAACGTTTTGATAATGAGAGCTGGAATAATCGATTCAGTTTACTTGGTATCTTTGTACTTACCTTAGCGCATGTTTTTGCTTTTATTTATATAATCTATAACATTATTTCGCCGACATATATGTGAGTAATACATTAACTAAATCCTGCATTGCACTGCGATTTTTTGCCGTGCAATGCTGTTGTCTCGGATGTGTGACGCTGAGTTGTAATTTCGGGGCGCGCACGCGCATATAAAATAGAAGTTTGATTTTATTAACAGCTTCAAGAGACCATAGACTTGAATAATAGTTTGAATTTCAATTTGATACCATCACGCATTTCCAAGATAAAGAGTCAGTTACGGGCACACTGACAACAAAGTAATTCTAAGGATTCCATTTTTTCCTGTTGGGGTAGGGAACCCTAAAAATCGATGGTAGCTAATTAGATAGATAAATGGACTACCTTACACAAAATGAATTTCCTAATTCAAACCTTTGGATGCTGAGATAAACGCGTTAAACCAAACAAAGAAACACAATTTTATACAGGGTCATTTGTAAAACATCTGCAACCTGCTAGAAGTGGATAGCCAAGGTTATAATCAACAACTTTGTTCTTTGAAGCGCTCGTGGCCCCGCAGTCTTAGTGTTCTGTAAACGATCACTGAGTTACGCAACTTTCACTATGACTGGTCCTCGGATGGGTGACCACTTTGTGGCATTTACATTTGCGAGCGTTTCCGTGCTTCGGAAGGCACGTTAAGCCGTTGGTCCCGGTTGCCAGTAAAATGGCAGTCGTTAAGCCTGGTTGATAGCTAATGGGCGGCATGAAAAAATTCAACAGCAGGTAGCCACAACCTGCGTCTGTCTATTTCAACACGGCAATGGGCTCACCACCTATTACGTGGGACAGGTAAATCCACACGGTGAAAAGTGGGCATATAATGTGCCTCTGCCACCCCTTCGGGGATAAGGCGTGATGGATATTTATTTTTTTATTTTTTTTAACTTTGTTCTTCCACTTTTAGGGCCGTATTCCAGAACGTTTCTCAATACTCAATCAACGTTTGGGGCTAGTTTTTGCCTTATAAATACTACTCTTAAGAGTTTCTTGAGTATTGATAAACGTTCTGGAATACGGCCCTTAGAAATTCTTTACGAAACGAATACTATGATACTTTGCACCTTCGAGCTGCGTCATAGGTTTTCGCTCTTAGATCTTTTTTTCGTCACGTACTGCATGCTTCAATATACGACGGACGTGCGCGCATCAAAAAAAGGTCATAATTATCAGTAACATAAATAAAACTTAAACTAAAAAAAAATAAAAAATAATAATAATAATATGTTAGCTGGCTAGTCCTAGAAGGTTGGCTGGTGTTTTGCAAATGACCCTGTATATTAGTATATTCAGTATAAATATAGATTAGCATAGATAACTAAACAATTTGCGTTTAAAACACACGTGTGTTTTTATGAGCTTCAAATATATAAAACCAGTGATTAATTAAAATTTAAATTTACAAATAAATGTATTAATAAATAACTTAAATCTAACTTTCCATTAAATCATAACACAAAAATCACAAGACAATTTCCTTAATCGGCTATGAACTTTTCAATGAAAATACAAATATGCTCCGCCGCTGCACCTTGTCAAATAAACATAATATCATATCCTTACAATACTTACGAGAACTTACTATTTACACACCAACTTATTACAATAATACATAATATAATTAAGCTATTTTTATGTCAAATCTAAACCCGCTCGTACCAATCCCCGAGGCAAGGGTGACCGTGATACTAGCACTTTGTTTCGGATTTTTCTTAATTCTGCCTGATTCCCCAGTAACATAGATAATGAGATAGCTTGTGCACATCAAGTTATTAATAATAATATTAAATTGGTCGATTAATTCTAACATTAACCTCACAGTCAAAAAACTTTATACGTACATACATACATATTGTCACGCCTTTATCCCCGAAGGGGTAGGCAGTGGCATATTAAACGCCCACACTTCACCGTATGCATCTTTGTCCCACGTAACAGGTGGTGAGCCCATTGCCGTGTTGAAATGGACAGGCACAGGCTGTGGCACCTGATGTTGAAATTTTTTAAGCCGCCCATAAGGCCTTCAACTTGGCTTAACGACTGCCATTTTATTGACAACCGGGACCAACGGCTTAACGTGCCTTCCGAAGCACGGAGCTGGGGTGAGTCTCAAGGGCCGAATTAATTTAATAAAATAATGTGTCTATTTTAGATGTTAAATTTGAAATAAATTTTGAACCCGTTGCCTTTTTAGTGAGGTGGTAATAAAAAGGCTAAAAGGTCTTATGTGCTAGACACTAATTAAAGTCCTGGTAGTATCGGACAACTTTATAAAGGTTTAAAACAATTTTCTAATTCATCTTGACGTAAACGTACTAATCTCATGGATTCGTCCCAAAGGGTTTGAGCTGTTCTATCACAATATGCACGTTTAACTGCTTTGCTGGTTTCACAGTTCTTAAAGAAAGCTCCACTCACTTCACCTGCTTTTTCATCCAATGCAACATGTAACGCCGTCTGAGCACCTTGCCAGGTTGTTTTAAAAAAAGTATTTATGAAGAATATCAAGAAGAATGCTAAGAACTTATTTCCGGATTCAAAGATCTTAGTACCAACTGCTCCAGGATCCACAGTATTTACCACAACATTGAAACCTTTTAGCCGTTTTGCAAGCTCGTGGCCATATAATATAAGACATAGTTTACTGTTACCATATGTTAAAATTCTAGAGAGAATATTTTCATGTTTAATATTCTTGAAATCTATTCGTCCAACTTTATGCAATACAGATGACGTTAGTAATATTCTGCTTGGGTCCTTAATTGTTCCTGATTTCCTCAAAAGCGGGAGTAGCAGAAGGGTTAGTAAGAACGTTCCGTAGTAGTTCACTTGCATTATAAAATTCATACCGTCTTCTGTGGTATCATCTTTAGGAACACCTACACCAGCGTTGTTAATCAAAATATCTAATCTGTCTTCAGAAGTCATAATATTTGCTGAAAACTTTCTAACTGAATCCACAGACGCGAGATCAAGATGTTTGAAAATGACGTTATCATTCCGAGTTTCTATTATAATTTTATTTCTTGCCTTATTACCTTCTTCTTCAAATGGACATGCAACGATTACTCTAGCCCCTCTATGGGCTAAATCTATGGCTATTTCTAGTCCCATTCCAGCTGTTCCTCCAGTAACTATCACCGTTCTTCCTTCTAACCTTTTTCGCGATAAACATATTGCATTTGTACTCTTTTGATGTATACCAATGATAAGAAATACTATAATAATTATCGCCAGTATGAGTAATATATCGCACATAGTTCTAACTTTGACGCAGATCAAAGGCAAACTGTCCTTAACTTTTTGTACCAAATGGATTTAAACAATTTCGTTAGAAAAAAAAAATCAGTAATCATTCTTCGTATAATAGTGACTTAATAGTTTTAATAACATATAGTGTTTATATATAATCGAAGACCTTGAATTTATATTGAAAATAACATCCGATGTTGTCCAAGTAGAATTAATAATCGTGACAAATTGGTAAATTAAGTCTTTAAATTATATGTATTATTAATTGCCTTTTTATTTATTATCATTGCTTAGAAGCAGCTAGAAATTAATAGATGCTCCGGAAACCACACTAAGCTGTTAGTTGCGGGAGCTAGTAACATTGATAGCCTGCATTTAAGTCACATTGAAGGTCTTTTATAAGCTTCGAAAATGTTTAACATGCATTAGTTAATGCACAACGCAGTGCGGGCAAAATTTTTAAAATGATAAGTAGGACAACATTTGCTAGATCAGCAAGAACTCATAAAAAAATAAAATAAGATTTTCTCGTCACTTCCGAGGGCTTACCCCTGGTGTCCGGCTCTATCTAATAAGTGGGACAGTAGGAACAGTGTAGTTTTGATTCGAGATTAAAAAACCATTTGTTTCGTAGAGCAATTCTAAAGAATCTTATTTATGGATTTTTTATTGATATTCTGAAAATCTATAATTTTTTGGTATTATACAATATTTTTATACTATTAACTATAAAAGAGGTTCTACTCCTTCTTCATCTTCAGTATTTTTCTAATTGCTTTCAAACCCTACCTGGATTCGAGCCTGCATGGGGTTCACTTTTCACGTTGGGAGCAGCTATAGTTTGGCTTTGAATTTACGGCATTGTTAGGAGCGACTGCCGTCTGATCTCAACCCAGTAAGGGCAACTGAGTCGTTGTCAAACCGCTAGTAAATGACGTCGCTTGGGCCCCAGATATTTTGATGAGCCCCTTACTTAATTTATAAAAAGCGTTATCTAACAAAAACGAACGAAATAGAAAATATACAAAAAAAAACAACCTGATTTTCAGGAGGACTCCTGAGAATCTTGTTCTTTTTTTGCTCACACATAGAATTTTATATTAAACTAAGTGCGGAAGCGTTAGACGAGATGATAACGCGACGTGCCTTATGTAGCGTCACCGTTTTCTGTAGTAAATCACGCTTTCAACAAGTCCGCAAACACTTCTATGTATGTTAAGAACAAATATTTCATTACGCCTTTCCAAGTGTCTGCGTGGGTTTAGCAAATGTTGACATATCTACATTACGTCCATAGGTCAATAGTACTCTAATAGATATAGGTACTTTTTGGCGAAAAACGTTCATTGTATACCATCGTTGTGGAATGTCATCTACTAACCTATTAAATATCAATGGAAGTACATAGGTACCATTGCACTTCCTGCAAGCGAATACTTTAGAAGATCAGCATCTGTGTTTATTCCCCATACTACTTTAGAGAGTTCTTTAACAGTTCATTTAACCCAACAACCCCAGTGGTACTCTTTTATTAAAACTAAACTATCTTCACGCTGTATCCCTGACGGCGTAGTCAGAGAGGACAGATCGCCAGGCTTCGGGATCCATGCATACTTCTTTTGCTTCTTCAAGATTTTCACTGAATTGTTAACATTTGTGACTATTGCTCCACTTTACTGGGTATTAGCATGATGATATAGCCTAATAGCCTTCCTCCATAAATGGTCTATCTAATACAAATAGTTCTTTTTAATTCGAACCAGTAGTTCTCTAGATTAACGCGTGCAACCAAACAAATAAACGAACTCTTCACCTTTATTATTAGTTTTTGACAGACTTGAAAACTCTCGATGTTCTCAATTCGTTGGAATATTTGTAGGTATGTTCACCGATTAGACAAAGATGCCTGAAACGAATTACAGACAATAGATGTGACACTGTCCCAGATTTTAGGACTTTATGACATCGTTCTCTTTTAATTTGTACATGCTCAAGTCAACTAAGCACCCAGTTCTTTAGTAAGCTTTTTTATTTATTTACTGAAGTCTCAATAATTATATATTAATATTAATTTTCTGGTTATTTCTAATAAGTTTTTACTGACTAACGTACTATCCTACAATCAAGTCATTCGTGTCTATTCAAAAAATGTATGACTTGGAAATCGACGATTCTTTGGCAAACTTATATCGGGTGTATATTTTGTTTGTTTCTTTGACCTGCTTCCACCGCGCCATTGACATTTAACATGGAATGGTTTGGTACACTTCTTGGCTTACCCATGTCACCTAACGATGAGTGATTTTGTGGTTTCCGAGACTTCACATGAAGCAACCACTCCAAATGAAGCGACCAATCACATCCGCGTGCATAGCGGCCAGTAGTAACGTAAATATTCTTTTATATGTTTTCTATATCCCAAAATGACCCGCTGTTTCCTCTGTATGGTTTTCGACAATAATACGCTCTCTATGTTCCATGGGTATCACTTGAAATTCAAACATCACTCATCCTTAGTATACAACACAGTTGAAATATTCTTATAAATGCCAGCCACCTTGCCCATCCTTAATAGCGCATCTGGGAAATTATCTACCAATTTTTTATGCTTTATTTCAAAGTTAAACGCTGATAACCTTATACTTCATCTTCCAACCTCCCGAATCGATCGATCGAACAATGATCAAACAACGATAAATTGAACATTTTACCGGTATCTACATAACGCCAATGTTCAACTGCTGACAGTACTGGTAAGGTCTCTCGCTCTGTTGTACTAAAGTTCCTGTCCGCACAAGACAAGGCACGACTATAAGAAGCAATAGGGTGTTCCACTCCCTTAATTGTCCGCGTCAATACACCTCCTTTTGAAATGAATATAAATATAAGCGAATGTGAATTGGTAAATCGAAATCAGGGCAACTTAAAGCTGAGCTGATAGCAATGCGTTCTTTAGAATCTGAAAAGCGACATCTGCCTTACTTGAACAGCTAATTCGTTTACTGCAGTTTTTTTTTAATTGATGTGAGCTGATTTAGTGGACCTGCATTAGAACTATAATTTTGTACAACCTTTCAATACCATGATACTATACCTAGAAATCTTTTCAACTCCTTTCTATCTACTAGGCAGTGCCGGATTGTCGATAACTGGTTTAACCCAATCTGTGTCTGTACCTTGTGCGTCCACTATATACCCAAAATATTTTGGTTTATCCCAAAAAATGTTCTTTTCCAACTTCCTCAAATTATCTTCTGATTATTTCTTTGTGGGTTCCAAGGCAGTCCACATCTTTTTACGACAAATCTTTTGCTGTACAAGCAGTACGATTGTGGAATGCGCTACCATTAAACATAAGTGTGCGCAGTCATTGAACGTTTTTAAAAGACTTGTAAAAGAGTAGGTACTACTTGGAATCATGCAAATTTATTTAGGACCTTTAGTAGTAACGGTGTACTTTAGTAAAACGGCAATGGGCTCACCACCTGTTACGAGAGACATACCTACTAACCTAACCTAACCTAACCTTTGATTTTAATAAAATACTATTATTTGTATGTGCTACCTATTGATAATCTTTGATGCCAAGTCAATTGTAATAGGTAGGAGGTACCTATAGTTGCCGTGCGTGACTTTAAACGGATAACTTCGTCTTGAACAAGAACAATCGCACGGGCAGACGTCGTTAACGATCTATAAACGATCATTATTGTAAAATTTTGATGCGTTGTAATCTAATTAATAGATTTGTATAATTTATCTGTTGCACGAAGCCGTAAATATGTTGTTTTTATAATTGTAGGTATTTAATTATTGTCTGCAAAACTGGTTTTGGCTGTGTTTTGCTTTTAAGAGTCACAAATATTTTTGTTGAAATGAATAATATTTGTTTAATATAGCTATAGTTATTCATTCAGATAATAATATTATATATTACCATTAATTTTCATCTGTTTGTCACATTGTTGTGTTTCACATTGTTCTTTAAGTTTATTATAAAGGTTAATCTTGAATGTAGGAATTTCAGCACAGTAAGCTGTTTAGAATATTAAGTTTTATTTTGTTTAGGGCTTGGCACCGACAACAAACCTATCAATACGCAGCACATACAAATAATAGTATTTTATTAAAATTAAAAGGTATTAGGTTTGCATAAGAGATGTAGTAAATTTAATATTTATTAAGTTATTTTATACTTTTAAGTTTTTAAAGTCGGTTTTATTAAACGTAGATATTATTTTTATTTTTTGTATTTTAGTTTATGATAATCATCATAATCATCATCCTCTTGCCCTTGTCCCAATTTACTTGGGGTCGGCGCAGTATCTCTAAATTCCATACTGCAAAATGTTTTGGCTTGGTTTTTATGGATGTTAGAAATTATTATGAGAAAACCTTTTCTATTAGTTGAACGATACGATTTATGCTTGCAATATTAAAAAATAAATCACGTCAAAAAGAACTGTCATTTATAGTACACTAGCTGACCCGTCCGGCTTCGCCCGTGACATACCTCGAACCCCGCGGTACACATTAAATCTCGTCGTTTATTAATTTCACAATTATGTGTGAACATTTTCCAAATTAGTTGATTACTTTTCCGCTCTCCACGCATGGCCCGACGTACAGCGAACGGACAGCTATTACCGCGAGATTTCGCTATCGCTTGCTTTTCATAACATACGTAATCAGCCTGCCGGTCGAATTACTGTTATAAACACGAAATTTATTTCTTTGCGCCTTATTTTGATTTTGCGATATATCCTAAGATATTCATTTAATTTGCAGGTTTAAAGAGACAAAATAATCTTCATGAAATGCTGAGACCAACGAACGTATAAAAATTATAAGGATTAATAACATATTTATGTAAATAGTCTTCAAATTTCCGCGATATAATTGCTGGTTTTTAAAGTATTAAAATAGATATTATAGTATGTTATCCATAAAAGATGTATTATATTTATGTAGACCTATATTAAATACACAATTCCACAATAAATTATTTTGTTATATCTCAAAGGATTTACGCAGCGTTTTCGTTGAAAGATCCCAGACTCCCATAGATTTCCGACACCCCCAATAAATATCGTTATAGTTTAGTCAATGTATACAAAAACTTAACAAATTATAGAAGAAGAAGAAGAAGCGCTCGTGGCCCCGCGGTCTCAGTGTTCTGTAAACGATCACTGAGTTACGCAACTTTCACTATGGCTGGTCCTCCGATGGGTGACCACTTTGTGGCATTTACATTTGCGAGCGTTTCCGTGCTTCGGAAGGCACGTTAAGCCGTTGGTCCCGGTTGCCAGTAAAATGGCAGTCGTTAAGCCTGGTTGAAGGCCTTATGGGCGGCTTGAAAAAAATCAACAGCAGGTAGCCACAACCTGCGTCTGTCTATTTCAACACGGCAATGGGCTCACCACCTATTACGTGGGACAGGAATCCATACGGTGAAAAGTGGGCATACAATATGCCTCTGCCACCCCTTCGGGGATAAGGCGTGATGGATATTTAACAAATTATACATAAAAACCTTCCTTATGAATCATTCTATTCTATTCTATTAAAAATCACCGCATCGAAATTCGTTGCGTAGTTTTAAAGATAGCATACATAGGGGCATTCTGCGGGAAGCGATTTTGCTTTGTAATATGTAGTGATATAGAATTGTCACACAGCATTAAAATAGGGATATGCTCTAGGGTGATGCTAAGGAGTAATATGGTCGTCTCTGATGGATTAGTCAACGGAGAAATGGGTGTAATAATAAAAAAATCAAGTGGCCAGCTCTTCGCCGTGACCAACTAGAAGCAGGAGAACTACATACATACATATTATCACGCCTGTTTCCCATTTAGCTAGGCAGAGACTATGGTTTTCCACTTGCGACGATCCTGACATACCATTTTCGCTTCTTCTACTTTCATGAGTGCTTTCATACACGCTTGCCGGTTCAGGGTACTCTTGACCTGACCTTTGCCCGATGCAGTGTTGATTTAATTTGATGACGAGACTCTAGGCGTTAGGGTAAAATATACAGAGGGCCTTGTGTCATTTTCAATAATAACACTTGTAGTATTCCACAATATTTACTTGATAAACCTTACCGGTTTCGCCTCACGGCATTCTCAAAGGCACACAACACACGCAAGTTCCACCAAGTGCCATCAATCAACAGTATAAATTACCTAGTGTCAATTGCACCAACATCTGCCACTTTTCAGGCCAATAAAGGTTACGGTGATGTCGGGAGATTAATGCTGCCACTAATTATTTATAACATTTACCTTGATCACAATACGATAATTATATAACATTTACCTTGATCGTATATACCAGATACAAACTAGAATTCTGAAGAACATTGCCTCACCTTAGAGAATGAAAGAAAAATTCAAGGACAGTGAAAAGGAATTATATAAGCAGTTTAAAGTATTACCCTTTCACACTAAAGTCAAATATCATCTCCTTAAAGAAAATTTCTTTATAAATCACTACAGATCAAAGTACATCACAAAATTGAAACGCGACACATCACTAATAAAAATTGAGCAGTAAATGCTTATGGTGAGAGAACCACTAAATACATGGTTCCCCGCCTGTTGAACAGCTTTAATTAAAATTTTATAAACAGCATTTCTGAAACATACTTGAAACATAAATTATTTTCACACTTTTTAAACAACCAGAAGTAAGTGTACCAAACCAGTTCCTATTGTTTGTGAGCAGCGAGCGCGCTGTCGCATTAGAAATGGAAATCTGTATTATGAGTACCCACCTATCTTTTTGTAATTATGTACTCGTATACAATTAATTATGTAGATTAGATTATTACTTCCATGTTTATATAAGGTTATAGTTATTAAATCTTGCTAAATTGTCCGCTTGCTTGAAATATCTATCATGTACAAATATAATATAGTAATGTAATATAAAATAGCAATCCAGACAAGTCTTAGTGGCTTATGGTTTGCTTTTATTGTTAACTGTGTTGTCTCCTTGGAGCTTGTGAACGGTGACAGTCCAACTTATTTATTTTTTTATTTACGTATTTAAAACACAGTTAACAATAAAAGCAAACCATAAGCCACTTAGGGTTGTCTGGATTGCTGTTTTATATTACACAGTATAATATATATAGTATATACTATAGTAATAATAATAATCTAATCTACATAATTAATTGTATACGAGTACATAATTTCAAAAAGATAGGTGATAGACATCGAAGAAAAAAATTCGCATAAGTTCAGATATATGTGACATTAAGTCGAGTAGAGAATTTAGATGGGGTGGCATTAAGTGACTTGGAACCATCTAAATTATTATTTCATTCTGATGTATCGCATTTACGGACACGTAAATGCGATACATCGCGTATTCTTTTTTCGAAATAATGACAGTATTTGATGCATGTTTGAGAAAAAGTATTTTATTATTTTTATTTATACTACATATCACGGACCTTAGAGGCACGGATGGACTGTGTAACTGTATCTTTGTGCATTTAAAATAAATATTAATCTAATAATATAAATCTTTCTCCTTTAAAAAAGCCGTGCACAAACTAAAATTACATCGTCCACATAAACAAAAGTGGTATTAAAATTTTAAAAAATAACGTTCATAAATTGAAAACTACTAGGACAAACTATGTTAAACTTTTATGAGACTAAATGGCAATTATTTCGCATCCAACCAAAGACTAATCACGTAAATCTGATCATAAATCTCAGCGTTATAGGTGTGCATACGACAATACAATACTACTTAAATATCTAGTTTTCAAATTATCTAGTATCTCCGACAAGAATGGCGGTTTATTTGCGTTCTTCCTAGTGATGGAGTTAAATTTACGACTGTCCAAACAAAATCTTAGTTCCATTCTTCTTTCGAATCAACGCAACCGGTGATGACCACGGACTTTGGTCTTTTTCAAATACCCCCGACCGCCCATCTCATCCGCTTTCTGTTAAAAATGACATCCGATAATAGTGCTGTCTTATCGGTTCTGCATCGTCCGTATTAATCCTGTGTCTGTACGTCACGGCTGATAATCGGAATAGGTGCTGCCTCGGTCTTCATCCCAGTGTATTCCCAGTAACGGTTCTGAGAGCTAAAGTTGAGTGTGCGGATTCTATTAAGCCTGTAAACTCTGTTTTGACTGATTCTGCGTTATTATGTGTGTGACGTGAAGTAAATGTGTACTGTTATGCCTTAGGAATGTGTGGTGTAGAGTTTAGACCATAAATTTGTAATGTTAATAAATGTCTATGGTCACCGCCATTCCCTCCTTTGTAGATGTACAAAAAGATTGTTGTAAAATGTGTAAGAAACAGGAGTTTATAAAAACTGGTATAAAAAGTAATAAAGCTAACGTTGATTAAATTTGTGTCTACTTATTTGATAACTGTGTGGTCGTATAGAGACAAGTGAAACGCTCGAGAGTCAAATGCCAACTGTCTTTATTAATCATCACACTTAAGTAACTACTCGTATATACAACTGTGTACCCTAGGTTTGCTTGTACGTTTACATTTATTAATATATATGTTTATATTTATTTATAAATGATAGGTTCTTATAACTGCTTAATTCAATATGTATATTCTATAGAAATCTACCAGGTGTTTTGACCGTTCTACCGCTGGTTGTCTTTCTAATGTTTTCATTAATATTCTCGTTTAATAAGTACGCGGGTTTCAATCTATCAATAGAAACTATTACTGTCCTGTCTGTCAATTGAATTTTAAATACCTTGTCAGATCTTTCTAATACTTTGAAGGGACCTTCATATGGGCATGTTAAGGATTTTTTTATTCTATCCACTCGTAAAAAGACGTGTGTACAGTCGTGCATATCGGGATGTACGAAAAATGCTTTTGTGGAATGCGCTTTTGTGCTAACAGGTGTGAATTGCTTTATGCTATCTTTTATACTTTGTACGATTGTATAGGGATCTGAAAAAGTGCTATTTGTTTCGACAAATTTCGCCTGGTAATCTAAGGGTGCGTCCATATACCATCTGAGCGGCACTAATACCTGTTTCGACTTATGTGGCCGCGCGAAGTCCTAACATTACGCAAGGTAGTTCGTGCGTCCAATTTTTGTTACCATTTAATCTAGCCATGAGAGAGGCTTTGACACATCTATGCCATCGTTCTACCGCCCCGTTGCTTTGAGGGTGGTATGGCGTTGTCCTTATTTTCTGTAAACCTAAATAATTCATTAAAAGACTAAAAACTTGACTTTCGAATTGCCTGCCCTGGTCACTTGTGAGTTTTACAGGGCAGCCAAATCTACAAATCCACTCTGTATATAGCTTGTTTGCCACCGTATCGGCTGACATTTCTTTTAACGGATATGCTTCCGGTCATCCGGTGCCTCTGTCCATTATCGTTAGACAGTATCTGTAACCGTCTACTGTGATAGGTAGAGGTTCTACTAGATCGATATGTATGTGATCAAATCTTTCGACCGGGGAATAGCTACCATGTTTGGAAACAGTGTGCTTGTGTACTTTTGATTTCTGACATTGTATACATGTTTTCGTCCATAATCCTGTATCTTTATTCATGCTAGGCCACCAAAACTTCTCCTTAATCAGCTGGCGCGTAGTACGCGTTCCAGGATGACGGAGGTTATGTATCGCTATAAATATATTTTTTCTAAATTTTTCGGTCAAATAGGGTCTTGCATATTCGCTAGATGTCTCGCAGTATATTTTATGGCTAGCACCAGAAACAATGAACTTTTTAAATTTGTATCTCGAGTCGTTTAATAATATTTTAAAGGTGGTATCTTGTTTTTATTCTAAGGCTAATTCTTCGTAGTTAATTGCGTTTGATGCGCACTCTATGCTTTCTATACATGACAAAGCGTCAGCGGCAATATTGTCCTGCCCGCTCACGTGTCGTATATCGGTCGTGAATTCACTAATAAATAATAATTGTCTGATACGCCGCGGACTTTCTTTGTTAATATTTTTACATATTTTAGAAGAAGCGAATGTCAAAGGCTTGTGGTCTGTAAAGATAATTAATTTTCGACCTTCGAATAAGCTTCTGACGTGTTCTAAGGCTGATACATGTGAGCGTTGCAGACTTGTTAGGCAAAATATACACCCAGAACCAATTAATCCAACGAAATTGCCAAGCAAAGTATGGGAATTAGTTGGAATTGATTATCTAGGACCACTTCCATCGGGTCATTACTTGCTAATTATTGTTGATTACTATAGTAGATATTACGAAGTAGAGGTGCTGAAAAATCAAACAGCAGTAACCACAATAAAGACATTAGAGACAATAATAGCTCGTGAAGGGATTATGGATGAAATTATATGTGACAATGGACCAGCCTTCATAGATGCCCGGTTCAGACAATTTTTGAAATCCTATGGAATACGTTTAAGGCACACTACACCATTATGGCCTCAGGCTAATGGGGAGGTAGAAAGACAAAATAGGAGTATCTTGAGAAGATTAAGAATCGCGCAATCTTTGAAACAAGACTGGCATAAAGAACTATAAACATATCTCATGGCCTACCGTACAACATTACATTCAACTACAGGTGTACCTCCTGGAAATGTGTTTAGGGGAAGGATAATAAAGACAAAGTTACCGGAAATAAATGTCAATGTGATTATTCTAAATTTTAATAATAATTAATTTAATAAAATTACTAGATTATACAAATTTCCAATAGTATTGTTAAAGAAAAAAGATTTTCAAAAAAGTATATTAATTATAACAACTTCACACGACGCAATATCAGTAAAGGTGAAAGTCATGCAATGTTGAAAACATAATTGATTATCAATAGATTGGTAAAACATAATCAATCTAAAGGTAATGTTTATGATATACAGTCATTTTACATCATCTAAATCTTTAATAGAAGAAATAGTTGAAGTGTCACTTTTTCTTAAAAATATTATGCAGTATCCCAGGGCCCTCGCGCTTGTATAAGTAACATTTTAATTTCGGGTGTCAGGTGGTTTTTACTGCGGCCAATAGCTGATCCTTGCAACGTAGCCGGGTAGAGCCTACTACAAAATTTTTGTTACTAAATTTGTTACAAAGTAGACTAGTTCTGGGAGCTCTTACATTGGCCAGATCAAGAGAAATATCTCATGCCGAAGTATTTACCTATAAATATATATATGTAAAGAAGCGCTCGTGGTCCCGCGGTCTCAGTGTTCGGTAAACGATCACTGAGGTACGCAACTTTCACTATGGCTGGTCCTCGGATGGGTGACCACTTTGTGGCATTTACATTTGCGAGCGTTTCCGTGCTTCGGAAGGCACGTTAAGCCGTTGGTCCCGGTTGCCAGTAAAATGGCAGTCGTTAAGCCTGGTTGAAGGCCTTATAGGCGGCTTAAAAAATTTCAACAGCAGGTAGCCACAACCTGCGTCTGTCTATTTCAACACGGCAATGGGCTCACCACCTATTACGTGGGACAGGAATCCACACGGTGAAAAGTGGGCATATAATATGCCTCTGCCACCCCTTCGGGGATAAGGCGTGATGGATATTTATTTTAATATATATATGTAATATTAATAAAAAATCTATTTTAAAAACGTTTTTCTGTTCGTCTATAAAACTAAACAGCGAGTAAAATTAATTTTGCCCCAAACATTTGAATAGTTTCTTCCTTACGCTTTTCATTTCCATAAAAGTTACCAAAACATGTTATTTTTTTCCACAGAATGGGGAAAAAACCTTCCAATCTCGAGACCGACCGGTCGTCAGCAAGCAACTGTTGACTTGAACAGATTTGGTCGGCGGGTTTGGTCTGTCGTACCAAAACCGAACGGGTGTAAGCACTATTAATGTACTGGGTAATAAACGAGTCAAAAAGAGGGTAGATCGCTACGGTCTGCCAACCAGCAACTAGCTTACCGCTCTTCAGTGCATCTGTAATCATGGCGCTTGGAAAAGGGCTTAATATCGAAAATTCATTACCATACATGGTAAGTAAATATCTCGTTAACAGTAATCAATGGTTTAGTAATGACCATGACAGTTAAAATCATTATAATTATAAACTCGTTCTATTTATAGAAGTGTGAGATCTACAGACCACTAATACGAGCTTACTGTGATGACACTTCGGAACTATAATACCTAGTGTTTTTATTAATTTGCCATTTGTATCAGATGAAGAAAATGCTTCTCCACTTCTTACTCTTACTATGTCTCATTTTTGCGCTGTCGTTTTACTTTGGAACACTTTGATCGACGGCTCACTTTGATCTAGTAGTTGTATGACAATGTAAAACAAAAACAACTCAATCCGGAACAGAAAAAGTCGCAAAACACTCTATTTGCATTGGAGCAATAATACAGGTCAGTCTTTTTTGACATACCTCATTTTATTCAAGATTAGCTGTTGCCCACAGCCCGCAGTTCCTCGATCGTAGAAAAGTTTGTTAACCTTGAATTCATTCGTCGTGATAATAGTAATACCATTTTCTTAAATATTTACAAAAATAATTCATTTGGGTTAACGCTTTAATTTTTGTAATTTCCTATATTCTGATTACGTAAAATTTTTAATTCCGTGCTTGTCTAATTTATAAAAAGCCGTCTAAGCGCAAATCGGATTTGCACACCAAAGTTCTCGTACTATATAATATATGTAACTTATAATAATACTAGCTGTCCCGCCCGGCTTCGCCCGTGACATACTTCGAACCCCGTGGCACCCATTTAATCCCGTTGTTTAATAATTTCACATTCACAATAATGTATGAACATTTTCCAAATTCATTGATTACTTCTCCGCTCTCCAGTACTTAGGTACCTACCTACCCGAACGGCCCGGTCGAATTAAATTAATTTCTTTGCGCCTAATTTTGAATTTGCGATAACTCGTAAGACATTCATTTAATTTACAAGGTGTTAAGGGACCAAATAATCTTCATGAAATGCTGAAGCCAACTAACTAACTTCAAATTACCGCTTAATAATTGCTGTTTTTTTAAATTACTAAAATGGATATAGTATGTTATTCTTAAGAGATAGACATATGTCGTCGCGGACTTTTTTCTAGACCTTTATTAGATACACAATTGCACCATACATTATTTTGTTATATCTCAAAGGGTTTAGGCAGCGTTTTTGTTGAAAGCTCCCAGACGGCATATTTTTTCCGACATCTCCAACAAATATCGTTATAATTCGGTCAATATATACAAAAACTTAACAAATTATATCTAAAAACCTTCTATGAGAATCACTCTAACTATTAAAAAAACCGTATCGTAATCCGTTGCGTAGTTTTAAAGATCTAAGCATACATAGGGACAGACAGCGAAAAGCGACTTTGTTTTATAATATGTAGTGATTTGACTACCTCTGTGGCGCGGTGGGAATGTATCCGACTGCTACGCAAGAGGTCGTGGGTTCGATTCCCACCCAGGATAAAACTTTGTGTGATGAGCACGATGGTTTATTCTGTGTCCGGGTGTTATCTATAATGTGTATGTATTTAGAAACATATATGTATGTTTATCAGTAATAGTACACGCTCTGCTTAGTTTGGAATCAGATGGCGTTGTGTGAGTTGTCCGAGAGGCAGTCAAAGTTAAAAGAAGAAGCGTTTCTATCTATACTTACTAATATTATAAAGAGAAAAATATTATAAGTGTGTTTGTAATGAATAAGCTCAGAAACTGTGGACCGATTTTAAAAATTCTTTCTTCATTAGGAAAAGCTACATACTTCATGAGTAACATAGGCTATATTGGATTTTTTTAAATTGTAGGTTGCGTACGAAATCTCGAATAGGAAAACTTCACCACGCTGACAAAGCTGCGGTCATCAGCTAGTATTTTATATTACAAGTATGGTCAACGGGAATTAAAACTTAAGGGTAGCAACTCTGATTGTAACAACACGCAACAGAGTCACATAAAGCGGAACGTTTGAAAAGCAGCTAACACTAAGGGCCGTATTCCAGAACATTTATTAATACCAAGAAACACTTGAGAGTAGTATTTATAAGGCAAAAACTAGCCTCAAGCGTCGATTGAGTATTGAGAAACGTTCTGGAATACGGTCCTAAGTGTATATCCGCAACTATCAGAGTTAGGTCCTAGACTTTAATAATCTGCTATGCAATTCACAAATCTCGGATCCAAATCCGCTACGGCGCAAATGAACTCACATTTGCGCCGTAGCGGATATGGATCCCAGATATGTAAATTGCATAGCTGGACTCGCTTAAAACTAAAGTGTGTTCTTCGGCCATGGGTGGAACAGCCGCACAAACTCGATCATTATCTCACCCAATTCTTACACGGGATTGTCGCTTCGCCAACCACGGAGGAGCATAAGCTAGCATCGTCTTGCCTGTTCTCTACTCCGCCGTCACTTCACTCCCCTCCGACCTTAAGGTTCTCGCTCGAGACCATCAATAGCTATCTTCACGCTGTATCCCTGACGGGGTAGTCAGAGAGGACAGATCGCCAGGCTTCGCGATCCATGCATACTTCTTTCGCTTCTTCGAGATTCATCAATCGCTTCATACACGCACGTCTGGGTATCCGAGTACTTTTGACCTTTCCGTTTTTGAGCAATCTGCTCACGTGGTCTTCATATGTAAGTCTCGGCCTTCCCTGACTCCTTCTACCCTCTACTTTTGAACAATATATATTCTTCGTCAATCGTTCCTCACTCATTCGTTGGACGTGTCCAAACCAACGGAGCACGCCTTTTTCCAGCTTAACGCTGACACTTTCATTCAAACCTGCCATATTGCGTATCACTTCGTTACGTATTCGGTCGGCCAAGGTAACGCCGCACAATTTTCGAAGTGATCGCATCTCCACAGCATTCAATTTACTTTCATGCATCTGCTGACATACCCAGGTTTCACTACCGTAAAGCAAAGTTGGCACTAGCACTGCGTTATGAATCGCCAGTCGTGCTTCTTTTACGATGCTTTGTCGCTTTACTAACTGGGACAAAGCACCGTTAACTTTGTTTCCGGCAGCTACTCGCCGTTCTACATCCGAATCACATCTTCCATCCGCGCTAAACATACTTCCTAAATACACAATTTCATTCACTTGCTCTAAACGTTCCTGGTTTACTCTAATCTCGCATTTAGTTCTTACGTCACCTCTTTCAAATACTAGAACCTTAGTTTTACTTGCATTCAATTCGATAGCGGGATATGCTCTTAAGAAGTTTGTACTTAAAAGCGCACTAAAAGGATGCAGCACTCCAACAACTAAAATGTACAAAATAACTAAATAAAGATTTAATTTCATACACACTTATTCAAACCTAATACTTTTAGTATTAATAAATACAATTATGAAAAGAACTTATTATATTAGCAACGTGCAACAGATAAATTATACAAATCTATCAATTACGTTACAATACTTGAGTTGTTTTGTTCTCGAGTTATAAACGAAACTATCCCGCGCAGGGTCACGCGCGGCGATAGTGTAGTGTGTCTGTAAATTCAAATCTATTATAGGTAGAGCACATAAAAATAATAGTATTTTATTCATTTTAAAAGTATTAGGTTTGCATGAGAGGTGTATTAAAATCAATCTTTATTAAGTCATTTTATGCATTTTAGTTGTTGAAGTCGGTTTTTTGTAACCGTAGGTATTATTGTATTTTACTTTTTAGTGTTGTAGTAGATTTTTTTGTAAACGACAGTAGAATTTTATAGATTACTTCAGGTAGACTATGACATTTCGTTGCTTTTGTCTTCGTTTATATAGGATTTATTGTGGGAGTAGCTGACACGGGAAAGGAGAATGGAAAAAAATTACCACGTGGACGAAGCCGTGGGCGGACTCTAGTTATCACTAAAAATCTAAACTGGGAGAGAAATTCTTAATTTGTAGGTTTGGTTATATTTTATGATAGAAACCTTTAGTAAAAAGAAATGTGTACTAAAAACCAAATAATTTAATTCATACAAAACACAAAATACATTTTCATTAGCAATTATTATAGTTATTTAAGTAACATTACATACAATTTATTATGACTTAGACATAAGTTCATCTCTAATAAATATTATCACGCTATAAATAATTATGTTCATGACACTTTCATTATATTTATGCTACACATAACTTACACTAAGATGAAGAGAAGAGTATGCCTCTGCCTACGTCTTCGTGATGTTAAGCGTGACTATTTTCAATTTTTTTTTAATAATTCTGTTATTTGGTAAAAAAATGACTAATAACTTGTTATATACCTACCTACAATAGTTTGGATTATTTATCAATCAATTTTTTAGTAAGAGGTGGCTGAGGCATATTTCACTCCACATTTCTCGCCCACATTTCATGTAGTGAGCCGATTGCCGCGTTGAAATATACTGGATGCAGGTAGTGACTACCTGCTGATCAAATTTTTCAGATTGCCCACTTGGCTTAACGACTACCATGATGGAGGCAATCGAAACAAACGGATTAACATGCCTTCCGAAGCACTAATGGAATAGGAAATGAATTTTAATTTTGTATTCAGGAAAAACCACAGACTAAGGAATCAATGCGTCCGCCCTACTATAGAGGCCTTACTCTTATATTTTACACAACTAAACGTGTCAGAGGGTGTCACCATTGTCTCATACGATTACACTAATAGCTTCAGACGAATAGTTATAGGCAATTAACAGATCGCGTATGCGATGTTTGCCTCTAATTTGATGTAAACTTGGCACGCGGTGGTATTATTACTTTCGTCTCTATTAGGCGTGAGCGAGAGAGAGCGAGCCACATTCATTCCTCTGTGAAAAATACTATTGATATTATGCTCAACCTGACACGGTGGTAAGAGCAATATGTGTGTAAAAAGGTACACAGGTAATAAGAAGTAAAATTTCTCTCATACGTCGATTAAGAAGTTTCACTTATGACAAAGAAGTTTCACTTATGATAAACTCAAAACAACATGGCGTGTAACCAAAAAACGTGACGATTTTTACAGCTATAAAATGTTTCTCAACATGGATAAAGAATTTTCACCTGAATAAATATTTTTGGGCCTCCACAGACTAGCTTATTTTAGTGTTCGCAACCGGGACCTAAGTATTTTTTTATAAGCCAAAAGCAGCGACTTAGCATTCCCCCCGCCCCGCACACTTAAAAATGCCAGAAGTGGCGACTGAATCACTTTTCAAAGTGCGAAACCGAATCCGAGCAGTAGCCAAGACGCGGGATACCGATGCTGCGTCCATATTCCAGAAAATAACCCAATACTAAAAGAAGCCAGTGTGCGATGGACAAAATAATTACCATAGATACTGACACGGGCGAATAAATAGGTGAGACGGATTATCGCTAACATAAAATTGTGACCTAAAACTCAGCCGGCTTGCCTGTATGTATTGTCAGTATGGCCCATACAGTATAATATGTATATATTCCGGATTTTTTGTTCTGGTGAAGTGAAGTTCAACTGTATCGCCACAGTTGCTCCACCAATAACTTCACGTGATATATTCAGTCACGTATGTGCAAGTTATTTCTTTTTTCAATTTATATGTAACTGTCAATTTGGTGCATCAGTTTTGGTTTATTATGATTCCGTCTACCTTTTTAAATATTAGTATTCATAATACCTATTATAGGTTCATGGACACCAATGCATATTATATTTAATAGAGACTCAATGGTTATTTACAAGGTTATTGTAAGTATAAATAGGCGAACTACTATTTGCAATATTTACAAAGCTTAGATAATTATAGTAGTTTAACTTAAATGTACAAACATGTTTTACAACGATATTATAGCTATAATACTAACTTTCTATCAGCAGCTTCCCTTGCAGCATCAATAAAAATTTAATATGGATTTTGAAACTAGCTTTAACTAGGTGTACAAATAAAGTTTTATTCTATTCTATTTTGTGTCACGAATCTGAGATTGTACACAATAAAACTTATTAGATAACTTTCGCCGGAGTATACTTTTTATTTTATTTATTCAGGGCTGTCAATAGAAAGCTTTTGAGTTTGCGCCTCATCTATAACAGTTAGTTTGACAAAACTAACAGTAATATGCAGAGCTTTTGAGTTTGCGCCTCATCTATAACAGTTAGTTTGACAAAACTAACAGTAATATGCAGCACTAAGTTCTTAAAAACAACATATGTCTTTCACATCTGGATAACATTCGATAGTAACTAGATATGGCCCCCGACTTTGTCAGTGATAAACTTTGTACTCTAGTTGAAACCCACACCTGTAACCCATGCTCCTTATCAGTTGTCGTTTCAAATATTTTCATACAAACTTTTATCCCCTATTACACAGCTTTAATGGAAATCATAAAAAAAAATTATTAATTTATTTTAAATTAACATGTATACGAATTTTGGTGCTGCTATCTATGAAAATGAAGAATTTACCATTATTTATTTCACACAATTACAAAATCCTCACAGTACCATATAACCTTACAACCCTATTTTACCTCTTCTTGTGTAAAATTTTTGAATACTGCGATACACTTGTTAATTTATATGTCAGCAGAATCAGGTGAACGTAATTTCTGTACCTTTGAAAATTTTACCTCCTTACAAGTGTATATTCCTTATTTTATCCACAAATGGGTGAAATTTATAGAAATCCTTTTTAAGTGGCTACCTACATTATAAGAGCAGCATATTAAAAAAAATCAAGTTTGTGTGTGCAAGAGTTTAGGCTAGACGTTGATAGATGAGTGAGAGTCACCCGGTAATTTTATCAATTGTACACAGATTTGGTGGCCATGGGAAGCGTTTTCAAGCAAGGCGGATCACGTGGTGTAGAGCGGCTCCGGGAAGAGGCGCGGCGGCCCAAGCGCTGACACTCCACTACCGCCCGCGGTTGGAGGTTCCCGCGCAAGTAGCAGAGTCCGTCGACCCCTCTTTTTGGCTGCAATAAATCAAATAATCGAATTAATGAATAGTTATTCTGGTTGCAGTCACTAACGGAGGCCTCTCACATTTAGCCGTATCTCTATCGTTTTCTTATTTTAAATCACTCTAGCCGGTTTTTTCATTTAGGTAAACTGTAAAATTTATTGACATATTTCATTTATTCGCTGTGATATAATCCCGTGCTCCAAAGTAAATTTTGAATGTAACCTGATATTATGAGCACATAGATGAGCAGTAGAAATGTTAAGGTGAATTCTATGGGCAACAATGTATCATTTTGCAGCGAGTATCTTACCACGAAACAGATAGTAAGCCCATTGTCGTTTTGAAATGGACTTTTATAAATTGGAGTAAAAAGTTGACCTACAAAATGTTATTACGAACCAATCATCTCACTCTTACTAGCATGCTACACCTATCAGGGTTGAAACGATTAGATGACAGTCGTTTAAACATTGAAATTTATTACATAAAACAAAAGCGCACAAATTCAAATTCAAAGTCTTTAGATCCAACTATGCTCTGCAATCTACTTAGATTTCCAAATATTTAAGTTACCTAAAAAAATTGTAAGTCATGATCACAATTATTGTTATAGATACCTGGAACTCTTACCACCGTACTTTTTTCCCTCATATTGGTGTATAAAAATGCTATGTAAACAATGATTTGAAACGATATAAACTTACCGTTAGAATGCATACAGCACAGAACAACTGTGGCAATAAGGGCCGCAAAAGGTAACAGACCAGCCAAAATCAGTAAAGCATGCTGTGCCGGCGAATGTTTCGTCCTCGACACTCCGCAACTGGTAATGTTGTGTACGTTGAAATGTTCTAATATGCCTTGGAACTCTATTCCTAAGGCTCGAATGGTGGCTAACATGGCTTTTGGAGTTAAAGCTTCTCCTGTATCTATCTTTCTAAACTGGAAACACGGTCTGTAAGAAAATTTAAGGGGTTAAATTGTTATATACCAACAAATAGGAAATTGCGATAATGGTTAATTGTCATGGACTGATATCGTATATTAAAGTCTTAGGATGAGAGGACTTACCCAGGGCTGGTAAAGAAGGCGGTGTTGGCGTCATGCAGTTGCATCCTGACCCCGCGACTCGAGAGCGCCTCAGACATGCGATCGCGAAGTTCACCATATTTCTGTCTAGTGCCTCCTGGTATCACAAGGCGAAGGAGGTCCCGCTCTCTCACTACTATTACCTGGGGAATAAGATAATAATATTTTGGATGTGTTTTTTTATACCCTTTATTTAGATAAATAACCATTAGGTGGCGATCCCACACGGAAAGACGGACTTAAGAACCTGAATCTTTTAAATCATGTATGAAATATAAAACTGAAGAATTTGTTTTGTTGAACGTTCTAATCACAACACGTGTCTGTAACGTTTTTTTGATAATAAAGGACAAATATCAATTGATTCTACGTCTATATCACTCTCAGCCGATTGGAGCAATTAATATTTAGAAAGCGATAAATAAGTACCGTTCCTTGTCTATAAATGATCGTGATACTGCATAGAGTCTATTACTCTCACAGTAACAGGTTGTGAGGTTGCTACCAGCAGACAAGGCGCCAAGTGACCACTCTTGGTGGACCAGCCACCAATAGTTGTGGTGTTCTTCAGCGCGAGATCTCTCAATGCACGATGCAGGATTCTTGACTGTTCTTCGCTATATGGCGCCAGTCGCGACTTTTACATAAAATAATCCTTTATGTACATACCTCTACTAAAATATCTTTGAATCTCTCCGAGTCTATCGTGTTGTTAGCTCGTACAATCAACCTTAAACAAATAAGAAATTAATCTAGGTGAGAGAGCCGCGCCTGCTTAAGTATTGAAACGGTCAGTTTCAATACTTAAGCGGGCGCGGCGTATTTTACATTTCACTCTGCGCATTTAAGGGGTTGTCCTTACGAAGTAAAATAATAAGCAAGTGATTTATTTTTATTACTTGATGTATATTTTGTTATACGAGAATTCTGGAGAACTTTTAGGGATGTTCGTATAAAATAACAAATAAACAATTAGAAACGGTAGGTACCTAATCTATTTTTGCTCTCTTCTCCACGCCGATAAGTGTGAACAGATCCTATGGCGGGTTAACGGTCTAAATGGAGCATTTTCAGTACGTTTATATGAGTGGAACAGATACAAATACAAAATTGGTAATGGTTAATATTTACCTAAATATTCCATCCGCATAATGTATCAAATTTCTCATAATCTTCAACTCTCCAGTCGCATTATTCAGTGCAATAACATCAGTGATGTTACTCAAAAGTTTGCCTTTAATAGGGGACTCAAAAGTCATGTTCACAATGTTGTAGTTGATAGCAAGTGAATCTGGATCTTTATCAGACGCTTTGATTGTACCTAGAAGTGTATCGATAGGAACATTTAGTCTGACACCTATCGTGATATTCGCACTGTCGAATTCTGGAAGGTGGTCATCGATGTCAAGGATTTTAACCAGGATTTGAATTTCTGAAGGGTCCTGTAACAAAATGAATTATTTGTGTAATAGATTTTCCTCAAATTAAACAGACTTTGGGAGGAGTCCAGCACCCAGTGATGCGTTCCTGGCGTTCCTGCTTTCTGCCGAGGTATGCCGCGGGGTTTAGTGGGTATACCAGAACATTGGGAGTCCCACACACGCTGTCTTCTTCGCAATAGAGGGTACGGTGCATTCCTTGCGTTAAAGAAAAAATAAGGTACTATGCAGAAGCTTGCAGTGCTTTTTAAATAAGCTTTGTTTAAAGAATATGAGTTTCAAACAGTGTAGAACGGCTGCAAGTTAATGTGTATTAATAAAAAAATATTATTATATATAAATCTCTATTTGCCTGAAACGTTTTTAAAAGTAGTAGTAGACGCTTCTCTCAATTAAAAAATCATTCGCTGTGAATCCTGAATGTAACAAAAAAATTGTCTTACCAGTCTATTATAAGAATAGTTCAATTTTGGCTTTGTTCCATATTTAAAGCATTTGACAGTAAGCAGCAGTTTGGCGACCATCTCTCTGTCGAGTCTAGATGTAGTGATGATCAGCCCTTTACTATCATTTGTTCTCTCTAATTTCACTAAGCCGTTGTCATTTCCAGCTACAATACAAAAAATCGTAGTTGATAAATAAAATAAGAGTAAAAAATTTGGACAATGACGTACTTATCGTTTTATACATGACAATATCTGCTATATAACGATTACTATAATTACTATAGCCCGTTTTCTGGTATAGGCGCTCTTAAGAGCAAAAGTCAAATGCCAAACGATAGCTAGCAGCCATATAAAAATACACCGCAGACTCCAAATCCAGATAGAGCTTGGAAGTAACTGGGAATACATTAAGATGAAGAAGAAATGACAGTTACAGAACGTAATAATTTCGCGTGATAATATTTAATTGTATTAGCGTGTGCCCTGTCCCATTACGATACGATGTGGAAGTAGGTTGTATGAGTTGCGCTTTCTATCACTATTATTGCCTTACCGGTGATAGTATAATCTATCTTGGAGTTCTCGCCGATGTCCTCATCAATAGCTTCAAACTGGCCAATAACAGTGCCCACAGGAACCTCTTCTTTGACTGTCATGAGCAGAGGAGGATCGTCCTGACCAGAAAAACAACATTTATAATCGTAGAAGTATGATTAAGGAGGGGAAGGGAAGACCTACCCATTTTATTTATTATACACTTCATTGTATACATAGACAGTTTTTCTTTTCTTTTCTTGTAATATTCTTATGGCAAGCCTAGATGTTAATACTAACTCCACGCTGTTAATACTGGCATTAAAGGTGTTTTATTTTATTTCTTAAATTGAAGTATAAATACTTCGTTAGTTACTCCCTTAATTGGACTTTATCTCAATGAAATCCCTCTTATTCTCATTAATCACGACTTATCTCCGAAAGGGTAGATATACCCACATTCACCATTTGCTTTTTGTTCAACTTAACGAGCTATCCGAGGGACGAAAATGCTTCTGAATGGAAATGCCTTAAATCAGACACCCATCCAGTTGTAAGATGCTTAATGTAGTGATCGTTTACAGGTCACTGAGCTAGCGTGGCTACAAGCGTTTCTATCATGGGTTGCGCTGTGTTTTCGGCTTTCCTTTATATCTTTTTTTTCTTCTATGTTGTTAAATTTTTAAAGCAATTATTTTGCTAAATTTCTCATAATTTTTTTAATAAAAATTGTCTTAATTTCTTCTATGTTTATCCAAGATCAGTCTCACAACTATAAGTGGATGATTTGTAGGTACTTGGCGTGTCGAGGGTACTCTCCAATCAGGTCTTTAAGGACAATTCGCGTAGGTCCTGTCCCATCGCAGTTGCTGTTGTTAGCCTTAATATCTAAACCGAAATCAGTGTTACCAAATTTCTCCCAAAATGTGGTTTGTGGTCGTCCACGTCGCTGAGCAGCACGGACACGATGCGCGTGGCGTGCTGCGGCGGCGAGCCGTGGTCCGTCACCAGCAGCACCAGCGTGTACGCGGCCTTGCGTTCGCGGTCCAAGCTCTGCCGCGTCGTTATAAGCCCCGAGTGAGGATCTAACAAACAAGTAATTACAATTTATGCATCAACAGTATTTAAGCCTATTTAGCCTCTATTTCGTTTTATGGGCCTCTTGAAAAATTTCAACAGTAGCTAACCACACCCTACGTCTGTCTATTTAAACACGGCAATGGGCACACCACTTATAACTATCCACACGGTGAAATGTGGGCGTATAATTTGCCTCTGCCACCCCTTTGGGATATAGACGTGGTTGATAAACAGTACATCAATTTAGTGTTAGCACTTCCAAACCTGAGAATTATTTTTGCTAAATGCCTCTTATAAATTCTACCTGAATTTGAATCTTGCAGTACGCTTATATTGAACTGTTGAGAGAGAGTAAAGAAGTGAAAGGGAAAAGAGCGACTGCCGTCTGATCTTCCAACCCAGTAAAAGCGCCTACGTCGTTGCCTCGTCAGTTTATAAGCTAAGGCACCGCACCGCACAGCAGGTCGTTTGGGTCCCAAAGTTCATAGTGAAGTACCTTATACCAAAGCGGTCCATTCAAAATGTAAAAGTACGTATGCTTGTAGTTCTAATCTTTATTATACAAATCTTGGTCTAACAATACCTATAGAGAATATTTTAGCATCGGCGTTGCTAGGCTGTATTGAGTAGAACAACTGTCCTGAAGGCTGGGTCGGGTCGTCAGGATCACTCGCCACTACTTGGAATACTGGCGAACCAATGGTTGCGTTCTGTAAATCAAGTAAAAATAAGTTAATAAAGGTAGTTAAATCAGTTAATGAATTATTCAAAACTGGCTGATGCCCGCAGCTATGGTGAAGTTTTCCTATTTGAGATTTCGTACGTAACCCTAAACTTTTTAAAAATCCAATATAATCTATGTTACTCACGAAGAATGGAGCTTTTAAATGGTGAAAGAATTTTTGAAATCGGCCTAGTAGTTTCTGAGCCTGTCTTGTTCACAAAATGGTTACAGCGAATCTTTATTCCTCGTCAACCAAGTTCAGAAAATAACGTGACTATAAGACAAAAATAATGTTTCTAACTTTTCTAGTCGTTTTTGATTAATCGAGTAACTTAACTAGAAAAGTAATAGCGGCAAATTGAGAAACACTCCTTTGTATACCTATATATTTTTTAGCTATTAGTATGCTAACCTTCATGTAACTAGCCGGTTCTAGTAACTTCGGGTAGTACAGTGGCTAGAACATTGCCCTGGTTAGACAAAGCTCACGGGTCCAATACCCGTCATGAACCCAGTTGTCTTTTTTGCTTTAATAAAAATTAACCCCTTCTTTTCACTTCCAAAGCTGATGCAATGCGAAAATTTAATACCTACCTACATCAATATTTTGTACAAACGAAAAGTGTATTTTGAAGCGTCTACGAAACTACGCCGAATATAGTCACCTCGCTGACGGTCAACACCTCCCCGACGGCAGGCCTGATGAACGTGGGCACGCCGTCATTGGCGCTGACGTCACCAACGTACAGCGACAGCGACGTGGCGGCCGAGTGCCCCCCGCCGTCACTGGCGCCCACCAGTAAGCGGTATGGTTCCGTACGCCCGCGTCCTGTCAACTCCTTATGAGTGCGCACTTCGCCCGTTACGGCGTCGATTGTGAACAGGCCTAAAAAATAATGTATTTGAAGGTTACATTATTATTAATTACTATTCATCTATCATCTCACATCACCTGCTGTTGAAAGCTTTCAAGCCGCCCATAAGGCCTTTAACTTGACTTAACGACTGCTATGTTACTGGCAGCCGGCACCAACGGTTAAACGTGCCTTCCGAAGCACGGAAACGCTCGCAAATGTAAATGCCGAAAAGTGGTCACCCATCCGAGGACCAGCCATAGTGAAAGTTGCGTAACTCAGTGATCGTTTACAGAACACTGAGACCGCGGGGCCAAGAGCGCTTCAATTACTATTGTTTATTAATAAGGGGGTTCCCTAGACGCTCCGGGGCACAACTGACCCGGTCTTTACGAGGTCAGTAGGTCAGAAGGTAGTCGCTTTTAACGATGCCAAAACCAAACGATAGCTGCATCTAGCATCCAAATAAAATTCATAGCTGGGACAAAGTGCATACGGTGAAATGAGGGCGTATAATATGCCTTTGCCATCCCTTCGGGGATAAAGGCGTGACTGATAAAAATAAAATACAATTACAAGTGGAATTTGGAAGCAACTGGTAATATAATAAGATGAAAAGAGGACAGATTAGGAACATTTTATATTTTTGTGACTTGTCTATTGATAGAATGTCACGGGTCACTAAAGACCATCATAATAGGCAGAATGGCTATTATTATTTAAAAATTATAGTAGAAAATTTTTAGACAGTACAATCTATCCTAGTTTTTAACAATAGCCCTTAAGATTGTCTGATCTTTTATTATCTCAAGATTCTTTGATCTTTTCACGCTCTGCTTAAAGAAACTGAAGGCAGACAAGTGTGCTATCAAATGTGTAAATCGTCCCAACCGCGATTATAAATAATCTAAGGATTTGGCGTAGACAACATAGCGTTATGGAGATTAACTTTATTACATAATATCACCATCCTCATAAGTTCCTGTTCCAGTTGCGTCTCCGTTTTCCTACTGATATAACTATTTCACATAATAAGACACATAATTAATTGGTCGTGCTAATTAGTGTCTAGCACATAAGACCTTTTAGCCTTTTTACTACCACCGCACTAAAAAGGCAATGCGTTAAAATTTTTTTTTTTCAAATTTAACATCTAAAATAGACACCTTTTTTATTAAATTTATTCGGCCCCTTTTGATATGGAAATTATATTATATTTACCCTATCCTAGCCCCTCTCCTACATCGTCATTTTCCTATCCATAAATCCTTTCCCTACCTCATCCTCTTCCCATCCTCTCTCCGCCAAGCCAAGGTTGCCGTGCCTATGTGCTGCGTGGCTAGGGGCAAGCCTAGCATTAACGTGCCTTATGCCCTGGGACCGGGCGACCCCAGAACAAGGCTAGCCTTACTTAGACAAGCGGGGCTCTGTCTAGGTGGACTTTTGTTTTCCCTTGCCACTCGTGGGAACGCTATGGTGTTTCAAAATTTTAAAACCCAAAATGGCGGCGGTGCGGTTCGCTACCCGTCACGTCCCGTTTCCCATCGAGGCGAAAAGTAGGTTATGGATAGCCGCTTTGCTACACTGAATGTTAGAGGAGGATTAAAAGATAAAATTGAGGAGGTATGTGAGATGATGCGAGAGAGACGAATTGATATTCTGTGTGTGAATGAAACAAAGAGGAAAGGATGTGACACCACTACACATGGACCCTATACAGCCTACTGGTCAGGTGTAGCCCCGACTAGTACAGCGTGTCAGGGTGTGGGTGTGTTACTATCCGCGAGAATGAATGAATGTGTGACAGAATATGAATGTGTGAGCCCAAGACTCCTTTGGTTGAGGCTGAAGGTTGGTCTCACCCGCATCTTTGTTGTAGGAGTTTATGCTCCGCTAGATGCGCGGTGGCGCCGATCTTCAGGGGACCAAAGTGAGAGGCAGGCATTTTGGGAGAGTGTGAGCGATATACTGAGTAAATGCAAACGGAATGAACGAATAGTAATGTTAGGTCATTTTAATGGTTGGGTTGGTGTGAAGCGTGATGGTTATGAAAGTGTATTGAGAAAGTATGGTGACGAACGAGTGAATGAAAATGGAAAAAGTTTGGTTGAGGTGTGTTTGGAGAGGAACCTTGTGGTAACCAACACCATGTTCAACCACAAGGATATCCATTTGTTTACGAGACAAGAAAGAAGCAAGAGAAGCATGATTGATTATGTGATTGTGGATGCAAGGATGAGAAAGAAAGTGTTAGACACTCGGGCATACCGCGGTGCCGGGATTGACACAGACCACTTCTTGGTTGTTAGTCGAGTAAGAGGTCTGTTTCAGCGGTGGCGGCATCGTGTGCATGCACCTGTTAGTGTACTAGAACGCATAAAAGTCGAGGATTTGCAAGGGATAGGCATAAAAGAGGAATTTAAGTGAAAGCTGAGCAAGAAATTTGAAAATTCTGATGACGTATATGAGATCGAAGAAGTATGGAAGTCATTTAAGGAAGGTCTAGTGGAAGTTGCGATGGAAGTGTGTGGGGTAAGCAAGAGAAGCCAAGGATGTAAGAGAAAGAGAATGTGTGCAGAAGTCCGAAAGGCTAAAATGGCAAAAGAGGAGTACAAAAGGTATAAGCGTGTTGCAAAAGAGGTGATGAAAAGAAAGAAAGAGAATGACAGAGATGAATTTGATAAAAGGTTATCTGATGACTTCCAACAGAATATTAAATTCTTTTGGAAGTCCATAAGAACAGTGAGGGGTCAACAGACGACATCGCATCTCAACCATATCAGAAACCACGATGGTAGTCTTGTGAAAGGAGAAGAATGTGTGTTAAAAAGATGGATGCAATATTTTGAAAGCTTGTTTGAAAAAGAGGATATGCAAATACTGACTAGTATCTGGGAAATGAATGAAATTGGTAAGGAAGAAGTCATAAGTATGGAAGAAATAGTGGAAGCATTGAAAAGCATGAAAGTGGGAAAAGCTGCGGGACTTGATAGGATCTCTGTCGAGATGCTGAAAGCGGGACGAGGCGTGGTAGCTTGCCAGCTGTACTGCCTTTTCAACCTTTGTTGGAGGAATGGCAGCGTACCAAGAGATTGGTGTAAGGCTGTCATCGTGCCGCTTTATAAGGGAAAAGGGTCACAGCAAGAGTGCAAAAACTACCGCGGCATAAGCTTGCTCAGCATCGTCGGCAAATTATATGCAAAAGTTTTGATAAAAAGAGTGATGAATGAAACTGAAGGAAAAATGTGGGATGTACAAGCAGGATTTATGAAAAGAAGGGGATGCACGGATCAGGTCTTTTCCTTACGATGCGTAGTAGAAAAGCTTTTGGCGAAAAGTAAAAAGTCTCTTGCGTATTTGTAGACTTGGAAAAGGCCTATGATAGAGTGGTGAGGAATGAACTGTGGTCAACACTGGCCAGGTATGGAGTAAACAGCCACTTGATACGAGCACTGAAATCTCTCTATAAGGGCTCCAGTGCTTGTGTCAGGATCAACGGAGCTTGCACAGACTTTTTTCACATTGAAAAAGGTGTGAGACAGGGTTGTGTAGCGTCGCCGTTGCTGTTTAACCTATACATGGACAGCTGCCTGAAAGAACTGCAAGAAAGTACGTATGGTATAAAAATGGATGAACTGGCCGGCAAGTGCCTCCTATACGCCGATGATCAGGTAATACTAGCAACATCGGCGGAGTATTTGCAGTTGATGGTAAACATTATGCATGATTCGTTAATAAACAAAGGAATGAAAGTGAATGTAAACAAGTCGAAAGTAATGGTTTTTAAAATGGAGGTAAGTACGACGGATTGCTCAATTCTTGTGGAAGGAGAAAGAGTAGAACAAGTGAAAGAGTTTGTATATCTGGGTACAAGAGAGGCAATTTACGAGAGATGGAAAGTGTGACTATGACATTGAGCGAAGAGTTTTGGCATGAGCAGTCAGAACGTGTCTAAGAAGGCAAGACTGGCTGTACATAGAGGTGTGGGGACACTTATGTATGGCAGTGAAAGTTGGGTATGGCAGAAGACGCATAAAAGTAAAATTAATGCCGTGGAAATGAGAAGTCTGCGAAGTATAGCTGGAGTGAAGTTGATGGATAAAGAAAGGAACAGCGTGATAAGGGAACATTGCGGTATGACAGAAGATATAGTGACTAAGATAGAAAAAGGGATGCTTAGATGGTTCGGACACGTGGAGAGGATGGATGAAAGTAGACTGACGAAGCAGATATATGTGGCGAGAGTGAATGGGCAAACTGGTAGGGGTCGACCTCGGCGCACGTATGTCAATCAAATCGACGATCTTTTGGAAAGAGGCCAGGTCAAGGGTACCCTTAACCGGCGAGCGTGTATAAAAACACTCATGAAAGTAGAAGAAGCGAAAGCTGTATGTCAGGATCGTAACAAGTGGAAAGCCATAGTCTCTGCCTACCCCGATGGGAAACAGGCGTGATAATATGTATGTATGTACATAATAAGACGTTGATAATTTGTATATAGTACATACAATTGGTCATCTAGTCACAACTCTTACTAAACAGAGAACTTGTTTATTAATAAGTTCTTTGTTTTGTCCTAAATATTTCTAGGTACCTACTATCGAAACTCCCGAGAGTCAAACATGCCATCCCAGCAAATGAACCCGTAATATCTTGATGCTACCTTGGTGCTGCCTCAATACTATCGAAACTAGGTATTTGTAACATATGTACTATATAAAAAGTAAAATAATATCATTACATACCATTTGCTTCTCCTTCATCCAAAAACTCGTATCTTAACTCCCCCCCTAAACCTTCGTCTGGGTCCGTGGCAGTAACATTGATGACACTAATTCCGATTGGTACATTTTCTGGTACGACAGCTACAAAAAAAAGTAGCGATTACTTTCTGAAAAGAAAAAAGACGTGTGGCACTCAAGCACCCTCACCCTCACTCTCACCCTCACCCCACCCTCACTCTCACAGTCACCCTCATCCTCACCCTCACACTCACTATCATCACGTTTCGATCCGTGCGAGCTTCGTACAATCGTACCATATAATATATGGTACGATTGGCTTAACGTGTATGTACACGTTAAGCCAATGCATTATGCAATAGCTTAAAAACTAAATCTAAACGGTATATTGATATAAAAAAGTACAAATGGTTTGGTAGCTCTATGGTTAGAGCATGTCCCTATTAGGCAAAGGTTATGGGTCCAAATTGTGCTCTGATACAATTTGTATTTTTTCACTAAAAATAAATTTATAGGAAAAAAAAAATGTTAAAGTAATCAAGTCGGCAGTGTTGTTTGCCACTCATTGTTTAGTGACAATCACGACTCTATAGCCAAAAAATTCCCATGGGAATCAATTTTCTGTATTTAAAATAATTTAAAGATATGATAATATTCCACTGGTAGAACTTATAGAATTGGTATTAGCAAAAAGTATCCTCTGTAACCATTCATTTCATAGGTAGATGTGTTTAATATGTGTTTTACCATGAAAGTGGTAGACAAGCACATGGCCCACCTGAGAGTGAACACTGAAGTCTATTGGACATTGGCAACACCACTCACCAGTATAAACATTTTTCTCAAACTCAGGCGAGTTGTCATCTACATCCAAGACATCAACCAGTATAGCCGCAGTACCTTTCAGTCTTTCTGCACCACCTTTAGGGATGTCAGTCGCTTCTATTTCTAATCTTAGTACAGATTGCCGTTCTCTGTCTAAAGTTTTATTTTCGGCTACCTAAAAAGTGTCACACAAATGAATAAAAATAATATTGAGGAACATTCATAACAATTAACGTTATCTAGCTTTATAAAAATTTATTGTGCATACGATGCTCCACTAAAATGTTAAAGGCTTAAGCGATCTCACCTGCTGACTAACGGACAAGGCAACGACGCCGGCGGCGCCCTATATTATAATATAAGTACATTCTGTTACATAACATTTCGACACAGTTGCAGCTGTCGTGGTGCCGAGGTGAGAGGATCAGTATGTGTTTAACGCGTGTTAGTTTAAAACATATTTCACCCATTGTTTTAGTAAGTAGTTTTCTTAGTAATTTTTGTAGTTCACCAGCTGTCATGAATATATTTATCCAGTCATCATGAAGTGCTAAAACTTATGAATAAACCGTATTCTGCTTACCTGAATCGCACCAGTAATGTTATCAATTTGAAAAAGGTCTGTATTCTCTCCTCTTAATGTATATCTAATATCGGAGTACCCATTAATCTTATCTTCTTCGCTAAGTACCGCGTCACCATCATAGGCTTTCACTGTTACGATGGTTTCTGGATATTTGACAGACTCTAGTACACTGACTTTATAAAGCTGAAAACATAAACCACACATCAAACCGAGCAAAATCTCTAGAGCCAAAGTCACATCTAAAATTCTGCAAAATGCGTATAAAATTTGGCACATTAAAACAAAGTACCTAACGGGTACCTTGTTTTAAAGTGCCAAATTTTTATTTTCCCAAAGAAAAAGTCGGTTTCTGTGAAATATCTCTTAAAATGATTTCATTTTACATTAATAGTTTACCTCTTTCTCAAATATAGGTGGATTATCGTTTAAGTTCGCAACTTCTACAACTATTTTGGCCGTACTATATTTACTGCCATCATTACTCGCAGCTTTCACTGTCAGCGTTAAGTTTGGATTAGAAAGGTCTTCATAGTCAAGATGTTTAGTTAAAACGACTTGTCCACTTAATGGATCTACTTGGAGGAGATCCGTTTCTGAATTTATAACTTTAAAATTTGATATCAAATGTCCGGATATTGGGTCTTCAGCTGTCAAAACAATAATAGTACTTCCTATAGGTTGTTCTTCTTTAATTTTATGGTAAATTACAGGATTTGAGTAGGACCATCCTGGATTAGTAAACTGAGGATTTTTGTCGGCGTACGGTTGTATATAAACCGTGTGTTCCGTCGCATCAATTTGTTGGTCATTATCTAGTTCTGCGTTTTCATCCGTTACTTTAATTGTTAGGATAACAATTGAAGCTTGACTATAATCTAAAGTTCCATTCACAAATATTTCCCCTGTTTCTTCATCGATACGAAATAGGTGTTGATAATCAAAATGAACACCAGGTTGCAACTGAACACCGGCTTTGGATAATGCTTTTATAGGATCTATTAAGCTATATTTTAGTTTTGCATTGACATCTGTATCGAAAGCTGCAATTTTAGTCACTAAATTGCCAACTTTTGTCTTTTCTGAAATGTAGGTGGTTGCTTCAGTCGTATTAAATTTAGGTGGTTTATCGTTAACATCTTGAATTGTAACGAAAACGGTTGTAGTGGCTGTTTCAGGTATAGGGTTGCCACTGTCTACAGCCGACACAACAATTTCATATCGATCCGGATTCAAGTCTCGATCTAGATTTGCATCATTAGATACTGTTATTAGCCCTGTTCTGCAAAGGAAATTTCATACAACTGTAGCAATTTAGATATGAGAATCATTAGATGCAAAAAGTTATGTAAACAATCTCTTATAAAAACGAGTGTGAAGGGTCTAACTAAAATAAAAGTTTAAGGCCACTTTACTTGCATCCTTGTTACTAGTGCTTCCTTCTTTTTCACTGGATCAAATAACTTTCTATTTCAACCAGTAAAAAGTAACATTTAATTTGAAGGCTTTTTATACCAATATGCCTAAGTAGTTATTGGTGCTGCGACTATGAGAAAAGGTTTTATTGCCTTCCTTGAAGAATTGAGTAAACTGAAGTAGGGAGCTTAATCCACCACCTTAGCATTATGTAAAAACAGACTCTTGACTTCAAATGAAGCTTTGAATCCTAGCAGGACTAAGTTGAAAGAGCTATCATAAAAGCAAAATATACTTACTTTTCATTGATAACAAAGTTATCTTTAGAACCAGAAACAATATGGTACGTAAGTAAGTCATCCAACCCATCCGGGTCGTTTGCTGTGACCATGGTGACGTTTTGACCCGGTATAGCGTCCTCCCTAATACTTGCTTGATAATTCATAGGGTTCAATTCAAAAGTATAGTCGTCTGAAGTTTCGGGAATATTTTGGGACACAGTGTATTTATAATGGTGGTAGTTGCCTCTGAAAGTTGGTCTTTGGTTACCTGGAACGCCTACTCGGATGTATACCCTGGTTTCATTATGGAGAGGTGGAATACCTGTAAGAGTAGCAGAAATACAATAAACGGCTGACCAACTCAAGATTAATACATGTATTAGGTGCTATTACTTTGGGTGGCTTTTTAGCCTCGCTGTACCCTGTCACCATTACCGACCAGACGAGGCTGACTTGGGCCCGAAAAAAGATCTCCATATACCCCATTGCATTTTTTATGCGGTATACACTTCTTTTTTATTTTAGTATATTTCCAGTTAATTACAAACCCTACCTGCATTTAATGCCTGGTATCCATTGTAATTTGCTTAAGAGAACTTATCATTTGGCTTTTAATTTACAGCGTTATTGGAAGCGACTGCCGTCTGACCTGTCAACTCCGTAAAGGTGTCTACTTCACTAACTCGTCCAATGCACCGCTAGTAGGTGAAGTCGCTTTGGCACTAGAGATCTTGCGATGGCCCTTACACTTACTCTGTATAAATTATACTGACACCCTAATATAATTACCATATCGTTAAGCCGTTGGTCCCGGTTGCCAGTAAAATGGTAGTCGTTAAGCCTGGTTGAAGGCTTGACAAAATTTCAAAAGCAGGTAGCCACAACCTGCGTCTATCTATTTCAACACGGCAATGGGCTCACCACCTATTACGTGGGACAGGAATCCACACGGTGAAAAGTGGGCATATAATATGCCTCTGCCACCCCTTCGGGGATAAGGCGTGATGGATATTGATTGATTGATATCCAACCTTTAACTCATAGAACAATACCAATGTCATATCCAACCTTTAACTCCCAGAACAATACTTTTACTCACCATAGTCAGTTGCTCTAACAGTAAGATCGTATTGACCTCGAGGAGTATCCATACTGTCCACTTTGTCTATTATAGTTATTTCACCTGTGTCTTCGTCTATAGAGAATACATTTCCTTTGTGACTAATACTGTTATCAGACTCCAACGAATATTTTATCTGACCATCTCCTTGTGTTGGACCATCCACATCGGTAGCCTAAAATTCATAACGAAGAAATAAGCAATTGACCCATACACCATAATGACCCTGTGAATTATGTCTACAAAACTGCTACTATTCCAGAAATTTCTCAGTACTATGCCGTCAATATAAAAAAATAAAAGTTTTTAAAGTAAAATTTAAAGTTATTTCTTTTGTTTATCTTTTTTTTCTACTTTATAGTTAAGCTAAACCTATGCCTTTTTTTCATGTCTATGTTGAATAAAACATTTGTCATCTTCAGTATTGAGAACTCCAAACTACAAGTGATTTACCCTACATGTTAGTCATAGACGTGAGTACACGGAATAACGTTGGCTAAACAAATATGTAACGAAGTGATATGCAATATAATGGCAGGTTTGAATGAAAGTGGTAGCATTAACCAGGAAAAGGGCATGCTCTGTTGGTTTAGACGGTAAGTTTAAAAATAAAATATTAAACTCACCGTGCCGCTCTTAGAAAATAACTTTTTTTTTATTTATTTTATTAAATTTATTCCCACCCCAGTTCCGTGCTTCGGAAGGCACGTTAAGCTGTTGGTCCCGGTGGCCAATAAAATGGCAGTCGTTAAGCCAAGTTGAAGGCCTTATTTTCTGGCTTAAACATTTCAACAGCAGGTAGCAATAACCTGCGTCTGTCTATTTCAACACATGGTGAAAAGTGGGCACCTGTAATTTATTATTAATTTATCTATCACGCCTTATCCCCGAAGGGGTGGCAGAGGCACATATATATAATTACAGGGTGTAAAAATGTCAAATGACAAAAATTACCTTAAAGTTCAATAATAAACTCACTATAATGACTTTGACACTTGCAGGGTTGAGACAAATTATTACATGTATTCGGTCTCTAGAGTGCCACAAAGTTATCACTACATGTTATGAAATTTTGGTGGAATTGTGTACCATATATAGGTCTACAAAAAAGTCCGCAAAAGCATATCTCTATCTCTTAAGGATAACATACTAACCTACTATAACATTGGGGAAAACGGGTACGATAAACCTCACCATGCGACTGAAGTTGCGGGCATCAGTTATTTAGAAATAAAAATACAATTGTGATAAAATATATGATAAACAATATAATACAGTTAAAATTATTTCGTACGTTTCGAACGTTATCTCCTTTTGGGTATCTACCTATATATATACAGACCTATTATACAGTTGGTACGATTGCATTTAATATGATTTGGATTATTTTATCCGCATGGAAATACTATGAAGCGCTCGTGGCCCCGCGGTCTCAGTGTTCTGTAAACGATCACTGAGTTACGCAACTTTCACTATGGCTGGTCCTCGGATGGGTGACCACTTTGTGGCATTTACATTTGCGAGCGTTTCTGTGCTTCGGAAGGCACGTTAAGCCGTTGGTCCCGGTTGCCAGTAAAATGGCAGTCGATAAGCCTGGTTGAATGCCTTATGGGCGGCATGAAAAATTTCAACAGCAGGTAGCCACAACCTGCGTCTGTCTATTTCAACACGGCAATGGGCTCACCACCTATTACGTGGGACAGGAATCCACACGGTGAAAAGTGGGCATATAATATGCCTCTGCCACCCCTTCGGGGATAAGGCGTGATGGATATTTATTTTTATTTATTTTATGGAAATACTAAATTTATTGTAATTTTCGATATCAACTCACAAATTATTAAGTGTAAATGTTATCAGCCTATTGCAACTTGCTTATTAATTGTATTTACTAGAACAATATGATTACCACTTACCCGAACAACAAACTGAGGTTCAAAACTTGTAGCTCCGTCCCTAATAGTTCTACTGTATTCTGTCGCTTCAAAAATTGGCGCATTATCATTTACATCAACTACTTCAACAAACACACTAGCCGTTGAACCTTTCCCTCCGCCATCTTTAGCAAACAGCGTTAAACTATAACTTTTCTGCTTCTCATAGTCGAGGATATGATTCACATATATACCGCCTCTATTTTTATCAGTTTGAAACATATTCGATCCGAACCCAGTCAAAAAGTATTCAACTTCACCAAATACTCCGTAGTCTTTATCCTCAGCAAAAACATCTCCTATTTTTGAACCAATCGGTGTATTTTCTGGCACATTAAATTTGTATATTGGTTCTTCGAATATAGGAGTGTTGTCATTCATATCGAAAAGTTTTATATTCACTCTGGCAGATGATAGTTCTTCATTATTTGTTGAAGTGACTATATCGAAACTAAATAATCGTTCATTGTCATCGTCTACATCATAATCTAATTTAGTAGTATCTTTAACTTTTATAGTTATAGGCGTTCTTCCTTCACCATGATCTGTATTTATACTAAATACTCCATCAGAATTGTATACGTCTCGAAGGCTCAAATCATATTTACTATTTTGTCCAATATCATTATCTTCGACGTATATCGATAAGCCTGGAATAGGGCTGCCATTTTCAATGTTTTCTGGTATTGAAACATCGTAGACCTCTTTGTTGAATTTAGGGACGTGGTCATCGACGTCAGTGACTATTATTGTTATTGTTGTTACGGTGTAATCTGATGGCACTTCGTTGTTAATTAATTCTGTAGCCTAAAACACATTAAAGAAGGTTAACTAAACTTATTTGGCATTTTAACAAAAGTAATTTTTCATTATTAGATTATAGCACCATTCATAGAACATTAGAACATAGATTCAAATCTGACGCATAGAGGGGTTGGGAGGTCTGACGGCATTCGTATTAAAATGTAATAGAAAATGCTAAATTGCAGATGCCCTAAACAACTACTCATGTGTTCCTGCCAAAGTAGAAATTTTAAATGCAAACTAATTTGGTCTACAACGAGATTTGAATTATCCTATAAGATTTTTGAATAAGAATGATTCTTTTGAATAAGAATGCACCGAATTAGGTTTCTGGGTTAAGGTGTAAATTTAGGTGTAAGTAAAAAAACCGCAATAAGGATGTCGAATATAAAGTCTCGTATTAGTGTTTGTTGCCAGACGACATAAAAACGGGTCGACCGATTATTTAAAAAATCTCATATGTGTATTTATTAAGGTTTACTTAAGTTTTGTGCCAACTACAGCACCGTAGCACTCATATTCTATGCAAGCATGATCTTACTGTACATCATAACTGTACGCCTTAAAGCATTCTTACAGTGGCAGAT
Source organism: Thumatha senex (assembly GCA_948477245.1). NCBI lineage: Eukaryota > Metazoa > Arthropoda > Insecta > Lepidoptera > Erebidae > Thumatha > Thumatha senex. The sequence continues at coordinate 25,063,663 of OX419724.1, forward strand.
TCCAGCTGAGCATACGGGACTTGTTAAAGGACGGGGTACAAGAGAACAGCGTGAATTTTATGCCGATTATATGTATTTATCATAGAGAAAAGGCTTCGTTGACATCTCAAAAGCGTTTGACTGAGTCAGATGGTACGCTTCGTAAAATTTAAACCTCTTAGTTTAGTAAAATTCCCTGTACCTTCTGTATGTTTTCAACGTCACAGGTCAGTCCGCGCTACTTACTCTCTAGAAATTGTCAATGTACATTTAAAAGAAATTTAACATCACTTCAATAATAATATAATTATATTTTGTTAATATTCCTAATTTTTTAAATAATATATATATCATAATAATAAATACCTTGACAAAAAAGCTGTATACTCCTCCATTCTGCATCACAATATCACTTTCTCTGTCTATAGGGATGCCTGTAGTCACAAGTGTTGCTCGACCCAATGGATCGGGCAACAGCTTGAAGTATTGCTGGTTGTCACCCTCTATGGTCAACAGGACTGGCCTGGGGTTGGCTGTGTCTCCATCTTTAGCCATGATATCCATTATGACTGTATCCTGAAAAAAAATTTAATATTCGTATACTCGTATATAAAAACATCCTGTATCCTGAAAAAGAATTAAATATTCGTAGGTATATAAAACGTTATTTTGTGATCGCATACGGTAATGTCCGATAGAGGCTTTCTTCCGCGTACGTCTAGATGGAATAATCTCGCTGCTTGGGTGTTCCTGAACGTCTATAGTATGGAGTTCTTCAGAAGGGATTATAGAAGATATTTACAGGGTTCGCAGCGCGATTAGCTCTGGTGTTGCAAACGTCCATTCTAAACATATACACCTACATTGACCACTGTTCATTAGGTGAGCTTTATGCTTGTCTGCCACCACAATGGTATAAAAAAACAATCCTCATATCACTACTTTAAATTATAAGCGAAGTAAAGATTGGTTATGTATGAAAATGTTGACAATCATGAATCCTGCACAAGATTTTTGGGTAATGGTAGTATGAACTACTACCATTACTCAACCATGATGGTGTAGTGATGTCAGGAGCCACATCATGATCTCCGGGGACCTAGCCTTATCATCTAGCGGTGCACTTCCTTATTAACAGACGAGGCAACTACGTACGCTTACTGAGTTAGGAGGTCAAACATGGCATGGCATGGAACATGGCAAATATCCCAATACCTAATTATGATTCAGTTCTGTATTGATTCTGCTATCATTAGTATTTTTCTAAATTGGCTCTCTATGGAAGCTTATTTTAAAGATATACTATTACTATTATTTACGTCTAATTGTTATAAAAATATTCTATATGTATTTAAATTTTGTTTGGCACCTCTTTGGTGTTCTCAGGCACCGTGGCGGAATATGGTGCGTTGAGGAAGGTAGGTGGCTGGTCCTGCACGTCCCACACGGCCACAGCCACGCTGGCCAGAGAGCGCAGCGGTGCCGCCGACACGTCCGACGCCTGCACGCTCAGCACGTACGCGGACCGGCTCTCAAAGTCGAGCTCACGGCTCAAGAACAGGCGCACGTGGTACTCGTTTGGCGACAGCTGAAAATGTTACGACATTATCTAAGTAGGAAATAGCAGCTGCGCCATATGGAGATGAAGATAATCAACATGACTTGCTTGGCAGTCAATGCTCTCCATCTAAATATATAAAATATTCGTGTCGCGGTGCTTGTAACCAAATACTTCCGAAACGACTTGACCGATTGTGTGATTATTTTTTATTATCTAGTAATAGTTGACATCTTTCATAAAATAACAGGTCAATAGAATGTCAAAAAAAATTAGCTACATGTTCCATCTTTGCGCTATTTTTGTACTAACTAATGCACAATGGTGTGATTGTACATCCCCTTTCTCAGGAACATATAGCCATATTTTTCGCTATCTCTGTCACTACAATAATATATAATACGAAGAACAACGGTACGCTATGTTTATAGTACTCTTCATAGTACTCTTCATACATTATTATTAAGAAGAAGATAAAGTAAATGCACGTCCCGAACTCCCGAGGCATCTTGCTATCGCGCACTGGTGTACTACAACTGCACTTTTTCTCCATGGAAACGTTCTTTATGATCATGGATAGCTAAGTACTAAATTAACTTATCTTACCATGGCAATCTGAAGCCTGAACGTGGAACACGCTTCAGTATCGCTGCCTCTTTCTTTCGTTGAACAAACAACTCTTATCTTGGCGTTGTCCCCTTCATCTCGGTCTGTCACTATTATGTTTGGCTTGACCTGGAGATTTTTTAATATTCATTAGCGCCGATTCAAGGATAAAGAAATTCTCAATTTCACTTAATATTTTAGACGTGCCATATAATTATGGCAGTTTGTATACCTACATGTATACATGAACAACAACGAGCAACAATTTTCAAAATTATAAGCAAATTATTTAACATATTTTAGTTGTTAGTCCTACTAATATCATAAACGCGAAAGTTTGAAAGTATGAATGATAAATACAAAAAAAAATCTGCTGAATAGATTTTGATGAAAATTTACAATAATATAGACACTTACACATCAGAATAATACATGGGCTACTTTTTATTTCGGGAATAAGTTCATGTGGGAAACGGGAACGGGAAAACTTCACCACGCGTGCGGAACCGCGGGCGTCAACTAGTAATATATAATGTTACTTTCAATTTTTCGTGGTAAAAACTGATTTTAATTTTTTATTCCTGCTACATAATTTCATTTATCCATCACGCCTTATCCCCGTGGCAGAGGCAAATTATATATTATGCCCACTTTTCACCATTTATATTCCTGTCCCACGTAATAGGTGGTGAGACCATTGCCGTTTTGAAATAGACAGAGGCAGGTTGTGATTATTACCTGCTGTTGAAAATTTTCAAGCCGCCCATAAGGCCTTCAACCAGGCTTAACGACTGCCATTTTACTGGCAACCGGGACCAACGGCTTAACGTGCCTTCCGAAGCATGGAAACACTCACAAATGTAAATGCCACATGGTCACCCATCCGAGGACCAGCCATAGTAAAAGTTGCGCAACTCAGTGATCGTTTACAGAACACTGAAACCGCGGGGCACGAGCTACATAAGATATACTTGGAATATACTTGCATGTACTGAAATATCGAACACGTTGCATATGGGTACACTCGACTTAACATCGTGAGTTATTCAAATGTATGAACTTAACTTGTTACTGTAGTCTAACCTACGAGTATAACGATAAGTTCAACACTAACAAATCTGGCGACTAAGCATATGACAAATAAGTCTAAAAACTATCCTAAGTAAATTTTACCAGCTAAAAAGTACTGTCAGCAAAGGCATATTATTTGTAATTTACTACGCTTTGGCTGATTCATTAATAAGTAATGGATTAAGTTGTTATAAATTAAGTTTTAAAACATATTTAGAGGAAATAAAGAAAGTGCAAGTTAGGATATTGAAGCTGTTGGTAACTTAAAAAGTAAAAGACAAGTGTAGAGAGGACTATGATCAGCTGTTTAAGGAATGTAGCATAATACCGGTTCATGAAAAAGTACAGTATTTAATAGCTTTAGAAACATATTATAATGAGGAATTTAAAAATAAAACAGAATATAAATACAGTGCAAGAACGAAAAAAATAGGTAAATTTATAAAAATAAGAGTTAATAATTATAATGGAGAAAGAACCAGGAAATATATTGTACCCAGGTTATATAATAAATATGATACATTACGGGACGAGAAGAAAATAAAAAGTAATGAAGCTCAAGTTCAAAATTATAGAACTCTTTGGATATAAAAAAATCATAAATATGTAAACTTAGTTTTAGTTAGTTAGTAAGTCAATTAGATAAATTTAAGGTACTTATAAAGGTTTAAGAGCGAATCGCCTACAAACTGCAATAGCCGTTTGGCGATTTAAAATTATGTACAAAAATTGTAACTTAAATTGATTAAATGATAAACAAAAATAGTACAACCGCCAATCACGTTTATTTACCTTTTCTAGAGTCACAAATATTAATGTAAAAATTATGTAATGTATTTTAGATACCATTATTTCAGTTCCAACGGGAGTCGCTTCGCTGATATTGACAATATAAGGTCTGTTGTGGAATACGGGTGGATTGTCGTTGACATCCCTCACCGGAATGATGCGCCGCAACGAGACAGTGTTGGGTTCTGTGTTGGCAATTCCTTCATCTGGAAAATACGTATAAAACATCCATCTTAAATCTGTTTTTTCTAAGAACATAATAGAACTGTAGTATCATACACAGTATTCTGAAGAAGAAGTAACAGGGAATGAAGGTATGCTGACATTGATGATAACCCTGTTGCAATTGTTTTCTTTTTAGAGTATTTAGGTCACCTAATGGATGTAAATGAAATTACAAAAAATAGTACGGGTTCAAAACTTAGCCCTTGTCGTACACCATAGTCAGCTTCACATTTTGGTGTTATTAAACGTTTTGTTTAGAACATTATTGTTAACCTTAAACCGAGTCTGTAAGATTTAATTTGAATATGATACAAAAATATACAACACAAGTTAAATCTTGGAGCAGCTAGCATTTTTTGTGGCTAGCACAATGAAATTCTATACTAGCAGTTAAATTGTATATTAATTCGTTCTCACAACATGGCAGTAAAATTGCAACAACAACAATATATATTAAATGAATATGTTTGATTTTGAAATATCTTTTGTTATTAATTTAACCTGTAGTTCTCAGCTGTGGACAACGGATCATTATCTAAGACAACGAATTTATAAGAGCGATTGCACCATCTTTGTGCGAACAAAAGCGCAATGGTAAGATCAACACATACCCTTGTCTGTACCATAATACCACTTATAATAACAACCTTTTTTTACACTCTCTGCTTTATTAATGCCGTAAAAGTACAATGAGCTATATTTATATTTTATGATAGACTAACTGTGCTTAAGGATTCCACTACAGCAACAAATGTTGAACCCCTGTAATAGTACTTTTGTAAATGCCTACGTCATCAGACCTATCTATGTGCAGCTATTTGAGCTGTGTGGTTATAAATCGCTTAATCAGTCAAGACTAATTATATATATTGAAAACCTAATTGAGTTGTGAATTAGTCACATAATCTTACTTACTTAAACCGACTACATGACATAAAATCAAGTGTTCGGTAAATGAACCTGATAATTGAACTTCTGTAATAATTAGAGGATGCGTTTAAACTTGTTGTGTGGCTGGCGAAAGCCACATAGGGACAAATGGCTTTCAAGTCAAATTACTTTTGTACAAATATGACGTTATTTCTTCTTTGACTGAAATCAGTAAGGTAGGTACTTAAATTATTGATTAAAAATTATAAGATTATGTATGAACTTTATCAATTAATACAAATATATCTACACATTACAGTCAGAAATTTTACTTCTAATTGTTTCTTTACCATACATAAGAATATTAATCTAACTGTAGACTAGGAAACTATGTAAAAAGACATAGATATATTTTCGTCTTTTACAATATTTTAAATATTTCTTAAGGAGCTATAAAACCACAATATTTTAGAACAATATTTATTGTAATGTATAAGAATACTTCATTCATACACATTTTTGTGATATCGTAGTTTCTAAGTAGCGTCAGATACGGCTCTGGCGTACTCTAAAAAGGCGATTACAATTTATCATAGTAAAGAAATTCATTTTCTTTCCTTACGTTTTGTCGTCCTCACAATAATTTCTTAAAAATACTTATTAAACAAAATCCGGTAACTAACAAGTCACGGTTGTACAAATTCTTTTAAATTCCATCATTACTGTTACTCAGTCGCATAAAATATAACAAAAACATTTACCTACATATTCTGCTCTGATATTTTTACATACTTTCTAGTAAAGTTTGCTACGAAGATACGATAAATCCTTACAAATTAAAACTTTACTATCTTTACGCTGTATCCCTGACGGGGTAGTCAGAGGACTGATCACCCGGCTTCGCGTTCCATGCATCCTTCTTTGGCTTCCTGCAGATTCATTAATCGTTTAATTAATGAGCGTTTGGGTAAACTAGTACTAATTGGTATTATACGAAAAAGAATTTCTTAGTTAGGTATGCTTGCCACCGTAACTAGGAAACGTTTTCGACTGTTTAGAGTAACTAAAGTCCGAGTTACCATAACTCCTTCTCGAACCCTACCTTTTATATAGGCGGCTGCTGTCCAACCCCCAACTTCAGTTCGCAATCCAACCTATTCCAGAGTAGGTATGCTAAAAACTTACGAGAACCTGTCCTGATTTGAGAGATACCTACCAGTAATACTTATAATCACTTCCAAAGAGTTCTGTTCCTCTCTGTCCAACCTTCTTGCTAGCGTTACAACCCCGGTTGTAGGGTCTACTGAGAAGTACTGCCCGGATATTGAGTACCTTAAGTAACCGTTCTCTAGATCGATACCTGGAATTTCAATAAACATTGAGTAAAACAATAAAAAAACTCAAAAAGCACTTTCGATCGCATAATCTTTTTCAGCATAATGTAGTTTGGCATAACAGTTTCAGCATAAAGTTTTCTCGCATAAATTATGATAAGCAGAGTGCTATAAACGCAGAATGGGCTGGAATTTATTGGCATAACTTTAACTTACTCCAATTTTATTATCATAATTTTAATCGGCATACATGTAAAGGGTATTATTATACGCCTAAAGATATGTTATGATTTGACTAAGAATATTTAAGAATTGATAAGATACAATAAGGAGGACAGGATGGCCATGAGTACGATGATTATTTACTCCCAACACAACAGTTACAGCTTACAAACTTGGCTAAGTTTGTAAGCTGTAACATATGAAATGATATTTTATAAGTGTTATTAATTTTAGCCTAGTCTTGAGCATGACTAGTACAAGACATAGGTAGGACTACGAGCGAAGCGAGGGGGAGTGTTAGGTTACTTGTGACCGAATCGATCGTTCTAACCACTGCAACGTTCGCTCAACGTTCGTTACCTACTTCTTTCTGTATTTTATTTATATATATTATATTTAAGTGTTGACATTTTGAACTTCAGTATAGTGACATCGACAATTTTAATCAGTTGGCATTTCAATCTTATATTTAAAAATAAAAATATGTACTCGTTAACATTATGGTATTCAATATGTACGATCTTTATGCCACAGAGTGAGATGCCAATAAATGTTATGATAAGTAATCGTTATTGTAAAAAAAAAATTGCGTATACATTTTATGCGGAAATATCATAATTAAGTTATGGGAATTAAAGTATGCCTAATGATTTATTCTGTTTGAACGTTATGCGAAACGATGAGTATGGCAAAAAACGTTATGCAGTTTTAAGTTATGCCTCTTAAATTAAAATATTTAATCTTACTAGCCTAATCTAATATATGCAACCCAACATGGACTCATTTTAAATATATTAATTTGAAATATTCTGAGGGTAACTGCTAACTTTAAAGGGGAATTCTGGACGAGAAATTCACGTGAATTCGTGTATTCGTCGGATCTTGTGCTAAAACTAACTTTCTCAATGGTTTTTCATTGTGAAGCCTGCAATAGAATAATAAAATTTAAAATATTGTCGATATGGACTTGGTATCGTTAATACAATTCAGGCTTAACGGAACAACTATAAAAATAAGGTAAATGTTCCTCATCACCTATGGTTTTCAGTTTATTTAGGAGGTAATAATACTTATTCGAAAATGACAACTACGGGTGAGGATCAATAACACAAAATCATCTTTTTCTTATGAAAGCTACATCTAAAAAACTCTCTCCTAAAAAAGATGTGGTCTACGTGCCGTTCCTGACTGAATTATGAGAACCTTCTCAAACAAACTCCGTTGTAAGCACGACGCTGAATAATATAGAAAATTATAAGTGCTTTCATTCAAGACGTGTAGCAAGTTCCAAGAAATGTTACCAATTAACTAAATAAACAATACACCTATATATTTTTTTCAGTCTCGATGAGGAATCGATCCAGCGTTTTCTGGTTTTACCGTAACCGTACCGTGTAACTTTGCTAAGTGCTGGTAGATGGTGCCTTACGTCGTCTTTAAACGAAAAGATGTGGATTAAATTGTCAGAGTAGAGTAGGGTGTAGCTGATTACGTGTCTAGTGTGTTGAACTAGACGATGGTTCGAGTCCAGCTCAAGACTGATAAATAAACAATCTCTTCTCGTAAGTTCAAAAACAGGACTGCTAGTTACCTTTCAAATGGTACACTGGTGTTCCAACTGGGGTATTTTCAGGCACTACGAACTGAGACATGTCTCCTATCTGGGGCACGAAATGTGGGGCTCTGTTGACCACCTGCGACCAGCATGACTGCAGTACCGACAGCAGAAGCAGTAATATCAACGGATTCATATCCGATACCACTGTGGGTATTTTTCTCCGTTGAAATATTATCTCAGCCATCTGGAAAAAAGAGTTGATAAGTAAATAATAAAACATGTCAACTTAAAATGATCAGAACGTGGATATAGTTCAAATATAATCTTTAAATTAAACGCCAACAACTACCAGCCGCTCCTACTGACATATTTTTTTCCATTCAAAGGTTGCCTGGCAGAAATTGCTTTATGCGATAAGGCCGCCCATTGCTTTCATTGTAACAATATTTTCACCATATTATTTTGTATCATTTTTTGGTGTAAAATAAAGTATTCAATAAATAATAAAAGGCAAAGATCACGGGTTCAATCCCCGTCTCGAATCGAATTGTCTTTTTTCACTTTATTAAAAATTTATTCAATAAATAAATATCAATCAAATCATTATACAATGCAAAGGTTCACTTTGTAAGGACCCTAATTGAACTCAGGTCGAAGCTAGTTCGATAACACCGTTAAGCTACCGTCGCGGCGTCGCTGTTCACATAAAAGAATACCCCATTTGGGAGAAAACATTATATTAAGTTCGATGGCAGACTAACACGTGTCCAAATTTTATTCTTTCCGGCGTAAAACAAAAACATTTGGCATAAGAATTATCCGCGCTTTACTGTTTCTATTATAAACAGTAAGTACCTACTTGCTAACGTAACTGTTTAATAATATGGTAATATACCAACGAAAGAAAGTTCTACCGTTAACAAATAACCACATTCGTACTAATTAAATGAAAACCTGTATACGGTAATTGGTGATATATATTTCTCTTACTTATAACATTTTTTCTCTTGACGTAAGTTTAATTTGAGAGATGGCTCATTAAAATATTTAATCTAACTAACCTACTTAATTACATTGGGTACAAACATTATACCGACACTTATATTTGGTTTACTGTATACCTAAATATTTTTACAATTCGTATCGTTATAACAAGAGAATCCATACCGCTCAACATTGTCATAAAGATTTTTTTTATTGGGACTAATCCCACCCACATTCCCATTACTGTGACTCCTGAAAACCAGGATCTACAGCAATGACCAAAACACCAGAAAAGTTACACCGAGTTCGATCTCGGTGATGTCCCAGGAGAAGTTCTTGAACCCGCAACGAAATTAATCAGAAGATAATGTGAGGAAGTAAGAAAAGAACGTAATGCCTCTTCCCTCCTTTGCAAAGCGGGAGACCTGGAAAGCAACTAGGTTTAAATCCTATAGAAATAGGGAATCACCACGGTAATAGTATATTACGGGTCCTATGTGAGCTATGTCATGTCATAAAGATTATTTGAATATATAAAACATAAAAATTTAATTTTAGACAATTGAATATTAGAAACCATTTCAGGTAGGTACTATTAATACTTCATATTCCAAATTATTAAAAAAAAAATATTAATACACCTTATCTCCGAAGGGGTGGCAGCCCACTTTTCACCCTTGTGTATCCCTGTGCCACGTAATAGGTGGTGAGCCCATTGATTTTAAAATATGAATTGAATTATTAGTATTAATGATGTCTGTGTAACAAATCTCATTACGTTGAGCACTGCAATGAGGGCACCGGAAGTTGTTGGGACTAACGCTTGAATAATGATTATAGTGAAAAGACGATAAGTAACTTTTCAGTCGGCTTTCGGATTTTGAAAAGCTTTTTAAGAATGTATGTTATTGTCGTGTAGGTTTATCACTCACAAAAACTCTGAATGGATTTTGATGAAACTTTACAATAATATTTCACATATTATACATCACAATTAAACATAAGCTACTATTAAAGCCGAAAGCAAGTTCCTGTTGGAAACGAGAAGGAGAAATCCTTTCGATGAGGGTAAAACCGCAGGCGTCAACAAGTTATACATTTTATATAGAAAAACTCAAATTCCAAAAGAAACACGCAGCAAAATCCCTATCTCCTCCAAGCCTGCCGTAAGGAACTTCGTTCCAATAAATATTGTTGGGACAACTCACACAACGCCATCAAATTCCAAACTAAGCAGCGTAACCAGATAACTGATTAACATACTTATATATTTCTAAATACATACATATTATAGATAACTATTACAATAGGAGTATCAAATTGAAAGACTTGCTTGAAATATATCTAAAAATAAAGTGATGTCACTCTAAATCTAATATGGCGAACTACTACAGACAGATACCGTACTAAGTTTTTTGCGTTCCTATTAAATGGGTATAAAAAAATTTGTTGAAACAATATTTGAAAATATTATTTTATTATTTATTCATCACGCCAATCCCGAAGGTGTGGCAGAGGCATATTATATGCCCACTTTTCACCATTAATATTCCTGTCCCACGTAATAGGTGGTGAGCCCATTGTCGTGTTGAAATAGACAGACGCAGGTTGTGGCTACCTGCTGTTGAAATTTTTCAACTAACTAACTAACTATCTTCACGCTGTATCCCTGACGGGGTAGTCAGAGAGGACAGATCGCCAGGCTTCGCGATCCATGCATACTTCTTTCGCTTCTTCGAGATTCATCAATCGCTTCATACACGCACGTCTGGGTATCCGAGTACTTTTGACCTTTCCGTTTTTGAGCAATCTGCTCACGTGGTCTTCATATGTAAGTCTCGGCCTACCCTGACTCCTTCTACCCTCTACTTTTGAACAATATATATTCTTCGTCAATCGTTCCTCACTCATTCGTTGGACGTGTCCAAACCAACGGAGCACGCCCTTTTCCAGCTTAACGCTGACACTTTCATTCAAACCTGCCAAATTGCGTATCACTTCGTTACGTATTCGGCCAGCCAAGGTAACGCCGCACAACTTTCGAAGTGATCGCATCTCCACAGCATTCAATTTACTTTCATGCATCTGCTGACATACCCAGGTTTCACTACCGTAAAGCAAAGTTGGCACTAGCACTGCGTTATGAATCGCCAGTCGTGCTTCTTTTACGATGCTTTGTCGCTTTACTAACTGGGACAAAGCACCGTTAACTTTGTTTCCGGCAGCTACTCGCCGTTCCACATCCGAATCACATCTTCCATCCGCGCTAAACATACTTCCTAAATACACAATTTCATTCACTTGCTATAGACGTTCCTGGTTTACCCTAATCTCGCATTTAGTTCTTACTTCACCTCTTTCAAATACTAGAACCTTAGTTTTACTTGCATTCAAGCGGAGACCCTTACTTTCACACCCCTCTTTCATATTAGTGACTAATGCCTGAAGGTCGGCTTCTGATGAGGCCATGAGCACCGCATCATCAGCGTACAGCAGACAGTTTACTGTAAAGTCACCCAAATTCACACCCATATTAAAATCTTTCAACTTCTGCAGGCAACTGTCCAGATACACTATGAACAGCCAGGCGGACATGACACATCCCTGTTTGACGCCTGTACAGACATCAAAAAGAGGTGACACATCCCCCCCTACTCGCACGCAAGCCTTACAGTCCCTATAAAGCGACTGTATTGCCCGCAGTAGCGAGCCGTCCACACCATATCCTGGCAGCAAGTCCCACAGCGTTTCTCTCACAACGTTATCAAATGCTTTCTCTAGATCCACAAAAGCGCAGAAAACCTTCTGGCTGAGAGCCAGAAACTTTTCCGCGATCATGCGGAGAGAAAACACTTGATCCACGCAACCTCTTCCACGTCGGAATCCGCATTGAGCCTCCCATAAATACCTTTCAGACTTTTCTTGCATTCGTTTTCTTTCAAATTTTTCATGTCACCCATAAGGCCTTTAACCAGATTTAACGACTGCCATTTCACTGGCAACCGATACCAACGGCTTAACGTGCCTTCCGAAGCACGGAATCGCTCGCAAATGTAAATGCCACAAAGTGGTCACCCATCCAAGGACCAGCCATAGTGAAAGTTGCGTAACTCAGTGATCGTTTACAGAACACTAAGACCGCGGGGCCACGAGCGCTTCATAATTGAAAATATTAATTTTGAAGCAATGTTCAAAATGATAATACAGTAATTTTTTTTTTTTGAACAGGCGGGTCAGAATTCTACCAATTAATTACTTAAATTGGATTAGGTGTTTTTTAGTTTTTCGTATTCAGGCACGGTTTACTTTTTCTGATTATTTTAACAGTGGTAATGAATGAGTTTTAATTTCGACATTTATGATTCAGAGTGTCTTAATTTATTTCGAAATGCACAAATATTTTTGGGCAGTTATGTGATAAGTTCGTTCTATTCTAGTTACACTCAGTTATCATTACGTATGAAAAAATAATATATATGTACCTATATTTATTTTTACAGGGATATATTTGGTTATGATTTTTACTTTTTAGTTGCTTGGGTCAACCTGTGTTTGTGTTTCTGCAAAAACGGCTGGTGTAACCTAGTCGCAACGTCAGGCCACCAATTTTAAACTATACGACACTCACATACATAATATCATCACGCCTGTTTCTCATCGGGGTAGGTAAATCTTTACTTTCCGATTGATGTTAGGATGTAATATTTAAAATTATATTTATGCACTTTATTGTACACCAAGATAGTGTTTCAATTTAGGAATTTGATACAGATATGATGTTGGATCACACGGGTATTTAGCTAAATACGTACCTATACTCGTATTATAGCAAAGAGAGAAACCTACGATCTTTCGGCTGTGTCTATTTAGGTATAAAACAGATTATTAATTATATTACATAACAAAAAAAACGTCTATACCTATAGTATATAGTAAAAACGTATGTACCATAAATATGTATGAAAAACATTACAATATAAATGTAATATAATAATACAAATACAATATATAAATATTTTTTCTAAGTATGTATTTTGTAGGAGAATATGGTAACAGTTTTTAACCATGGTCTTAAAGTTTTGCAATATCAGTTCATCTTTCCAGTGGTACCTAATTGATTCTACAGAAAACGGTGAAAATAATTGAAGACTGCGGCACAGTAAATATATTTTTTTTTTATGTACAATAAATTCATTTCTTTAGACAATTTAGAATTTCATTTGTCAGACAAAATGCAGTTTCAATCTATATATATAAAAGACAAAATCACTGACTGACTCATTGATCACGAAATCTCTGAAACTATCAAAGCTATGAAGCTCACACTTTGCATGGAGATTCTTTTTAATACGTAGGTTTCCGCTAAGAACGGATTTTGCGAATTTCTACCCCTAAGGAAGTAAATAAGCGATAAACGGTTGTATGGAGGTTCGTCATTTTCAAAGTTAGAAACATGAATTTATGTACACCTGTTTTTAGTTACAAATAAATGGGCACGTATATCGTGATTTTGCAAAAGTTTTTCCGATAAGAAGGTAAAACAGAGGTTGTATTAACCGACTCATTAATCACGAAATCTATCGATGTGACTAAAGCAAAACCGATGTTTTGCAAAATTTTACCTATAAGACTGAAGAGAAATTCTTTATTTTTAATCATATCAACACCAAATTTCATAAACCTGCTTATTTATAAAAAATAAAAATAAGCGTTAAGGAATTTCGATAAATTCTATCCTTAAGGGGGTAAAACAGAAGTTGTAATAAATGACTCATTGATCACGAAACCTATAAAACTAACAAAGCTACGAAGCCTAAACTTTGTATGGTGGTTCCATTAAACACGTAGTGCTCTCTAAGAAAGGTTTTTGCTAAAATGTACCACTAAGAACATAAATATACGTAATAAATGGTTGTGTAGAAATTTGTCATTTTCAAAGTTAGAAACATGAATATACGTACACCTATTTTTGGTTACAAATAAATAGGCACGTGTTTAGCGGTTTCGCAAAAGTTTTCCCGATAAAGAGGTAAAACAGGGGTTGTATTAACTGACTCATTAATCACGAAATCTACGGAACTAACGGAGCTATTAAGTCCAAAATTCGCATTGGGGTTCCTTTTACACGTAGCTGCCTCCTATCAAAGGGTTTAGTGAAATACTATTCCTAAGGACGTAAAGAAGGGATTAACGGATAAAGTTAGTAACATGAACTTACGTACACCTGTTTTAGAAGAATCTCATAAGGCTAAAAGAAAGCTCCCGTATTACTAGCGAGTTTAGTGTTCCCACGGGAACCGAATATGCGGGTAATCCACGCACAGCCTAAGCATTGAACATAGACACCTGAAATTTGGTGATTGTATACTTTAAGTCTTTGGAAAAGAAAATAAAACGGTATTCCCGATATTTCCATGGAAAAGGGAACTAGGCAGGTGAAACCACACATAGCCTAAACTATCAAACATAGGTACATCACCTGAAATTTAGTGAGAGTACTCATTAGAACCTTGAATCAGCACTAAGAAAAAATACCCGGTATAGCTACGGGAACGGACCTACGTGGGTAAAACCATGCACAGCCCAGAGGAATGTAATTCTATTAATATTGTAAATGTTTGAGAAGATTTCTATATTATTAGGACGTTATTTAATCACATTTTGATGAAAATCAAAATGTGATTAAATAACGTCCTAATTATATAGAAATGCATGTAGATAGAACATTTCCTCAATTAATACATAGGATACCTACTTTTTATCCGGGAAAACATCTTTTTCCTGCGAGAAATCCATTTTGAGCACTAACGAAACATCACGTGAGCGGAGCTGCTGCAATCAATTATTAGAGATATTTGAAATTATTTTTGTAGAACTTTCTATAATTGACCATCAAGCCGAGAATACTGAATCAAATTTGGCATGATTTAGGTTTAAATACTGATATTCTGCACGGTTCCTTTGCGAGAGAGGATGAAATGTGTGTAAAATGTATATTCTCTTTCTGCAGTTTCGCTCGCGTGTATATTATTCAGTTTTAACTCATCAACAACTATTCCCGATTCAGTGCTTTGTTGCTAGAAAGGGGAACTTCTAAAGTTGTTTCCTAAGAATAGCCTACGTGCCACCTTCTTTAACTAATCTCTCTTTGTCTGTTTCTCTTATGGGGCGCAAACGAAGTTGCGCGGGTCAGCTAGTTGATAATAATCGGATTTAAAATAGAAGAAGGTTCTCAAACTTTACTGCTATGCAAATTATTCTATAGTATTGCGTAGCAGTTAGCAGCATATTAAAATGTAGACAGTATTTTAAGGTGCATAATAGGTTTAGTAGAGTCGATTTACTATGGAATAGATAAACCACCTACTAAACAGGTGGTTTATCTATTCCATAGTAAATCGACTCTACAATTCAAATTACTTCACATACCTTTCATACACATAATTTCCGTATTTCGCTGGATTTGAGCCAATCATTACCTGAGAGGCGTCCGCGTTATACCAAGTTTCGAAAAGAAATGCTTATTTGAACACTATCACTAAAGTAGAGCGGTAGTTATTGCACAATGCCGCAACTCACAACCGGTCCGGTAACCAGTCTCGTGGATATTATCAAATGTAGGTACTTTTAGTGTCTTGTGGTCAGAGCCCGCATAAGCAGTTCATACATAAACATTTAGGATAGGGTTATATTGTCATAATATGTCTACCTACTCACGTTTTGTACAGTACATTTTTACTTTATAGCCTGTGTCTCTGTCTATTTTGTATAAGTATTGGTCGTTAATGTTTTTTTTACTGATAGCAACGCAAAAGATTCCGATATTTATACGGCTTTAGTCACACGTTATCTATCTATCTGTCTTGGTACTTCAAAAATGCTATTTGACTATTAACTACACAATATTTACATTCCACAGACGTAGTGCTTCAATACTGAAAGGGTTACTAAAGAAAATTGTAGAATGCATGTACATTTTTTCAGATAATCTCAAAGTTCTTGCTTGTGAATCATGACTTGTGATATGAAGTTGCTCTAGAGTTAGACATTACATTATACAGTTATGACAGAAGATACAGATTTCGGCAAAAATGTATGAGTGATTAACGAAATTCGTAAACATGATCGTACTTTTGTAATTCTAATATGAATCTTATAAAAATAATATTTGTATTACGTGAACATTTTTGAAGCGTCCATAAACTGGTTTTCATTAAGATCTTAATAGCTGAAGTCAGCATAGTCCAAGATAGGAAGTAGGAGATAATTCCCAACGCAATTGAGGTTGCAGCAATCTTCTCTTGATTTAATATTACATTCTCGTTGAGAAAAACGTAGTCATTCAAAGGGTCAGGTAGAGAGTGGGCTTTGCTCGGAATAACACAAAACCGAACGAGGATTTGGGTCAACGGCATTGAAACAATTGCCAGGCTCAATTGGAGGTGGATGAGACAAAGTGCCCTTGCAAGTGAAGGCCGGTAGAACAGAAAGGTTCTCTAGCGGCGACCGCGCACCAAAAACGAAGCGTGGGCTGACCTCATAAAGATCGCGGGAATGTATTGGAGCGGACGGCACAACACTGAAGCTGCTGTCAAGATACTTGGTAGAGGCCTATGTCACGATCACCGACTGATTGAAATACTGGATTTTCGTTACGCAAAAAACTACTAAATACATTTAATATACTTTTGTATATAATTTACAGTAATACAGAATAGGAACTTTTTATGCAAAACGGGATCATATTTCTGTGGGAAAACTTCACAAGCGCAGCCGCGAGCATCAACTACACATATCTATTTCTTTCTAAAAACATTTACGATTTGCCCAATGCGTTGAGTTCTACATTTGCAACACGCTAAATCAAGTAAGAAGCAGGATGAGCTTGAAAACTTTGTAATGAAATCTGCCTCAGCAGCGTAAGCGAAAAAAAAAACAGTCGGGAGACTCCCGTCAGTAACAAAGTTCCTTACGTTTTCAAAAAGAATATATTAGAAAATAATACATACATACATATTGTCACGCCTTTATCGTAGGGGGTAGGTATAGGGGTAGGCAGAGGCATACTATACGCCCACATTTCACCTTATGCATTTTTGTCCCACGTGACAGGTGGTGAGCCCATTGCCGTGTTGAAATGGACAGGCGCAGCCTGTGGCAACCCGCTGTTGAAATTTTTCAAGCCGCCCATATGGCCTTCAACCAGGCTTAACGACTGCTATTTTACTGGGAACCGGGACTAACGACTTAACGTGTCTTCCGAAGCACGAAAACGCTCGCAAATGTAAATTCCACAAAGTGGTCACCCATCCAAAAACCACCTATAGCGAATGTTGCTTAATGCAGTGATACTGAACACTGAGTCAGCGGCGCCACGATGGCTTCATTTGGATACACATAAGATTTTTACAAAACTAGATGATTCAGCAACAGCTTCGCTCGTGGAATATTTCGACCTCCCGTCGCACCTATTTAATCCCGTCGCTTATAAATTCTACAATGATGCAGAAAAAATTGTCCGATTTGTCGACATTTATGACTACTGCTCTGCTCCCCAGTGTAGTAGCGTAATGATATATAGCCTATAGCCTTCCTCGATAAATGGGCAATATAACACAAAAAAAAAATTTTTAATCCGTAAAGTAGTTCCTGAGATTAGAGCGTTCAACCAAACAAACAAACTCTTTAGCTTTATAATATTATAATATAGATTACTCTAGGACGAGTGGACGAATTCTTTTGACATCGATTTCATCCAAATATTTCTGAAATGTTCCGTAATCTAACCAGTGGCACTATGATGTGTTGTCATACATTATTAAGTTATCAATTAGCAAAATTACTGCGGGCAATACAGTCGCTTTATAGAGACTGTAAGGCTTGCGTGCGAGTAAGGAGGGATATGTCACCTCTTTCCGACGTCTGTACAGGCGTCAAACAGAATGGTGTCATGTCCGCCTGGCTGTTCATAGAGTATCTGGACAGTTGCCTGCAGAAGTTGAAAGATTGTGAATTTTATATAGGTATGAATTTGGGTGACTTAACAGTAAATTGTCTGTTGTACGCTAATGTTGTGGTTCTCATGGCCTCATCAGGCGCCGACCTTCAGGCATTAGTCACTAATATGAAAGAGGAGTGTGAAAGTAGGGGTCTTCGCTTGAATGCAAGTAAAACTAAGGTTCTAGTATTTGAAAAAGATGACGTAAGAACTAAATGCGAGATTTGGTTAAACCAGGAACGTGTAGAGTAAGTGAATGAAATTGTGTATGTAGGGAGTATATTTAGCGCAGACGGAGATGTGATTCGGATGTAGGACGGCGAGTAACTGCCGGAAACAGAGTTTGCGGTGCTTTGTCTTATTTAGTAAAGCGACAAAGCATCGTAAAAGAAGCACGACAAGCGATTCATAACGCAGTGCTAGTGCCAACTTTGCTTTTCGGTAGCGAAACCTGGGTATGTCAGTAGATGCATGAAAGTAAGTGGAATGCTGTGGAGATCCGATCACTTCAAAAATTGTGCGGCTTAACCTTGGCCGACCGAATACATAACGAAGTGATACGCAATGTGGCAGGTTTGAATGAAAGTATTAGCGTTGAACTGGAAAAGGGCGTGCTCCGTTGGTTTAGTAACGTTCGATGAATGAGTGAGGAACGATTGACGATAAATATATATTGTGAAAAAGTAGAGGGTAGAAGAAGTCAGGGTAGGTCGAGACCTAGTACATATGAAGACCACGTGAGCAGATGTGCTCAAAAACGAAAAAGTCAAAAGTACTTGGATACCCAGACGTGCGTGTATGAAGCGCTTGATGAATATGCAAGAAGAGAAAGAAGTATGCATGGATCGTGAAGCCTGGCAATCTGGCCTCTCTGACTACCTCGTCAGGGATACTGTGTGGAGATAGTTAGTTTTTAGTTAAGTAGTTTTATAAGCACATTTTGTGTCTCGCTCTCAGCTCTAATAAGTTATTGTCGTTCTACAAAAACTGGTACAATGAAAACACGTGCCACTTTCTCACGTTGGTCAACAAATAAATTCTTTATGACACCTAAACGTAAATATCCGCAACCGAAATATTTACACAATACCTCGTCGGTTTTGTTTGTCAAGCAGCATTTCTGACCATGTCTTACTACAACATTGTTTTGTAACGTAGTCTCTTATTGTAACATGTCTGATATAAGGTTGACTGTTGATGAGTCTCGCCTTCGATGGTAGGGTAGGTACCTACCGTTCTATGCGTATCACTCGGCTGCATGGAAAGGAAGTATAGAATTGTGCCTCGTCCATCAAGTATATCTTAAAAGGTAGACTAGATCAAAGAGTACCTAGGGCAATTAGGCAAATTTAAAAATTACGAACTTTGATTACCGGCACTTGGATGATAATGATATCGATTCTCAGTGGGGTGTATTCTGGCCGAATAAGGTAGCGAAGAGCAGTAAATAAAGTTTAAACTCGTGACTTCGTGAGCTACAGTGACGTCCAGAGAAGGAGAGAGAGGAACATGACCGCATTTTAACCAAGCCAAAACTATCTCTACGTAAGCCACCTCACTTGCACCACCACCACCCCCATTCGACGACAGAATTAGAATGAGATTAGATTTTACAGTACGTTTACGACAGTGTTTTAAAATAAATACTATGCCTAAATACCCATATAAAATATCATGCATAGGGACAAGCTTCTATTCTCGTTCTACGAAAAAAATCTGGACGCGATGAAATAAAATTTTCATTCCTCAAACTTAGTCCCAGTTACGAAAAGCGGACGAAATCATAACGGTTTATGCGTTCGTTCCATTTTTATAAATGACGCATCTTTATTGTTTCATAGGCGCAACGGGTGATAATGATGATTATAAATAATAATTACTTAATTGCGTGGTTAAGAAAAATACTTTTAGCAAAACCTTGAATATCAAGCAAGCAGAACGTATTTTAGCTTGAGCATGATATAACCGTCAAAATATCCAGTTTTGTTTATATTGTTGATTGATAGCACTTGGTAGAACTTGCTGCACATCTCAAAGGTTAGCACATATTTTACGAGTATTTATTTCGGATGTCATTGAGTCTAGTTTTGTTGAAATTGACTCACATCTGACTTCTCCTCTCCATCCCTTTGGTGTGTAATTGATTTTCTGCATGTTCAGGGTTCTGGTTTATTTCACGTGTTAGCAAAGAGTGACATTGGATTTTTTTTATAATCTTATTAGGTAAAGTATGTGTTTGTATGTTTCTTAAACAATTCTTGTGTAGGCGCTGACTAGGCACTTCCGTCACGTTCTGATCTGTCTTTCTCAAAACCTCCGGTTAATAGGTATTGTATCGCCACACGTAATGTTTTGTGTGCAACACATTGATAGTGATCTACTCGGAGTAATTGCTGGGAAACTGATGTTACTTAGTACTATTGTCATGTCTGTATGTTTTAAATATGATGGTTACGAAAAATGAGCTGCGATACTGATTGTTAGGATAATCAGCGTGAAAACATAGCATAACTAGAATAGATCAACCAAGTTACCCTGACCTGCAAAATTGTATACCAGAGCCTCATGAGTAAATCACCAGGTGATTTACTCATGAGGCTCTGGCGCAGACACCCATGGCAGGGTTGGGAGGTCAGATGACAGCCGTTACTGCAATTACTGCTGTAGTTCTTTTCGTAAAGTACTACTACTGTATATGTACTGCTTGTTCCGTAGAATGTTATAGTCCCTACTCCAAGCTCCAAAATGAACGGTACTAATGTAAAGACGCTATGAGATATTTAAAATCGTTTAATTTACTAAATATTGCAATTCGCAAGTCTATTGTTAGTAATGGCGACCTCGTGTCAGTGAACTGAACGCAACGGCCGTGAGAAAATACCATAATAATAATATTGTTAGTACTCCTTCGTATAGCTTAGAGGAACTCTGGTGATTTTGATGGCTATTGTATTTGTTCTGAAATATGCTGATGATATTGGTTTGACACTCCACTTTACAAGCGTATCGAGTTATTTGGCAGCACGGTTAGATGCAGAAATAGGTTTGGTGTCACATTGGGGTTAGGTAAGCTGGTTTCAGTATAGTCCATAATGTAGAGAAACAAATTAGACGATTTTTGCAAGTTATAATAATGTACAATAGATTTATTTACCTAAGTACTGATCTTAATTTTATTATGTAAATTTGATTAAAAATAGGTTATCCACTAGGTACGAGTTCAATCTATGCTGAATTCTTTTTAAGTCTGTCGGTGACTCCTACAATAGTAGGTAGGTAACGGGAGTTTTAAATTTTATATCTTTTTACACTTAGAACAATATATCTAATCAAATTGTGTTTTTCAGTAACTTAATTGCAATTGGCTCATACCGCGGTAACAATATTCACATTTGTTTTTTAACCCCCGACGCAAAACGGGGGGTGTTATTTGACGTCAATTTCGGTGTGTATACGGATAAACCGATTTCAATGCGGTCTTTTTTATTTGAAAGCCAGTTTCCTTGCAGTGGTTTTTAGCTATGTTTGATTTATATCGGTTTATCAGTTTAAGAGTATCAGCTCTTTTCCCAAAAGGCAATCCAAAAAGGCATTTTTGGCGTAGGTATGATTACTCGATTAAGTGCTTAACGCGTTCTAGTTTAATCGTTAAATGACAATCAATAGATAACTTCGACCTGTTGCTGCAACGGGAATGGTCTCCAGAAACCCCGATTCATCAAAAACTCACAGCAGATAGATCGAATTTGGGTCCAATAGATTAGTTTCAATGAGTAGGTGCTGAAACCAGGATGGTCTCTCAGCAGTCTGTCAGCAGCCGCGGAGCTATGCTTCTGAGGGCTCACTTGGGACTCCTAACCACTAACACACGAAAGGGAAGCGTTGGGTTGTTCTCCGGCATAGCATCCATGAAGACTTACACTCGTAAAAAAAATAGTAAAAGAGCCTATGATTGTTTGAAATACCAGAAATCTACCAGAATTCAGTAAAATCCTTGTAAGTAAGGCCTTTTTGAAGTACTGCATACCTACTGCAGATGCTTATGAAAACCGAGACCTCATTCCACAACCTCAGCTTACGCGGAACGAAGCCCATCATTTATCTAGGTAGATAACTCATCGTAGGTAGGTACCTATCTACACTATACCCGTGCAAAGCCAGTCCGAGTCGTTAGTATTAGATAAAAGAAATGTCCTTTCCCTAATAGGTACCTACCTACCTACAGAAATCTTAGCTCGCAGTGTTTGTAATGGAACCTCAGAAACGACTTTACTAATTTGTAAGTCTAACTATTTTGTAAGTCTGAGAATACCTAGGTAGGTCGTAGGATATTTTTGAGACTTTGACTCTAAGCGTTAAGAGAGGTAATCTTTAAAATATTTCGATAGCAAAAAATCTTAGATTATTTAAATTTAGCTCGTCTTTATATTTGTGGTTATACCTACCTCTGTTAATAGCATCCATATCGCCAAATGCGATATTATAGTTAAAGGTATTATAATTAATAACAGCTAATTTAATTCATCTATGTATAGAGGGAATACCTATGTATTCGTTGTAGGTAAAGGTACTCCTATTAATGGCAACTAGGTACGAGTACATCAATAAAATAAAATACATTCTAACGTCAAATTTGAAACTGGAATTTGCGACCTCGTATTTAAAGACTTATAGCTACAAGACCATAACACCAATTTTAGCAACAAACCAGGAAATATATAGGTATCTATCTGTCCAATGTAACAGGACAGACATAGAGCATGTATAATATAATATCTTATAAAAGTATATTATAGCAAAAGGTCACAAACACCTCTCGAAATAAATTCTGACCTTCGTGACTAACTTAACCGACAGTTATTCAAAGAAAGTTCACCCCAAAATAAACCTACTATTAAATAATATATACACACATACCTTGATAAAAAAATCCAAATAGTCACGTATCACTTCTCAATTCACATAACATTACATACTTATTTTGTAAATAATAAATAATATAACGTAGCTAAACACAGAACCACACAGCCACTCTGTAAACTTTGATACGTACTGTCAAAAACTTGCAGCACCGGTCCTCAATACCAGATTAGCATTATTTCTTTCCTTATTCCATCTATATGTTTTAACACTTAGTAAGAAAGAGACGTCTGTTAATACTCAGTGCAGTCGGTAAACTCTACAGATAGAACCTTTTTGCACAGGTAAAAGTAACGGGTATTTCTTTAAGATGCGTGATATGAGATGGTGATATGAGGTCAATGAGGTTAGAGTGAGATGAAAGCAGTACTAGGTCACGTTTTAAGGGGTCCGTTGTATTCATAGAAATGTTTTGATAGGAAAAGAACCGTGCGATCGACCAGTGCCATTGTATTCTAATAAAAGCATTTTTTTAGTTTGTTCGATTTTCAATTCAAAATGCGTATATTGAGGTGCGCCTACGCTTGCCTAGTGACACTTTTTGTAGATTAATAGGTACTGTAGTATCTATACAAACCATTATAAAGTTTTGGAATGATAGGATGATAGGAAAATTAATTTAGAAGACAACATTGTACAATGACAAGATTTTTTACTTTTTTAATGAAACAGTTATAATAAACATAAATATTATAGAATCGCGGTGCTGCCCACGAATTGCGATGCTGTAATCAATTATAGCGTTTATTTGTGGCGTTAAATGTAGCGGGTTCGATTTCTTCACACTACTTCCGTGTTGACCGGAAATGACAGAAAAGTGTAAAACGGCGTTGGATACCTTTCGTACCGGGGAAGCATCGTATAGTGTGGTAAGGATGTATGTATGACTGAGCAACCACCCTACTCTATCACACAACACTAGACAAATATTTTTTAAACCCTTCAGGAGCACTTTCTTGGCAATTGCGGATGTCAACATGTGTGGCGCTGTTGTCTACAATTTTATATCCTTTATTTGTATGTTGGTACGTGTACACAACCCAAATGTCCAACAAGCAGCAGTATTAAATACTAGATGAGCCCCACATGAGACCTATTTAATCCTGTCGCTTATAAATTGTACAATGATGCATAAAAGTTTGCCCGATTTGTCGACATTTATGACTACTGCTCTGCTCCCCAGTGTAGTAGCGTGTTGTTATATAGCCTATAGCATTCCTCGATTAATGGGCTATCTAACACAAAAAGATTTTTTCAAATCCGACCAGTAGTTAAACATCAAACTCTTCAGCTTTATAATATTAGTATAGATAAAGCTGATATAATGGTACTGTATATACTTATTTACTCGACAACGCTAGCATTAACACTCCTAACGCAATTGTTTAGTGTTGCAAATGTTGCAATAGTAAGTCTTGTAACAAAATGCCATTGTCTTCCAAAACGGTTTGATAAGGTTTTTACTAGTTTGGACAGTCTTTTATATTTGCCAATGGCCAGAGTGTCTTCGTTAGGGTCTCCCAAAGAACATACTACATAGTATTATTACTATTAGCTATTGCAACAAATTTCACTTCATTCCATTTTTCCCTTTTGTAACTAGGTCGATGTCACTAACCATACAGCTTCGCCAGCACCATATATATTTTTTTTAAACATTGTTGGGACAACATCTGATTCCTAACTAAGCAGAGCTTGGACTAAGGTAACCAGATAACTGATAAACATACTTATATATTTCTAAATAGGTACATACATATTATAGATAAATATACCCAGACACAGAATAAACTATCGTGCTCATCACACAAAGTTTTATACTGGGTGAGAATCGAACCCACGACCTCTTGCGTAGCAGTCGGATGCACTCCCACCGCGCCACAGAGGCAGGCATATTGGAGCGGAGCATCACAGAATATGACGGAAAAAATAAAAAAATAAAAATCAGGGAAAAAAATCAGCGGAAACGGCGGCTCTCTGAATTATATTTAATTATTCCATAAGAGTTAAAATTTTCAACAAAAGCGTGCTTTTTGTTTCAATGGAAAATATCATTGAGCCGTATTTTTTGGAAATAACTTAATTGCGAATTTAATCATTCAGGCTCCGTCACGATTTAGATTTTAACCTGTAAATTCGATTTAGTACAAAATTACGAAATCCGGTTAAGAACTCTGTTATGGCGTCACATATATTTCGCCATTGAAGCTGATCCATGGGAGCTCCGCTTGCTTTGCTCGCTCCGCGTCAAATATATCGTAGCCTAAGATGCAGTGATGATTTACAAAAAGTGAGTTAGCAAGCGCTTTAAAATCAATTACAATGCCGTCGAATCAAATTCAATAGCGAAACAAACTTGTCATTGACCCACAGGTAGCTTTAGCTTCATGGGAATTAAACCTGCTATTCCAAGATTAGAAAAAACAAAGAATTCAATGTATACAACAAATACATTGATATAGGGAATAACGTCATCATCTTAACGTTAATCTTTTAGACGGGCCCCACCACTATAATTAGCTATAATTTAACATTGTATTTTATTATTATTATTTTTTTAATTTGTAAGCCTGTTTTTTAAAATAATTTATTTTTGCTTGTCACAGTATAAACGCATTTTATTAACGTTAATCTTAAGCGAATTCAATGCTTTGAAGCCCAGGGCCCGCTTACCTATGGTCTCCGTAATCCCTATTTCCATAGAAATCGTAAAAATAGTTTTAAATTTCCTATACCTAATTTACTGTTAGGGATTAGTATATCGGACTATTAGAATATAGGACTATTAACCAAAACATCA
The DNA here is from genome assembly GCA_948477245.1 of Thumatha senex. Lineage (NCBI taxonomy): Eukaryota > Metazoa > Arthropoda > Insecta > Lepidoptera > Erebidae > Thumatha > Thumatha senex. The sequence continues at coordinate 25,089,577 of OX419724.1, forward strand.
TCACGTAGACCACATTTATTGTACCATTACATCATTATTACTCTGTGCAATGAGTAGAAAGTTATTTATAGAGAACAAGCTGACCCACCCGGCTTCTTCCGTGACATACATCGAACCCCGTGGCACTTATTTAATCTCGTCGTTTATTAATTTTACAATATTGTATGAACATTTTCAAAATTAGTTTCTTACTTCTCCGCTCTGTTACACGAAATGAATTAATTAGCGCATTTTTTTTTTATTTTGCTATATCTCTCAAGATATTAATTTAATTTGCAAGGTGTAAAGGGACAAAATAATCTTCATGAAATGCTGAAGCCAACTAATGTATTAAAATGATAAGGATTTAAATCGTATTTATGTAAATAGCCGGATTTAAATCGTATTTGTGTAAATAGCCTTCAAATTACCGCATTATAATTATTGGTTTTTTAATGTAATAAAATGATTAAAGTTTGTTATCCTAAAGAGATTAAATACCGTCGTGGACTTTTTTATAGACCTATATTAGATACACAATTTTACCATACATTATTTTGTCATATCTCAAAGGGTTTAGACAGCGTTTTCGTTGAAAACTCCCAGACGGTTTTTTTTCCAACACCCCCAACAAATATCGTTATAATATTATGTCAATGTATACAAAAACTTAACAAATTATACATAAAACCCATCCTTATGAATCAATCTAAACCGCATCGAAATTCGTTGCGTTATTTTAAAGATCTAAGCATATATAGACACACAGCGAGAAACGACTTTGTTTGGTATTATGTAGTGACGATGACGTCACTGACAGCGCCTTCTAAAAACATCATAGCAAATTTCATTGCTACAACACACGAGGCACCAGCATCGCTGCAACGCCCTGTTAGTATAACACACACCTCTCATCAGGCGTAACCGGGCGTAACACGGTCAGAAATGAATGCTTGCTGCAACTCATGAAGCAGTTTCAATATCTTAGGGGCTAGTCGTTACCACATTATTTATTTATTTATATAACATTTATGTACACACATAGCTTATTGAAATAGTTAACAAATATTTTGGAAAGGAAGAGTACAAAGGTACTGCTTATTTCTAAAAAAAGAAATTTCTTCCAGCAGTACAGTGAGAGGATAGCTTGAAGAAGTAGATCAAAGGTAGAAGTGTGTTAGAAATCTTGATAAAATAAAATGCACACACAAAATTATATATATATTTATTAGATATAAATTATTTATACTAGATATATACATATATATATATATATATGTGTATATATCTAGTATATATAATTTTGTGTGTGCATTTTATATATATATATATTTGGGATAATTCTGATAAAAATACATTGGGGATGAAGAGTAGAAGCGTGCACGTCGCCATCCCTGCCAGCTACGGCTGCAGTTCTACTCCGACACGAGTGCCACCAACAATGCTAGGGCGTGCCCCCGAGGCGAAGCACACCAGTTCGTCCCCGCTGGTGCGAAAAGTGTGTGCCAGAGCGGCGTAGGGGACCGCCACCATACACGCGCGGCCCGACACGGCAGGAAGTGGAGGATGGAGTGCAGGGTAGCTGTGTGGAATGTTAGAGGAGGAATAGCAGATAAGTTGAATGACTTGATGGATGTTATGAATGAGAGAAAGTTAGATGTAGTGTGCTTGACAGAGACCAAGCGCAAGGGCAGCGAAGTCTTGGAGCTTCCGGGTGGGGTGCTCGCGCTATGGTCTGGAGTACCAGAGAGCGAGCATGGCAGTCGGAGGGTTGGACTTTTGTTGTCCACGCGATTGGCCTCCGGTATGTATGAGTACAAACTGGTAGGTCCCAGAATCCTCTGGATCCGTGTAAAACTTGGTTTGACGAAGATTTTTCTGGTAGCTGCTTACGCGCCAGTATCTTCGTCGAACGCGAGTGAGCTAGAGGACTTCTGGGAGAGTATGAGAGAAGCTCTAAATGTGATAGAAGGAAATGAAAGACTTATAGTATGTGGAGACTTAAATGGATGGGTGGGTACCGCTCGCGATAGTTTTGAGTCGGTACTCGGGAAGTATGGGGACAAAAGGGTGAACGACGCTGGCAAGCTTATACTATCATTTTGTATGGATAAGGATTTGATTGTGGCGAACACAATGTTCATAACTAGGATTAGGGTTCTGTCCGCGGGTTGGCGTCATCGTACCGAGTGTCCTGAATCTGAACCGACTTATAGCATCAAAAGCTGGAAGTTGAAGGATGCATCCGTTAGGGATAAATATAAAGAAAGGGTAGCCGAAAAGCTTGGCGACGTCAATGTTAGTAGTGAGAATGTGGAAAGTGTATGGCAGAATCTTAGGGATAGTATGGTAAATGCTGCTGTGGAAGTGTGTGGAGAAACGAAAAAAGGCAATACTAATAAGCATGGTGGAATGAGGAAGTGAAAGAAGCAGTTCGAATGAAGAAGAAAGCATGGTTAGACAACTTTGCCTCGCGGAATGATTTTAATATGAAAGAGATACAAGCTGCAAAATGTTAAAACGAAGGCACTGATAGAAGAAGCTCGTGAAAGGTGCAGAATGAAAGCGGATGAAAGGTTGTCGTCCAATTTCCGGGATAATGCCAAGCTCTTCTGGAAAGAGGTAGGCAAGACCCGGAGTTGTTCGGCAATCTGTAGTATGAATAAAGTGCTTAGTGTTAACAATGACGTCCTAACAGACCAAACTGACGTCCTGCAGAGATGAAGTGAATATTATGGAAAGATGTATGCAAGAAAAGACGGAGATGCCACATCGGGAAGTAGAGCTCACTTCAATGCTCTGGATCCCGATGTCATTGAAGTCATTAGTATGAAAGAAATTTAACAAGCGATAAGAAGTATGAAATGTGGTAAGGCTGCGGGAAAAGACAGAGTTACTGCTGAGATGATCAAGTACAATCGCGCGTCTGGGACGCACTATGTCTGTTATGCAACTTGTGCTGGCGGACGAGTGAGGTCCCAGATGACTGGCGAATAGCAGTTGTAGTACCTATGTACAAAGAGAAAGACTCGCGCCTAAACTGCTCCAGCTACAGGGCGATCAGCTTGGTCAGCTTAGCTAGTAAAGTGTATGCAAAGGTTATAACGGCAAGAATGGAAGAAAAGTCTGAAAGGTATTTATGGGAGGCTCAATGCGGATTCCGGCGTGGAAGAGGTTGCATGGATCAAGTGTTTTCTCTCCGCATGATCGCGGAAAAGTTTCTGGCTATTAGCCATAAGGTTTTCTGCGCTTTTGTGGATCTGGAGAAAGCATTTGATAACGTTGTGAGAGAAACTTTATGGGATTTGCTGCCCGGATATGGTGTGTCACCTCTTTTTGATGTCTGTACAGGTGTCAAACAGGGTTGTGTCATGTCCGCCTGGCTGTTCATAGTGTATCTGGACAGTTGCCTGCAGAAGTTGAAAGATTGTGATATGGGTGGGAATTTGGGTGACTTTAAAGTAAACTGTCTGCTGTACGCTGATGATGTGGTGCTCATGGCGTCATCAGAAGCCGACCTTCAGGCATTAGTCACTAATATGAAAGAGGAGTGTGAAAGTAAGGGTCTTCGCTTGAATGCAAGTAAAACTAAGGTTCTAGTATTTGAAAGAGATGACGTAAGAACCAAATGCGAGATTAGGGTAAACCAGGAACGACTAGAGCAAGTGAATGAAATTGTGTATTTAGGGAGTATGTTTCGCGCGGATGGAAGATGTGATTCGGATGTAGAACGGCGAGTGGCTGCCCGAAACAAAGTAAACGGTGTTTTGTCCCAGTTAGTAAAGCGACAAAGAATCGTAAAAGAAGCACGACTGGCGATTCATAACGCAGTGCTAGTGCCAACTTTGCTTTACGGTAGTGAAACCTGGGTATGTCAGCAGATGCATGAAAGTAAATTGAATGCTGTGGAGATGCGATCACTTCGAAAATTGTGCGGCGTTATTTTGGCCGACCGAATACGTAACGATGTGATACGTAATATGGCAGGTTTGAATGAAAGTGTAAACTGGAAAAGGGCGTGCTCCGTTGGTTTGGACACGTCCACCGAATGAGTGAGGAACGATTGACGAAGAATATATATTGTGCGAAAGTAGAGGGTAGAAGAAGTCAGGGTAGGCCGAGACTTACATATGAAGAGCACGTGAGCAGATTGCTCAAAAACGGAAAGGTCAAAAGTACTCGGATACCCAGACGTGCGATTGATGAATCTTGAAGAAGCGAAAGAAGTATGCATGGCGATCTGTCCTCTCTGACTACCCCGTCAGGGATACAGCGTGAAGATAGTTAGTTATATATATATATATATACACAAAATTAAAACATGAATTAATGCATAATAATATGTACATATGACCGAAATGTGTAAAAGACAGAAAATATCATAAAATAGAGGAGAGGTAGTGTAGACAAACTTGTTTTTTAAAGGAAAAAATTGACATGGAGACTCGTATATTAGGCGGCAGGGAATTCCACAGTCTAACCGCATGAACCGAAAAGGAATATGAGTAGAAGTCAGATTTGTGGGCTGGAAATTTTAGGATGGAACGTAGATGGGACCTACAGGGAGCACCAGGATCACGAGTATAGGAGAATCGATCCCTGAGGTAAGTTGGAGAGGTGGGGTTATAAAGTATATTAAAGAGAAGACAGAGAATACGAGTGTTCCTGTGAAGACGGATACGGAGCCACTTGAGTTCCTGGCGAAGATGTGAGACATGATCATATTTTTTAAGATTGAATATAAAACGAATGCATAAATTTTGAAGCCTCTCAAGTTTATTTAGGAGCTCCTCAGTGGCATCTAAATAGCAAGCGTCGGCTTAGTCAATCATCATCATCCGAGCGTCTGTCCCAGTTGCGTCTCGCGATGCCCGGGGTCCGCTTTCCTACATTTTCTCCTCCACTTCGCACGGTCTTCGGCATCCCCTGTAGTGAGACCATTGGCACGCATGTCATCCCTTACGACGTCAAGCCAGCACTTCTTGGGCCTTCCCCTCTTACCGGGACCCGGCGGGGCTGACATGTGTTACCTACGTAGCCCGGCGGTTGCCGCAAGACGTGACTTGCTCTAGACGTTCCTGGTTTACCCTAATCTCGCATTTAGTTCTTACGTCACCTCTTTCAAATACTAGCACCTTAGTTTTACTTGCATTCAAGCGAAGACCCTTACTTTCACACTCCTCTTTCATATTAGTGACTAATGCCTGAAGGTCGGCTTCTGATGAGGCCATGAGCACCTCATCATCAGCGTACAGCAGACAGTTTACTGTAAAGTCACCCAAATTCACTCCCATATTAAAATCTTTCAACTTCTGCAGGCAACTGTCCAGATACACTATGAACAGCCAGGCGGACATGACACATCCCTGTTTGACGCCTGTACAGACATCAAAAAGAGGTGACACATCCCCTCCTACTCACACGCAAGCCTTACAGTCCTTATAAAGCGACTGTATTGCCCGCAGTAGCGAGCCGTCCACACCATATCCGGGCAGCAAGTCCCACAGCGTTTCTCTCACAACGTTATCAAATGATTTCTCTAGATCCACAAAAGCGCAGAAAACCTTCTGGCTAACAGCCAGAAACTTTTCCGCGATCATGCGGAGAGAAAACACTTGATCCAAGCAACCTCTTCCACGTCGGAATCCGCATTGAGCCTCCCATAAATACCTTTCAGACTTTTCTTGTATTCGTGCCGTTATGACCTTTGCATACACCTTACTAGCTAAGCTGACCAAGCTGATCGCCCTGTAGCTGGAGCAGTTTAGGCGCGAGCCTTTCCCTTTGTAAATAGGTACTACAACTGCTACTCGCCAGTCATCCGGGACCTTACCCGTCCGCCAGCACAAGTTGCATAAAAGACATAGTGTGTCCCAGACACGCGACCCACCGTACTTGATCATCTCAGCAGTAACACTGTCTTTTCCCGCAGCCTTACCACATTTCATACTTCTTATCGCTTGTTCTATTTCTTTCATACTAATGACTTCAATGCCATTGGGATCCGGAGCATCGAAGTGAGCTCCACTTCCCGATGTGGCATCTCTGTCTTTTCTTTCATCTTTCCATAATATTCACTCCATCTCTGCAGGACGTCAGTTTGGTCTGTTAGGACGTCATTGTTAACACTAAACACTTTATTCATACTGCAGATTGCCGATCAACGGGTCTCGCCTACCTCTTTCCAGAAGAGCTTGGCATTATCCCGGAAATTGGAAGACAACCTTTCATCCGCTTTCATTCTGCACCTTTCACGAGCTTCTTCTATCAGTGCCTTAGTGTTAACTTTCTGCAGCTTGTATCTCTCTTTCATATTAAAATCATTCCGCGAGGCTAAGTAGTCTAGCCATGCTTTCTTCTTCATTCGAACTGCTTCTTTCACTTCCTCATTCCACACGCCTATTACTACTGCCTCTTTTCGTTTCTCCACACACTTCCACAGCGGCATTTATCATACTATCCCTAAGTTATATCAAAGGAAAATATAATATTGTAGTAACTAAATAAATATATATTGTAGGACACTTTTTACACAATTGAGAAACATATATTTGTAAATAAGTACTTAGATATTGTACATAGGAACATCCAATTTCCGAAACAAACATTGGCGGATCACACAGATTTCCGACCCAGAAATCGAACTCGAGACCTTACCGCAACAGTCACATACACTACCACTTACGCCACGATGCAGCCAGTAAAATTTGAATTTTAGTTCTTCTGCACAGTACTGCTGCTTTTTAGGAAATATCTTTTCTGCAGCATAGATAGTTCCTTGACTTATTGAATAAAGACCTTTTTATACCTTAATGGTCCAAGCCAACCATTGTACAACTATTGACTGACAGATGAGGATATGGCGAAATATTGCTACGGTCAGATAAATATTTTTTTTCTCTTCTGATAAATGCGGCCATACAGTGCAGGGTGGTTATAAGGTAATGCCTCCCACGAATGCCGAAAATGAAAAACCAAACGACAGCTGCTTCAAGCTGGCAATTAAAGGTGGACCCCAAACTCAAAATCCAGGCGGACCTCTTTTATTTGGCAGGCACGGAGCCTAATGGACATTTAATGTGCCATGAAATGAGCCATAGCCCCGCAGGGCTGTTTCTTAACTATGTTAAGATATGACGGGAGCGCAGTGCGCCGGTCACGGAGGGAGGGGAAGACCACTGGTAGCCCCATTTGCAGACTTGCATCCCGAGGAACCAGAGATGTCTGTTGTACTAGTATACTAGTTCTCACCTTTGAGATGACTCCATGAGGACTGTACTTACTGGACACGCTCGACGCTATGCAGAGAGGTGCTATTTTTTAGAGATTTCATCCTCATACATTTTAAATTTGAAATTTAGTCAGAAAGAAAGAGCGATTCAAAAGATCGTTTCTCTGTTGAACCATAGAAACCTGGAACACTCTGCCAATGCACACGTTTCTTCAAGCTGAGCGTGAAGAGGCACATCATTGGGCCACCAACTTGTGGGACGTTGTCAGTAGTTAAGTGGACTATGAGAGTGGCCCTCATTCTGCAAGATGTCACCATGACTTTCCATCAGGCGTCTCTATTTTAGTGCGATAAATATAATAAAAATAAATCAAAGCGTCTGTTATATCGATGTGCAATTCCGAAAGTGCATCCTACTTATATTATAAACGCAAAAGTTTGTAAGAATGTATGGATGTAGGTTTGTTACTCTTTTACGGAAAAACTACTGAATAGATTTTATTGAATTTTTACAGTAATATAGCTTACACATAAGAATAATACATAGGCTACTTTTTCTCTTGGGAACAAGTTCCTGTAGAAAACGGGAACTGGAAAACTTAACCATGCGGGCGGAACCGCGGGCGTCTACTAGTCAAGTTGTAAATCTTTGTGGCACACGGATCAAGTTGATTATCATCGGGAATTTAAGATTTGTCACGTTGGGCGACGGCGACAGCGATTAGACCTCCCAGTCCCCCCAGTCCTGAGGTGCCTACACTACTGAAATTTTATGTAGGTTAGGTGGATCCTGAAGATATTGGCAAAGCGGCTTAATACACAAATCCACTCAAGATCGATTTGATTTCTTGCCAGGTTCATTAAATAAAAATACCGCTTTACTTTGACTCGTATATTTATTATATATTCTAAAATACATTTATTTACAACGCGCCCACAATGTAGAAATGAAGCACAAAAGATTCAAAGATAACAATAATAATAGTCGGTGGGCAACTAAAAAAATATTTATTACAAAAACTACTAAACTATAATGACACCTAACACCTAGTGTTTTATTTTCAAACAGTCTCGGGGTTGTTCATTAGTCAAATGAGGCTCTATAGGAAGGAGTTAGAGTTCGGATGGACCGCGTGAGGAACTGTCGCATCCGCGGCAGCCTTCACGTCCGTGACATTGCAGATGATTTGCAAGAGTTCGCCTTCGCTGGTATGGTCACGTCTTGCGGCAACCGCAAATGTCTGGCTATGTTCATGTATATAAAGACCCAAGAAGTGATGGCTTGACGTCGTAAGGGATGACATGCGTGCCAATGGCCTCACTACAGGGGATGCTGACGACCGTGCAAAGTGGAGAAGAAAATGTAGGAAAGCGGACCCCGGGCGTCGCGAGACGCTACTGGGACAGACGCTCCGACGATGATGATGAATGGACGGGACTTACTTGTTGCTTTGCTTACTTCTAAAAATTGTATTTTGTTCATTCTTGGTTGTTCGATAGCCACTCAAACGTTCGCTATCCGTTCGCACTGCCAGAGCAGCGCATTTTTTGTAATTAACCTATGACCTAATTAACTAAAATCGTGATATCTTGGAAACTATAATATCTAGACAAAAAATTTTTTAGCAGCTTGAACGTTGAGTGGGTAGAACAATTAAAAAAAGTCAGAATTTGTCTCATTTCTGGAAACCTGACAGTAAGCAGTAAAAGTATTGACTACATTCGCCCGTGTATCGTAAAATTATAAATTTAATTTCCTTTTAATTTGGCATAAACTTTTCAGCATTATACCTACCTAAATCCTAGTTTACACTTTTTGTGTGGTTGATATTTTTTCTTTTAATTTCAGTATAAACTGGATAATGTGTACGGACATCTGAAACTGACGTTTCTAAAAGTCCATTATCACTACTTTCCGGATCTGCATTTAGCCATTTATTAACATTTCTTGAATTTTGGTTAATACTTCTGTAATGTCCATTAATTTGTGGAACATAAGTCCATACACTAGTTGTTGTTATTTCTGTACTTTGTTCAGTAGATAATGGTGTAGTTTTACTTAAATCGTTTTTAAGTTTAATCCTCATTGTAGGCTTTACTTTTGAATCTAAAGGTTTACTTAGATTTTGTCCTTTATGTTCCACGTTTTCAAAGGTACTTGTTTCTTCTAATATTTCGGTTTCTTCAAAAAAGTTGCCAGAGTTTCTTCGGCTCATGTTTTTTTGTTCTTCTGTTTTTTTAATATAATTAAAATAATTATTTGGCACTTTTACATCGTGGATGTCAAATTTAACTACAGATGTAGGTTTTGGAGCATTGAAATGTGTATTTGTAGTTGTATCAAAATAATTAACCTCGGGTGATATAGTTTTTGTTATTGCGTTTACTGGTACATAGCCAGAACTACCTACATGATAGTCTTCAATTGATGATGTTGAAAACTCGATAGGAGCTTTTGTTGTGTACGGATTTGTTTGCGTAACTGGTGATGAGGTTGTCGAATTAATTATATTTGTGTTATTTTTTAAACTAGGTTCTTCATTATACACTTTAACGTGTACTACCATATGAGTATCAGGATTTATAACTTCAGGTATTTTTGTTTCCTTTGATTTGTTGAATTTTGCTGCGTTTTTTATTAAATTACTTAAATATTTTGGTCTTTTGTACGGAGTGTAAATTTTACGTCTCAAAGGAATGTTTGATTTTCTTTTGAATTGTACTACCGGACGGGAAGTCGTAAGATAGATGTTATCGAAAGATAGAGTAGTAGTATGTGTGTCTCGTATTTTATGTTGTGTTGTAATTGGATACAGATTAAGCATTACGCTAAATGATTTTGTAGTACTGACAGGTGTTTCTGTGCGTTGCGTTGTGGCAGAATTAGAATATAATGGAATTTTGCTTTCATTAATATTGTCACATTTGTTACCGAGACAATTCCGATTATCAAATGGAATTTGTCGGAACATTGGGTATTCATTAGTTTTTCTCATAATAGTAGGAGTTGATCTGGGAGAAAATCTAAAAAAATCATCAGCTAATAGATTCACATCTCCTGGATTTTCGGGTTTAAAATTGAAGAGTGGATCAGCTAGGTGATTCAAATGTATCTTATTTACAGTATTTGAAGACGCTGGTTGCAAGTCAGAGTTATAGGCATCGGAGTGCTTGGTTTCAAGCATAGGTTCAATATAAAGTCCCGTAAAAGCTATGTGTTTTTCTGAGGGCTTTGTGTGCATATCTCCTACTTTAGCATGAATGGTTTTCTCTAAATATTTTACTAGTTGACGTATATTTCTTAGTCTTTCTTCATTTCGATATCTTTCAACCCAGGTCTTCGAACCATAAGTTTTACTAAATGGTAATGGAGTAGGGTGCCTATATTCAAAATAAAAGGGTCTGGGGCTTATTTTCCTTCCTACTTTGGGTATGAATGTAGGTTTAGTTGTAGTTTTCAATACTGTGGTATTTAAATGTTTTCCTTCCTTAAGAAATCCTGTCATGTCTAGCGTTGGATCTATATAATGGTTTTCTTGCAATGCATTTATTAATAAAGGCATTCGTTCAAAATATTCTTGGTCAAATCCAAAATAGCTCCGGTCAAGTCTATCTGCAAATGGTTGATTTTTACCAATTCCTGGTGTACTGTTTAAACGTTTCCGATTTTGTACAGAGCTCCATTCTACAGCAATTGCATACTCGTAGATGAGTAGAATTATCTGAAAAATATCAACATTCAAAAATGATTCTTTGTCAACCCTCATCTATTTTAAACATGTACTAAGTAATAAAAAATCATTTCAATACGACAAAATGTAGTTTATATACCTTAGACAACAATGGCTTTCTACAATAATGTACAAAAAAATACGACTTTAAAACTTTACAAGCAAAAAAAAAACAATAATAATAGGCACATTAAATATCTGGTAAATCAAAAATGTTATTAGCTAGATTAAAATCATAATTAGCATGATCCTCTGGTTTCCAATCACCATTTCGCCGTATCTCCAAATAAATCGGCCGTATTGATGGTAGCATTGATTTCAAAGATTCTGAGTTAATTTTGTCGTAGTATTTGCTTTCAAGGTTATTTTGAGACACTGTCGATGAGTCATCTTCATATATTGATTTATTATACCTAATATTATTGTCGTCTGTAACTTCAACATCTTTAATCCACTCTTCTGGTAATTCCTCTTCGTTTGTATTTTCATTATTTCCTTGATCACCTTGAATGACTTGTTTAGCTTCTGTATTACTAAAAGATTGAGTAGGTATTTCAGAACGCTTTTCAGAAACTCTTTCAGGATTTTGAATCTTCACCACATTTTTCAAAAAACCTGTTTCCTTGTCTTCTCGAGTTGTATAATTTGAGTAACTAGAACCTTCATTTTCATAAATTGGTGAAAATTTAGGGGCATTCGTTTGTTGTATTAGTAGTTTTGGGAGATGAATTAGATCAGCCATTTTCCTCATGCTTATGTGATCCGTATTTTTATTTTTGACAACAGGATAATATTTTTTTGAATATATTGGAAAATTTTTAACATTGGCCTTTAACATATTTCTGTCAATTTTAATATGGTTTGAAATTATATTTTTAGTTTTAACCAATTCAAAACTGTGTACATCTAGATCTTCGAAATGGTTTTTAGGTGCACGAGTAGTAAGAATATAATCATCGTACTCATTGTCTTTGAATAAGGGAACAATTGGATGTTTATAGTTAGGAATTATGGCTACAGAGTCAAGGAAGCTTTCAGAACTTAAGGATGCTTCGTCTGAATGCGAAGTTAATTTCAACGGTAAAATTAATTCTGTAGTTGTTTCTTGGCTTTTCGTATTAATATAACTATGAGATTTTGTCAAATCTTGTTTATTTATGTTAGTAGTACTTTCATAGTTTGTTTCTTGAATGTCATAGTTTCCATACATTGGTATATTTTCTACGATATATTTTGATGACTGCATACTACCAGCTTCAAAATTCTGCTTATTTTCTACTGTAGCATTTGGCTTATCAACAGGAATGTCAGTAGTAGAATATGTATTATTTTTTGATGAGGAATTGCTTAGAAAAACAGAATTGAAATTTGTATTAATTCTTAAAACTATGTTTGGATTTTTGGTGGATACAGTAGAAATGTCTGTTAATATCTCTGACGTTTTTTGTAGGCCTATAGTTGTAGTCTGTGTTGTAGTTGTTACTTTTTTGTTATCTAGGTCTATTATAGACTCATGATTCTCATCTCTTTTTGCAGTTTTTGTCTCTGGTGTTGTTGATTTTAAACTCGTTAATTCTGTTAAAACGTCTGTAGCAGTTGATTTTGTTGCTATTTCTTCTTTAAACGATATAGATTTGTTCTTACCAGGATATAAACTGCTCACTTGATCTCTATTAGATATCTTAGGAATAACTTCTTTTATATTTTGTAGTAACCTGGTCAATAATAAACCCATATCTTTAGGACATTTACAATGAACTTGATTTTTATGCGGTTTTTTGGTTTGAAAGTTAGGAAATGACCGATAATCTTTGGTCATGATTTTGTTGTTGTTTGTCAAATTTCCCAAAAACGTTTTTCTACTTTTGTTCCCTAACGTATTCTCCACAGCAATTCGTTTATTCGTATTTGTCGCATTATCAACAGTGGTCATTTTTACACTACTTTCATTATTTCCAAAATCGGGTTTTTGGGTTTGACTAGGCTTGGAATAACTTACTCTTTCACTGACCATTTTGTCAAAGTAATTTAGCATCATTTTATAGTTTCTAATTTTCCTTATTCTACTTAGGTAATCTGGAGGTGGTCGTAATGTGTATACTAGAGGCAAACTTTTATAATCTGCAGTGTATGATTTTGATGATGGTAATTTTAACCAATTTTTGGTATTAGAAAATATATTTCTCTGAAAATAGTTTTCTGATTCACTTTTGCCTTCATAAGAGGGACTTGAGCTCGTGTAATCTTCTATTATTTTTTCTAAGTATCTATTTTTATTTAATGCTTTTATTAATATCGGTAAAAGTTTGAGGGTAGTTCTGTCAAACTTTTTCTTTTCAAATTTCAAATCCGCTTGGGTGGAATCACTGTCGTTCATCAATGCAAGCCAATTTGGTTTAGCAGATATTTTTTTATTTAAGTTGGAGGCTGAATTTATGCTGTATTCATACACCAGTATGACACTCTGAAAAATAAAATAATTAAAATTAGATATTATCATACATAGAAAGTGAATGTAAATCAATAATTAAGAAAAAACAATGTTAAAGTACTCATTATTTACCTACCTGCCCTTATGTAAGCAAACAATAAATAAATAAAGATATAATTTTAGCATACTATTGACATTTTGACACAGGTTAGTTAATTCTAGGACACTGTAACATGAAACACATAAAATTGTGCCTGAAATATGCAAAGACGAATAAAAAACAAAAAATATAGGAAATAATGAATATATCCTACTAATAATACATACTTAATTTAACTTAATATTAACATTAAATATAACCTTAAAAATATGATACACAACTAAAATATATTATTAAAAGAGGTCCCTTTAGGCAAGGTTCCGAAGATTCTGGCAGCATTCCCCCTTTGAATAGCTAGACTAATTCTTTGTCCGAGGTAGCTGCCAGCTCTTTGGTCTCCTGTGATGTCGACTAACCTTTTCGCAATTTCCTTAAAAAGCCTTATAGCTCTAGAACCCCACGGACCAAGAGTCTCGACACCGAATGGGACAAAATCATATTTGGAGCCAAGACCCCTGTATTTGAATGCTTTAGCTTTTTCAGCCGCTTCACAAGCCGCACCAGCTCTGTTGTTGGTTCCATGTAGATGGGAAGGGGCCAGCGTGTCTGAACATGTTGCATCCTGTACCAGCACCCGGCCCATCTTCCATGGAATCAAACTCATACCGTCCGGTCTCTTGCCATCGTCTCTTGCAATTTTGGCAGTTCCAGTTGGCTCAAGTAGACTTGGCACGTTGACGGTGGCAAGGGACCGGCGTAAGATATCGTTAAGTGCGGCATGTCTCGAGAAGCGGCCCGCACTTTTTTTGCATGACAGTCCGTGATCCGTGAACTTGTCGACATCACTGTCACAGGGACATTTATGAGGAGCGCAGGCCGGAACCCTAAGCCATAGACAGGTTGCGATTCGGAGCGTGTCAGGCTCAAGAAAAGTTCCTGTATTTGACGAAGGGTACGCGTGAAGCCAGTAGCCGGCCTCATGCGCACCCACGGCCAAAAGCCTAGCACTTGCCGAACCTGTACTACAGCTCAATATATTGCCATAAGTCAATTTGCAGTTTATGTCGTCCCAGCTCCTCTGTGAATTTGGACAAAATGGAAAATTTTGACCTGGGCAAGCAATTAAGAAAGCATTTCTAGCTTCTTTCAAGCCAGCAATCTCAAAGTTTGAAGGGGAAGCCCTTAAAATTTTACTTATGAGATTTGCTGAACAATGGACAGAAGATAGAAAGGCTGGTAAAGCGACACTGGAAATTTTTCGAATCCCTAAACCACCATATCGGATTGGTAGGGATGCTTGGGTCCAAGAATGCTCGTTCAGCTGCATATTAAGAATCGATTCTAAGCTAATTTTGATTACGTCGTCTACTTGTGTCAAAAGATCTGGGTGATTTCAAAAGGAGCAGCAACGGAGCACATAAGTAAATTTTGAAACGAAAAGACAGAATTTTAAGATGCAAAGTGCATAATGTGGACTAATTTCAAGGAGACGGTCAGCAGAATTTTGAAATGTAGTTATTGAATTATTAATATATTCAGAAATAGATTCATTAAAGATTGGAGAGCCTAAAAGGTAAAGGGAATTACTGTTAACTATTTATTTATTTATTTATGTACATACACACAAAGAACATGACAGATAAATAACTAAAATTACGTACAAAGGCACTACTTATTTCAAAAGAAATCTCTTCCAGTAGGCCTGGGATAAGAGAAGTAAACAAAGAATAAAAATGATGTGTGCAGGTTAATAAACTTACACAAGCTATAGCTACATATATACATAATACCTAACTAAATATTTATACCCAAATAAAAACATATTATTGTAAAATAAACATACACATGTACTACTTTCTATAGTATAGACGATAGGTAGTGTTCTCGCACTCTTTTCTTGAAAGTCGAAATGGTACGACACTTATGAATATAAGCAGGAAGTGAGTTCCACAGCCTGGACGCGTGAACAGTAAAGGATTTAGAATAAAAGTCCGTTTTGTGAGATGGACAATTTAGGCGAAAAGTGAGGTGTGACCTACATGGAACATTAGACTTAATCATGAAAGAGAAACGTTCCCGTAGAAAAGAAGGATAAGAGGGATTGTGTAGGATATTATATAGAATTAACAATATCCGAGTATTCCTACGAAGTCGGATTGGGAGCCACTTGAGATTTTCGCGAAACTGCGAGACATGATCATACTTACGTAGATTAAAAACAAAACGAATGCACAAGTTTTGCAAGCGCTCAAGTTTATTTAAAAGCTCCTCAGTAGCATCCAAGTAGCTGGAGTCCGCATAATCCAAAATTTTAAGTTGTATAAGGGTTTGAGCTAGTGAAATTTTGGTTTTGAAAGGTAGGAGACTCTGAAGGCATCTTAAAGTGTATAAAGTAAAATGCACCTTTTTACTTACAGATTAAATTTGATCTTTCCAGGATAAGTTTTGATCTAATATGATGCCAAGATTTTTAGTGGTACTGCTGTAAGCTATGGGAAAACCATCAAGCAGAATAGGCGGAAGAGAAGCCGTATCTAGACCACTAAGCATTTGCCGGCTACCAATAATCATGGCCTGAGATTTGCTTGGATTTATCTGAATTCCAATCGACTTAGACCACTGGCTAATAGCGTCTAAGTCGCGATTCACAGCAGCAATGGCAGTCCTATATTAGTTCAGAGCAAAATGACGATACAGCTGCAGATCGTCAGCATAGAGATGGAAGCTAGAGGAAATAACTCGTACAGCAGAGTTGATGAAAACTGAGAAGAGTAAAGGAGATAACACGCCACCCTGAGGTACGCCAGCGCTGAGGCTATACCATTCTGAGTGAGACTCATTAAGGCGAACACACTGCGATCGGCCCCGAAGATAAGATTCAAACCAGGCCACAGCCTCCGCGGAGAAATTGAGGGATTTTAGGATTCCAAGGAGTATATCAAAATCCACGGAGTCAAAAGCACTACTAAAATCCAGTAGCACCATGGCCGTGAGCGATTTTTTCTCCATGGCCCAATATCATCCGTGAGCTTAAGAAGAGCCGTCACGGTACTGTGACCAGGTCTAAAACCAAATTGGAAAGAGCTAAGTAGGTTATTCAGTGTTAAGTAACTTGACAGCTGACGATGCGCTAAATGCTCAAGGACTTTTGACAGGAAAGGAAGAATGGATATGGGACGAAATTGAGACATTTGTGTAGGATTTGGTACCTTGGGTAGAGGAATTATAAGTGCTTGCTTCCAAGCACAAGGAAAACAACCAGAGGATAGGGAAAAATTAAACATATGAGTTAGGATGGGAATTAAAGAGGATAATATGGGAGTGAACATTTTTAAGCCTAACTCGTCGTTACCAACAGCAGAAGAAGTTATAGATAAGAGAGATTTTTTAACCTCATCCTCATCTACTGACGCGAAATTGAATGGAGGACATAATGGTACCGGCAGTATTGAGAGTTCTAGTAAGGTGCTAGACTTCGTGACTGGGTCAAGTGTTGTAGGCGAGATAGAGAAATGCTTATTAAGAGCACGCAAATCAACATCTTGACAATTCGCTATGAGAGACTTACCAATGCCATTAGCCTTGAGAAATTTCCATATTTTGGTGGAGTCATGGGTATCAAGAGATTTGTGAAAGTGGTGACGCTTTGCATCTCTACACAGACAAACGCAGACATTCCGCAAAACTCTGAAGCGATTGAAATCCGTAGGATTACGCTTGTACAACCGTTTGGCTTTATCCCTTCTGCCCATCGTTTCCTTAATATCAGAAGTAATCCATGGAGCAGGGATACTCTTTGCTCATACTCGACGTTTGGGCGCATAACAATTGTACAAGTCAGTCATCATACCGTTGAAAATTGCAATCTTTTCATCCATACTGCTACTATCGACTACAGGCGCCCAGTCAATGCTACTCTCATCGCGCTCCAAAGCCCTCAGGTCCATACCCTTGAAATTTCGAAGCATAATAAAATGTGGACGACGCTTAGGTGAGCGGATAGAAAGAGACAAATAAATTAAATCATGGTAAGAGAAACTGGCTGTGAGTTGACCATGGATAGCAACGTGATCTGGAGAAGAGACAATAATTAAGTCAAGAAGAGATGGACGATGATTAGGGACATGATGTGTAGCAGCAAGTGGCAAAATATGAAGGTTAGTAGAAGAGACAACAGATTGAAGGGAATGCGTACGGTGATCGTCCTTGATGAGACAGGTATTGAAGTCGCCCATTATAACTACATGGTTGTAATTTGGACAATGCTCATAGAGCAAAGTATCAAGAGTTTCGAAATAGTTTACATGCAGATCAGGGCTATAAAATACTCCAATAAGAACTTTACTATGCCGGATTGTAATTTCTATAAACAGGTACTCCGCTGATGCACTGCAAATAGGTGATGACTATTTTAATATTTGGAGCCAAAATATTGAATTTTTGTTTAACGGCATTGAAGTTTAAGTCGCAGTTATTTATAAAAGTTCGCATTTGCTAAAATTAAGCTCCAAACCTATGGTTTTAAATTTATTTTTGATTAAAAATAAGTCCGAAAACACAGTATCCACATCTCCTCCTAGGGTTCCGTCGTCCAAATACCAAACGTTGAATTTAGAATTTAAATTTTTGATTATCGGATTTATAGCCAAACTAAAAATTGCAGGCCCAAGGGGATCACCCTGTTGACAACCTACTTCCAAGGACAGTTCATTAGATCGATATAACAATTTTGTTGGGTCAGCGTAACTAAGAAGAAGATAATTGTAAATTTCCGGTATATATGTTGTTTTATTTCCGTCAGCAGGGTATCCCTATTTACCGAATTGAATGCATTTTTGACATCAATTTTGATCAACACGTCAGGCTGTCCGTAAGTTAGGATAGAGCGTAGGGCATGGACGGCTGCCTCACACCCTCCTTTTACACCGAAACCTAACTGTAAGGGTTCAAATTCCGAATTTAATTTTGGTAAAATATGTCGAACAGCAATTTTGGAGGCCAGACGTAGTAGATCCAACAGAAATTGGTCTCACCCCTCCGTCCTTTTTGGTGAGGGCAATGAGGTTCGCGCCGAAAAGGAAGGGAACAATTTCTGGATTGACATTACCGGAATACATAAAATTGATTAATTTAGTGATCGAATTTACAAGTTGCTCGCCTGCATCACCCACAGAATGCGATGTTAAGTCTTTCAAATGTTGGGGTGAGATTCCATCCAAACCTGCAGCCGAACCTGGTTTAAAAGATAAAATGGCAAAAGATGGAGGACAACCGATGGCGACCTTAGCAACCGCGTCTGAGCCTGCTTGTCACTTTTGATATTATAGTGACAGCAAATTAATTCTTATTGATCCACTCATTAAATTGCACTTTTATTGACTTTATTGGAGGATCAATGAATAGATTACAATAGTAGAGCATAAACTAAAATTGCTCGACAATTTAACAATATTTATATGAACAATTAAACATTTTTTTCTACAAAATTCAAATTAAAACGAGGACTTCGATCTTAGCTATTTGACAGATATGTTTTTAAAGACGAATTATATAAAGTAAAAATAGGTACTGTAACAGAAAATCATATTACTTTGTGGACTATCTGTCGCCATAGCATAAAATTAACATAAAATTACATTCATTTTGTGAATTCAATATTTTGCAAATTCAACATTATCGTTAATGGGTAAAATGAAACTACGATATGTGTTGCGTATTAGATGTCGGAATATAATGTTTAAAATTTTTCATCATGTTTAAATGTTTGATGACAAACGAGTGAATGAAAATGGAGAAAGTCTGCTTGAAATATGTTTGGAGAAGAATCTTGTGGTAACTAACACCATGTTTGACCACTTGTTTACGAGACATGAAGGAAATCAGAGAAGTATGATCGACTTTGTGATTGTAGATGCGAGGATGAGAAAGAAAGTGTTAGACACCAGGGCATACCGCGGTGCCGGGATTGACACAGACCACTTCTTGGTGGTTAGTCGAGTAAGAGGTCTGTTTCGACGGTGGCGGCATCGTATGTATGGACCTGTTAGTATATTAGAGCGCATAAAAGTCGAGAATTTGCGAGAGATTGGCATTACAGAGGAATTTATGAGTAAACTGAGCAAGAAATTTGAAAATTCTGATGAAGTGTGTGAAATCGAAAACTTTCATACAGTCATTTAAGAAAGGACGCGTAGAAGTTGCGATTGAAGTGTATGGGGTAAACAAGAGAAACCAAAAATGCAGAAGGCAACGGATGTGGACCTAAAAATGGCGAAAGAGGAGTACAAAAGGTATAAGCGTGTTGCAAAAGAGGTGATGGAAAGAAAAAAAGAGAATGACAGAGATGAATTTGATAAAAGGTTACCTGAAGAATACCAACAGAATATGAAATTCTTTTGGAAGTCCATAAGAACAGTGAGGAGTCAACAGATGACATCGCATCTCAACCATATCAGAAACCATGATGGTAGTGTTGTGAAAGGAGAAGAATGTGTGTTAAAAAGATGGAAGCAATATTTTAAAAGCTTGTTTGAAAAGAGGATATGCAAGTACAGACTAGTTTCTGGGAAATGAATGAAATTGGCAAGGAAGAAGTCATAAGTATGGAAGAAATAGTGAAAGCATTGAATAGCATGAAATTGGGAAAGGCCGCGCGACTTGATAGGATCTCTGTCGAGATGCTGAAAGCGGGACAAGGCGTGGTAGCTTGCTAGCTGTACTGTCTTTTCAACCTTTGTTGGAGGAATGGCAGCGTACCAAGAGATTGGTGTAAGGCTGTCATCGTGCCGCTTTACAAGGGAAAAGGGTCACAGCATGAGTGCAAAAACTACTGCGGCTTGCTCAGCATCGTCGGTAAATTGCATGCAAAAATTTTGGTAAAAGAGCGATGAATGAAACTGAAGGAAAATTGTGGGACATGCAAGCAGGATTTACGAAAGGATCAGACCTTTTCATTACGATGCGTAGCAGAAAAGCTTTTGGCGAAAAGTCTATTGCATATTTGTAGACTTGGAAAAGGCCTATGATAGAGTGGTGAGGAATGAACTGTGGTCAATACTGGCCAGGTATGGATTAAACAGCCACTTGATACGAGCACTGAAATCTCTCTATGAGGGCTCCAGTGTGAAAAAGGTGTGAGACAGGGTTGTGTAGCGTCGCCGTTGCTGTTTAACCTATACATGGACAGCTGCCAGAAAGAACTGCAAGAGAGTACGTATGATATAAAAATGGATGAACTGACCGTCAAGTGCCTCCTATACGCCGATGATCAGGTAATACTAGCATCATCGGCGGAGGAGTTGCAGTTGATGGTAAACATTATGCATGATTCGTTAATAAACAAAGGAATGAAAGTGAATGTAAACAAGTCGAAAGTAATGGTTTTTGAAAGAGAGGTAAGTACGATGGATTGCTCAATTCTTGTGGAAGGAGAAAGAGTAGAACGAGTGAAAGAGTTTGTATATCTAGGTACAAAATTTAAAAGAGATGGAAAATGTGACTATGACATTGAGCTAAGAGTTTTGGCAGGAAATAAAGTGAATGAAGCCATGTACACCTTTATGAGCAGTCAGAACGTGTCTAAGTAGGCAAGACTGGCTGTACATAGGGGAATGCTGGTCTCCACACTTATGTATGGCAGTGAAAGTTAGGTATAGCAGAAGACGCATAAAAGTAAAATAAAGCCCGTAGAAATGAGAAGTCTGCGAAGTATAGCTGGAGTGAAGTTGATGGATAAAGAAAAGAACAGCGTGATAAGGTTATATTGCGGTATGAAAGAAGATATAGTGACTAAGATAGAAAAAGGGATGCTTATATTGCAAAGAATGCACTAAAAGCAAATGGAAAAGTTACGTTGCCTGTTGATTGTTACATGTATAAAGTTTCTGTAAGGAAGAACTCGCGTTGTGCATTATATTTGTACGAAACACTGTATGTCAATGATAAACTGCGTGATGCATTAGTGTGAATGGGGGGGTAGGTTCTCTATCACAAATTCCCACGCCCGTAAACAGGAGCCTTAAACAAAGTTTAAATATGTGTCTTTATTTTATTGCTCCGGATTATGTTTTCATGCTGGATCATTCCCAGCAGTTCTATTCAATAGTTTTACGATTGAACTAGTGAGCCTTTTTATCACTAGTTCAATTACAACAAAGTGATGTATTTATGTCAATTCTAATCTATATTCTTGAATTAATAATATATTATCTAATATTTGTAAGAATGTGTAAATAAACAAATAAATATCGTTAGGACAACTCACACAACGCCATCCGATTCCAAACTAAGGGAGCTCGTACTATGGTAACCAGTATGGTAAGCAGTAACATGCTTATATTTTCATTTCTAAATACATACATATTATAAATATATGTAACACCCAGACATAGAATAAACCATCGTGCTCATCACACAAAGTTTTATCCTGGCTGAGAATCGAACCCACGACCTCTTCCGTAGCAGTCGGATACACCCCTACTGCGCCACAGAGGCAGTCAAATGTATGGATGCAGGTTTATTACTCTTTCACGCAATTAGTACTAAATTGATTTTGATTAAACTTTACAATAATGTAGCTTACACATAGGATACTTTTTATCCCGGAAATAAGTTCTTTAAAGAAACGGGGACGAAGAAACTTCTCCAAGCGCCGGAGCCGCGGTCAAGTAGTATGATTGAAATATAACTGATTGTTTACACTTTATCAAACAATTGCATATCTATAAAATAATTTTTAATTTGGCTATATACTTAAGAATAAAGGCGAAGAGTCTGTTTATTTTGACTGTTTGGTTGAACTCGCTATTTTCTAGTACTTAGGACAATATTGTCATTAATGAATACTGCTCCGCTCTACTGAGGAGCAGCGTGAATACAGTCATCATCGATAAATGTGCTGTTTAACACTTTTTTTAAATCGAACTATTAGAAATTGAAAATAGAAGTTCAAAATTTATCCCGTAAGAGGATGAGATGAGGTGGCAATTTATGTGCGGGAAATAAATAATACACTTTAGCTATTGTCTTCAATTCAGAACACAAAGACACACTTCAATAAGTAAGTGAACCCTAGGAGGGTAAAAATCCGGGACGAATGAACTGATTAAGGGGCATGGATTAGAAGTGTGGGTTGCAACGGGATTTCGAAGTATATCACGAGCAAAACTGAGGGACGCAGCTAGTGTAATATATAAAACGTTTCACTGAGGCGTTAAGATGCTGACGTCACGGTACATGATTAGTGCGTGGGCGCAATCAAGAAAGCAGAAAGCATGCACATTGTACTTGATAATGTTAAACTAAAAGTATGTTGTTCTACTCTTCTTGTGTATAGTACAATACAGTAGTGGACGGTCAAGGCTCCATAATTGTGTAATACTGAATCTGGGTTCTTTATCTCCAAATAGCTGTTTAGTTCTGGGTATAAGGGTCCTCACCAAGATCTCCGTGGCCCAAGTTTCTGCTATCAGACGGTCAAGACGCAATACTCCGTATTACGTATATATGAAGGGCTCATGGCCCCGCGGACTCAATGTTCTGTAAACGATCACTGCGTTAAGCAACTTGCACTATGGCTGCTCGTCGGATGGGTGACCACATTGTGGCATTTACATTTGCGAGCGTTTCTGTGCTTCGGAAGGCACGTTAAGCCGTGAGTCCCGGTTGCCAGTAAAATGGCAGTCGTTAAGCCCAGTTGAAGGCTTTATGTAAAAATCCGGTTTAGATACTGCATTGAATTTGCAGTCGCGTTTGTAATCCAAATCTTAAAGTTCTGTGCAACGTAAAATACACGCGATAAACCTAAATAATTAATTACGTATAGTTCATAATGGTGTTTTACATTTACAAATCAGTGTATTCCACATCCCTAGCACAGAAATAGGGGTGGACCAGCTGCACAATCCAGTAGTGGACAGTCATAAGCCCACACCTCGTACTCCTGTTACTGTTGACTCCGGAAGGGCGTCACAGGTGCTGCTTGAAAATATTCAACAGCTAGTCGCTGTCCATTTCAACACGGCAATGGGCTCACTACCGGTTACGTGAGACAAAAATGCATATGGTGAAATGTGGGCGTAAAGTATGCCTCTGCCTATGCCTTCGAGGAAAAAGGCGTGACAATTTTTATGTATGTACGTATATCCCGTACTAGGTATAGATTCAGAATCTTTCGGTGCTAAATTTGAAAATGTCCACTAAATTACTAGAGTCGTCGTTATGACTCATTTTTTAAATTAAATTTAGAGGTTTCTGTTTTTTAATTATTCATGTCTTAGTCTTAGTTTACTCAGTAGTAATTAATGTTTATTTAGTAAATTAAAACAATAAATTAAACATAAAGTAGCAAAAGTTAGTATTTTTTATGTACAAATTAATTAGTTTTGTTACTTATTTTGTTCTGCTATGTTAACATACAGTAGAATTATGCCTTACTCTCTACTTTAAAAAATGTAAAGGAGAACACATCTCGACAATAAAAGCATTTGAAATAATACAAACACTAATTAATGAGTAGAGAACATAACCACCAGTAAGGTACAAGCCACTATGACTGCTGATCATTAGAGTTCAGAAATATAAATACAAGCGTCGGTATTGGGATTTAAGCCACATGAACCAAATAGAAATAGCATATTGTAGCATCTAAACCCGTTATTGTTCGTAATTAGCATTCCTATTCATTTAT
Organism: Thumatha senex; assembly: GCA_948477245.1. Classification (NCBI taxonomy): domain Eukaryota; kingdom Metazoa; phylum Arthropoda; class Insecta; order Lepidoptera; family Erebidae; genus Thumatha; species Thumatha senex. Next base: position 25,113,736 of record OX419724.1, read on the forward strand.
GGTAAAATGTAAGCACCAACATTTATTACGGAATCGTCACTACATATTATAAAACAAAGTCGCTTTTCGATGTCTGTATGCTTAGGCGCGGGCCAGACAGAAGAGAAGTAAGACGCAGACGGGGCGCGCACAGGGCGGAGACAAGACACGGACGCGACTTTTCAAATTATACAGAAGAGAAGGGGCGCGGACGCGACGCCGTCGCGCATTCCGGACTATTTTTCGCATTCTACAGTCTGATTTTGACACGACGACATGTCTTCTTCTGACGATGAAGATGTACTAGCACTACAGAGGGTTAGACAATACTGGGTATTTTGTTATCCTCGCGATTAGCCTCCGGTATGTATGAGTACAAACTGGTAGGTCCTAGAATCCTATGGATCCGTTTAAAACTTGGTTTGACGAAGATTTTCCTGGTAGCTGCTTACGCGCCAGTATCTTCGTCGAACGCGAGTGAACTAGAGGACTTCTGGGAGAGTATGAGAAAAGCAAAGCTCTAAATGTGATAGAAGGATATGAAAGACTTATAGTATGTGGAGACTTAAATGGATGGGTGGGTACCGCTCGCGATGGTTTCGAGTCGGTACTCGGGAAGTATGGGGATAAATGGGTGAACGCCCCTGGCAAGCTTCTACTGGCATTTTGTAAGGAAAAGGATTTGTTTTTGGCGAACACAATGTTCAACCACAAACAAATTCATATGTTTACGAGGAGATGTAAGTCAAAGAGAAGCATGAAGGATCTATTCCTAATGGATAGTCGGCTCCGTCACAAAACTGAATATTAAATGCTAGGTCGTCACGCATTTTGAAGAAAAAAGTTATAACAACTCAAAACTACGCAACCATTCAACCTCACAAGACGGTACACGTGCGAGTGAGCGAGACCCGCCCGGCGCCCGGCCAACTTGCCACCCCGCGCCCCGTCCTCACCCCCGCCACGTCCGCGCCCCGTCTCTCCTGTTTGTCTTGAACAAAAGGCGCAGACGTAAAAGCGTTGCGCCCGCGCCCCGTCTCTTCTGTATGTTTTGCGTCGCGACGCTTCTATACATTTTGTATAAAAGGGACGCAGTTGAGACAAATGTCCGCGCCCCGTCTGCGTCTTACGTCTCTTCTGTCTGGCCCGCGCCTTAGATCTTTAAAAAAACGAAACGAATTACGATGCGGTTTTTTGTAATAGTTAGTGTGATTCTTATAGAAGGTTTTTATGTATAATTTGTTAAATTTTTGTATACATTGACCAAACTAACGATATTTGTTGGGGATGTCCGAAAAAATAAGTCGTCTGAAAGCTTTAAAAAAAAACGCTGCCTAAACCCTTTGAGATATAACAAAATAATGTATGGTGGAATTATGTATCTAATGTGGGTCTACAAAAAAGTCCGCGACTATATATGTCTATCTCATGAGAATAACATACTATATCCATTTTAATGCTTTAATAAACCATCAATTATAAAGCGGTAATTTGTAGGCTATTTACACAAATACGCTAATAATCCTTATCATTTTTACTACGTTAGTTGGCTTCAGCATTTCATGGAGATTATTTTGTCCCTTTGCTTTTGCCTTGCAAATTAAATGAATATCTTACGAGTTATCGCAGATACAAAATAAAGCGCAAAGAAAATTTCGTGTAACCATAATTCGACCGGCCCGTGCGGGCGTAGGTAGGTACTGGAGAGCGGTGAAGTTAACAATAAATTTGGAAAATGTTTCTACATTGAATGTGAAATTAATAAGCAACGGGATTAAATGCGTGCCACGGGGTTCGAAGTACGTCACGGGCGAAGCCGGGCGGGACAGCTAGTAAAAAATATTCTACAACCTGCAGGTAGCAGCAGGTAGCAGCAGCAGGTACTTAAACTATTGTCACACCAAGTTTTAGCCTAATTAATATTAAAATTAGCTGTCCTATATTTCGAATTCCGCGACCTCGCGGAATTTACTAATACATCCAGTAATATATTAGTTTTATTATACTGCATGGAAATTTGACCGATTATTCTGCTCCGCTCTTTTGGGTAAGATGATAATTATAACCAAAAACCATCCTTGATCAAAAATTTGATATCAATTACAAAAATACTTTTTAAATTATATTCAGGTTTTAGAGCTTGGTGAGATTAGTGCTTTTAACAGACCAAACGAACACACTCTGCATTTTAAATAAAAGACAGTTTATTTTATATTACAATTCAAAGTCACTAAGTCCTACTTAAATAAATAAATATCCATCACGCCTTATCCCCGAAGGGGTGGCAGAGGCATATTATATGCCCACTTTTCACCGTGTGGATTCCTGTCCCACGTAATAGGTGGTGAGCCCATTGCCGTGTTGAAATAGACAGACGCAGGTTGTGGCTACCTGCTGAATAAATTTTTAAGCCGCCCATAAGGCCTTCAACCAGGCTTAACGACTGCCATTTTACTGGCAACCGGGACCAACGGCTTAACGTGCCTTCCGAAGCACGGAAACGCTCGCAAATGTAAATGCCACAAAGTAGTCACCCATCCGAGTACCAGCCATAGTGAAAGTTGCGTAACTCAGTGATCGTTTACAGAACACTGAGACCGCGGAGCCACGAGCGCTTCAGTCTATTTGGAATTTAAGTCCTACTTAAATTCCAAATACTTCATCCTGGTGTGAGTGCGTAACGAACCTAGATCTAAACCTTTGCATTTGTTTGTAATGTCAGGAGCGTGACCACTTTAGCGTTCCATTTAAGTAGGTAAAGTTTCCAGAAGGTGTAGATTTTATCTATCTCTAACAATTTTATCTATAACAATAGCCCTATACTATTTTAAGATAAGGATACCGCTTAATATAATTTGAAGCACTTACAGCTCAGTTAGCACAGTGTTCTGTAAACAATTACAGCGTTTAGCATGTTACTGCGGTAGGTTCTTAATTGGTGACAGTTTCTGTCATAGTTGTATATTACACCTTTTTTACCTCAATGGTTTCTGGTATTTCTATTTACAAACGTTTCCTTCATACCGGATTTATGCCGGTCTCAAACCGTCTAAAACCACACGGTCTGTCTATTGCCGGGCACCTCTACGCCCCGGTCATCTCCCCGGATAGCGCGGGCTCATGTTAGGGTTTGGGTGTTATCCCCTTGCGACGTGAGGCGTGCATTAAATTTTCACGTCACGCCGCTGTCTGGATCTGCTTCTGCAAGGACGACGAGCAGCCCACCCGCCATTTTCAAGCCCCCGGTCATTTGCCTGTGACGCTAGATTGGAATTTTAAATATTTATTATTATTGAGTGATTCCTATTTTATTTGCTTACTATTTTTTTTCGCATTGTTTACTGTTTTAAATTTGATCGCTCTTAAATATTTTCTCTAGTCCAGTCACTCAATTTCTAAACAAAAAACAACAGCGTTGCCTATAAGGGAAGCGAGTAGCTCGTACTAACGATACAATCTATGTTTACAAAATAAAAACTTGTAGAAATAGCTACAGAACTATTTTGTATACAAAGCAAATCGTGTTTGGAGATAGTATTAGCGAAGGATGATTATATTAGTAAACTAGCCCATGTTACTCGCGAAGAATGTAGCTTCCAAACGGTGCTGGTTTTTTAAAATCGACCCAGTAGTTTCTGTGCCTATTCATAAGAAACAATCAGATGATACAATCACTGTCTAAAATCTTCTAGATTGTAAAAATTAGATAGTATGAAACGTAAATAAGCAGTAAAGGGGACATTGTACATTTATAAGACTGTTATCTCTTAACATGAGTGTTTGTTATTGATGTGCAATAAAGTTTATTCTAGTCTATTCTATTCTATTATTATGATAAAAATGCTTGCTATTGAGCCGCTTGAAATAAACTAAATAGAAATTGTAATTGAGCAATTTTATAAAAGAATAAAAAAAATTGGTAGTCCTTCACAATAGTTGCTACGCTACGTCCAGCACTGCACGGTTAGAGAAAGTAACGATGATTTCATTCATATTAACTACCATTAATTTTTCTAGTGTAAAACTTCTTAAACATTTTGTAATATTATAGTTATATATTGTTTATACTTGTTTTGTATAGTTTTATGTTTTATTTTTCCGCGGGGAATATGTACAATCTATTAAGAACTAACTGCGTGTAAGGGGCCCCACCAAGATCTTCGGGGCCCAAGTCAACCTCCCGTGCCAGTGCGTGCACCTGCTGATTAACGGACGAGGCTCTGGCGCTGGCTTTCCCCTCTGGGGTTGGGAGGTCTGAGGGCGTCGCTCCCATAAAAGCCACCCGCCGAAACAAATAATGAAAAGAAGTAAAAGGAATGCTGCTAGGGATAGGGCGCCGCCGCAAAACGGCGCGCAGGAGCCCCGCCCGACTCCTGTGGCAAGTGGGCTAGGGCTGCCGTGTGTCGGGCCAGCACGGCTAAAGAAGTTAGCCCCAACCCGAATCCGCTTCGCATCTTGGAACATTGGCACGCTGACTGGGCGTGCGGTAGAGTTGGCCGAAGTACTCTCCAGGCGGAGGGTGGACGTGGCGTTCCTGCAGGAGACTCGGTGGAAGGGCAACAGAGCCCGGCCTTTGCAGAAAGGCTACAAGCTGTACTACACGGGTGCGCCTGGTGGGGAGAACGGGGTGGCCGTGGTGCTCTCCGAAGGGCTGCAGAGCGGCATCTTGGAGGTGAAACGCTGTAGCGACCGGCTTATGATCGTGAGGGTGCTTATCGATGGGATTATTACCCACCTGATAAGTGCCTACGCGCCACAGGCCGGTTGTAGCGACGCCGATAAGATGTCGTTTTGGGGCCAACTCGAGGGAGTGCTTCGGAGCATTCCGTTGTCACAGGGAATCGTTTTGGGCGGCGACCTAAACGGTCATGTGGGTGAGAGGTGTGAGGAGTTTGAACGTGTTCATGGTGGTTTTGGATACGGCACCCGCAACACTGAAGGAGAAACTATCCTCAGAACGTGTGCGGCTGCCGATCTGGCCATTGTGAACACGTATTTCAAAAAGAAATCCGAACATCTCATCACCTACAAGAGCGGGAGGCGTACAACTCAGATCGATTTCCTACTCACTAGGCGACACAGCATCGGCAAGGTGGCCAACTGCAAGGTCATACCCGGTGAGAGTCTTACTGCACAACACCGTCTCCTTGTCATGGACCTCTGCGTGAAGCCTAAAGGCAAACGCATCGAGCGGTGCCAGCGCCGCATCAGATGGTGGCTGCTTGATGAAACTAGGTCCCAGGAGTTCGTCTCAGCTGTCGGTGACAAGTGCACCGACACTGAAGGCGAACCAGTTCAAGATTACTGGGACAAAGTTCAGGCGGCCATCCTTGGAGCGGCGAGGGTGGTGCTCGGTGAGTCTAAGGGTGGACGCAAATGTGACAAGGAAACTTGGTGGTGGAACGACGCAGTCCTGAGGGAGACCAGGGAGAAGAAAGCACTCTTTAAAAAGTGGCAAGCGACCGGATCTTCCGAAGACCGCGACGCGTACAGGGCTGCCAAGCGCGCCACAAAGAGAGCTGTAGCCAGAGCCAGACGAGACCACTTACAACCTTTGTATGATAAGCTGGAATCGTCTGAGGGGCAGAAGCTCATCTATAAGCTGGCGCGCTCCAGGGTCAAAGCGGCACAGGATATATCCAAGTGTCGCTGTGTAAAAGACCCTGAGGGCAACCTGTTAAGCGAAGACCTCGCGGTAAAGGAGAGATGGCGCTCGTACTTCCACGAGCTGCTTAATAAGCAGCATAAAGAGGTGCAGCCTCCGGACCTCCCTCCGAATCAAGGACTAGTGCCACCGGTAACGCCTGGAGAAGTCCTGACTGCGCTTCGCCGCATGAAGAATCGGAAAGCTGTCGGACCCGATGGAGTCCCCATCGAAGCCTGGAAGGCGATGGGTCCTCGCGGTGTGGGCATCTTAGTAAACCTTTTTAACCGCATACTCCTCAGCGGGCAGATCCCAAACCAATGGAGACTAAGTATTATTACTCCAGTCTTCAAAGGTAAGGGGTCAGTGCAGGAGTGCGGGAGCTACCGCGGTATTAAGGTGATGTCCCACACCATGAAGATCTTCGAGAGGATTATAGACTCTCGGATCCGGCAGGAGTGTACTCTCTCGGAGTGTCAATATGGGTTTCGCCCTGGTCATGGGACCACGGACCCTGTTTTTGCCCTGAGGGTTGTCGCAGAGAAATACAGGTCGAAGAACACGCCTCTGCACTGTTTGTTTCTAGATATGCAGAAGGCCTTCGACTCTGTTCCTCGTGCGATGATCTGGTGGGCACTGCGGTCCAAAGGGGTTCCAGAGGTCTATATTGACACTATCCGGGACATGTACTGTGACTCCGACTCAATGGTTCGGACTGCTGTTGGCGACACGAAACCCTTCCCCATCACCGTCGGGGTACACCAGGGTTCTGTCCTTAGTCCGCTTCTGTTCAGTGTAATATTAGACGAATTGTCGGACAGCATCAGAAACCCGCATGAGCAGCCTCCATGGTTGCTCATGTATGCTGACGATATTGCGCTGGCAGACGCGGACAGGGGCAGATTGGTGCGACGTGTAAAGGCGTGGAAGGAGACGCTTGAGAACGGCGGTCTGAAACTAAATGTGGCGAAGACCGAGTACTTGGCACTAAACTCCACAGATCCCACATCCGTCCGCATAGGCGGTGATTTGGTCGAGCGCACGGACCAGGTTAAATACTTGGGATCTGTTTTTCACACGTCCAGTGACATCGATTGCGATGTCAAGTCACGCATTGCTGCCGCGTGGGCCAAATGGCGGGAGATGACCGGTGTCATTTGTGACCCTAAAATGCCGATCCGGTTGAAGGGACAGGTCTACAAAACCATTATTAGACCTGTCCTTTTACATGGCAGTGAGACGTGGCCGATATTGGAGCGACACAAGCAGGAGCTGCGTGTCACGGAAATGAAGATGCTGCGGTGGATGTGTGGAGTCACGCGGATGGACCGCGTGAGGAACTCTCGCATCCGCGGCAGCCTTCACGTCCGTGACATTGCAGACAAGTTGCAAGAGTGTCGCCTTCGTTGGTATGGTCACGTCTTGCGGCAACCGCCGGGCTACGTAGGTAACAAATGTCTGGCCATGTCAGCCCCGCCGGGTCCCGGTAAGAGGGGAAGACCCAAGAAGTGCTGGCTTGACGTCGTAAGGGATGACATGCGTGCCAATGGTCTCACCACAGGGGATGCCGACGACCGTGCGAAGTGGAGGAGAAAATGTAGGAAAGCGGACCCCGGGCGTCGCGAGACGCAACTGGGACAGACGCTCGGATGATGATGAATATTAAGAACTAACTGCGAGATTTGGGTAAACCAGAAACGCCTAGAGCAAGCGAATGAAATTGTGTATTTAGGAAGTATGTTTAGCGCAGATTGAAAAATCCAACGTATTTGGATACCCAGACGTGCATGTATGAAGCGATTGATGAATCTGCAAGATGTGAAAGAAGTATGCATGGATGAAGCCTGGCGATGTGTCCTCTATGACTACCTCGTCGGGGATACAGCGTGAAGATAGTTAATTATTTAGTTTCTTATCAATCACGTTTTTATTTCCGAAGGGCTAGGCAGAGACATCTATACGCCCACATTCCATTGTATGCGTTTTTGTCCCAATTAACAGGTTAGAAGCCCATAGCGGTGTTGTATAGACAGACGCAGGCTGTGGCTACCAGCTGTTGAAATTTTTCAAAAGCCAACTTGTCTTAACCGCTACCATAATATGTTACTGGCAACCGGAACCAACGGCTTAACATGCCTTCCGAAGCACGGTAACGCTCTGGAAATACCACAAAGTGGTCACCCATTTATAACCAAACCAGCCATGACTAAGTTGCTTAACGCAGTGATAGTTATGATGTTTAACCAAAATCTAAAATAATTTGAAACATTTTCGTTTTCCTGCAATCTATTAAAATACATACAGCCATGATTGTTTATTCAAGGGATATAAACCATAAGACAGTAACAATAATTTTAAATCTGTTGTACAGGTAGAGCCGTATGCTAATTTGCCACGTCAGTGGGACAAAAAATTGTATGTATAATTTAAAACAATATCTATCCGCTGGTTGTAATTCCTTTGGTTTACAGAACATAATCCATTAGTAGCAATTGCCTCTGGCCTACCGACCCGTGATGCACCTACTTTTGAAATAGTTACCCATCCAAAATTAGACCGCACTTAGATAACTTAACTTTCCGCATAGTGTAGTCATCAGTGAAGACACGATACGAGTATGTGCATCACTGAAAATCAGTAGGCATGTGAAAAATTGTGTCTTTATTAAAACCTAACTAACAAACCAAAATACTTTGAACTGTCCTGTATATAGCTCGTCTAATAAGATGTAGTTCATCTAGCTGTTTTATAACTTGTGCTGAACCGATTTTGATAAAATATAGCGCAGTATTTAAACTGGAAAATTGACGACAATATTGTTTTAGCAGAGTTGTGAACAACCGTCTGGATTTTGCTCTAACCCCGAACAAACAAACAAACAGGGACGAAGAAAATAAATGACAGTTTCAGACTCCGAATCCCTTAAATAGTCGATTACAATATATTTTTTATATTTATTTTAAATGTACGTCACAGCTAATTTTAAAATTTTATAATAATATAGATATTGTTAATACTTGTTTTGGATAATTTTATGTTTTTTTCCGCGGGGAATAGTATGTACAATATATATATTATACATTGCAAAGTCGCTAGAAAATAAGTAAAAACATAAATCAGCTAACACCATCGTATGATTTAGCATTGTCATTGAAATATATTCAGTACAATAAAAGCATTCAACTAAGCAAGTTGTTTCTGTTGTCATCATCAAGTACTCCTATCAAACTAACTTAAATATATAATGTGGAGATACATCTCTACAGTAAGATAGGTATATTCTAGAAGTAAGTACACAACTCTATCCTTGTAAATTATTTTGTCGCATCTTTAAATCTTATTTAAATTTTAAAGTTGAAATTTTTTTCAGTCACGAGCTGGACTCGAACCAGCGTCTTCTGATTCAACGCACCAGACGCATTTACCAACTACATCACCGTCACCTGCTCGAAACTGACGAATTAATTCAGCTCTTAACGTCTTAAGGCGACCTAAGGTGGTTCGAGATAAGCTCGTGACTGAAAAAAAATTTCACTGTAAAATTAAAATTTAGAAAAAGTTAATATATTAATTGCTTTTCAAAATTGTTTGTAATTATTTAAATTTAGTTATGCACATGTTTAGCCGGTTATGCTTTTTTAACCCCGTTGCAAAAAGAGGGGTGTTATAAGTTTGACATCTCCCAACGCGACGTATTTATTTAAATTATTAATACATACTTAGGTACTTTAAGATTGAATTTCTTTAACTATTTTTTACTTATTAAAAGGAACTTAGGTTTTGGAGTCGGGGGTTTATTACATTTTTAATTTAATTTTAACTGAGAGAGAAGTCGGGAGACCCCCGCGCCTGATCGTGGTTGGTGCAAAGGCTGGCCATTGCCATCCAAAGCGGTAATGCGACCAGTGTAATGGGCACTTTTGCACCAGGTACAGTCAGGCTGTTTGATTAAAAATAGACAGATGTATTAATAATATTGTATTTGTGATCTTGTGATTAAATAAATTATTTTTTATATCTTAATCTTAATAATATTATATATAAATGCGAAAGTTGGTATATTTGTTACTCTTTCACGTTAAAACTACTGAACAGATTTTAATAAAACTTTACAATAATATGGCTTATACATCAGAATAACACATAGGCACTGTCAAAATCGTACCGGTGGCTTACTATTGGACGACGATTTCGACGCAATTGTAAATTGTAAATAGCAGACTCGGCCCCCAGATTTGTTATAATTGCGGTGCACAGGTTTAAACAACCAACGGTGTGTGAAATTATTCAAGCGGTGAGGCCTTCTACTTGGCTTAAAGACTACCATGTTACCGGCACCCGAAACAAAAACGGCTTAACATGTCCTCTGTAAAACTAGAAACGGTTGTAAATTGAAATGCCTTGAAATGCCTTAAAATCAATCCAAAGACTAATTACAGCGTAAGATGCTTAACGCTGGGATCTTTCACAGAACACAAAGCTAATGGGACGCAAGCAAACATTTATATCCATTTACAGCTTACAGCTTTATTATTATATATACTTATGAAACAAACCACAACCTGCGTCTGTATATTTTAGCATGACAATGGGCTCACCATGGGACAAAATGCATACATTACCTAAAATATGTGCGTATATTATGCCTCTGCCACTCTTTCGCGGATTAAGGCGTGATTGATAAACATGAAACTGGTTGGTGACAGAAAGTAGATAACAATTTTCAATTATGATTGCTATGTACAAAAAGATGCCCTAACTTACAATGTATTGTACTCACGTATAATGTTTTGAACAGGCAAAAGTATTTTCTACTCGATTAGTTGCATAACAGTACCGCGGGAATGTAGTTTGCTTGAGAGCTCCAGATTGCGTGATACAAGAATATGTTCAAAGAAAAATTGCGGTTGTTTAATTTTTTTGTGTACTAATGATTTAGCAACAAGAAAGTAACGGACAGACGAAATCATGTGAAATATCTATACTAATATATAAAGCTGAAGAGTTTGTTTGTTTGTTTGTTGAACGCGCAAATGTGAAGAACAATTAATGGTTTGAATTGAAATATTCTTTTTGTGTCGGATAGCCCATTTGTCGAGGAAGGCTATAGGCTATTATATATCATCACACTATTATCCCAAAAAGCATAGCAGTAGTTTATAAATGTCAACAAATCGGGCAAATTTTGATACATTATTGTAAATGTATAAACGACGAGATTAAATGTGTGCAACGGGGGTTCAAAGTATGCCACGGGCGAAGCCGCGTGAGTTGTTGTTGTGCCTTCGTCTCTAGACAGAGGCATATTATACGCCCACATTTCACCATATGCAGTTTTATCCCACGTAAAGTTCGTCGTGGCAAACACTGTTTTTCTATAAGTCGCAAGTGCGGCCACACATTTGGGCTGGTGCACCTAAATACTTCGACTCGGTGCGCGAAAACTTGGAAACTCGGAAAGGCATGCTATGAGGATTATCAACTATCCTTTACTAGCAGGTAGTGTCGAGCCCCTTCGAGACAGGAGAGACTTGCCTCCTTATGCGTATTATATTGCCTGTACAACGGTCTGTGCCCTGAGGAATTGTTAGATAAGATGCTCACGGCTAGTTTCTATGGTCGAACCGCTCGCCATAGACAGGGTGTTCACCCTCACACTTTGCATTCAGAGCGCTCTCATACGTTTAGGTCTGTTACGAGCGTACTTACGCTTAGATTGTGTAATGAACTCCCTGCCTGGGTTTTTCCGAACGTTTACAGTATGGTATGCTTGTCTGCCATCTTAGCGGTACAAAAAAACCTCTGACATTAATGTTCTTTGCTCGTAGCTCACCTAACTCGGTAAACTGAAAACGATCACTGCGTAAAGCAACTTTCGCTATGGTTGTTCCTCAGAAGAGTGACCGTCTTGTTGCATTTTCATTTACCAGCGTTTCCATGCATGCATGTTAAGCTGTTAGTCCCAGATGCCAGTAACATGGCAGTCGTTAAACCAAGTTGAAGGCCTTTTGCCATATATGCCACAACCTGCGCCTGTCCATTTAATCATAGCAATGGGTCATCTTTTTATATGACTGATGTGGGTGTATTATAGTATGTCTCTGCCTACCTCCTCTGGGCAAAAAATGTGAGGGTGTGAATGTAGATTTTTAACATTACTAGAATTTTACGATATTCAATTCACGAACTGTTTGTACGGAGTCTAACATAGAGTTTTACACACAATCTATACATATAGATATTATCCAAGTTAAAATGATTTTAATAAATTTTTATTAGTCAATATTTTACTACGTTTTTACCACTAACATGTATTGATGATATTATAAAACAAATAAAACATTCCCAAATTAAATCCCTTAAATATTGAAGTTACATAATTTGAGATTCAAGTCCTCTATGTCTTCGTTTGTATAACTACTGTTCAGTGTCATCAATCAACCAAAATCAGCCTATCACCAGTGCTGGATACGTCCACGGGGCCCACGGACCTCTCCCGATTTATAAGGGAAGGGTGTTTGACTGACAGTGTGTATTCAGTGGCAAGCTTATAAAATTTTCTGCGTGAGATGTAGATCGACACTGAAAATTTTACTCAAAGAACTTTTCTTTACAAAACACAACATTTTCCAAAAAATACTATTTTCATACTTAAATCATATATTAAAACACTTAAAAAAGTAGAATACATACCACTAATATTATGTACATATTTTTTAATTATATAAAAGTAATTAGAAATTTACATGGATTAATTTTAATGCTTGCTTGTTAAATTTTAAAATTAATTGTGTAATTACTACCAATTACACAATTATTTTTTTACCCAAGGTTTTGTTATATATCTTTTAATTCTGAAATACATAATAATAGCTACAATTAGCCACACATAAACAAATTAGATAACTAATTTCTTAATTCAATTTCAAGCGATATAATAGTACACATATATATAATAATAAATACCTAATTACTTCAAGTGAATTCCCGAGTAGTATATAAAGTACGAATACCAAAAAGGTAGTTAACATTATATATAAAAAAAATACTTACAACTACTACGGTAACAGTGATAGCCGTAGAAATAGCGGCGCAGGCGCATCCTTGCCTGATTTGCCTTCTTCTGGATGACCTCAAGAACTCCTCGGTCCTCGCATCAATAGTCCTGTACAACCCAAACTGACGTATTCGGGAAGCCGTTGATATGACCGACCCCTCACTAGACATGATTCACATCACATCACTGCGACTACTGTTTAACGCGTGCCCGCTGTGTCCGCGCTTCAAAATGTGACGGATTCTTTGTTGTACAGTAATGTGTTTTCCTTTTAGTGATGGGGTGGGGGCTTTCATTTTTGTTGTCGACATAAGCCATTAGATTTCTCGTTTAGGTGTTATCGATTTGCGTTTCAGTGTTTACTATTTTTTTAAGTGCAGGAACTTAGTAGTGTTTTTTCATCTCATTAAAATGTATTAATTTCACAGTTTTCACACAGATAATGATAAATTTAATTAAATTACCGTAATGCCTTTAGGAGCTTTTATATGAGTGTACAATTAAATGAAACTAAATTATAATTATAGTACGTCCGATTTCGTTAATGATAACTTGGTCGAGTAGGTAATTCAATTAAACGAGATGCTTAGGATCAAACTCCACGACTCTGACGTTAAATCAAATATATAGCATGAGAAAACCAAAATATGTATTTAAACTATCCAAAGCCTATCCTTTTATAAAACTGTGAAGTACTCACTACTAGTCAAGTATGAGCTACAAAGAAGTAAAATAGGACATTCGCTCCGAAGATAATAATGACATCGATAGCACGCTCCCAGCACTAGATATCGTGATAAGTGAACGCGACGCATGAGAGCGTACCGAACATCGCTCCCAAACAGCTTACCATTTTACTTACATAAATAATTTATTCACCTGACTATATTGCATACATAAAAGCATGTAGACATCTACAGAGCATGGAATTACATGTGAGGGCTATTAAGACAGCAATTTTTGTTGATTTTATGTGTCCTAATCTCAACAATTGCTCGGCTCATTAGCGTAATTTTACGGTAGAGAGTAGTTTTATTGTCGTGACGTATTGCATCATACATAACGGTAGAACACTGAAAATGAAATAACAATTTAAAAGCCTTAATTGGTTTTTGAAATGTACATTGCAATGAAGAAATGTTGCGTTAACAAGATTAATAGATGTCGTTGAAACGTTTAAATGTTACCATACTGTTCTCTTAAAGAGTTTGATAGATTTTTTCTATCAAACTCTTTATATATAAATAATATTCGTCAACTCAAAGGAAAGTCTTTGACACAGCCGACAAGAATCTAGCAGTTATTGAAGTTGACCGTAATATGTATATCCTTTTCACGCTCCAATTAGGGAACTCGTGCGTGGTTTTACAATGAGGGAAACACATTGGTCTTCAAAGACTGCCAAGAATTTGTACGTTGATGGGTGATTTTCTGTTATAAATAGATTTTATGGTGTCAGGATTAGCTTTATAGAGTTTTAAATCTTAGCTCTGTGTATGTATTGATAGGATAAAATTTAAAAGTAGATAAGTAACTGATTGACTAGTCTTGACTGTATTTATAAGATTAAATAAAAATGAGTTAATAAGAGCGTGAAGATATATGAATTTCATAATATCAATAAAAATCAAAAAATATATATATTTGCATAGACCATTTTAAAGGCGCTTACAAAATGTCATACACTATTTAAAATATTGAAAGTGACCAATATTAATCTAATTAAGATAGATTGGTACACAACACGTAGTGTATACTTGGAGAACAGATATTTTAACACGATGTTTTTCGAAACGGTTTTTTTAAGGTCTGCAAAATAAAGTATTATGGCCGGTTTCAATATTCTATCTTCAGTTAAACATAGATCGCAGATAAGCAGTTGAATTTATAACTTTTGTGACAGATTTTTGTCTATTGGTACCGATGGTGGCTATTTTGACATTATTTTAGACAATAGTAAAAGATAGATAGGTCATTGAGACTGGCCGTTAAGCGGATCTTGTTAAACAACCTATTTAGGGTTCTGTACCTCAAATAAAAAAAAAGAACCTTTTTCACTTTGTCACTTTGTTGTTCGGCCGTGTGTCCGTCAAAACCCTTTATTTCGGGAACGCGTGACGGCATCGAGTTAAAATTAAAACTAAAAATTAACAGCTTTTCAATAAATGCATAGGAAAGTATAATAATATTTTTATTTTAATAAGATTTTTTTTTTTTTTTTTAAAGTATATACGTAAGTATATACGGTACTTAAATAAAAGATCATTACTTAATTTTTTTCTCTGTCTCTCTATATCGGCTATTCTCTTTTATTTTCACTGTCAGATAGCTGATGTTATAAGGAGTAATTTAGGCTAAAATTTATTCCCATATTTCCATCGCACTCTACTTTCACAGGACCTGTCACTACACGGGTGAAACCGCGGGGCTTCTGCTAGTATAAACAAAATTGTTTATCTTTTCAATTAGTTTTAACCGTCGCGTCGTGGATATTTACAAAATTATAATTTTGCTTTTGATTTCTTGTAAATTTGATAATACGTATATATCTTGAGGGGATGAAGAGTAGAAGCGTGCACGTCGCCATCCCTGCCAGCCACGGCTGCAATTCTACTCCAACACGAGTATGCTAGGGCGTGCCCCCGAGGCGACGCGCACCAGTTCGTCCCCGCTGGTGCGAAAAGTGTGAGCTAGAGCGGCGTAGGGGACCGCCACCCTACACGCGCGGCCCGACACGGCGGGAAGTGGAGGATGGAGTGCAGGGTAGCTGCGTGGAATGTTAGGGGAGGAATGGCAGATAAGATGAATGAGTTGATGGATGTTATGAATGAGAGAAAGTTAGATGTAGTGTGCTTGACAGAGACCAAGCGCAAGGGCAGCAAAGTCGTGGAGCTCCCGGGTGGGGTGCTCGCGCTATGGTCTGAAGGCCAATTCTCGTAATAAAAGCACGGTCAAAGTTAAGTTCCGATCTAAGCTCAGACTCCCAAATCTTAAAAAACGCATTCTCGTAACCAAGTTTTATGCATCTAACATTACCTGTAAGTTGATTAAATCGAATTGAGACTGAAAGTTGAAAATGACAAAATCAGTATTCTGCTAGTCTTATTCTTTGAGACACAATTCTGAATGAAATATATTTGGTATTCTCGTCATAATTTATGTGTCAAATATGACATTTATATGAGTTTGAATGTATATCGACAATAGATCGACGGAATACTGCTGAAAACCTGAAGGCCAATTCTCCTAATTAATAAACATCACAGAATGAGCTGTTATTGAATCTATACTGAATTATGAAGTGAGTGAAATTCGGTATTCTCCTAACCAAAATTACAATAGCATGTTGGTTAGGTTTTAGTTAAATGATAGGTATGATTTCAGTTAGGACTCGTGTCAATCTCGCGATAAAAACATCATGTTACAGTATAAAACAGACAGTGCACCCATCACCCCTAGATGAACTACACTTTTTTTTTAAGTGAAAACGCCTCTTAGCGTGGTACACATATTTTTAGAGGAGATAAAATCTCTGGATATGCGACTATAATCATCATCATCATCTAATGTTGATCCCGGTCATCTACAGGTCTTATTAAATAATATTGTGTAATTGATTACACAATCTCTTTCAAGACTCTTTCAGAGTAGAATTTTTTTTCATCATCATCATTAACGTCCATCCTGGTCAATATTTGAAGTGAATATTCTTTTAGCGCGGTACGCATATTTTTAGATGAGATAAAATCTCTGGACTCGCTACCATAATCATCATCATCATCTAACGTTGATTCCGGTCATCTACAGGTCTTATTAAATAATGCTGTGTAATCAATTAGGACTCTTTCAGTGTAGATTTATTTTTCATCATCATCATCATTAACGTCGATCTCGGTCAATTTTTGAAGGCAAAACTTTTTTTAGTGCGGTACGCAATTTTTTAGATGAGATAAATCTCTGGACTCGCTACACCCCGTTACGATACGCAGCTATAGTGTGTGCATATATGCATGTACCAACGCGTCTAGATAAATAAATTATTTATAAATTGAGTTTTCACTTCTGTCGGCACTCCCGGAGTGCAACCTGTATTTTTTTGTAATTTTTAAATTGTAGTTGAGCGTTAATGAGGCTTTTTTCAGTGGAATTTGCGCGGCAAGATCAAAAATATCATTTCACTGCAAATCACTGTCTTTCACTATAGCAGGTTTACACAACTTTTATGTCTAAAAACTACAATTTTTAAACATAAAACAAGGTTAATGTACTAGTTTCTGAAAATAATATACAGCAAACGGCTGCTATCCGAGAACATCCCGCGCAAATTCCCTGTATACTTCAGCTAAGCATCACCCAGAGACAATTAATACAGAATTTCATTGCCACCGTCGTAAATATCCGCTCATATTTAACACGAATCGCTTTTTAACCGAACAAAAACAGGTTCTCAGCAGTATTCCGTCGATCTAGTGTTGATATAAATTCAAACTCATATAAATGTCAAATTTGACACATAAATTATGACGAGAATACCAAATACATTTCATTCAAAATTGAGTCTCAAAGAATAAGACTAGCAGAATACTGATTTTGTCATTTTCAACTTTCAGTCTCAATTCGATTTAATCAACTTACAGTTAATGTTAGATGCATAAAACTTTGTTACGAGAATACCTTTTTCAAGATTTAGGAGTCTGAGCTTAGATCGGAACTTAACTTTAACCGTGCTTTTATTACGAGAATTGGCCTTCTGTTTTTGTTCGGTTAAAACGCGATTCGTGTTAAATATGAGCGGATATTTACGATGGTGGTAATGAAATTCTTTATTAATTGTCTCTGGGTGATGCTTAGATGAAGTATACTTCATGGAATTTGAGTGAATGAATTTGCGGTGTGCTATATGTACATGCATAATGCACACACTATAGCTGCGTATCGTAACGGTGTAGCGAGTCCAGAGATTTTATCTCATTTAAAAAATTGCGTACCGCGCTAAACGAGGCTTTCACTTTACATAGTGACCGGGATCGACGTTAATGATGATTATGAAAAAAAATTCTACACTGAAAGAGTCCTAATTGATTACACAATATTATTTAATAAGACCTGTAGATGACCGGGATCAACGTTAGATGATGATGATGATTATAGTCGCGAGTTCAGAGGTTTTATCTTATCTAAAAATATGCATAGGTACCGCGCTAAAAGAAGTTTTCACTTCAAAAATTTACTGGGATCGACGTTAATAATGATGATGATGATGAATAAAAAATTCTACTCTGAAAGAGTCTTAATTGATTACACAATATTATTTAATTAGACCTGTAGATGACCGGGAGCAACGTTAGATGATGATGATAATTATTGTCGCGAGTCCAGAGGTTTCATCTCATCTAAAAATAAGCATAGGTCCGCGCTAAAAGAAGTTTTCACTTCAAAAATTGGCCGGGATCGACGTTAATGATGATGAATAAAAAATTCTACTCTAAAAGAGTCTTAATTCATTACACAATATTATTTAATAAGACCTGTAGATGACCGGGGTCAACGTTACATGATGATGATTATAGTCGCGAGTCCAGGAGATTTTATCTCTAAAAATATGCGTACCGCGCTAAAAGAAGTTTTCACTTCAATAAAAAGTATACTTCATGTAAGGGGTGATGGGTGCACTGTGTGTTTTATTCTGTAACATGATGTTTTTCTCGCGATATTGACACGAGTCTGAACTGAAATCATACCTATCATTTAACTAAAACCTAACCAACATGCTATTGTAATTTTGGTTAGGAGAATACCGATTTTCACTCACATAATAATTCAGTTTAGATTCAATAACAGTTTACTCTGTGATGCTTATTAATTAGGAGAATTGGCCTTCTGGAGTACCAGAGAGCGAGCATGGCAGTCGGAGGGTTGGAATTTTGTTATCCTCGCGATTGGCCTCCGGTATGTATGAGTACAAACTGGTAGGTCCTAGAATCCTCTGGATCCGTCTAAAACTTGGTTTGACGAAGATTTTCCTGGTAGCTGCTTACGCGCCAGTATCTTCGTCGAACGCGAGTGAGCTAGAGGACTTCTGGGAGAGTATGAGAGAAGCTCTAAATGTGATAGAAGGAAATGAAAAACTTATAGTATGTGGAGACTTGAATGGTTAGGTGGGTACCGCTCGCGATGGTTTTAAGTCGGTACTCGGGAAGTATGGGGATAAAAGGGTGAATGACGCTGGCAAGCTTATACTGGCATTTTGTAAGGAAAAGGATTTGTTTGTGGCGAACACAATGTTCAACCACAAACAAATTCATATGTATACGAGGAGATGTAAGTCAAAGAGAAGCATGATAGATCTATTCCTAATGGATAGTCGGCTCCGTAAACAGGTGATGGACACAAGGGTTTATCGAGGCGCTGAACTAGGATCAGACCACTACCTAGTAATAACTAGGATAAGGGGTCAGTTCGCGTGTTGGCGTCATCGCACCGAGTGTCCTGAACCTGAGCCGACTCATAGCATCAAAAGCTGGAAGCTGCAGGATGCATCCATTAGGGAAATATAAAGAAAGGGTAGCCGAAAAGCTTGGCAACGTCAATGTTAGTAGTGAGAATGTGGAAAGTGTATGGCAGAACCTTAGGGATAGTATGGTAAATGCCGCTGTAGAAGTGTGTGGAGAAACGAGAAGAGGCAGTAGTAATAAGCGTGACGCATGGTGGAATGAGGAAGTGAAAGAAGCAGTTCGAATGAAGAAGAAAGCATGGTTAGACTACTTAGCCTCGCGGAATGATTTTAATATGAAAGAGAGATACAAGCTGCAAAAAGTTAACACGAAGGCACTGATAGAAGAAGCTCGTGAAAGGTGCAGAATGAAAGCGGATGAAAGGTTGTCGTCCAATTTCCGGGATAATGCTTTCCAGATGAGCCTGTCATCTGGAAAGAGGTAGGCAAGACCCGGAGTTGTTCGGCAATCTGCAGTATGAATAA
Source organism: Thumatha senex (assembly GCA_948477245.1). Taxonomy (NCBI): domain Eukaryota; kingdom Metazoa; phylum Arthropoda; class Insecta; order Lepidoptera; family Erebidae; genus Thumatha; species Thumatha senex. The sequence goes on from OX419724.1 coordinate 25,133,395, forward strand.
AGTGCTTAGTGTTAACAATGACGTCCTAACAGACCAAACTGACGTCCTGCAGAGATGGAGTGAATATTATGGAAAGATGTATGCAAGAAAAGAAAGAGATGCCACATCGGGAAGTGGAGCTCACTTCGATGCTCCGGATCCCGATGTCATGGAAGTCATTAGTATGAAAGAAATTAAACAAGCGATAAGAAGTATGAAATGTGGTAAGGCTGAGGGAAAAGACAGAGTTCCTGCTGAGATGATCAAGTACGGTGGGTCGCGCGTCTGGGACACTCTATGTCTGTTATGCAACTTGTGCTGGCGGACGGGTGAGGTCCCAGATGACTGGCGAATAGCAGTTGTAGTACCTATCTACAAAGGGAAAGGCTCGCGCCTAAACTGATTCAGCTACAGGGCGATCAGCTTGGTCAGCTTAGCTAGCAAGGTGTATGCAAAGATTATAACGGCAAGAATGCAAGAAAAGTCTGAAAGGTATTTATGGGAGGCTCAATGCGGATTCCGACGTGGAAGAGGTTGCATGGATCAAGTGTTTTCTCTCCGCATGATCGCGGAGAAGTTTCTGGCTATTAGCCAGAGGGTTTTCTGCGCTTTTGTGGATCTGGAGAAAGCATTTGATAACGTTGTGAGGGAAACTCTGTGGGATTTGCTGCCCGGATATGGTGTGGACGGTTCGCTGCTGCGGGCAATAAAGTCGCTTTATAAGGACTGTAAGGCTTGCGTGCGAGTAGGGGGGGATGTGACACCTGTTTTTGATGTCTGTACAGGCGTCAAACAGGGTTGTGTCATGTCCGCCTGGCTGTTCATAGTGTATCTGGACAGTTGCCTGCAGAAGTTGAAAGATTGTGATATGGGTGTGAATTTGGGTACTTTTCAGTAAACTGTCTGCTGTACGCTGATGATGCGGTGCTCATGGCCTCATCAGAAGCCGACCTTCAGGCATTAGTCACTAATATGAAAGAGGAGTGTGAAAGTAAGGGTCTTCGCTTGAATGCAAGTAAGACTAAGGTTCTAGTATTTGAAAGAGATGACGTAAGAACTAAATGCGAGATTAGGGTAAACAAGGAACGTTTAGAGCAAGTGAATGAAATTGTGTATTTAGGGAGTATGTTTAGCGCGGATGGAAAATGTGATTCGGATGTAGAACTGCGAGTAGCTGCCGGGAACAGAGTTAACGGTGCTTTGTCCCAATTAGTAAAGCGATAAAGCATCGTAAAAGAAGCACGACTGGCGATTCATAACGCAGTGCTAGTGCCAACTTTGCTTTACGGTAGCGAAACCTGGGTATGTCAGCAGATGCATGAAAGTAAATTGAATGCTGTAGAGATGCGATCACTTCGAAAATTGTGCGGCGTTACCTTGGCCGACCGAATACGTAACGAAGTGATACGCAATATGGCAGGTTTGAATGAAAGTGAAAGGGCGAAAAAGGGCGTGCTCCGTTGGTTTGAACACGTCCAACGAATGAGTGAGGAACGATTGACGAAGAATATATATTGTGCGAAAGCAGAGGGTAGAAGAGGTCAGGGTAGGCCGAGACATACATATGAAGACCACGTGAGCAGATTGCTCAAAAACGGAAAGATCAAAAGTACTCGGATACCCAGACGTGCTTGTATGAAACGATTGATGAATCTCGAAGAAGCGAAAGAAGTATGCATGGATCGCGAAGCCTGGCGCTGTCCTCTCTGACTACCCCGTCAGGGATACAGCGTGAAGATAGTTAAGTTAAGTTTAGTTAAACATATCTAGCAGTACAAGCCGCTACCTACCTTATAATAAGAGAGGTAGCATTAATTTTTACAAGGAATTTCATACCGCTGATATTATCTTACACTAGTTATGAATACCAGCCGGTATGAAATTCCTTGTAAAAATTAATGCTTCCTCCCTACTATTATGACTGTTCGATAATGCATTGCAAACATGTAATAGGAAGCTAGCAAACCCGCAATCGTGCGGATTGTTTTAAGGCTATGGGTTGAATATCAGGCGTTTGCCAAAGATAAAATTCACTAATAAAGTTGTTTGAGTTATATATAAAGGTTGTAATAGATTGAAGCCATACAATCAACTCAAAATAGTAAAGAGAGAGAGGGATGCCATGTCGTCAGATTGATAGATGGCATTATGTGACCTATTTATATTGACTGTAGTGTAGCTTCTATGCTAGATATGATTTGCGTGTATTCCAGTTGAGTGGTAAAAGTAATTCTTCCATTAATTCTACATATGGTTTAACCCCAAATAAAACACAACGCATAATTATGTCAATACCTCCATGAATAAAGCTTCAACCTCAACAGACGCGGTTTTTAACAAGTCATGAAAATAACATCTTCTATGGCCGTCGATATTAGGAGCGCTATAGTTATACTGAAGTTCATTTCACTTCAAAGTTGTAACACATATTAAGACTCTGCTTTTTTAGTGTTATGTAAAGGATCATTGCAGTGTTGTTTTGAGATGGGTGATAGTTTCTGATATTTGAAATTACGAACGTTTTCGCAATCCGGAAGGCAGGCCATTAACAAACGTCAATAACAATATTGAACACTGCAACTACCTGCCCCTGTTCGTTTGAACATGGCAATAAGCTCATCACCACAGTACATAGGACGAAAATGGTGCTAATTTTTTGAATGGGGCCTATGAAATAAATTTCTATCTATCTATCTTCATGCTTTATCCCTGATGGGGGAGTCAGAGAGGACAGAAATAAATATGATAATAAAGAATGAAAACTCCTGAATTTAATGTATGTATTTATCTTGGTTATCCTTCATTTCATTCAGTAAATGGTCTTCTGGGTGATGTACTTGTTTATTTGTCTCGGGTTTAAAATCAGTGTCGGCACAAATATTTGTGGATCCCTTAATGTTTGATTCAGAATTTGTGTGCTTTCCTTGTATATTATGTATATAAATATAAGTATGTGTATTAGGTTTCTAGATCCTATAGCATAGGTTTATATTGGCTGAATTTGGATTAGACGGCGGTTAAAATAATAAGAAAAAGAAAACTTCTAATTAGTCTAATATATAAACGATAGAAATACTGTTTTCACTTTCTTAGGCAACGATGTGTCACATTGGCAGGGAAAAAAATATATGATTAATGTTATCTATCACGCATCAATGAAGTTTATTCTGATTCAAAGCGTAATAACGTCATCTGTAGTTATGGGCAAATTATTAAATTAAAAGTAAAACTCATAATTGTTATCACACAATGCATTCTACATATTGTAAATTAACAGCAAAAGGTTAATGTAGTTTATTTTTTCTAGAGTTATATAATATACAGCAATCATGTCTTTTCCTAAAAAGGGTGGGCAGAGACATTTTTATCCTATAAACTCATTCGATGATCGTTTACAGAACACTGAACAACCTAGGCTACGAGCGCTGCTTGACTTAAATTTATTTTTTATACGTTTTGCTTGTGAAAATAACGCCTCACTTGCCTGATGGAAAGCAGAGCCGATGACCCGTGATTCAGCACTGCTATAATAGCCAGCGGAACTCCGCTAGGAGCCCTCCGAATGACGGCTCAGTAATAAGCTTTTATACAAAAGCCTGACCTGCAGCCGCTGCACCCCAAACACCCCAAACTGCAAGCAAAGGGTTACTTGGGGAATTTAAAGACTACAAGGAGGTACCGCCACTTTTCGAAAATTTGTGATTCTACTCATTCTGAGTGCCTGTGATTTTTCCTCGTTTGATAACCAGCAGGTGAGGTTTACTTGGGTCCCAGGGATGTTGATGAGACCCCTTACGCTTGAAAATTAATTTCGTTATTTTTACAAATATTTGTAGATATGTATTGTAATTTGAGGAGCAATCCCGACAATATCTTATTCTGCATGCTACCTCCCTATGCAAGCATGAAATGGAGCCTGATTCGAAACAAAGAATTTGAAGGAAGAAAAAGATGACAAACAATAAAAATGACATCTCAAAATGTTTTCTTACATAATTTTTATTAAAAAAATATTTTACAATCTTACAAAATAAAATTAGTTAAGGCAGTGAATCCGCATTTTAATTTGAGTATTACCGTTACATACTGTATTATAACTAGTCACTAATATATTAACAAAATAACAAGATACATTGCGACTTTAAGTACGTGTGACTTTAACTTCGTTTGGTATCACAATTTTATGGCATCTTATTCAATACCTGGTCACACCGAACATTGTAGAATACATTGCACTATAAAGGTAAGTAGACATTAAGTTGTAACTATTCAAAATTCGATATGATGACAATATGATCATAGACACTCAATATAGACAGTACATACTCAGGCATACTGTCTGTGTGTGCGTGATATTTAATTATTTCCAGAACGCAAAGTTATTTTAATGTTGTAGTAAAATGGGTATCTCTGCCGATTCGCACAATCTGCAGACGTTGCAATATGATGCAAAATTAGAGTGTGCACAACTGCTTACTCATCAGTACAATGGGAGAGCATTTCTGTAGAATGCCAAGTTACGAAATTTTAAAGTTAACCACACTGAAAAAGTAGCTTAATGTTATCATAGAGTTCATTTTTGAAAATACTCGTATGATCTTAAAATTTCCCTTGACTTTCAAGAGGCGCCGCTGTTCCAATACTCCTAAAAATTATACACCAGAAATATTGGATCTAATTAAAATACAAATCATTATATCCTAGGTGAATGCTTACAGTGAATCTATTATATTAACTGATATTTCATGAATGAATTTTTACTCACATTTTAATGGCACTAACGAATTCTCAATTACACTATTGAACAGAGGCCATCATTAAAATTAAAGTTCTTACTTATTAGAAATGACAATATTACCAGCCCTAAAAACGGACTTTACTCATTTTAATGATGAGGACTAATTTCAAATCATTGTTTATTTTCGAGCCGTTTGAACGAATTCGATGAAAGAGGTTCCTTACTTTAACTTATTTAAAACACGAACGGTACTAGCGGTCTATCGTAGAAGTATCCTTTATCTTCAATAAAAGGGGGTCGAGTGGTGAACTGTGTAGTCTTAGGGGGAATATAAATAGGGGGTTGTGTAGGTCTTCGAGTTGTCTGGGGAGGGATGTATACAGATTTCACCGTGGTCGGTATAATGAATGGTATTTTTGGTACGGGATAATCATAGCCAGTGGTTCGAAGAGTCGGAGGATTAGTTGGAGGTGGTCTAGTTGGTGGTTGTGTAGGAGGTGGTGGAGGTAAATATGTAGATGGTCTCGGAGGTGGGGGTGGAGGAGGTGGTGGTCTAGTTGGCGGTAGGGTAGGACGTGGTGGAGGTAAATACGTAGATGGTCGCGGAGGTGGGGGTGAAGGAGGTGGTGGTCTAGTTGGGGGTCGGGTTGGAGGTTGTGGTGGAGGAGGTGGTGGTCTAGTTGGGGGTCGGGTAGGAGGTGGTGGTGGAGGTGGTGGTGGTCTAGTTGGGGGTCGGGTAGGAGGTGGTGGTGGAGGAGGTGGTGGTCTAGTTGGGGGTCGGGTAGGACGTGGTGGAGGTAAATACGTAGATGGTCTCGGAGGTGGGGGTGGAGGAGGTGGTGGTCTAGTTGGGGGTCGGGTAGGACGTGGTGGAGGTAAATATGTGGATGGACTTGGAGGTGGGGGTGATGGAGGTGTGGGTTTCCTTGTACTTGTTGGATATGTAAAGGGTATTAATGGAGTCGGATAGGTATACCCCGTCGTTCTAAAAGAGTCAATTATTGTACTGTAAGTTGGCGGTCTTGTTGTTGGCCGAGGAGGAGGAGGAGGTCTAGTTGTTGGCGGTGTTGGAGGAGGAGGTCGTGTTGTTAGTGGAGGAGGAGGTGGAGGACGTCTTGTTGTCGGTGGGGGTGGAGGTAAATATGTAGTAGGTTGCCTAGTTATTGGAGGAAGTGGTCTCCTAGTTGTTGTCGGATATGTAAACGGTGGTGGTGGAGGAGGTGGTCGTGTTGATGGCGGGGGAGGAGGTGGAGTAGGTCTTGTTGTTGGTGGGGGTGGAGGTAAATATGTTGTAGGTTGCCTAGTTATTGGAGGTGGTGGTCTTCTCGTTGTAGTCGGATATGTGAAGGGTATTGATGGGGTACGATAAGTGTAGCCAGTGGTTCTAAAAGAGTCAATAATAGTACTGAAAGTTGGAGGTCTTGTCGTTGGTGGCGGTGGAGGAGGTGGTCTAGTTGTAGGTGGTGGTGGAGGTAAATATGTTGGTTGTTTTGTTATTGGAGGCAGAGGTCTTCTAGTAGTAGTAGGAAAAGTGAAAGGTATAGCGGGAGTGGGGTAAGTGTAGCCAGTGGTTCTAAAGGAGTCAATTATAGTGCTATATATTGGAGGCCTTGTTGTTGGTGGGGGAGGTGGAGGAGGAGGCCTTGTTTTTGGTGGGGGAGGTGGAGGAGGAGGTCTTGTTGTTGGTGGAGGAGGGCGTCTTGTTGTTGGTGGGGGAGGCGGAGGAGGAGGTCTTGTTGTTGGTGGTGGGGGAGGTAAATATGTAGGTTGTCTAGTAATTGGAGGGGGTGGCTTTCTAGTTGTTGTTGGGTATGTAAAGGGTATTGATGGAGTTGGATAAGTATACCCCGTTGTTCTAAAAGAGTCAATTATAGTACTGTAAGTTGGAGGTCTTGTTGTTGGCGGTGGTGGTGGTGGAGGAGGAGGTCGTGTTGTTGGTGGTGGTGGGGGAGGAGGAGGAGGTGGTGTTGTTAGTGGCGGTGGGGGCGGGGGAGTTGGTCTTGTTGTTGGTGGTGGAGGTGGTGGCGGTGGAGGAGGTCTTCTAGTTGTTGGTAGTTCAAATGGAATACTAGGTCGGTCGTATATATAGCCAGTGGTTTGAGGTACTGGCGGCTTTGTCGGTGGCGGGAATGGAATCTTAGGCTTTGGATAGAAGTAGCCATCTTCATCAAGGGGTACTGATATTGGTGAACCTAGAACTGCATAGTTTCGATCAGAACCAAACTGGATAGCTCGTTTCGGTCGTTCTGCATGGCAGGTGTGGTACACCGCTAAGATGAGCACTGCTAAATGCAGTGACAGCCTCTGTAACAGAAAGATAGGTTTAAGGTGGCTTTCTTATAGATTTATTTTAAAGATAAATTGAGAAATTGATAATGACCAACATTTGTCGATTTTAGTTTAGAGTTTGATTTTTTATACAACAACAACTACCCACTATATTGCTGGTTTTTGGTTACCAACCTTTAAGAAATTGTTTTTCGCCATATGCCAATTTGTACGTATTAATTAATTAAATTTAATCTAATATCAATCACGCCTTTATCCCCGAAGGGGTGGTAGAGGCATATTATACATGTGACAGTGTTCACATTTCACCGTGTGCATTTATGCCCATATAATAGGTAGTAAGCCCACTGCTGGGTTGTTTGAATAGATACATACTTAGGTTTGTATATTTTTTGTATATTTGTATGTATGTATATTTGTATGTTTTGTATAGATTGTAACTGTTATAATAGATACATTCTTAGGTTGTGGCTACCTGCTGTTAACATTTTTCAATCCGCCCAATAGGCCTTCCACTTGGCTTTACGACTGGCAACCGAGGCCGACGGTTTAACGTGCCTCCCGGAGCACGAAACCGCCCGTAAATAGAAATACCACACAGCGTTCACCCATTCAACTCATTCAGTAACCAGTAAATACCGGCTTCAGAAGCGCAGTGGTCGTGAATGTTCAGTTGTGGTGGTTGGTCAGTTCTGGAATCCCAGTTCGTAACAATTGTTTAAAAAAAATATCATACCACATGTTACTTTTAATTTCGGGGTTAAGAGGTTTAATGTATACGTAGTTGTCCTGGTGAGCTTTGAAACGCCTTAGAATTAATTAAAGAGAAAGTTTTTATAGGTCTTTATTTTTAAATTTATTCTTATTGTTTTTTTTTAACTTATTCTTCATTTTTAATGATCGAGGAAGAGACAAATTCATAAATTCGGGTATCATAAAAATAGGTCCACCCATTTTTGAGTTATAAACCATTTTTGAGTTGTAACCTTGTTTTATGTATTTAGAAGCGTAGAAACCATAATTATGTGTGTAGATCCCATATAAGTTTAATCTTCTTTTTTACATAGGTACCTTCTAATTTAAAAAAACTCATGAAGATACCCGGACTTTTGGTAGGCTTACATGGGGACATAGGTCCAACACGCAGAGGCCCTTTGAGAATTATAATCTAATAGGGAATGGGACCCCCACTGCAGATAGTCCACGCCCGCCTTATGTAGAAGAACGGTAATGGGAGTTAAACTATTGTACAATATGCTAACTACGAAATGGGCTATTGGGTTGAGTGTTAAATGGGTTTGGTGATTTAAGTTTAATTTGTATTATGATGAAAATATTGACAGCTATTTTGAAGCATTTAATCAGTTCAAGCTTCATAATTATAACAAAATAAGTATCATAAAATTGGTATTTATTTACGGCCGTCTGTGTGTCAGTGAAACATATTTAGTTGAAGAAGCTCAAGGCGTTCCGGTGGAACTTGTAGAATTTTACTTGAACGCGCATGCCACAAGGTAAAAGCAATGTGTCAATGATAATAAAAATTAATGAATCGATTGGGAATTTTGTACACAATTTAATCGATTGTTTTTTTATTCATCTGATGCCATAAAGCAAATTTAACACTGGCAGTTACAATGGCATTAATACAACAAAGATTTAATTTAAAAAAAAGCAACTTGCAAGCTGTTCCTGTTTCACAAGGCAATAAGCACCTTAAGTTTTATCAAATCTACATACATTCATATATACATATTGTAACCTCTTTTTCTCTGTAAAGGTTAGCGGAGGTCAGAAGAGGTTTTATGGTTGGCTTAAAATATCAACACAAGGACTACCTAGTGTTGTTATTTTAAAGCCACTAACTTAATAAAGAAGTGATTACACAATCTGCTCTTGTTCATTTCAACACAGTAATAGGCTAAATACGTTATCCTTGACAATCTTCTTCATCCAAAAGTTGTAAAGAACATTTCATTTAGCTAGAACATTTCATGTACCTACGTTTTGATTGCTTTCAGAAGATGGTAACTTTATTTTATGCTATATTTTTTAGACAATGGTCACCGTAGCCTATGGACGTTTGCAATACCAGAGGTGCAGCACTCGTGCTTCCACTCGCTATGCCAGGAGCCTCCCTTGTGCTTCGGTTCCGGAAATAAATTATTTTCCGTAACCGTTTCGCACTGAATCTTGTTTTCGGAATGAAAAGGATGTTGATTGAAGGTGTTTCAGAATTTAGATCGTGATTGAAAAACAATCGTCTTCACTAACTTTCAATATAAGTTATGTATTAGGAATTTGTTAAGTTTTTGTTCAATAAAAATATAACTATCTTTATTGGAAGTGTCGAAAAAATATATACTGTTTGGGAGCTTTCAACGAAAACGCTGCCGAAACAATTTAAGATAAACAAAATAATGTATTCTGGAATTGTGTGACTAATACAGATCTACAGAAAAGTTCTACTAGCTTAATATAACAATTGAGAAACGGATACGGGAAAACTTCACCATGCGGGCGAAGCTGCGGGCATCAGTTAGTAATTAGTTATCAATCACGCCTTATCCCCGAAGGGATGGCAGAGGCATACGTATTGTATGCCCATTTTTAACTATGTGTATTGCCGTATTGAAATAGACAGACGCAAGTTGTGACTACCTGCTGTTGAAATTTTTCAAGCCACCCATTAAACCTACAACTTGACTTAAGGACAGCCATGTTACTGGCAACCAGGACCAACGGCTTAATATGCCTTCCGAAGCTCAGAAACGCTCGCAAATGTAAATGCCACAAAGTGGTCACCCATCTGAGGACCAGCCACAGTGAAACTTTCTTAACTCAGTGATTGTTTGCAGAACACTGTGTCCGCGGGGCCACGAGCGCTTCAGTCTCAATCATCATTATAGTAAAATGTTAAAATCGCTTTACTGCTATAACTTAAGCTCTGCAAACACTTTTGATTAGCTACTTTGTCACCAACAATGTTTTAATTAAGTCAATGTGGAATATTTTGCTAGTTTTTGTTCGTTGATTGCTTATTAACTGACTGCTTGTCTGCTTGTCCATCGCGTAACACGTGTTTACTTATTGTGACTACATCTTGGACATTTTGTCGTTACATGATGTGTGTCAAGATAGTTACAAATATATAATGAATTCTAAAAGTTGTGTGTTCTACCTTCAATTTAAAATGGCTGGACTAATTTGAATGCAATTTGAATTTTATTGTGAATTAACATTCAGATTATATTTAAACCAAAATGTACATTATTATGGTATTATTATATTTTATATGAAGTAAACCTATTGAAGTTTGTTGCATCCCGTAATTTACTTATCTACACTAATATTATCAAGAGGAAAACTTTGATTGTTATGAATAGGCTCAAAAACTATTGGACCGATTTAAAAAATTCTTACACCATTTGAAAGCTACATTATTCACGAGTAACATTTATGCTTTAGTTTATTTTGGAAAAAATAGGGTTCCGTAAGATATTTGGGTTTTTCGAACACAAGGTATAAAAAATCAACCAGAAAAGTTACTTATTTTGCGTACGCTGCCTAGACTATAAAAGATAGATCCATAAAATTGTAGATATTATAAATATCTACAAAAAAGTCCGCGACACACTATCTTTACCTATCTATGTCGAGTGAGGCACAACAACGATTTGTTTATTTAAAAATCTTGAATTTTTTTTGGACTACGCACAAGGTATAAAAAATCAACCAGAAAAGTTACTTATTTTGCGTACGCTGCCTAGACTATAAAAGATAGATCCATAAAATTGTAGATATTATAAATATCTACAAAAAAGTCCGCGACACACTATCTTTACCTATCTATGTCGAGTGAGGCACAACAACGATTTGTTTATTTAAAAATCTTGAATTTTTTTTGGACTACGTTTAAACGCGTTTATTTTACTCATGCTATTAATCCTTATCAAAATAAATTATTTCATCACTAAGTAAAGTTTATGTAGATAATATTTGGTCTTTGAATGATTAAAATTTGACGTTTCGTCGTGCGCGAAGTCTAATAGCCAGAGGTTTATTCACTGTGATACAGCAAAAGGACAAACCGGAATAAGAGGTTTGTTCAGAGGCCTGATGGACGACCCTCTCCTCTCCCTCCACAAGCTCCTTAAGTAGCATTTCCGCCCACGTCCCGCTCTTGACGGGATGGATAGGGATAGCTGAGATCAGAGAGGTAGAGAACGAGCAACTAAGCGCTAGGGAACACCTCTGGCTCTCACACCGGTCCCACGCCACCCACACTCAAGCGTAGACTTCTCCGTGTTTGGCAATAAGGTCATGCCATGTGTGAGATGTATGTCGGTTTTCCATGAGCCTTCTCCGCCCACAGCCGTAGGACAAAAATTTTATTTGAAGCGAGTCTAGATTAATAAAGTCTGGGCACTAAGCTGAAAGGTGATGTAGGTAAGTTGAAAGGTGTATCTTAAGTGATAGCTACTTTACACACGATTAGCTATAAGCGTATAGAGCCACCTCTGTAGCGTGTTGGTACCTCGGGTTGTTACTATAGCAACAATTTAATGTACATCTAATATAGAGTACATAGAAGCATCGCAGTAAATAGCATAACAATTGACTTACTTTAAAGAAATAGCATACTATTTCTTTAAATTAAGCAAATATATGAGAAATTTTGTACAGTCAGAAGTTAAGAGAAATCTCAAAAATTAAAGCCAATGTTAACCCAAGTCGCGGACAGCATCAACGATAATTTTTAACATACTAAATACGGGAACAATGAGGACGAATTTAAGGGTAATAATAATCGTTTCCACGCATGCGGAGCTGCGGGCAACAGCTAGTCAATCATAAAGTAATACAACGCGTTGATGTCTTTACTATGTGATGATTTTTCTGATCACCATGCTTATATTTCGCCGTTAGATGAATACATATTTATTGGAACAAAGTTTTTAACGCTGCTTATGGGTAGTGCGATAACAAAATGCCTTTTGCATTTGTGTTTGCGTGTGTATTTCAAGCCTACAACAGGCAAATGAACACACAAGCAAGTGAGCGCGCAGCCGTGTCTACAACTTTCTCTCTGTCCCTGTCTCTTATTTTCACACGTTTTTCTTTTATTAAGCTGTTGCATAGTTTTTAAGCTATTGCATAGTTTTTAAGCTATTGCATAGTTTTTATCGCGGGCTTTGAGTGGGCTTTAATCAAGAAATTTCATAAGGAAATAAAACCTAAGATCCGAGGTCACACGAAGTTCAGCGAGCACGGCCGAGCGTTGGCTTAACGTGTATGTACATATATTATATGGTACGATTGTACGAAGCTCGCACGGATCGAGACGTGATGATAGTGAGTGTGAGGGTAAGGATGAGGGTGAATGTGAGAGTGAGAGTGGGGTGAGGGTGAGAGTGAGAGTGAGGGTGATGGTGGGGGTGAGGATGAGGGTGAGGGTGAGGGTGAGGGTGAGGGTGAGGGTGAGGGTGAGGGTGAGGGTGAGGGTGAGGGTGAGGGTGAGGGTGAGGGTGAGGGTGAGGGTGAGGGTGAGGGTGAGGGTGAGGGTGAGGGTGAGGGTGAGGATGAGGATGAGGGTGAGGGTGAGGGTGAGGGTGAGGGTGAGGGTGAGGGTGAGGGTGAGGGTGAGGGTGAGGGTGAGGGTGAGGGTGAGGGTGAGGGTGAGGGTGAGGGTGAGGGTGAGGGTGAGGGTGAGGGTGAGGGTGAGGGTGAGGGTGAGGGTGAGGGTGAGGGTGAGGGTGAGGGTGAGGGTGAGGGTGAGGGTGAGGGTGAGGGTGAGGGTGAGGGTGATGGTGAGGGTGAGGGTGAGGGTGAGGGTGAGGATGAGGGTGAGGGTGAGGGTGAGGGTGAGGGTGAGGGTGAGGGTGAGGGTGAGGGTGAGGGTGAGGGTGAGGGTGAGGGTGAGGGTGAGGGTGAGGGTGAGGGTGAGGGTGAGGGTGAGGGTTTTTTCTTGTTTTTTTTTATTTTTTTTTGTTTTTTTTTAATATTTTTTTGTGTAACTTAAATCTATATCAAAGAAAAACAAAGGTATGCTACGCAATAGTTTTACCGCTGCAGTCTCCGAGTGCCACACGTCTTTTTTTTTAATGTAAGGAACTTCGTTACTTATGGGGGCCTCCAGATTACCTACACAATTTTTTTTTATTACAAGAATATTTGAACTTAAGGTAGTGGCTAGAGAGGCAACATGGCAGCCTCACCTACTGGATGTCAGAGACGCTTACTGGGCACAGGTACTTCGGTAAGTTTTATGACTAGTGAGACAGCACGCGAACCCTTTGTAATAACGCAAGGTAACTCCTGAACCCCAAAGCAAGTCCCAAGCCCCAAATCCCTTCAGACGAAACCGTGTCGGCGGATAAGACTGGATGGAGCCCTGAGGTTATCATTCCGAGGGCTCACCCGGAACTCCCGGCCATAAGCAGATAGAAAGGCATTGTGTAGTTGTAGTCAAGAGGAGTCCAGCATAGCATCCATGAGGATTTCAAAATATTTAACGTTACATAAATTAATTTAATTTTTTTTTTTCAAAGGTAATACAAATTATTTACAAAAACCTGTGTACCTAAACAGAGGAATGTGTCTGCGGCACTTACGTGGGCACTAAATTATTTATTACAATCAATTGTTTCTGCTACTTCACCCATAATATTGGTATAAACAGGCGTTTGTGTAATAATAATAATATGGTAAAAGAGAGAGCTGGGAGTCTTTTCCTATTCTCAGGACGAAATAAAAGTATCCACAATCACTTTTGATAGTAAATTTGATACACTATTTTTTCAGGTTAGGTTACGAGTCAATAAATTCAAGAAAAATCTCATTATTTGATTTCTGTATTAAATACTGTTTCGGAACAAATATATAAACATGTTGCATAACTTTATGTTCGATGTCAGCGCGACACGCTCACAGTAGCAAGGTAAACATTCAACCTATTGCCCCGTCCACGCATTTAATTCTCAGGAATTTAAATGAAATCTTGCGAATACTTCACTAACTTATTAACATTCACTGTCAATATCACTATCATCAGATCGCTAGTTACTTTACATAGTAAACTCTATCACCACGTTTATCCTTCAAAGCGACCTACGATGAATCAAAATATATGTCGGAATGCAAAGTGGGATTTTAGGTAAGAGATTTTCCAATATCTAGCAAGTTTGTATCTTCATTGTAGCGCAACTACCAAAAGAGTTCTAAGATTGAAGTTTGTTTGCAAGATGATCTCCAAAAAAAGGTTATCTGTCAAAGAAGCGAAGTAGCCGACAAAGTTCTACACTACGAGTATAGTGTTAATAGGCTGGGTACATAATATCGAAGAACCCATGGCTAGTGGAAGTGTTTTAGAGTGGAGAGAAATATAAGAACAGACTGTATACAACATGCTCAGGATGTGTGTCATCGTGTGTGTGATCAACAAAATTTTGCACACCATGAGAGGACTTGTTAGATTAGAAATACAGTATTTAAAATGAACAAGAAATAACAAAATTTAAAATTTCAGTACAGACGAATCTTGAAAAGTTTATGGATTAAAAGGACTTCTTTGAATATTTTTCCTGTTAATAATAGCAGTATGATTTTTAAGAAATAAATTATTGCTTTAAATAAAGTTATTATCAAAAATAACCTATTCTTGAAGCGCTCGTGGCCCCGCGGTCTCAGTGTTCTGTAAACGATCACTGAGTTACGCAACTTTCACTGTGGCTGGTCGTCGGATGGGTGACCACTTTGTGGCATTTACATTTGCGAGCGTTTCCGTGCTTCGGAAGGCACGTTAAGCCGTTGGTCCCGGTTGCCAGTAAAATGGCAGTCGTTAAGCCTGGTTGAAGGCCTTATGGGCCGCTTGAAAAATTTAGTAAGTAGTAAAAATTTTAGTAGATAGCCACAATCTGCGTCTGTCTATTTCAACACGGCAATGGGCTCACCACCTATTACGTGGGACAGGAATCCACACGGTGAAACGTGGGCATATAATATGCCTCTGCCACCCCTTCGGGGATAAGGCGTGATGGATATTTATTTATTTATTTTTTTTTTATTATCAAAAAGACTTACTTGAAACAGTGTAAATATACAAACAAGTCAATGTTATGCTCCACAACATAGTAAAAATTTAAACTTAATTTGAGCAGACAGAACTAGTGGTAAATATTCACAAATAAACTGAAGAAAAATGTGTCGATGCAACCAAACGGTCAAGAGCGTGGTCCAACGTTTGACACAGAAAAAATATTGGTCTTCAAGGTCGTTACTGACATAGCATTATGTGACTAAGTAATTATTTGCAGAAAATGTAGTGTAGCGTGTATTGTTTACCATTTAGTTGCGACAGCAATACGTACATGGTATTTGTGTTACTGAGCAGGTATCTGATAAAACACAACTTAAAATATGACCTGTGGTATAACGATATGGAAGGAAGCAAAATGTTTACTTACAGTGTGTTAGACAGTTTGTTCTTTCATGGACACTACATTATATTATTATAATATTAATATGTTTTGTATGGCTCTTTCACTGTTGTAATGTGTAAGTTTAAATTGTGATGAAAGTAATTTTTCATGTTTCGTGGTAAATAGTTAAACGTAAATAAGTATGATCATAATAGCTATACGCTTGCTCTTCACCTTACTAATGCTCTATTGATCGCGCCTAATAAGAGGTTAGCGATTAGACGGCAGTTATTTCACAGGTGCTCAATCAAAGCGAGTAGTGCAGTTATTCAGGATTACCTAATTGTTCAAGAAATCTTCTTTAGATACGTAATCATTATTGAAGCTCCACTTAACTTACAGTTATGGTTTACTTAAGGATTTCTTTGAGTACCTGGAATAAGTATTATTAAGCCGTAACCTTATATCGACAGTAGCCAATTATTGTACGTGCGTATGTCACTGAACTCCTTCTAAACGGCTGGACCTATTTGAAGGAATTTTTTGTGTGCGTTTGGGTGGCGCCCTGGAAAAAGAGAGCCGCTGAAGTCGGTATACTGCAGGACAACGTCTGTCAGATCCACTTGTAGCTATATAAATTAAGATGGCGCAACAAAATTTTAATCGGCGGTGTCTGTTTAATTTCTTACAATAAAAATTGTCACTAAGGCAATGAAGTCCTTTGTAGTCGACTGTGAAAAAAAAAGAATTAGTAAAATTCAACTAAGGCCTTAGACCATCTCATGCATTGACTGAGGGACCAGCCTCTCAAATTTGATGTTATCTATATCTAATCGGTACACAGTATGTTAAAATATACGAAATCAGCTGTCAAAGTATTTGACAAATAATTTTGATTATGATATATATTGCTATATATATATATATGTTTTATATCACTGGGCGATATGCTAGGCTACCTTAACGGGAAGAAGGCGTGATTTCATAATATGTAACAGATATTACCATACTCCAGTTCCTGCTGCATATTTGTGTATTACCTAATACCTAGTAACTGTGCTAGTTACATGTGTTTGGGAACTGTAGACATTTTAAGATAAAAGAACTTGTGTGCCGCAGCGAATTGATTCGATACGCCTTGTGACTTCTTACTTAAGTGGTTAAGAAAAATGTGTTACAAATGTCGCCCTTTGTACTTCAGCTTATGCGCCTTGTGGTATTGTAATAGAAAGTTTAAATAATTAGTTGACATTACTCACGGTCAAAATGCACGGTAAATGTTACCAGGAATAAAAGAAGATCTAAATACGATTGGAAATCTTCAAACTCCAATTGTAATTGAATTACAATAGTCAAGCAATAATATAATAAAACTAACTTACTATCTTCACTCTGTATCCCTGCCGGGGTAATCAGAGAGGACAGATCGCCAGACTTCGCGATCCATGCATACTTCTTTCGCTTCCGTCTAGTATTTTGGTTTTCCATTTTTGAGCAATCTGCTCACGTGGTCTTCATATATATGTAAGTCTCGGCGCACCATGACCAATAATATAATAATAGTGGAATTTGAGTAAAAACCTTTCTTATCTATACATATGAAACAGAGTTGTGTGTTATAAGTACCTATTATTTTATTATAACTCAAGAACAGGTGGGTCGATTTAAATGATAGTTGATTTGTTACATTTTACCCTGTTCGGGCCAAAATGCACACGTCAGCACTGCCATTAAAATATAATAAAAGATGACGTTTGACAAGTGTCAGTATATAGAAAAAAAATTAGGAATAAGTTAGTTTTTTTATAATTACTGTGTAGGTGTATGTAGTTGCTTCTAGTAAGTTGACTTCTGGGAAGTCATTGTTTAATTTTCTCGTGCATTTACGATAGAGAACTCGCACCAAAGTAATTAGCGCGACGATTCGCGTTGTATTAAATAAATATGAAACTGAATGAAACAGAGGACTACTAGGGCTTTTTTCTAGTTTCAATCTAGATTTAAGTTGTGTGCAAGTGTAGACAATCCTGAGTGTCTCCATAGTCTTCAGTGCGTTGTAGTGCGTTAAAGCCCAGGGCCCTGGCAGTAGTGCGTGTAAATGACAGCATCTCGCAAGACAGATTGAGAAGACATTTAGTAGCGGTAAGTTTAAGTACAAGAATTTAGTTTTAGTATACACAATGCTCGTCTTCAGCAATTGGTAGCAGACTACGTGTTGAAATTGTGAGGTTCGGAACTTTTACATTACACACATTATTATATTTTTATACAAGGATGACTTTATTTTTTTAAATCTTCATTGGGAGCGACTGTTGACGTTCCATCGCCATAAGGGTTGCCTGCGTTATTACCTCGTCCGTCGTTCTGCAGGTGCACCGCTAGCAAGTGAGATCGCTTGGGTCCCGTAGATCTTGCTGAGACCTTTTACACCCAACACCAACTTCGATATAGAGGAATACCCCGTCAAAAGCGCAAATTGCGTTTGTAGCCTAGCTTACTCAGCATTCTGTAAACAATCTCTGCGTCGTGGCTCTTACGATACGGTTACTCCTAAAAAGGTGACCATTTGTGACATTACCATTTGTAATTTTTTCCCAGAAGGCATGTAAAGTCACTAGTCTCGGCTGTCAGTACAACAGTTAGATATTTGAGGTAGTCAAACTTGGCTTTATGCCTAACTTTTACTGTCAAATTTGGCTTAATGCCTATCATGTTTATGTAGCGTAATTGGTAGTGTGACTGCCGCGCAGAGGTCTCCGTGTCGGAATAAATATTTGTGTGATCCGCAATTGTTTGTTTCGGAGTTTGGCTGTTTCCAATATAATGTATTTAGAAAATCTAAAAAAAGCATAAAATTTAGAAAAAGCATAAGTGTATTTATTAGATGTCTAAATCCCATACCACAAACTTATATTAGTTGACTTTAAGCTAGATGACGTTGTATTAAAGAAAGTATCCCAAAACATTAATTATTTATTTTTATTTATTAAGGTTAATGGGTAGACGCCTCCAGTATCATTACATACAATAACTTTAGGGAGAAGGTCAAAAGTATAAAACTTTGCAACTGTTCTTTCATCAACAACTTTAAAATGATACGTTATGAAATAATATGCTAACAATACATTCTACTTCTAATGCTGCGAATAAGACGTGAAGAGTGTCACTTGACATCAATACTTCGAATGGATTCAGATTATAATTAAACTAAAGGCTATTGAAATTGGTCAATAGTTTACAGCTTTTGTATTTGAACCATGAAAACAAAGAGAACCGGACCAAATAATAGTGTGAAACTCACTGTTAGTCTTAGTAAAATTTTATTCATTTATAAAATTCCTATTTTCCTGACCAAATATTGAAAAAAAGTTTCATCTCAATAATTGGCCAATAGATACCGAATATTTTACATATTTACATAAAATTTAATTTGTTTCGCGATGTGTCCTCATACTTAAATAGTATTTGGGACTACTTACATAAAGACGTCCAGACATGCTGTGACGCCCATGGCACCCACGGTCGCGGCTGGATAGATTTACGATATTTATCTAGGGCATCCATTGAACCTGAAATCTTACTGGTGGAATGCTCGACAAATGCAGTCTCAAATTTAGAAACGGTAAAACATAAAATGATGAAGATTATAAAGATAAATGACGTTTCGCTTGTAGATTATCGGCAACTCGTATGATCCAGAGTCGGCGAAGACCAGTAGTACATTTTACCAGCAGCCATGAAGGCATTTATTATATATGTACTATATAATAAAACACCGTTTACCAAAGATTAATACAAAAGAATAATAACCCTAGTTCAACTTTAAGATCCAACAGATAAGTTAAGAAATGAACAAAGAAAGCAAAGAATAGATTTTAAAACAATTACAGGTATGTTGTACAAAGGCTTGCAAAGATTGCAGACTGATATACTAAAAATATAAATCCCCTAAAGGCATTATTGTTATTGAGCGTATAGTTCCGGTAAAAGGTGAAGAATGACCAAGCATTAATTAGCAGGCGTCAGGTAGACCCCTAGGGTTTGAGATGATAGCTATTTAACAAATATGGCATCTTAAAACCCGCCAGGCGATTCATGTGATGTAACAAATAATTTCATATCACAGCTACGATCGGTTCACACCTAACGGCGGTTTTATGAAATGTTTAGTGTGCATAATTTTTGTAAAGAATATTGAGCTTAGAAATATCTACTACAATCAGATAAATGATATATCCAAAAACATCAATCTGGTTAAAATAATATACCGTGAAATGTTTCAGTAGCACAGTGGTAGTGTATGCGAGTAACATTGTTTAGATTCAAGGGTTCAAATCCCGGGTACGCTAATCTATGTATAATATAGCGCTGTTTCGGTATGTATTTAGAAACATATTAGTAAGTTTATCAGTTGTCTAGCTAGATCCCATAGAATATTATTATCTAGCTAAAATTAATATCAATTCACCGTCTTTATGTAGCGCAGATTGATATTAATGCAAATGTGGGGTAATTGGTGGTCTTGTCTCAAACTTTGCAATAATATTTATTTCTTTAAAGGATATTGTGTGCAAAGTAAGTGAATAATAAATATAAAAAAATGCACAGCGCTATCTAACCTAAAATAAGATGAATTAAGCTCGTTCTGTGATACTTAGATAAAGATATATATACTTATTCTGAAATAACATAAATTATATGCAGTCACAGAAAAAATAATGTGCTCATCACACAAGGAGAATCCACGACCTCAGGTTTCAAAGTAAGGTTCTCTAACACTAAACCAACACAAAAAATAATACAGAGAGATAAATTATAAAATAATAACATAATAATATTCGTCTTTATAAAGTCAGATGGTAAAGCAATAATAGCATTTAAACAGTTACTAGCTACCGTTGCATTCAATCGGTTAGATACTAGTACTAATAATTTAGACGATTAAAAAAATTACACCTTAAAAATTACGGGTGTTTTTGTAGAATTTAAGTCGTAACAAATATTACTTGATAGTCAAACGAACAGTCTAAATAAAAAAAATCAATCAATTTATAATCAAAATGCAAATCAAATCAGTCCACGATGTAATAGCAACTTACAATGACAGCTATTATTGATTTTGTTATTTACATCGAGACGATGCAATGGTTATTTTTCATGTTAAAACCCTGACATTTTAACAATAAATTTGACTCAGCGACCGTCCTTGCTCCGGTATTTGTCCAGATAAGTTGAGAATGAAGATCCGGGTCGCGTGTCGCAAGTTGGACGTAACTTTCTAGCGTAAGTTAAAGGTAAAACAGTAAAAAGGTTCATTATCTTGTGTTTGTAATTGTCAAGAAAAGCTTGCATGGATACATTCACTTGTATAAATAAAGGCAACAGTATAAAAAAAAAGTCTGTCTCATTTTGTTTGCCGTCGTGAGAAGTCAGAGTGTGCAGTTAGTTAGGTAAAACAAGTAAATTAACTTTATAAACTAACTACTACGATTTGACAGTTTTCGTCCACCGTCTTGAATTCTTACAGTTTTCACATGCTCAATTATTCATGGGAAGAAAAATATATTTAATGAATACCGACATTTCAAAATTATAGAATAATAAACACGTACCTACTTACGAAGTTCTGAAACAGTCAGAAAAATATATAAACAAAATTTAATGGGACCAAAGGGCAACCATTCTGCACCAAACTAAAGAAAAATCACGTAAATCGGATCATAAATCTCAGCGTAATCGATGTACATACATAAAAAAAATACCAACCGAACACATAACCTCCTCGTTTTAGGAAGTCGGTTAAAATAGTCGTAACTGACACAGTGGCGCGATTGACGGTTGACCGCAAACCAATATCATCCATCCATCAAGTAAACTGACATTACGAACCATTATCCAATGAACAGAAATACCAATTGATGAACGTAGAGGCTGTTTAGTAATTGTGAAATTACTGAATTTTGATAAGACATGCAGATTGTCTGTAGAGATGTCGATGTTGCCCCTTGAATCACAAAAAAAATGCTATTAGAATTATAAGAGTGGAAACAATGAATGACAATGACTTGTCGTAAATTAGAAGAGGCTTCCATTCATTAGTTAGTAGCAAAGACTGTTTTGATTGATTCGTTGGATTTTCGTGGACTAGATGACTGATACTGATTTTAATCTAAATTATTATCATATTTCAACTGGTATGTGATATTTCAATCATACGTGAAAACATAAAAACGCAAAATTCTAATTTCGTTGAAGAATCTAGTTTAACTTGTCGAACATGTTTTCTAATTTATGTTCTATAGATAGATCGTATTGGCTACACTTTTAGAGAATATTTTATGAATAAAATATACAGATAATCACACTCAGCATCAATCTGATCAACTAAAACGGCACAGCTGGTTCAACCGCGTGATATATTTGGTTCTCTCATTGATGTGAATTCTCGTAATATAAGCAATGTATACGTTATTCGTATTAGTCTATACATTATTCGTCTCAGCCTCGCCTCAGAGGTTCGGGCATTATCCCATTTTTGGACGATTTGGGTGTTATCCCGCTTCTTTGGGGATATCAAATCAGCCTATCGTAGTACACTGCTGAACGAGGGTTTATTCTAATTTATGCCATTACCAACGCTGTACATTTCAAAATTATAAAGGATCAAGGCCGTTTAATAACTTCTATGTTCTAAACGAGATGCTAGCATATGATTTGCGAAAGGCGAATTCTGTCCTGGCATCCCGTTTAACAACAGTTTCTTGCCAAGCCACGACGGAAACAAACATAAATATAATTTCTAGTGTTGATAATTTAGACAGATGCTTCTTCACAGCAATCGTACAAAATCCGGGAGAGCTATTAATTTACATATCATTCTTAAAATATAAAACACGCGCGACAGGCTCCACTGGGTACGTTTGGGAACATAATTATGTTTGGTCTGGTGTCTACTTGGGTCACAGGCACAGCATGGCTGCTGTGTCTGTCATGTGATCATGTCAATACATTTCTCTTAGTATATGTATAGCAGTTATAAGTTGTAATATGTTTCCGCATTTAATTAACATACAAATATAATAATTGATTTAGTTCGTTAGTCTAGAAGAGTCTTCACCTTACATGAAGGTTGTTACCCCATCCGGATGTATATGAATTAGCAAAAGAACTCTTATCACTGCGTACTCGTCAGAGCGCTTGTTAACTAGTTTTTATTTATATAGAATATATATCTCTTAGTATATGTATAGCAGTTATAAGTTGTAATATGTTTCCGCATTTAATTAACATACAAATATAATAATTGATTTAGTTCGTTAGTCTAGAAGAGTCTTCACCTTACATGAAGGTTGTTACCCCATCCGGATGTATATGAATTAGCAAAAGAACTCTTATCACTGCGTACTCGTCAGAGCGCTTGTTAACTAGTTTTTTATTTATATAGAATTATATAGAATATATAAAACAATAATATGTTTATAAAATAAGGAATGCCTATAGCAAGTAAACGAAGGGAGTACGTTTGAAGATGTGGTTCAAATATAGATCGGCTAATAGCTGCTAAATTTAACAGGGCTCTGTCTTAATTAGTGAAGAGGCAAAACATCATAAAAGAAGTACGCCCCGCGATTACCAACGCAGTGCTCGTTCCAACGTTGCTTTTCAGTAGTGAAACCATGGTATGTCGCAGAAAGTGTATGAAAGTAAAATGAATTCTGTGGAAATGCAATCATTTCAAAAATTCGTAACGAAGAGAAAGCTTCGGCAATTAAATTGCGTACCCTGTTGGTTTGAATACGTCCATCCAATAAGTAAGTAACGATTAACGAAGAATAATTGCAAATATTATATTGTGCAAAAGTAGAAGGTAGAAAGAGCCAGGATAGACCAGGACTTACATAATAATAAGACTCCGTGAGCAGATTCATCATAATCGGGAATATAAAAATACTTGTCGGTCGAGTCGGGCCAGCACGGCTAAAGAAGTTAGCCCCAACCCGTATCCGCTTCGCATCTTAGAACATTGGCACGCTGCATGGGCGTGCGGTAGAGTTGGCCGAAGTACTCTCCAGGCGGAGGGTGGACGTGGCGTTCCTGCAGGAGACTCGGTGGAAGGGCAACAGAGCCCGGCCTTTGCAGAAAGGCTACAAGCTGTACTACACGGGTGCGCCTGGTGGGAACACACGTCACACGGTAGCCGTGGTGCTCTCCGAGGGGCTGCAGAGCGGCATCTTGGAGGTGAAACGCTGTACCGACCGGCTTATGATCGTGAGGGTGCTTATCGATGGGATTATTACCTACCTAATAAGTGCCTACGCGCCACAGGCCGGTTGTAGCGACGCCGATAAGATGTCGTTTTGGGGCCAACTCGAGGGAGTGCTTCGAAGCATTCCGTTGTCACAGGGAATCGTTTTGGGCGGCGACCTAAACGGTCATGTGGGTGAGAGGTGTGAGGAGTTTGAGCGTGTTCATGGTGGTTTTGGATACGGCACCCGCAATACTGAAGGAGAAATTATCCTCAGAACGTGTGCGGCTGCCGATCTGGCCGTTGTGAACACGTATTTCAAAAAGAAATCCGAACATCTCATCACCTACAAGAGCGGAAAGCGTACAACTCAGATCGATTTCCTACTCACTAGGCGACACAGCATCGGCAAGGTGGCCAACTGCAAGGTCATACCCGGTGACAGTCTTACTGCACAACACCGTCTCCTTGTCATGGACCTCTGCGTGAAGCCTAAACGCAAACGCATCGAGCGGTGCCAGCGCCGCATCAGATGGTGGCTGCTTGATGAAACTAGGTCCCAGAAGTTCGTCTCAGCAGTCGGTGACAAGTGCACCGACACTGAAGGCGAACCAGTTCAAGATTACTGGGATAAAGTTCAGGCGGCCATCCTTGGAGCGGCGAAGGTGGTGCTCGGTGAGTCTAAGGGTGGACGCAAATGTGACAAGGAAACTTGGTGGTGGAACAACGCAGTCCTGAGGGAGACTAGGGAGAAGAAAGCCCTCTTTAAAAAGTGGCAAGCGACCGGATCTCCCGAAGACCGCGACGCGTACAGGGCTGCCAAGTGCGCCACAAAGAGAGCTGTAGCCAGAGCTAGACGAGACCACTTACAACCTTTGTATGATAAGCTGGAATCGTCTGAGGGGCAGAAGCTCATCTATAAGCTGGCGCGCTCCAGGGTCAAAGCGGCACAGGATATATCCAAGTGTTGCTGTGTAAAAGACCCTGAGGGCAACCTGTTAAGCGAAGACCTCGCGGTAAAGGAGAGATGGCGCTCGTACTTCCACGAGCTGCTTAACAAACAGCATAAAGAGGTGCAGCCTCCGGACCTCCCTCCGAATCAGGGCCTAGTGCCACCGGTAACGCCTGGAGAAGTCCTGACTGCGCTTCGCCGCATGAAGAATCGGAAAGCTGTCGGACCCGATGGAGTCCTCATCGAAGCCTGGAAGGCGATGGGTCCTCGCGGTATGGGCATCTTAGTAAACCTCTTTAACCGCATACGCCTCAGCGGGCAGATCCTAAACCAATGGAGACTGAGTAATATTACTCCAGTCTTCAAAGGTAAGGGGTCAGTGCGGGAGTGCGGGAGCTACCGCGGTATTAAGGTGATGTCCCACACCATGAAGATCTTCGAGAGGATTATAGACTCTCGGATCCGGCAGGAGTGTACTCTCTCGGGGTGTCAATATGGGTTTCGCTCTGGTCATGGGACCACGGACCCTGTTTTTGCCCTGAGGGTTGTTGCAGAGAAATACAGGTCTAAGGGTCGTATTACAGAAACTAACTCAAGTCACACATATACGGAATTTAGCAGATTGATACTTGAGTGCTAAATCTAGACATAAGCATGTGGTTTATTATAGAACTATCCCCATGCTCAGATCGGTGAAAAGTAACCTTGAGTAAATATCCAAATCTCCAATCGCCAGAATACGCATTTGAATGTTGCAAGCCTAAAAACAGTCTGTTTTCTATTACATTTTTATTCCTTACATATTTTGTTTTCATTCCACGCAGCTTACTATTTGATATTTATGTTTCAAAAGCTAATTTTTATTTACTTTTTTCATTGAAATGATTTAATCACCACTGTGATTGCTTTAAAGTATCCTTACTTCAACATACTAAACAAAAAACTGCTGTATTGGAAGTCCCGGACTCATAAAATGAACCTTTTGTCTGCGTTAAATGGATAGCGAGTTTAATAAACTTTGCTTGACTGACATTTGATATTATCGTACCAGTGTTATGTTTACATTGTAAATCAATTGAAATTCTTCTAATTCTGTACATATCTGAAAAAAGAAGAATTTTACGATCGTCCAAAGGAATCTATTACTAGAAATATTAAAATCTTTCAAGAATATTAGGTATACAAAATAAAAAACGATGCCATAAACGTCTGGGGCCAATATTTCAGAAAAGTATATTTACTACAAAAACTATCGAAACGGTAAGTATTGGAGGTTTATGGTCTTATATATTTGTGCAGATATACACCATCTAGTAATTCATGATCACTGTTTAATAAGATTCATTCTATTTTTGTTCTAGGCATCCGGAGAGCAGTTGAGCCGCTTTGTGGTAAAATTTCAGAGCAAGACAGCGTGATGCGCTTACGCGTGAAAGGCAGTACCATATAGCCACTGTCTGTGGAGGTCTTTGTCCTGATGCCGATATGGATCCAGATATCTAATTTAATGCACTGAATTTAAATACCAGAGACTATTGAAACATACCGGGTAATTACCTATTATTTGTTGAAAATAATATAGTTTTGTACACTTTGTAACATTGGTTGCATAGGGTTCGGGGCTCTGTCATAAACAACCTTGAGAGGATAGAAAGATCGAGCTTAAAGTCGCATGTAGAACAGAAGTTTTAACACCGTGAATCAAAGTTGTATGTAGGTAATGAGTTTTTAATAAACATTGTAGCTTGGGTTATGGGAACTACTCACATGATAAACATACTTATGTATATCTAAATATATACATTGTTATAGAGCAAACACCCAAACTTCTAAACAAACATTTGGGGATCTCACAAATATTTATTCGGATCTGGGACCTTCACATGAGTAACAGTCACATACACTATCACCTACACCACCGAGCCAGTAATATATGCATACCTGAAGATTTTTTTTTGTTACAGTGATATTGTAAGCTGAAACAGATACTGTGGAAATAATAGTATCTCAGAGAACAGAAGTTGAAACTCTTGTCCTTTTGTTATTATTGAGATAGTCGACTGTGACGCAAGCGTCCAAAAACTTGCCGAGCCTGTCTTGCACAATATTCACCACAAGAAAGTACCAAAGAATCTGTCATGAAATCATTATCTTAAGAAATAATAATAATAATGATTTATCATTTTTAGGTACATTATTAAAAAAAAAAATGTATTGTTTAATATATTTAATTAATATAGGTAGTATAAATAAATCATTAAAATAAATATTTATCTATTGATGATGGTTGTTATAAGTTGTAAACGACATACCTCTCATTCCAATAAATGTTATTACAGTGATAAAGATAACTCGGTTCAAGATGGGGCTTGAACGAGTGACAATGAAAATATAGTGAATAATTTCACCTTATTTTGGTATGGTTATGGTACCTCAGTGGCATAGAGCATTGCCCTGGTTAGACATAGGTTACGGGTCAAACCCCATCCTAAACCAAGTCATGTTTTTCACTTTAATAACAATTATATGAAAGTCAGCATCTATAAATTGCTTTGAAAATTTATCCAAACCTCTCCTTTATCTATTCCTATTCCTCCTACATATTGAATGATCATGTTCTTATTATATGGAGTACTCTCTTAGGGGGTAAAGTGTATTGGAAGTCAATGGGGATATTAATATAATAGGCACAATAGTGCAGTACAGCACAAGCTACAGTACTATCCTGAAAGGATGCTGTGGCATAAAAAGGATGTCCACGCTGGTATTGCTTTAACGAATGTTCTATCATTTAAGGTATTATCTTGTGTTTAATGTTATGTGTTTGATGGTACATAGCTACACTACTCGTAAGCGACATTGAATCTACAACACAACCATATAATGACATGGTTCTTTATTTAAAAAAAATAAAATAAATTATAATTGTATTGTTTAATATATTTAATTAATATAGGTAGTATAAATAAATCATTAAAATAAATATTTATCTATTGATGATGGTTGTTATAAGTTGTAGTGTACATACCTCTCATTCCAATAAATGTTCTTACAGTGATAAAGATAACTCGGTTCAAGATGGGGCTTGAACGAGTGACAATTAAAATATATAAGTGAATAATTTCATCTTATTTTGGTATGGTTATGGTACCTCAGTGGCATAGAGCATTGCCCTGGTTAGACATAGGTTACGGGTCAAACCCCATCCTAAACCAAGTCATGTTTTTCACTTTAATAACAATTATATGAAAGTCAGCATCTATAAATTGCTTTGAAAATTTATCCAAACCTCTCCTTTATCTATTCCTATTCCTCCTACATATTGAATGATCATGTTCTTATTATATGGAGTACTCTCTTAGGGGGTAAAGTGTATTGGAAGTCAATGGGGATATTAATATAATAGGCACAATAGTGCAGTACAGCACAAGCTACAGTACTATCCTGAAAGGATGCTGTGGCATAAAAAGGATGTCCACGCTGGTATTGCTTTAACGAATGTTCCATCATTTAAGGTATTATCTTGTGTTTAATGTTATGTGTTTGATGGTACATAGCTACACTACTCGTAAGCGACATTGAATCTACAACACAACCATATAATGACATTATTTTTTAATATCCACATATCTCATTATTATCATAGGTATTGTTCTATTATCACATTTCTATTAAAAGTGTGGTAGTTGAAATAAAAGAATGAAGCAATACGATCCACACTGCCACACAATACAAGATCACACTGTCTTCGGTATTGATATAATACTGAATTAATATCTTTGTAAAGTAATTGTTATTGATTGGTACGGGTCTGCTGTTTAGTAGAATGTGCTGGCACTGAAATAGGGGCGTAAATATGACTCTGCCACCCTTTCGGGGATAAACACGTGAATGATAAGTAAGTAATAGTCTATTTATCTTCGAAAATATCAATTTTAGAAAGATAAAGGAGGCCATCTTTTATTTTTGTTAACTAAAATCTCTGCTTGAGCGTGGTATCGACTAAACTTACGAAAACTGCTCGCAAATCTCGAATCAAGTAGCGAATCTGAGCTGAATATGGTTTAAAAATAAAGGATTACTGAAATGACACTTGAGCACTGTTCTATAATATGAATCAAACGTCATTTCACTGTGACAGCTCTCAGGTGATTCTAGATTGACGTTTAACGAATCGAGTAAGGTTCTATAATAAAAGCTCAGCTTAAAACTAGTTCTAAGTAATACTTAAGGTTTGAGTAAGGTTCTAAAATACGACCCTAAGAGCAGCCTCCATGGTTGCTCATGTATGCTGACGATATTGCGCTGGCAGACGCGGACAGGGGCAGATTGGTGCGACGTGTAAAGGCGTGGAAGGAGACGCTTGAGAACGGCGGTCTGAAACTAAATGTGGCGAAGACCGAGTACTTGACACTAAACTCGACAGATCCCACATCCGTCCGCATAGGCGGTGATTTGGTCGAGCGCACGGACCAGGTTAAATACCTGGGATCTGTTTTTCACACGTCCAGTGACATCGATTGCGATGTCAAGTCACGCATTGCTGCCGTGTGGGCCAAATGGCGGGAGATGACCGGTGTCATTTGTGACCCTACAATGCCGATCCGGTTGAAGGGACAGGTCTACAAAACTATTATTAGACCTGTCCTTTTACATGGCAGTGAGACGTGGCCGATATTGGAGCGACACAAGCAGGAGCTGCGTGTCACGGAAATGAAGATGCTGCGGTGGATGTGTGGAGTCACGCGAGTGGACCGCGTGAGAAACTCTCGCATCCGCGGCAGCCTTCACCTCCGTGACATTGCAGACAAGTTGCAAGAGTGTCGCATCCGTTGGTATGGTCACGTCTTGCGGCAGTCGCCGGGCTACGTAGGTAACAAATGTCTGGCCATGTCAGCCCCGCCGGGTCCCGGTAAGAGGGGAAGACCCAAGAAGTGCTGGCTTGACGTCGTAAGGGATGACATGCGTGCCAATGGTCTCACTACAGGGGATGCCGAAGACCGTGCGAAGCGGAGGAGAAAATGAGGGAAAGCGGACCCCGGGCGTCGCGAGACGCAACTGGGACAGACGTTCGGATGATGATGATGATGATGACCCGTGAGGATTTCTACTCGACAAAAATCATCGGTAAGTATATGTAGGTTTAATATTACATTTTTATTAGCATTTGGCATTGAACATCTCTGTTAAGGCGAGAATAGTATACAAAGGCTACATTCTATAAGTATGTCTGAATAGTAAACAAAATAGAATGTCTATTGAATTTTTGAATGCTGCAAAACGCAAATTAGCAGCAGTTTAATCTGTGCTTCTCATGATTTTTTATACTTTAGCCTTCTTAAATCGTTTTGTTCAGCTTAAGTTTTGACAACATGTGAAGGAAATGTATAGGTATTTAGGTGTAACTAAGTTCACCGGGTCATCTAGTATGAAATTAAGTGTTTTAACTATGAACTGTTACTAAATAAAAGCAAAACGTCTACATTAGCATGAAAAGCAAATAGGTCGAATCCGTTTTATGGGTTTGCCACTACAGAGATAGCATGATCATCAAACATACACCATAATTTGATCTTTTATAGGCTTCTTGTCTCTTTTTTGAAGGTCATGTCTATTATCTTTATTGACTTGTGATAACACTAGATACTCTTGTCTTGATTGAACCGTGAAGAAATCCAAATAATATGCATATCCACTTGTAATCTTGTGACCATCTTGGCCCATATGTGGCGGCACTATAACGCCTACACACGCATCAAAGAGACATAGTTTACTCAATGTCATTTAATGTCAGTGTTAATATGTTGTTTCGAATACCCTACTAATATTATAAACGCGAAAGTTTGTAAGTATGAATGGCTGTTTGTTACTTGTGTACTTTTATCCAGGGAACAAGTTTTTGTAGGAAACGGAAATGGGAAAACTTCACCACGCATGCGGAGCCGCGGGCGACAACTAGTATCTATACTAATATTACAAAGCTGAAGAGTTTGTTTGTTAGGTTAAACGCTTAATCTTAGGAACTACTTTTCGGATTGCAAAATTTATTTTTGTGTTGGATAGTCCATTTATCGAGGAAGGCTATATAAGTTTAATCACGCTACTACGCTGGAGAGCGTAGTATTAATCATAAATGTCGACATATCGGGTAAATTTATACACATTACTGCAGAATTTATAAACGACGGGATTAAAAAGGGGCGACGGGAGGTCGAAATATGTAACGGGCGAAGCCATGGGGTTCAGCTAGTTCTATATAAAAAGATTATTCACATTTAAATTTGAACTAGATGTTGAGTTTTCTACGTTTGAATTTCGTAATTATTATAGTTTTGTTATAAGTCGAGTTGAGATTTTGACACACAAAGGTTCTACATAAGATTTTTTTCTTATTTAAATTCTAACAATGTCATTGACTACAGAATTCATATGCCCCTTTTTATTTAGGCGTTATAATTAAATCAGATCTGCGATCTGCGGTCGACCACCATTTCTGCCCAAATGCCTATTTGTAGGTTGAGTGGTAGTTGAGTATATTTATATTTGATCATATCAGTATTTAACATTTCCGCTCAATCCATCCAGATCTTTGGAAGAGTGCCAGAACTTCACTATCAAATTGTGTTGTTTCTGAGTTTCCATCAATATGTCATACTTCATCTTAATCGAGCTCTACTAGTATCAGGAAGTTTAAATATCGTTAAAAATTTTGAAATGATTTTTTTAGGTTTGGTTAGTTAGTACTGCTTTAACATATTTATGAATTTTATAATGCAAATATATTTTATAAGTATGTATAAGCAGCAAGACAAAAAAGTGATATTACAACAAAGGGCTCTGCTATCAGACTTAAAATGACCATTGTCTTTCGCATTGTGGGTTCAGGTGTGGTTGTATGGAAATAAAAGTTTTGTAATAGTCATCAAAGTCACTGGTGTTGCAAGTTTTTCTACATCAGCTGTTTATTGATCATTAAACGTACCTAATATGGCATATTTAGATGATAAATTTGCACTTTATGTTGTAGTATTTAATGTCATCCATAATGGTGCAGATTTGATTTAGGACTATATTTATATTCCGAGATAAAGAGCTAGCTTACGTCCGCATCACCTCCTGTAGCATTGGTGTCTCTCTCAACTCCATCCGCAATATCAGTATTCAACATTTTAGCTTAATCGGCTAAATCGCTATAGAGTTCAGACTTTTGGAGGAGTGTCAAAATATAACTATCAATTTTTTTGTTCCGGAAATTCGATCAATATGTCAATCTTCAACTCAATCGAACTCTGTTAAGAGGATTAAATATCGATATATATCTTTTAAGAATTTATATGACGGCAATGGGTTCACCACCTGTTACATGGGACAAAAATGCATACGGTGAAATGTGGGCGTATAGTATGCCTCTGCCAACCCCTTTGGGGATATAGGTGTGACAATATGTATGTATGTAATTTATATAAAACCTTTTTTTATAGATACTTAGATGAAAAATTCGCTCTTTATGTTGTAGTATATAATATCATCCATAATGTTGCAGATTTTGGTTAGGACTTCCTTCATATTCCGAGATAAAGAACTAGCTTACGTCTTCCTGTAGTCATTGGAGTTTTTCTCAGCTCTATCCGCACGAAACTTCCTGTGGTGAACTAGTTTTTTTAATGGACTGCTACATCTGTATAAACTAAGAGGTGTTGCTGAGAGAATTCGAAAAATTTATCAAATCCAATAAAGCGGTATACTATAGAAGTTAGATTAGTTTTTTATGTTTTCCTACAATATCAAATGAAAGGACTTGCTGGGAACAGGTAATCTTTTTAGCAAATTTAAAAGCACTGTTTTGTAAAAAGATTTTTAACCACAAATAATTAACTATTTTCACGCTGTATCCCCGGGGTAGTGAGAGAGAACAGATCGCCAGACTTCGCATGGTGATAAATAACCTATAAATGTATTTATAATTTAAACATTTTGTCTATACTACATGAAGCGCTCGTGGCCCCGCTAACTCAGTGTTCTGTAAACGATCACTGCGTTAAGCAACTTTTGCTATAGCTGATCCTTGTATGGGTGAACACTTTGTGGCATTTACATTTGCGAGCGTTTCCGTGCTTCGGAAGGCACGTTAAGCGCTTGGTCCAGGTTGCCAGTAAAATGGCAGTCGTTAAGCCCAGTTTTGAAGACCTTATGGGTGGCTTGAAAATTTTCAATAGAACGTCGCCACAGCCTGCGACTGTCCATTTCAACTAGGCAATGGTCTCACCACCTGTTACGTGGGACAAAAATGCATACGGTAATATCTGGGCGTATAATATGTCTCAGCCTATCCCTTCGGGCATAAAGGCGTGACAATATGTATTTATGCCATTGTTATCAACTATCTTTAGGTTTGTGGAAATAAGCCGGGCTCTTCAAAATTTTGTAAAAATCTTTTAATGCCATTATCTGTTTGAGATCTCGACCATTACCTGACCTCATAATCGCGTTAAAGAGTTTTATGGATATCTGATCAGAAGTATTTTGGCATTTTAACTTAATGTAGAAATTTCATTGAAAACAGCTCTTACGTTAAGGAAACTTGTTGTAAATCATCATATCATATATATCGAACCTTAAAAGTTGCAAAACCTGTCACATCTTGTAATAAAATTGTGTGACATCCATTTTTTTACCAAATTCAACTACGTCAAGGTTTCGATTTCTTTGAGACTACTGAGATGGCAGACAAATGTACAATCTACCTGACTAAAAGTGGTCTCCGTAATAGCCTAGGACGTTTACCGTGATGAAACTGCCAGGAAAAGATGCGGCTACCTACTGTTGAAAATTTTTACGCCACCCTTTAACGCGTTCAACTTGCAATAGCGGCTATCATGACACTGGTAACCGGGAACAACTGCCTTAATTCGCCTTCTGAAGCACGGGAACACTCGTATTTCACAATTGATCATCCATCTCAGGATTGAACGTAAGGTGTTTCAATCAAACATTATTACGTCCTAGAGTTCCGAGCTATCCAGTACTAAAACCTGTGAATGGTAAGTAAAACAGGTTTAATATTTATCATTCACGTTAATAAATTTAAAAAAAAATGGTGTTACTCGTGATAATATTGTAAGTTATTTTGATAGTAGGAGTAGGAGTTTGAGAGTAGGAGGTAGACTTTATTTGTCTATCAGATAGACAAATAAAGTTCCATGAATTCTTTCACAAGGTGTCACACTACAATGATAAAGAATTTCACAATTGCAGCTTGGGTGATCCAAGATCTTCGAGACACAGGAGATTTCGCCTGCTAGCGATGTACCTGCAAGCCAATGCACGAGGTGCTGATGGTACATAGTACGATGCTGCTCTACTATGCTGTTGCTAATCCCAATGTGGAACGTTCGTGCCAAATTTTGATTGGCACGGGGTCCAGTCACCACACTTTGAGAGGAGCCGCGTGCTGTTGCACTCGACTACTGAAATTTCTTTATTATATATAAATGAGGACTCACCATGAACCTAGAAACTAAAAATTGTTATGGTAAGCTACCCTTATAATACAGTTACCCATTTATAAACAATTTTCAAAACTCTACCCCTAGGGTAAATTAGGCGGTTAAAGTTTATCGAAATATGTTGCAGTTGAAGTCAAGGACAACTACTTATAAAGAATTTTGAAGAATTGGATCTGGTATGTAATACAACGACAATATGCTAAGACATGCTGGCATACTACTTAGTATGTTTTTATGGCGAGTGACTCGTAAACTTGAATACACTGACCGTGTGTCGATTGAAATCGTCATCCGAGTGCTAACCCGGTTGCAGTGATTGAGTGACCTCCTCGGACTCAGAAGCCCCTGTTTCTATATCAGGGGTTCTCTTTCCTACTTTCCGCCTTTCACATCGCACCAATGTGAATAATAATGTACGTTAACCTAAAATCTCTTTTTATTGCATTTGTAATCGTATTTAACTCGTCACGAGACGGTTGATTGAACATTATAAATTTAGGATACAACATTTTTTACTCGACATTTTGGTTCTGAACTGACTGACTGAGACTAGGTCATATTTTATATACTACTCGGGACTTCACGAGTAGAGGGAAGTCCCGAGTAGTATATAAAATATGAGTAAAAACCGCGAAAGTTTAAAAATAACATGAGACTAGGTCAAATTTTTATTTAAAAAAATCACTTTATTTTACGTATTTGTATGAACGACTGATGTCAAAATGCCTATTAATAAAATTATGAAATGCATATTTAATAATTACATATTGTTCACACCATGTAAATGGCATACTTATTTTTTATTGTGTGAATTGGAACAGTTTACAAAGCATTATATACACAAAGTAATTAGAGGGTACTTAATATAACCATATAATCCTAATGCAATTTTTTGCCATTTGATATAGGTTCAAGGTCACTCTTTGAAAAATAAATTAAACCCCTTACAGTATTGTAAACGGAATCTAATGACGTAAGCGACATGTTTCTTTATGTACCCAATCGCAAATACTGTACCATTATAAATTAAATATCTGCTATTTGTATTTCCGTGAAGACTTCGGACCACCTTTGACATGTTTACTTAAGTTATTGACATTGACATTCTTGATTATCAACGTTTATGATGTTGGCAACCCAACACAGCTTATTGTTGGTGGAATAAGTGTAGCAATTGGCAATATTGTCGCCCGTTATTATAACTTCTTCTTCCTGTCGACTACAATGTAAATGCATCGTATATACTATAGTTAATACTGTATTGAAGATTAAATTGCTGTTTAGTTGTGTTGAAGTGTTTTCCTACATATCCTATCTCGACGGTCAAAATCCTTCATAATATATGAAGTTGTTTTTTTTATTAACATTTTAATTGTGTTTTAACTAAAATGTTCATATGATTATTAAGTAGTTAAATAATTTTGCGTCAATTATAAAACCATATTGAATGTGGATTTAGCTAATATGGGCATGGGTTTTTTTGCATTTTGCAGTTATACCACCAAATATAAGATACAAAATATATTTTATTAAATCTGACAAAATAACAAATGCCACATAATAAAAACTTAATAACAGGACATTACTTTTCATGTTTATTTTATAAAATGATTTGAGGAGCGATTAGTTTTTTGTATTAATAATCTAATTGCTCCACAGACTTGTCTACTGAAATGGTATATGACGAGAGTTGGTTAGCTTGCGAAGAATAAAATGAAACTGACGGATAGAATAGAGTGGCTATTAATTTTACTGCCAGGTTCTTCCTCAGTCTCTACCTATAGATTTACGAATCTGGAAGTAAATTTAAATGTAGAAGCCATAATCTTGACGTTCACGAGTGTTACTTTGTGACCTACATGAATAAAGATTTGATTTTATTTCAATATTACAAAAAATATGTAAACATTTTTCATGTTTACTAAGATACAACAAAATTTGTTTAAAAAGTTTTGACTTTTTTCGTCAAGATATTGTGCCAGGTGTGCTGTGTAGTAATAAAAATATTAAGTACTGGTTAACGCTCGCAGCTAGTTGTGAAGTATTCCCGTTGCCGTTTTCTAAAGGAAGCTATATTATTGTGAAGTTTTATCAAAATACATTCTGTAGATTTTGCGTGAAAGAGTAACAAACATCCATACTTACAAACTTTCGCGTTTATAATATTAGTAGGATTGATTGATATGTAGACATGAGACAAATTACGAAACGATGAAATTGAAAAAATACTTACGTTTTGAAATTTTTTTTTAAAGCAATGTATAGTTAAATGAAATAAACCGTAATAATATCTCAGTTATTCACGAGAACTGACTAATTGCAAGTGAAGGTATTAAGTATATTTTGTTTTATAATACGAGTAGTATATAAATAATGCTTATCTTAAATTAATAATATGAGAGTTATTAGTACTAAAATTACGTAGCTATTAATTGATAAATGCATTGATAATTTACCACCAAAACAACTAAGTATTGAGGACAAAATTAAAACATTATATTATTCTTTAAAGACTCACGTTTACTGAAAGCAAAGTAGATGGTGATGTGATGTCACATTAAAGGTGTCACAAGGTGCAGTCAGTAGTATATCAGTATATAAGAATTACTAATTTTGCTTCGGCAATACTTTCGATATTGTGTTGCATAATTATGATTCAGCTTATTATGCACCTTTTATATGCGGACAAAATTTAATATATTGCTGCCACTTATATTAACCGTAAACAGAATGCAGACGTACAAGGTTCAGACGAAGAAAGTGCATTTTTGTGTCGAAGGTCATTTGTGTTGTTTATTTGCAATTTGGACCTGGATTAATGACGATACTCAAAATGAGATCTTTATACGTTGAAACAACGTATAAAGCAATGCAAATTGGATGCACAGAGTACCACCAAAAGATTTACCATTTATAAAAACCAAAATGTTTTCTTGATTAACCTGTTTGAACCTTGGGCTAATTCTGATCCTTACTGCTGGATAGATTCGGAATGACAAATTGCAGCAAGGTGTAGCATAGAGAAGAAACAGCTATGTGATGGATTGGTTTCACTACAGGGAATGCCGATGACCGTGCGAAGTAGAGGAGAAAATGTAGGAAAGCGGACCCCGGGCGTCGCGAGACGCAACTGGGACACACGCTCGGATGATGATGATGATTATGAGCTATGTGATCGATTCCTATAGTAAAAATGACAGTATCGAAATTCTCTAACTGCTCAACTTTAAAAATAAACTAGTTGATTATCAAAAATAAGTTTCCTAGCCTTGGAAGGTACGTTAAGATGGTCCCGGTTGCCAGTTAAATGGCAGTAGTTAAGACTGGTTAAAGGCCGCTTAGAAAATTTCAACAGCAGGTCGCCACAGCCTGCACCTGTCAATTTCAACACGGCAACGGGCTCACCACATGTTCCGTGGAACAAAAAAATGCATACGGTGAAATGTGGGCGTATAATATGCCTACCTCTTTGGGGTTAAAAGCGTGACAATATGTATGTATGTATGATTACCAAAAAAGTAAAAGTAGGTGAAAACTGAAAGAATCGACGTCGTTATCCCCAAGAACAACTCAAAACAATTTTATTATTGTAATGAAGTATATTGAAGTGAACGAATATCTGTTTTGGGTCCTTTTTTATTCAGTCAATTGTCATTTTTTTGTCGATGACATGTTCATAATCAACTATCAAGGTTATCCACACTATTATCACATCACTTACGTCTTTTTTTTTATAATTTTACCTTTTTAGCTGTTGTAATGAAATATTTTGATAGCTTTATCTAAGTTCAGGTTAGATCATAGCTTTACAACATCGTGAGGATTTTAAATAAACTTTATAATGACTGGTATGTATAAAAAGGCTGCCTTGACGTGTATACGACTACCTTGCTGAGGTTTTGGGCTCAAATCCTGGATCGAAACGGAAGTTAAGTGCTATAGTCACTTACTGACAGCTATAGTCAACAGTTAACGTACCTTCCGCCGCGACGAAAGGAAACACTCTTAAATGGAAATCATACAAACCGGCCACAATGTTACGTAGTAATGGTGAGTTAGTGGGGCTATGAACACTTTATTTTACACCCGAATGAGACTCTCTTTTTATAATCATGGGTCATTATCAATAATGTTGTTTATGTGACATGTGAAAATTGTAATAACTCTTAGGTGTTTCCTACTAAGCAGAAGACCTTGCAGCTACTTTACCGCATTGATGAAATTGATAAATTTTTAAAGCAATTATATTGCGAAATTTTTCATAAATCAGTTTTTTATCAAAATCAACCTTTAATAATTTTATGCCTTAAGGCCATTTGTGAACTAAGAATGTCATAATTATCGATCAATGCCTACAAAATGTATAAGTAATTCATTATTAAAACTATGTGCAAAAACGCTGTTTTTAATTTTTCATTCGAATTATACATCATTTAAAAAAAATCATATTTTTTGGGTGCATCCAATATATTGAGTTTAGAGTCCACTTTATTGTATTTAAGAGTTTGTAAAAGAGTAATTTTTCAATACCTAAAAAGTAGACTTTCGTAATATAATCATCAATAAAATATCGTATATTTTTTTTAAAACTATCTTCACGCTTTATTCCTGACGGGGTAGTCAGAGAGGACAGATCGCCAGACTTCGCGATCCATGCATACTTCTTTCGCTTCTTCAAGATTCATCAATCGCTTCATACGCGTCTGGGTATCCGAGTACTTTTGACCTTTCTGTTTTTGAGCAATCTGCTCACGTGGTCTTCATATTTAAGCCTCGGCATTTTTTTTTTTCATATTTTGCTTTAATAAATCGTAAATAGCAAAATATTGTACACTAGGTGACCGCCACGGCTACGCCCGTGACAAACTTTGTACTCCCGTCGCACCTATTTTATCCCGTCGCTTATAAATTCTACAATAATGCAACATACTACATAAAAAAATGTCTGATTTGCCGACATTTGTGATGTCTGCTCCGCTCTTCAGGGTATTAGCGTGTTGATATAGCTTTCCTCGATAAATGGGCTATCCAAGACAAAATATTTTTTTTCAAATCCGACGAGCGATTCCTGAGATTAGTACGTTCAACTAAACAAATCAACAAACTCTTCAGCTTTATTTAGTTTAGATATTGTGTAACTGAAGATTTTGTTTAGATATTGTGTAAATAAAGATTTTGTTTAACCAAGATATCCGGGGCCCAAGCGACTTCACTCGCTAGCGGTGCACCTACTGACCAACGGAGGCGGGATTGGGAGTTCACACGAACACGTCGAAAATCAAAAGTCAAACCATAGCTGATCCTAGCAGCCAAATAAAAGAAAATCCCAGGCTCTAAATCCTGATAGGGCTTGCAACTGTGAATACACCAAAAGGAAGAGTGAATAAAGCCGCAAAAAGAGTAGGCCTTATAAAAACTTATACCAAATAGCAAAGTATGATGTCATACATTCCTAATGTCAACACATCATTAACTTGAGTGGGTGGATTACTATCTATAAAAAAAGTACCACCAAATGTGTTACTAAGCGCAAAACTCGAGACGACTGGACCAGGTTCAGGGCCGCAATTCTCATGCCTTCGAAACAGTCTCGATTTTGAGATAAATCTCGAATTCGAACTTTATTCGAGTTATATTGACGTTTAGCTATTCTGTGGTGCTTTGTCCCAGTTAGTAAAGCGACAAAGCATCGTAAAAGAAGCACGAATGGCGATTCATAACGCAGTGCTAGTGCCAACTTTGCTTTACGGTAGTGAAACCTGGGTATGTCAGCAGATGCATGAAAGTAAATTGAATGCTGTGGAGATGCGATCACTTCGAAAATTGTGCGGCGTTACCTTGGCCGACCGAATACGTAACGAAGTGATACGCAATATGGCAGGTTTGAATGAAAGTGTCAGCGTTAAGCTGGAAAAGGGCGTGCTCCGTTGGTTTGGACACGTCCAACGAATGAGTGAGGAACGATTGACGAAGAATATATATTGTTCAAAAGTAGAGGGTAGAAGGAGTCAGGGTAGGCCGAGACTTACATATGAAGACCACGTCAGCAGATTGCTCAAAAACGGAAAGGTCAAAAGTACTTGGATACCCAGACGTGCGTGTATGAAGCGATTGATGAATCTCGAAGAAGCGAAAGAAGAATGCATGGATCGCGAAGCCTGGCGATCTGTCCTCTCTGACTACCCCGTCAGGGATACAGCGTGAAGATAGTTAGTTAGTTAGCTATTCTGCAAATCTCGAACTCGATCTTCGAACTTTTTCATTTTACGGGACGGTAACGAGAATATTTTTAAATATACATTAAGTAACATTTATTATGCAGTTTACAATATTTTTTCCTTTAATAATTACTATAAAATACGTAATTATTGTTTCTAACGTGTAAAATAAGCTTAAAAAACTTTTAAAACATTTTGTAAGAGTAGTCCTTGTTGTAACCGTTTTAAAACCGAATGAAACGTGTCGAACGGAACGCATCGTTACGTGACATGGTTCTTAAATGGCAACATTTCACAGAATAATCTCGAACTTTAGTTCGAATAGTGGTGAGAATAAGACATTCGATAAAAACCATCTCGATTTACAAAATTTTATGTATATAAAATTTTATATTTATAAATATAAAAATAAATAAATATCCATCACGCCTTATCCCCGAAGGGGTGGCAGAGGCATATTATATGCCCACTTTTCACCGTGTGGATTCCTGTCCCACGTAATAGGTGGTGAGCCCATTGCCGTGTTGAAATAGACAGATGTGGCTACCTGCTGTTGAAATTTATTAAGCCGCCTATAAGGCCGTCAACCAGGCTTAACGACTGCCATTTTACTGGCAACCGGGACCAACGGCTTAACGTGCCTTCCGAAGCACAGAAACGCTCTCAAATGTAAATGCCACAAAGTGGTCACCCATCCGACGACCAGCCATAGTGAAAGTTGCGTACCTCAGTGATCGTTTACCGAACACTGAGACCGCGGGGCCACGAGCGCTTCATTCATTTATAAATATTCGAGATTATTTCAAAGAAAACGAGAATTGCCTCCCAGGGACGGCTTTTTAATGCTGTTGGAGCCGGCGGAGTAGGAGCCTGTCGACACAGTAATGGACTCTTTACCCAAAATGTGGGACAAAAGACAAATTTTATGTGTATGGTATGTCTCTGCCCACCCCTTCAAGGTAAAAGGCGTGACATATCTATACTAATATTATAGAAAGAAGAGTTTGTTTGTTTGTTTGGTTGAACGCGCTAATCTCAGGAACTACTGGTCGGATTTGAAAAATTCTTTTTGTGTTAGATAGTCCATTTATCGAGGAAGGCTATAGGCTATATATCATTACGCTACTACACTGGGGAGCAGAGCAGTAGTCAGTAGGGCAAATTTTTATGGATCATTGTAGAATTTATAAGCGACGGGATTAAATAGGTGCGACGGGAAGTCGAAATATTCCACGGGCGAAGCTGTGGGGGGTCGTCTAGTATAATAATATATTTGTACCATCGCAAAAATACGTAAATTAAATCCGATGGCCGGGTTTCTGTACAGTTTTAAAGTTCGAGAGGTTGTTTGTTTGGACTCTCTAATATGCGGAACTAATGGCTCGAATTCTAAAATTCTCTTTGAGATGGATAACCTACATATTTTCACGCTACTAAACAGGAGAATAAAAGTAATCATAAATGTCAAGAAATTGGGCAAACTTTTATTTTTTTAAAGTAAAATTAAAAAAACAATTATTAGTAAAGGATTAAATGGGTGCCACGGGGCTTATAGTATATCACGCTACCGGGCAGAACCGCGGGGCTCAGGTAGTATACAATAAATATAGGAATACTAAGTTTATTATCGAAATAAAGAATATTACGACCTTGAGGTGAACCTGTTTCGTTTGAAGGTTATTTTATATTCAAATGATAATAAAATCGTAGCATATTATATGATTATATATGGCTATATCGATATAATTTAAATAAATTCGTTCTTAATATCCTATTATTAATAATAACAATCAATGCATAATAATATATGCTTAACATTTAACATTGCAATATACTTAAAATAACAGTTAACATTTTGTCAATATTAGTAAAGTTCCGGATGCATCAGAGCTTTAATTTGTTGCTAGGGTCAACTGTAAATTTGGCTTGATTTTTTTTACCATTAAGGTGGTAGATAAGACACACACAGCTTCTTTATTTATAATTGATTTATGGCCTTATGCGTTAATTGTCCATTAGTTGCATCTGCATTCATTATTTAAGGTTATCATGAAAAATATTACCTTTCAAGTGATCATAAAAATTTATCTAGATGAATTAATTAAGAACACGAATAATAATCGCATTAATTTCTTGTAGTTTATGACTGTATCGTCAGGTGGATAAACTAATCGTTCTATTTTACCAGTTCTACAATAAAGATATCGAGCGGTGGTTCCAAGTGTATCTGCAAAGGTTTAATAAGTGTGAGACTGGCATTCGTGTTGTGGCATACCTATTTGTATGAATTCATATTTTTTTAGGATATAAGATGCCAACAACTTAACTGCATGTTTTTGGACAAGTTCCAATAAATATTTTAATAGCACCTCACCTGCAAAATAGGATAGTATGGCACTGTGTTGACCAATGACTGAAATTAATATTTGAAGAAAAGTACCTACTATAAAGCACCAATGTCTTATGTCTATATTACTGGAACTCAATGCTAAGACGAAGAGTGCTTACGATACAATGGAATCTCATAAGTTACGTTTGAATGAAGATGGTACATGGCCAAGTGGAGAAAGAAACAAAAAACACTGAATGCGAATTAGTACATACGAGCACAAAATTGATTAATGACGATATTTCATCAATAATTACAGGATAAATTAATTTGGCGAGAAATAGAATTACACGGTAATTAATTATGTACGTACTAAGCGGAAACATAAAACTTGTGATAGCTAAAACATAGCAACTAATTTCGTATTACATTTCGACATTTGAACCTTACCAGTACATTAATCTTTCCTCA
Organism: Thumatha senex; assembly: GCA_948477245.1. Classification (NCBI taxonomy): domain Eukaryota; kingdom Metazoa; phylum Arthropoda; class Insecta; order Lepidoptera; family Erebidae; genus Thumatha; species Thumatha senex. The sequence continues at coordinate 25,176,542 of OX419724.1, forward strand.
CGACCTCTGTTTGTTAAATGATTTACCTATTAATGTTAAAAGCCGCAACCTTCATCTAAAGTAAATTAGATTCTATTCATATATTTATGTTTAAAATTTGTAAATATATGATAAATGAATTGATTTTTGTCGCCTTCAATTCCTTTGACATTCATTTAAGGCGTATAGCGAGCCTAGCCTCATTTTTGATTATGAAATATGGCACAGTATGTGTTATAAAATTTCACATTGAAATATTTTCTTCTAGTTCTCAGTATTTTTAGTGCTGAATTCTATATTATATGTATGCTTGGTTCATCATCATCCGAGTGCTTGTCCCAGTTGCATCTCGCGACGCCCGGGGTCCGCTTTCCTACTTTTTCTCCTACACTTCGCACGCTCGTGGGCATTACCTGTAGTGAGACTCTTGGATCACATGTCATCCCTTACGACGTCAAGCTAGCAGTTCTTGGGTCTTCCCTTCTTACGGGAACCCGGCGGGGCTGACATGGCCACACATTTGTTTCCGACGTAGCCCGGCGGTTGTCGCAATAAATGACCATACCCACGAAGGCGACACTCTTGCAACTTGTCTGCAATGTCACGACCGTAAAGGCTGCCGCGGATACGAAAGTTCCTCACGCTGTTCAACCGCGTGTCTCCACACATCCACCGCAGCATCTTCGTTTGTGTGACACGCAGTTTCTGCTGGTGTTACTCTAATATTGGGTACATCTCACTGCCACGTAAAAGGACAGGTCTAATGATGGTTTTGTAGACCTTTCCAATCAACCGGATCGGAATTTTTGGGTCACAAATGACACCCGTCATCTCTCGCTATTTGGCCTACGCGAAAGCAATGCATGATTTGACATCATAATCGATGTGTCACTGGAAGTATGAAATACTTCGCAGACTGGAGTAATAATACTTAGTCTCCATTGGTTTGGGATCTGTCCACTCAGAAGTACGCGGTGAAAAAGCTCTACTAAGATGCCAACACCGCGAGGACTTCCAGGCTTCGATGGGGACTCCATCGGCTCCGACAGCTTTCCGATTTATCGTGCGGCGAAGAGCAATCTGGACGTTTGCTGACGTTACGTGTAGCACTAGTCCCTGTTTCGGAGGAAGGACCGGAGGCGGCACATCTTTATGCTGCTTATTTAGCAGCTCGTGGAAATACGAGCGCCATCTCTCCTTCACCGCGAGGTCTTTGCATGGCAGGGTGCCTTTAGGATTTTTAAGAAATATCCTGTACCGCCTTGATCCTTGAGCGGCAAGTTATAGATAAGCTTATGCCCCTAAGACAATTCCAACTTCTCATATAAAGGTTGTAAGTGGTCACGTCTGGCCCTGCCAACAGCTTTTTAGTGGCACGCTTCGGATCCCTGTATATCTTCAGGAGATTCTGACGCTAGCAATTTTTTAAAGAGGGTGTTCTTCTTCCTAGTCTCTCTCTGGACTGTATCGTTCCACCTCCAAGTTTCCTTGTCACATTTGGGTCCACTCTTAGACTCACCGAGCACCACCTTCACCACTCCAAGGATAGCCGCCTGAATCATATCCCAGTAATATTGAACAGGTTTACCTTCAGTGTTAATACATTTATTTCCGACAGCAGAGGCGAACTGATGGGACCTAGCTTTTTCAAGCAGCCACCATATAATACGGCTCTGACACCACTCAATGTGTTTGCCATTGGGCTTTACACAGAGGTCCAGGACAAGACGCCTAGTGAGTAGGAAAGCAATCTGAGTTGTGCGCCTCTCGTTGTTGTAGGTGATGAGATGTTAGGATTTCTTTTTTGAAATACGTGTTCACAATGGCCAGTTCGGAAGCCGCACACGTTCTGAGGATGGTTTCTCCATTAGCGTTGCGGGTGCATGAAATCAGCATGCTCAAACTCCCCACCCACATAACCGTTTAGATCGCCGCCCAAAATGATTCCCTGTGACAACGAAATTCTCCAAAGCACTTTCTCGAGTTGACCCCAAAACGACAAATTGTAATAATCCCATAGAAAAGCACCCTTACGATCATAAGCCAGTCATTACAGCATTTTTCCACCAAGATTTCGCTCTGCAGCCCCTCGGACAGCACCACGTCGTAAACAGCTTGTAGCCCTTCTGCATAGGCCAGGCTCTGTTGCTATTCCACCGAGTTTCCTGCAGGAACACCACGTCCACCCTCCGCCTGGAGAGTACTTCGGCTAACTCTACTGCACGCCCAGTCAGCGTATTAATGTTCCACGTTGCGAAGCGGATACGGGTTAGGGCTAACTTCTTTAGCCGTGGTGGCCCTACACACGGCGGCCCTAGCCCACTTGCCACAGGAGTCGGCCCTCAGACCTCCCAACCCCCGAGAGGAAAGCTAGTGCCTGAGCCTCGTCCGTTATTCAGCAGGTACACGCACTAACACGTGAGGTTGACTTGGGCCCCGAAGGTCTTGGCCCCCCTACACCCATATGTATACGTGACTAATAACAGCTTTTAAAAATAATTAATACATAATATTTGCATCTTATTTTTGCATGCTCTATCTAAAACACAATCAGTAAACGTCATCCAATTGTTTACTTGATGTATTTCTTTTCTTTCATTATAAGGTCATATAAATACAATAAATAAAAAATACAGTATATATGTATTACAGTACAACCGCGCCTTAAATTGTATATTTGGCATTCATGAAAAATTTGAGTACAAATAACGCCAAGGACCTAGAACAATGATTAACACACTAACACAAATATACTCAAACATAAGCAAAGTCATACATCTGAACATACATACTCGTAATAGGTTATTTGTAAGAACACTTTCATTTATCTACGAAGACGTTTTCTAAGTACACTTTGTTCTTTGGAATACGAGCATAAACCATAAACACGTGGAAAGTTTCACTGAATGAATGAGGATTCACATAAATCTTTTAGAAATTCAGAACTGCAAAAGTAATATTTTTACAAAAAAAAAGAATAATTAATTTCTTTATTTTTAAACTCTTGTTAGAATCAATAAAAATCCTTCTGAGGTGTCCGGCACTAGGTGAAATCGTTTGGTTTTAGTCGGTTCTAGTCCGGTTTTACATGCGTGGGGATTTCCACACGAATATGATAAAAAAATCATTATTAATAATAAACATAGCAGACCGAAAAAGATTTTCAGTCTTCTATTTAGAACTTTGCAAATCTTGGTATACCTATACGTATAAAAAAAATATCAACATTCGGAGCGTCTGTCCCATCTAGTAGTTGCGTCTCGCGATACCCGGCGTCTGCTTTGCTACTTCTTCTTCTCCATGCAATATCTCCAGAATCGCATTTGAAAGGTATTGAGTCTGTACACGTTTCGCCTCATTCTATACATATTATACAATAGTGTACATTTCCCGCCACGTACGTAAGTGGCTACAGATAACATTTGTACGCAACATTCCTCAGCTTCTATTGTTTACAAAGATCTTCGAAAAAAAAGTTTGTCTATGAACAATGACGGTTATGAAGAGTATTTCAATTACAATCCTTTGTTTTTTTTTTGTTTAATAAAGTTGATATGTGTATTTATGTTCTTATTACGAGATGCAGTTATTAGTTACAAAATGGTCTAATGAGTTCGTATATATCTCCATCCCCGTATACTGGTTCGTTAGTTTTATAAAATGACTAAATGACATTAGAACGATAATTTATAATGTTATTTTGATTAGGTTATATTATTCATCTTTCACTTGAATCTTAGCTATCGATCAAAAAACAGTTTTCTGTCATTTTTAACAAATAGTTATTTAAATTACCAAAATTTAACGTTAACTAATAATTTAATCAAATAACCAGCCTATAGTCTACTTTAAACAATACAATGTGATAGTTTTTATGCGGGGTGTGTGTGTGTGTATACGCATGTCTAAGTACTAACTTAGACATGCGTATTTGTATTCAATCTATACTAATATTATAAAGCTGATAAATTTGTTTGTTTGGTTGAACGCGATAATATCAGGAACTACTGGTTGGAATTGAGAAATTCTTTTTGTGTCCATTTAAGCAAAATAATTTAAAACTGATCATGACGATTTGATCTGAACAAATCTATCAATATCAACCCTTACAGCAAATAATACAGACATCTATTTACACTAGATGACCCCCACGACTTCGCCCGTGACAAACTTCAAATTACCTTAGCACCTATTTAATCTCGTCGCTTATAAATTTTACAATAATGTATAAAAAATACTAGAATTGTAGTAATTTATGATTACTGCTCCGCTCTCTAGGGTTTTAGCGTGATAGCCTGTAGCCTTCTTCAATAAATGGGCTATCTAACACAAATATATTTTTTCAAATCTTACCAGTAGTTCCTGATATAAAATAGAATAGAATATACTTTATTGCACACCATTATAAAAATAAATCATACAAAGAGAGAACAATTTTATAAATGTACAGAGGGCGGCCTTATCGCTAAAAAGCAATTTCTCCAACCGAACAAACAAACTTCTCAGCTGTATAGTGTATTTATTAAATTATAGATTTAGATTCGTACGCTTGCCAAAACGCCCGCCAAATTAAAAGTCGTTTAAGTTCAATCGCATTATAAGTAGTTCAAATTAGTCTATGATACTTTTATACATTAGACGATGTCACACTCGGGCTGCCATTACTTTGATCGGCACTAAGGCACTAACTATTATTAATTTGAAGACGAATGTCAAGTTTCTTTGATAAAATCTTAAAGTTTTCAATTAAATTAAACTAAAGATCATCAATTTATTTATGAACTGATACATAGTGAAAAACTATGAGTCATAAAAGCTTAGGTACATTAAAATTTACATCCATTAAGAATCATCATAATTATTGGAGTCATTTTATAATTTATTCGATTTTCAATAACCCACTCTTGCGCAAGAGATAACCTTGTACTGTGGTATATCTTTGAATATATAAAATATTAAAATTATGTAGTGGATTTAATAGTCCCGTATCAAATAATAATATTTAAAATATTTTACTTGCATATTTAAAAAAAAACTCTGGATATGCAAATATACATTCTGCAGTGACTGAACTAAAAAAAAAATGTGGTAAAAATTGATTAAAATTTCTGTTAGAGAGAAGCTCAAGGCTAAGTCTAGCAAATTATAGAAGGCCGTGTTTGAATTTACTTTAATACTTATTTTACCAAAACTAATCGAAAAAAAAATCGAATAGAATTGTATATTGATGACCTAGTAAGGAATTCAATACATTATAATACAAGTGCTTATTCCATCGTCGCCCGATCGCATCTCTCGTTCGGCAACGTGACCTTTACGCTGCGGCCTTCATTGCGTAATATCGTCCTCCGGCGTAGGCGCATCACTTTAGCTTAAGTGTTTTAAGTGTAATACTTTAAACACAATTTAAAAATATGTTACCGCTTTCTTGTGAAGATTTAATATTAATCGTTATTATCGTTATTAGATTTATGGTGACACAAATTTCAAAAATGTTTGGAAAATCCAAAAGTTCACGCTTCACGCGCTTTTATTATATTTTAAAATTATGGTTTCGTTTTAATTTAAATTTCGACCAATGACTTAAAATTTTTAAAAACTTTTCGCACATCGCCATCTAACCAAAAAAAAATTAAGGGTTAGTTAGCTTAAATTGCGCTAGATGGCGATGTGCTAAAATTGTTTATTTAATATTTAATAACAATTAAACCACATCGAATCAGACCGTGAAAATTGAAAGGGTTCTATTCCTAAATATCGTGTTAACAAGAAAATAATCCGTAACATACAGACACACGGACGTCCAAGACGAACTTTTTTAAACAGATTTTTAACTACCTAGTTTAAATAACAAAAATTGCATCAAAAATATCATGAGTGTTAAAAATAGTGTTTTTTCTTGATATTTGTGTGTATACAAATATTATATTACAAGTGCAATATATGATAAATAGAGAAATTTTAAGTTTGAAAAATCAGATGTTTTGCGCGAAGTGACAGTAGTACCCACCTCAACGCTTCGCTTATGAGGCGTGCAATAGAGATAATAGGTCTTGACACGGCTAGTCGGGCAACAAATTAGTGATCTTTTAAATATAATATACATCGAACTTTATGTACGTTTACGTTAGAATGTACAAGTGGCAATATTGAATAGTTTAAATAAACCCAACCACAAAATATCTAATAAAGTAAACAGCAAAACCGATTTTGATAAATTATATCTACTATCCTTCGCTAGGAAACTTACTTTCAAATAAACATAAATGGATCCAAATAAGTTTTCTTGACAGACGCAGATACACACTCCCTCACACATAGCTTTAAAAAAAGTGTGAGTCTGGGGTTAACACTTAAAAAAAAATACTTCAAAAGAAATAACTTAGTTTGTGTTAATATCTAGAGAGGTGAAATTAATAATGTACCTACATCGAGGGTCCCTGTAGTTGATGTTACGTATAGGTTCCTAATTATGTGCATCACCTACTGCTTAACTAACTTCAACACCAGATTTTAAACTATAAATGGGCTAAATGTTATTCAATCGGTTCTGGCAATTAAGCGTGAGAGAGTATGACACATACATCCAAGACAAACAATAAAAATGTGTATTTCACTGGAGTTTTATAGTTATTTAGGAAATAACAGTATGATGAAAATACACCTACTCTCTTCACAAACCAACACCTCACTTACAAATGGAACAAAATTACATATTATATTCTTCATTTCCTTCTTTTTTTTTAACATACTGTTCCTCAAGACCGTTTGGCTTATACCATAAATGTAATTTTGATGACTTATAATATAGGGCAAGACAGATGGAAGGTAGATTTTAACCCCCGAAGCAACAAGAGGGGTGTTATAAGTTTGACGTAAAGTTTGGGTCTGTCTTTCTGCCTGTCTGAGGCATACTAGCCCCCGAACGGATGAAGCGATTTCTTGAAAGATGACTTGTGTGCGAGTGTTGTTAGACATGTTTGATGAAAATCGGTTAAGCCGTTTAAAAGTTGTAGGGGGTGAAAGTGGGGAAGAATAATCGAATGCCTACTAAATATACTCGGGTGGGTTCTTCTATGAAAATGAATCACGTGTTTTTTGCATTTTTTACATTACAATTGTTGCATTACAAAATAATGTGTTGAATGAAAATTGGTTGAGCTGTGAAACAGCTTGGGGGGAAAATACCCAATGTCTGCAATATACATGTAGGGGGAGATGAAAAAATTTTCACGGTGCCTTGAAGTGCCCGCTCGATCGCTGTCCACTCCCTCTGTTGTCAGAGTCACTTTTGAGGACGGCTCGATGTGGGCACAAACTAATCTCCTCCGGGAGATCGTGAGGGGTAGCACATCTGGCCACCCGAGGAGAGCCTCATCTTGGGGCATTCCCTTGGCTGGATCGCAGTGAATAGCCCTTAGGCCTATCCTGCGACCCGGTTGGGAAGAAATCGGGTACACCGCGGGGTTTAGTGGGTGGGACGGCCTCCAAAGGGCCGGGAGTCCCACATACCATTCCTACTGCAGGGGCAGCGTAAACGCATTCCCCGTGACAATAAAAAGAAGCCAAACTAAGCAACATAGGTTAACGTGAAATTTATGACACAAAAATACTACATAATGAATAATTAATTTAATGATTAATTAACCCAACGCGACGCATTTTTTTTAGAAATATTAATACATACCTAGACATTCTGATCGAGATTCTTTTAATATTTATTACTTTTTAAAGGGAACTTTAGTTTATGTGGCGGGAGTTTATATGAATTTTTAATTTATTTCTCTATATGTTACTTAGTTTCATCTTATTAACACTTCTCAAAATAAAACGTAATATTAATAAAATAAATTTTGGGGCCCTTTTAACACACTGTCAAACCTCAAGTTAAGCTTGTGCTATTGGCTCTAGAAACTGATAAATTATACATATATTTAAAACATAGAATAAATCCAAACTCTGAAATAATTTTTTTGCGGATGACACATATATTTGTTTTTTGGATTTGAAACCGTGACCTCAGCAACGTTGGGTGCGTGTATTTGCCACTGCGCAAACGAGGTATTTATAAATAATAAAAGATTGTCGAGTAAATAACAGATTAGTTAATTACTTTGATAAATAACGAAATAAGATTAAGTGACATGTATTGCGTTTATTTGCATTTCAATTCCAGCATTACTAGGCATGCCTTTTAAGTTCTGTCGTTTCCATATTTCCCGACAATTTTGAATTTGGATTTGTTCTATATTCGAATCTGTTTAAATTTTGAATCTCAAAACAGTTAAAAATATTACGATTAACACTATTGTTTAGTCACGGGTGCATGCCCTTTCTATCGTATAATTTTTTTCAGCATAATGTAGTTTGGCATAACAGTTTCAGCATAAAGTTTTCTCGCATAAATTATGATAAGCAGAGTGTTATAAACGCATAATGGTTTTATTGGCATAACATTAATTTACTCTAATTTTTGACGCTTTCAAGTTAGCCATTTTGAACACCCTCACTTTAGAGTGGAATAAATGTTATAATAACTGGTTTGAGCGAATGGAAAAGTGTATTAAGCTACGTGGTAAATGCTTTGTAAAACAATAAAAAGTACTATAAAGTTCTAGTTGTGTTCTTTTCTTCAAACGACAAAACTTAAAGGCATGCCTCGTATCTATGTCGGTTGTCAATATTTCACGAAAGCAACTGAAAGCGGTGTACTGTGTAAAAGTAATTAAACTCTTAGTTAATTACACACCATAGCTGAATTGTAGTTATTATGCGACATAATATTCCTACATATTATGACATACGTTGGTAAATATGTACAGTTTTAGAGAAATTTCTTTCATTATTTTTATCGCAGATTTTTTTTAAATGAAAGTCAATCAAGTATTGGAACTAAATTCCTCAATGCAATTTACGGGTAGTGCGATTAAGCACCAACAGATTAAGGTGCCTTCCAAATTATGCAAATGCTCATAAGTGAAAATGCCACAAAATAGTCACCCTTCCGAAGACAAGTCATAGGGACAAGTCATAGCGAAAGTTAACGCAGTGAGAGAACAGAACTCGAGCTACGAGTGATTACAAGTAACACATCGCTATTTTATGATAATCTAATAAATATGCTTATGTTTTAAAGCTATCTTATTTGCCGATGAAATAATATAGCTAACGTAAGCATAAATAAATAATTAAAATATTTTAATATCTGGTTTTACGGTTATTAGTTTATTAGATACTTAAAGTAAGTATACCAGTTTTAAACTGACTTTTTTAAATGTATGAGATTTGCATAAATTTTAACAGTCGTAAGGGATTTTTAAAACTGAATCAGTTGTTATCATAATGACTTACACTAAGAACTGAAATTTATTTTAGAAATCCTTTATTATTAAAACTAAAACTTTTATAAAAAAAGAACAATTAAAAAATTCCAAATGCCTTAAAAGTTTTGTAAACGGAATCGGTCATTTTCGTAAACTAAAGTACTAATATTAAACAACCAGTTTTCCACTCACCATTTTTCCTTAGTTTTTCTAGCACATCCTCTGCATCATAATCGATAGATCACACTGTACACCAAACGCGTGTCACCACGAGCATGCGCGAAAACGTCTGAGCTGAGCTTGCGTTGGTAACATATCTTAAATACCGCCAACCATCTTAAGCCGCCTGAAAGGCAAAATGGCATTGATGCTCTGAATTTTATAGATAATCTCAATGAAAATATATTTTGAGATAACTATTTCCTTAAGGATATGGGCAGAAGTTTATTAGTACCCACATTGAACAAATAATCTCATTTTCACACTAACGGTACATTTCAAGGCAAATAAGATAGGGTTGAGAAACATATAACTATTTTCGAAAATAAGTCGATATTGTATAGACAAATCTACCTAACATACTACCATTAGACCTTAGTTACGTTGAAACACAATGATTGTTGCACTACTTATTCAAGTTCACTATCGCAAGGTTTTCGGCTTCCTCAGTAGTCTGAATGTAGTAAATTGGCATCTGTTAGTCAGCAGGTACACGGCTAGTAGGTGAGAATATGTGGACTCCCTACATTCATGTCTAATTCCATGTTTTGGATTATTATATTTGAATGTGTCAATTGCCTCTTAAGTTTGGTTCCCTTGTCCCGTGTTCCCCCTGAAATAGATGCTGTAGTATGATCTAAAGTTTTTACGTGATAATATAACGTAAAAACTTTAAATAAATTAAACATAACCTGAATAAATCCACGACCAAGCAATTCTCGGAATATGCGTGAGTGATCTTTAAAAACTATGAAACTGCAATTAACAAGGTTGGTAACTAATAAACACCACCCATTTAAATGACTGCTACACAATTATATTTATATTGGTCTGTTCATGAACTTTCGATGCTTACCATATCTTCCAGCTAAAACTTCAGGTCCTCCATGATTATGGTACTTGCAGTAAGTATCAATATCGAAAACACTTAGTAACACTTGGTATTTATTAATATGTGTAACTAAGTATTCCGTCCCGTTCACTCTATCACATTTATATTGCATCCGTTGACTTTAAAATAACCACATCAACACCGTCTTTTGGATTAACTCGTTTATTCAAAATTTATTAAAATAACATACCAGTTGCCCCATGCCCCTAACATTTTCTCTCTTGTTTAATGACTCCGCTGCATGATGCACACAATAACATTAATTCGAAATGAACCGATAACTTGTTATAAAACATAAATTTGACACAAAATAATAGCAAAAAACTACTGTAGGTAAATGGAACCTTCGGACTTTACTACCATTGTGCCGAGTAAATCTTTTTTGTTAATTATTTTTGTTAGAATTTCAAATTTAGAATCGTTCAAAAAGGTTTACAAAATACGTTTTATTCAATAAAATTTAGCACTGACCAGTACTTTTTGAGTTTAAGTACGTTTTACAAAATATCCCTAAAAGGTGATGTGTTTGTTTGGTGAGGCATGAATCTTGTTTGTACCACCGGGTTCACCTCAACAAACCTAACAATTAGATGGGCATGTTGGACACGAACCGACTAAAATAACATGGTGCTCTTTCTCGGCTGTGTATAGCAGGAGAACCTTGTATACCATAGCAAGAAAATCGTCAAGAACCTGATTGGCCGTAGTCACTAACCGTTCCGTCCTTCCAGAATAAAGAGTCATGCGTTCCTAAAGACCAGACCGGACCGTCACCCTGAGACCTATTTTATACCATTGAGTTGGCAGCGGCCCACCTGATGGAAAGTGTTCACCGCAGCCCTTGAACGTTTCTAACACTAGACGTGAAAAATATAAAAATGACATATATTAGGAATTTAGACTTAGTAGCACTGTTCAAATTGAATCTAGCTTCCGCTGTCTAATCTTGGCCTACCTATTACTTTATCTTTGGTAGTGTCTCATGCCTATAAATCAAGTTTCATAATACATAAGTTATTTTTATCTACTCTTTAAATTCTATAGAAAACATTCTGAAACCGCTTATTACCAAAACACCTAATGTCCTAATAACCATAATATCATCCAAATGGATGATATAGTGTGGTACTGAAATTCCTTTAACACTCCGTTGTTTTTTCGATCACTTTTGCACAAAGGGGTTTACAGACAGCCACATTCTTACTGCTCGATGCGGTGATATCTGTTTGAATTTTTAACTGAACATTGTAATTGACGCGCATTTCATCTAGTATAAAGAATATAGTCCTTATTTTTAAGGTACACTACCAAAAATCCTCGCGCCGTAAAAAGTAGGTAATCCGTATGGCGGGCATTTTCCATCGATATTTTTTTCGTTTTGCTTTAAACAAAATATATTGTAACTGCTATGCCGTCTCTGCTGGGTCTTAGTAAAAGTGGAAGACTCAAGAAAATATGATAATAGTATGCGTACTAATGGTCTAACTAGAAAGAATGCCGACGACCGCTCGAAATGGGGGTGGGAGTGGAACTGGGTCAGACGCTCGGATGCTGATGATAAGGGATACAGCGTGAAGATGGTTAATTTTAAAGTAATAATTATAGGTAATTTTTTGTAAACAATCATTATATTAGGTTACTAGGACTAGCTTTTTAACCGACTTCGAAAACGAGTAGGTTATGTATTAGATTGGCATATTTTTAAAGAATTTCGTAGCCTATATGGCTATTACGTGGGACAGGAATACATATGGTGAAAAGTGGGCATACAATATGTATGACTCTGCCACCCTTTCGGGGATAAGGCGTAATAGATATATAAATAAATTTATAAATTTTGTTTTAATTTTTCTACAATTTAATATTAGTTTGTGTACGGTTATTTTCGGAGTTGTCATTTAGGTTGATTATTAGGAGTTTTTATTAAGGATGATTAAATTATTATTATTGTGCGATATATATTCGGATATAATACGGATTCCGACGTGAAAAAGGTTGTATGGATCAAGTGTTTTCTCTCCGCATGATCGTGGAGTTTTCTGCGCTTTTGTGGATCTAGAGAAAGCATTTGATAACGTTATGAGAGAAACTCTGTTGGAATTACTGCCCGGATATGGTTTGGACGGCCTGTAAGGCTTGCGTGCAAGTAGGGGGGGATGTGACACCTCTTTTCGATGTCTGTACAGGCATCAAACAGGGTTGTGTCATGTCTGCCTGGTTGTTCATAGTGTATCTGGACAGTTGGCTGCAGAATTTGACAGATTGTGATAAGGGTGTGAATTTGGGTGACTTAACAGTAAATTGTCTGTTGTACGCTGATGGTGCGATGCTCATGGCCTCATCAGAAGCCGACCTTCAGGGATTAGTCACTAATATGAAAGAGGAGGGTGAAAGAAAGGGTCTTCGCTTGACTGCAAGTAAAACTAAGGTCCTGATAGTTGAAAGAGAAGACGTAAGAAGTAAGTGCGAGATTTGGATAAATTAGGAATGTCTAGAGCAAGTGAATGAAATTGTGTATTTAGGGAGTATATTCAGCGCGGATGGAAGATGTGATTCGGAATGTATGTATGTAGAACGACGAGTAACCGCCGGAAATAAAGTTAACGGTGCTTTGTCCCAATTAGTAAAGCGACAAAGCACCGTAAAAGAAGCACGACTCGCGATTTATAACGCAGTGCTAGTGCCAACGTTGGGTGTAAGGGGCCCCACCAAGATCTTAGGGGCCCAAGTTAACCTCCCGTGCTATTGCGTGCACCTGCTGATTAACGGACGAGGCTCTGGCGCTCTGGGGTTGGGTTCATAAAAGCCACCCGCCGAAACAAAAATGGAAAGACACAAAAGGATTGCAGCTAGGGATAGGGCGCCGCCGCAAAACGGCGCGCAGGAGCCTCCTGTGGCAAGTGGGCTAGGGCTGCCGTGTGTCGGGCTAGCACGGCTAAAGAAATTAGCCCCAACCCGTATCCGCTTCGCATCGTGGAACATTGGCACGCTGACTGGGCGTGCGGTAGAGTTGGCCGAAGTACTCTCCAGGCGGAGGGTGGAGGTGGCGTTCCTGCGGGAGACTCGATGGAAGGGCAACAGAGCCCGGCCTTTGCAGAACGGCTGCAAGCTGTATTACACGGGTGCGCCTGGTGGGGAGAACGGGTGGCCGTGGTGCTTTCCGAGGGGCTGCAGAGCGGCATCTTGGAGGTGAAACGCTGTACCGACCGGCTTATGATCGTGAGGGTGCTTATCGATGGGATTATTACCCACCTGATAAGTGCGACGCCGATAAGATGTCGTTTTGGGGCCAACTCGAGGGAGTGCTTCGGTGCATTCCGTTTTTAACAGGGAATCGTTTTGGGCGGCGACCTAAACGGTCATGTGGGTTGAGAGGTGTGAGGAGTTTGAGCGTGTTCATGGTGGTTTTGGATACGGCAACCGCAACGCTGAAGGAGAAACTATCCTCAGAACGTGTGCAATAAATAAAAACAATCGTACCATTTAATATATGTACATACACGTTAAGCCAACGCTCGGCCGTGCTCGGTGAACTTCGTGTGACCTCGTCTCGACCTTCGTCTTAGGTTTTTTTCTTACGGAATTTCTTGATTAAAGCCCACTCAAAGCCCGCTATAAAAACTATGCAATAGCTTAAAAAAAAAGGACGTGTGGCACTCGGAGACTGCCGCGGTAAAGCTATTGCATAGCATACCTTTGTTATTCTTTGATATTAATTCAAATTAAACTAAAAAAAAAAGAAAACGCACTCACCCTCACCCCCACCCTCACCCTCACCCCCACCCCTCACCCCTCATTCTCACCCTCACCCTCACCCTCACCCCACCCTTACTGTCACAGTCACCCTTATCCTCACCCTCACACTCACACTCACTATCATCACATCTCGATCCGTGCGAGCTTCGTACAATCGTACCATATAATATATGTACATACACGTTAAGCCAATGCTCGGCTGTGCTCGGTAAACTTCGTGTGACCTCGTCTCGACCTCCGTCTTAGATTTTTTTCCTTACGGAATTTCTTGATTAAAGCCCACTCAAAGCCTCCGATAAAAACTATGCAATAGCTTAATAATAATATTGTGTGACATTTTTTTTACACAGCGCCGTCTATACCAAAGTAAACTAATATAAGCTTGTGTTATGAGATCTAGACAACTGATATACATACTTATATATTTCTAAATACATACATATTACATATGGAAACACCCAAACTCCGAAACAAACATTTGTGGATCACACAAATATTGTTTCCGACCCGGTAATCGAACCCGGGACCTTAGGCGCGGCGCGCATTCACTACCACTGCGCCAACGATACCTACTTAGTTCATCAAAAGTGTTGAAAAAATTGACTTTAGTGTTTTATGTACTAGTTGGCATGTCGTCTAAATTGTTTTACATTCATTTTGATTTCCAATGCTAAGTTTGAAGAAATAATTATGGAACATCTTATATGTATAAGTAAGTACTCACATGTTTCTTTTTTAATTTTACCACAATTCTTAACTGTATTCAAATCAACTAATACCACACACATTCATCTTAATAAGACAGTTTATTATAATAACTTATTATTAATATTGACATTTACAAAGCATCCCAATATATCCGTGATGCTTTAAATGTAAATATGACGAGGAAGCCGCGCTGCATTATTTCGTGTTATTATATTGTTTCTTACGGGATGTCATAAACACAGACATATTTTCATCTAAATATTTTGATTAATATATTCATTATAAGTGAACATATTAGATCAAACGAGCGATATAGTAATAAGGAATATATATCTATGACCATAGGTAGTGGTAAAAGAAAATTCAAGGCCTAAAGCTCTAACTTTTTACCTATCTTCACGCTGTATCCATGATGGGGTAGTCAGAGAGGACAGATCACCAGGCTTCGCCATCTATGCATGTTTCTTTTGCTTCCTGTAGCTTTATGAATCGCTTTATACATGCACGTTTGGGTATCAGAGTAATTTTCGGCCTCGGCCTACCCTGACTCCATCTACCCTCTATTTTCACACAATTTATATTCTTCGTCAAACATTTCTTATTCATTTGTTGGACGTGTCCAAACCAACTAAACATTTATTAAGGAGAAAACGGGCAACAAACTTTATAATTACGACTTGACCTAAGATGAATACACTATGTACAACGCCTGTAAAGAAATCATAACGATGAAAATTAGAAGATTTGATGTGCTGCAAAATATTTGATGAATTTATGAAAACCTTGGACTGACCGATCAATTAGATCATAAAGAGGTCAATATCACTAACTGAATCAACCTTTTTATAATCCATTCCTAAAACGAGCATCATTACCTCTTCCGGTATCCGTGATTCATTGCTAGTACTCGTAGGAACGTTCTTAAATAGCCCCGTAATATAAATGTTCAATGCAGCTTAACTAAAGATCCGCAGAAATTAATACTAATTTAGTTTAGCTTGTACATACACATTCAACAATAAGTAATAGACAATACATTATTTATTTTTCGTTAATTTTTGCCAATGAGTGATTTCACCCTTGAACTATGAAATTTATTTTAGGAGATAGTGTACAGCCTTAACACCGAATTGTACCATAATTTTGCTAATTTAATACTACCATAAACTAATTATTATTCATACAAACTAAAAAATATAATTAACACGTTAGCTTCAAATTTATTAAGATTGATTTCAAGATGCTACCGTACTTATAAGACTGCCACCCACATACACAGTAAACTGAGTATTTATGATTTATGGCCGACTTGTCAAAACATTTACAACAAATAAAACAATAACAATAAATTTTAGTTATAATGTTAGTGATATTTAAAAAAACAAAATTATCTTCACGCTGTATCCCTCATGAGGTAGTCAGAGAGGACAGATAGCCATGCTTCGCGATCCATGCATACTTTTTACGCTTCTTCAAGGTTTATCAATCGTCATACACGCAGCTCTAGGTATCCGAGTACTTTTAACTTTTCCGTTTTTGAGTAATCTGCTTACGTGGTCTTCATATGTAAGTCTCGGCCTACCCTTACTCTTTCTACCCTCTACTTTCGCACAATATATATTCTTCGTCAATCCATCCTCACTCATTGGTTGGACGTGTCCAAGCCATTGGAGCACGCTATTTTCCAGCTTAATGCTGACACTTTCATTCAAACTTGCCATATTGCGTTTCATTTCGTTACGTATTCAGTCGGCCAAAGTTACGCCGCACAATTTTCGAAATGATCGCATCTCCACAGCATTCAATTTACTTTTACCCAGGTTTCGCTACCGTCAAGCAAAATAGGCACTAGCACTGCGTTATGAATTGCCAGTCTTGCTTCTTTTACGATGCTTTGTCGCTTTATTTATTGGGACAAAGCACCGTTAACATTGTTTCCGGCAGCTACTCGCTGTTCTACATCTGAATCACATCTTCCATCCGCGCTAAACCTCTCCCTAAATACTCAATTTCATTCACTTGCTCTAGACGTTCCTGGTTTATCCTAATCTCGCATTTAGTTCTTACGTCATCTTTTTCAAATACTAGAACCTTAGTTTTACTTGCATTCAAGCGAAGACCCTTACTTGCACACTCCTCTTTCATGTTAGTGACTAATGACTGAAGGTCGGCTTCTGATGAGGCCATCAGCGTACAGCAGACAGTTTACTGTAAAGTCACCCAAATTCACACCCTTATTACAATCTTTCAACTTCTGCAGGCATGAGGTTGACTTCACTCTGGAATTTCGATAGGTCACCTTTATGAACCTTAATTTAAAGTAACATATGGCCAGTTGTCCAAGTAGCAGCGCTGTATAACATTTGCGATTATTACATTATTGTTGTCAGTTTCAAGGCGAACAGCTTTTACATTGAACAATTCGATGACACTCGTCGTTCGGTGTTTTAGTGGTTTAACATATTAATCAAGGTAACTATCAAGAATTCAAACGGTTGATATTTATAATTCCGATACGTGTTCTTACGCGTGTTATAAAATTTCTAAGTAGACCGAACTGCTTTAATAATGACACTCGTCTTCGTATGTTCCTACATTTGAAGAATTTCTTTTTACGTATGGAAATGTAAAATTGCTTTTGCTCCATCTGTCTATGGCTGAAAGTATCAGGTGAGCCTTCGGAAGAATACCTAAATGTCAGTTTGGACATTCCACATTGTCAATTTTAATTTATTTTTGTTTAGTACATCTATAATTCCAACACCAATGATAAAATCTGGTTTATACTGCCAGATAAAAACATCCAACATTTTTAAATCAGTCCTCCGACCGCCGACTGTGGTGAACAATACCAAATCAATAATTGAATATCAATTGATGGATCACTATAAATCGATAAATAGAAAATCACTATAAATAGTATATTGTGGGACATATATTGTGGGACACTTTTCACACAGCGCCATCTAGCCCAAAGTAAGCTAATATTAGCTTGAGTTATGGGATCTAGATAACTGATAAACATACTTATATATTTCTAAATACATACATATAATAGATAAATAACACCCAGACACAGAATAAACCATCGTGCTCATCACACAAAGTATGCCAATATATAGTATCAATATGCCTACCAAATAACACACCTATTTTTAAATGTAAATTAGAAAAAAAAATCTGTTTCCAGCTGGACTCCAACCAGCGTATTCTGGTTTAACGTACCAGACACATTACCAATTACACCACCGAGACCTACTCGAAACTTAGCAAAGTGACACGGTACGAATGTATAGAATTGTACCTATAATTATTCGATTTATGATGACACCTGCCTAAACATTAGAAAATATTTTGAAATGCAATAAAAAAATCTAACGTGTTACCAATTTTGTAATTGGTAACGCGTGCGATAAATCAGAAGACGCCAGTTAGAGTCCAGCTTAAGATAGAAACAAATCCACTTTAAATTTAAGATAAGTTTCACAATTGTGGTAACAAACTCCTCATGATAACCTCGTCGTCACACAAAGAAGGAATCTTGCTCTGGGAGTAAGGCCTTCATCTTGGCATATCAACACCGATGTTACTAGTACTTTTGTGGTACAAAAATGCATACGGTGAAATTTGAGCGTATGGTTTCCTATGCCTAACGTCGATCAGTCGTAAGGAATCAATAGCAAAACGATGTAAAACAAAGACATACGAACTAACTATCACACATACCCATTAATCTATATATATAAAAGGCAAAATCACTGACTGACTCTTTGATCACGATATCTCTGAAACTACCAAAGCTATTATATGGAGATTTTTTTTAATACGTATGTTTCTGCCAAGAAGGAATTTTGCAAAATTCTACACCTAGGGAAGTAAATAAGCGATAAACGGTTGTATGGAAGTTCGTCATTTTCAAAGTTAGAAACATGAATTTATGTACACCTGTTGTTAGTTACAAATAAATGGGTACGTGTATCACGGTTTTGCAAAATTTTATCTATAAGGGGAAAAACAAGGGTTTGAAAGTTTATATAGAAAATTTTTCATATTCAAAGATAGCAACACCGAATTTCTTATACTTGCTTCTGTATAAAAGTAATAAATTACGTTTTAAGGAGTTTTGATAAATTCTACCCTTGAGGGGGTAAAACAGGACTTGTAATAACTGACTCAGTGATAACGAAACCTATAAAAATAACAAAGCTATGAAGCCCAAACTTCGCATAGGGGTACCTTTTTACACATAGTGTTCCCTAAGAAAGGATTTTTTGCAAAATGTTACCTCTAGGAACGTAGATAAGCGATAAACGGTTTTATGGAAGTTTTTTTCATTTTCAAAGTTAGAAACATGACGTACACCTAAATCCACTTTAAATTTAGGATTAGTTTCACAATTGTGGTAACAAACTCCTCATGATAACCTCGTCGTCACACAAAGAAGGAATCTTGCTCTGGGAGTGAGGCCTTCATCTTGGCATATCAACACCGATGTTACTAGTACTTTTGTGGTACAAAAATGCATACGGTGAAATTTGAGCGTATGGTTTCCTCTGCCTAACCGTTCGGGCATAAAGGCGTGACAATATGTATACTTATGTATGTAACCAAATGTTATAGAGGTTCTTGTAGAAGTCATTTGTGATCTACCCTGTGGCACAACTAAAAGTTCAATGGGTCAAAAAATTGGTTTAAATAATTGCTAGTTACACTATTTTCGTACGTGTATTTTGTCGGTACCTTCACCTTTACTAGTAAATGTGTCGTAAACTGTACTATGAAGTTCAGTGATTTACGAGCGTTAAGAAATAAAAGTCATATGTAATTAGTAGCCAGTATGGATCTTGAGCAATGAGCTGAAATACATACATTATCTAGAATCAAGATAGTTGGCCCTTTTCGCGATACTATTTGTCATACCATTTTTCGAATTTTTTACATTGGAACAAAGCGTCAGCTTCATTTAAACTTATAAGCACATACAACAAAAATATTAAAATACTGCTGTTTGACGAATCAAAACCAAGAGGATTTTCTTTGTTCAGCAGGAAATCTTGCCACATTTATTTGTGTGGAATTCTCCACGGAATTCCTAAAATCCTGACAAGCCATAGTGGCGCACCCTGGGGATACCTACCGCGCCCTTCTTGGTAAATTCTTGTCTTTACTGCTTCAAAAATGTATAATATAATAAAAGGCAAGAGTAGAATATAATGAAGGCATCACCGAAAATGACTAACACACAAAAATAGTAATCTGCTGTACAACCTTTTAGCGAAACTGTAAATATATTTCACTCTTTAATCAAAAAGTGAACGTCGCATAAATTTTTCAAGTGCTCAATATTTTAGCTACCCACTGCATTTGAAACTGAATTCTCAACATATAGTGTCATTTTCAATTTAAGCTTAGCTCAGCACGTCGAGGACAATAGCTAATAGGTTTACGAGATACGCATTTATTATTGCCCTTTCGTTGATGCACTTGGGCATTAAACAACATGATTTGTTTTATTGTCACTTTGTTGATACAGAAGCGCTCGTGGCCCCGCGGTCTCAGTGTTCGGTAAACGATCACTGAGGTACGCAACTTTCACTATGGCTGGTCGTCGTTGGTCCCGGTTGCCAGTAAAATGGCAGTCGTTAAGCCTGGTTGAAGGCCTTACAGGCGGCTTAAAAAAATTTCAACAGCAGGTAGCCACAGCCTGCGTCTGTCTATTTCAGCACGGCAATGGGCTCACCACCTATTACGTGGGACAGGAATCCACACGGTGAAAAGTGGGCATATAATATGCCTCTGCCACCCCTTCGGGGATAAGGCGTGATGGATATTTGTTGATACATGCTAATTGTTTCTAATATTTTTGCTAATATTGATGTTTATAGGATTCAAAATTTAAAAAAAAAACATGTTTTGTGTGAGTTGTGAAGTATATGGGCAAATTAAGCCTATACTAAACTTGTCGATCAGTCGTAAGGAATCAATAGCAAAACGATGTAAAACAAAGACATACGAACTAACTATCACACATACCCATTAATCTATATATATAAAAGGCAAAATCACTGACTGACTCTTTGATCACGATATCTCTGAAACTACCAAAGCTATTGTATGGAGATTTTTTTTAATACGTATGTTTCTGCCAAGAAGGCATTTTGCAAAATTCTACACCTAGGGAAGTAAATAAGCGATAAACGGTTGTATGGAAGTTCGTAATTTTCAAAGTTAGAAACATGAATTTATGTACACATGTTGTTAGTTACAAATAAATGGGTACGTGTATCACAGTTTTGCAAAATTTTATCTATAAGGGGAAAAACAAGGGTTGAAACTTTATATAGAAAATTTTTCATATTCAAAGATAGCAACACCGAATTTCTTATACTTGCTTCTGTATAAAAGTAATAAATTACGTGTTAAGGAGTTTTGATAAATTCTACCCTTGAGGGGGTAAAACAGGACTTGTAATAACTGACTCATTGATAACGAAACCTATAAAAATAACAAAGCTATGAAGCCCAAACTTCGCATAGGGGTGCCTTTTTACACATAGTGTTCCCTAAGAAAGGATTTTTTGCAAAATGTTACCTCTAGGAACGTAGATAAGCGATAAACGGTTTTATGGAAGTTTTTTTCATTTTCAAAGTTAGAAACATGAATTCACGTACACCTGTTTCTGGTTACAAATAAATAGGCACGCGTATCGCGGTTTTGCAAAAGTTTACCTATAAGGAGGTAAAACAGCGGTTGTATTAACTGACTCATTAATGGCGAAATCAATGGAGCTAACAGAGCTATGACAAGACGAAGTTTTATGGTTTTTTACCCCTAACGACGTAAATAAGGGATAAACGGTTGTACAGAAGATTGTCATTTTCAAAGTTAGTAACATGTACTTACGTACCTACACCTGTTTTAGAAGAATCTTCTAAGGCCTGTATTACCAGCGAGTTCGGTGTTCCCACGGGAACCGCAACTAAGACAGTAAACCATGCACAACCTAAACATTCAACATGGAAACCTTAAATGTATACTTGTGAATGTATACTTTAAGTCTTTGGATAAGCAATAAAAACGGGATTCCCGATATTTCCATGGAAATGGAAACTACGCGGTTGAAGCCACATACAGTTTAAACTATCAAACATAGGTACATACCTGAAATTTGGTGAAAGTGTTTATTAGGTATCTACCTTGAATCAGCACTAAGAAAGGAATTCCCGGTATTTCCACAGGAACGGGAACTTCGTGGATAAAACTATACACAACCTACAATTTGGTAAACGTATTCGTTACTAACCAACGTTAGATGAGCACCAAGAAAGAATTCCCGGTATTCCCACGGGAATGTAATCTTACTAATATTATAACGGTGTAAGTTTGTAAAGATTTCTATATTATTTGGAAGTTTGTTATTTAATCACATTTTGATGAAAATCGGCATCTAGGTAGAACATTTCCGAAAGATGATGCCCGCGGCTACGCTCACGTGAAGTCGTTAGTACACAAAGAGGTTTACTCGCGGGAAAATTATATTTTCCCGGAATATAAAGTTTTACCCTATGAATTAATTCAGGAAATGTCTCACACAGGATATTCAGTTCAAGCAGTTTTACCCGCGTGTATATTATTCAGTTGTTAGGAACTCATCAACAATAATTCCGATTTAATTAAATTTTTTGTTGTTAAAAAGCGAACACTTCAGAAGTTGTTTCATAAGAATAGCCTACGAGCCACCCTCTTTAACTAATATCTCTTTCTTTGTCTGTTTCTCTTATGTGGCGCTAACGAAGTTGCGCGGGTCAGCTAGAAATATTATAACAGAATGCAAGCAATTTTAATTGCGCTGAATTGCGCGCAAAAGTGTTTCCCTGGTTGTTGCTATAAAAGTAGATAAAAAAAGCTCCATTCACTTCTCTCTATATTATCATTACATATGAACATGAAAGAAGGACATACAAACAACATACATTTATATAAATAATAAGGATTAGAAAATATTTAAAAAATATACATAAATTATATCCAGGTTTCGGTCTAGCTTGGAACAGGACCCACGACCCCAGGTGTCAGTTAGTACAACTAGTTGACGCCCGCGGCTCTTTTTGCCACGGCAACTTGTTATCGGGATAAAAAGAAACCTGTGTGTTATTTTTTGTAAGCTATATTTTTTGGAAAGTTTTATCAAAATCCATTCTTTGAGTTAAAAAGTAACAAACCTACAACCAAACATCCTTTGCGTTTATAATAATAATTGGATAATCACTAGACCTATTATACAGGTCAAGTATTATTTGAAGTACTTGCTTAAGCGATTGTTTAATTAAATTTTACAGAGACTCTATTAGTTAATAATTGATGTTTGACTTCAGTTGCAAATATAGTTATTAACTTAGTATAAAATGTGTAAAATGTACACCATGTCAACCTTTAAGTTGGCCGTAAATTAATATAGGATTGCAAGGCGCCATACATTTAATGGATACTTTATGGTATATTTCTTCATGTCGGCATATCGTCGGCTTTATTATATTTATAGTTAATAATGTCAAAGATACGTTACAAACAATACCGTTGTGGTTACATTTAAACATTACATTGATTATTTACTCATTTTACGCTGACCCTGGAGCTCACCAAGATGACCTGACTTTTGGCCCTGTAATGAGTGACTTGACTTGCTTTAGTTGAAAATTTGAAGGTATATCCATATCAATCAAATCAACTTATGAGAGCTCCAGGTTGGATATGGGCTTCTAGCAGGGCCGTTAAAACTATTTTTTACAACATTTTCAAGGTCGTTCAAACTTTTTTTTTACAGTTTCAACTTGCACACCGCATGGCACCAGGCAGATAAGTTTAGAGAGAGCACTATACAACAAGTTCATTCTTGTACCAAATTGACAATTATCATAATCATCAAGTCCCTCAAATCTTTTTCAGTTAGCTATTTCCAATTCTTAATACGCTTTTCACGATTAATACTGTAGTTTTTTTAACCTTTTTAGTTAATTTTTAATTAACTAATCTATGCTAATATATAAAGCGCCAATAACAGGAACAGGAGTTCTGAATTGAAAAAATATGTTTGTGTCGGATAGCCCATTTATCGAGAATGCCTATAGGCTATGTATTATCACGCTACTACCCTGGAGAACGGAGCAGTAATCATAAATGTCACCAAAGCAGCAAAATTTTGGTACATTATTGTAAAAGTAATAAACTGGTGAATAAATAGGAGCGACGGGGGTTCAACGCTCCTAACTTCAGATCGGGTTTTCAATTTAAAAATGGAAAGACCCGAAGCTATGGGGATACCACAGACAGGCGGACAAAAACACAGTTTATACTTATAACGCCCAGCTTTTTCTGTAATTATTCGCATTACACTAAAATTTGTTTTATTCTTTAAGTTGCTACAAATTGCAAGGTGGTAAAGTGTGTACTATAAATAGAAATACTATTCAGCTATTTGAAGAACTTTTGCCAACAAAATGTCGAGAATAATGTAGAATGTTTATCTAAAATGTCTGTATACTTGATCCGTGCAATGCTCTTGACCTGCGCGCACTTATCACGATTTTTTGGTGAAGTACGCGGTTTTAGCACTACGATCTACCACTTTCCTAGTTATTTGTGGTATTTAAAAAGCATAATTATCATCATTATAGACCTTCACTTTGTAAACAGGCGAATCAAATGATAGTTGACCCCAATCTGGTATATTTTTAGTAACAATAAATAAGTATTCGTAATCATCATCTTACCGCGCACGTCTCTGTTATAGAAAAATTAAAATGTTAATGATCTTTAAATAACGTAGGTACTGAACTCGCCAGAATTCCAGCAATTTCCATTCATATCCAATTTTTTAAATATTTATTAGTTTTAAATTCTGAAGCGCTCGTGGCCCCGCGGTCTCAGTGTTCTGTAAACGATCACTGAGTTACGCAACTTTCACTATGGCTGGTCCTCGGATGGGTGACCACTTTGTGGCATTTACATTTGCGAGCGTTTCCGTACATCGGAAGGCACGTTAAGCCGTTGGTCCCGGTTGCCAGTAAAATGGCAGTCGTTAAGCCTGGTTGAAGGCCTTATGGGCGGCTTGAAAATTTCAACAGCAGGTAGCCACAACCTGCGTCTGTCTACTTCAACACGGCAATGGGCTCACCACCTATTACGTGGGACAGGAATCCACACGGTGAAAAGTGGGCATATAATATGCCTCTGCCACCCCTTCGGGGATGAGGCGTAATGGATGTATTTTTTTATTTTTTTTTTAATTCTCTCAAAATTATATAGCTTACTGGCGGCCTATGGTGTACAGACAGTGGAATATTTCATAATACAATACGTAATATAAGATACGACTAATAGGTAACGTGGGCATATAATGTGTCTCTGCCACCCCTTCGGGGATAAGGCGTGATGGATATTTATTTATTTATTTTAATAACTATTTAGTAACTTATGGAATCACTTCTAGAATCAGGCGTTAGTCGAAAATCCATTGTAGAATAGAATAAAGGATGGGAAGGGCCCATCACACACGTTCAATCTTTTAACACTAACACACAACCACAGTGAAGAATTACATACAATTCATAACTGAGGAACTGGAGAGTGACGAACTCAGACTTCTTAAGGAAAAGGGACAGGCAATAGGTACCTTACTCAACAATATTTCACTTTAGAATGTGATTATTGATACGAAGAACCACTCAGAGTAGATTAGGGTGGTTAGACTACTTCTACGTGATACACAGTCACATCAACTTTTGTTTAGATCTAAAAATGTGCGTAGGAATATTACATTCTCGTTTAAGAAGCTGAGGTTACACGTAACTTTGACCTGTGAGCTCGTCGCCTATTTGATTGATGTGAGCTGCAAACTACCAACATTATATATTTATAATGGGTAGTAAATGTAGTAATTATTTAAATTCGACATTTATTGTGTACTGTTAGTGTGTATAATGTATTTCAAACATAACTACCACGTTCGCCCACTGTGTTTGAGTTGCAACAATCGGTTGCCAAGCAATTGTTGCATGTTCTGTAGTTTGGTAGGTAACATAGGTAATACGAATAACATACCCCTTTAGTAAATACAGGCAAATATATAATACGCGCGTCTCATATATTCACAATAAGGTTTTGTCAGAATGATATAAAGTATATTGCATAAATATACCTTGACCACTAGAAATGGATATTGTCATACATATTAATAAGAACTATATCATATTATTTGTGCTACAACTAAAAAGAATAAGAATATTCAGACTGCCTATAATATGATAGTCACTAAGCCTAGTAATGCCTTATGGGTAGCTTGAAATTTTTCAACAGCAGTGAACGTCAATCCTCCAAGCCAGTTGACTCACCACGTGGGACAAAATCAAATTGGTGAAATGTGGTGGTGAATTTGGTATGCCTCTTCCTACCTCTTCGCGGAACAAGGCGTGAATATTTGTGCCTAATAATATCCAAGAATGATGGACTGTGGGAATCTTCAACTCTTGATACGACATCTTTGAAAATAGTTACACAAAAATGCTTTGAATGTATAATTGAATCCAAGAAGGCTTAGTATGAAATAAATGTTGATTATTATCGCAGTAAGTATTTGTCAGTTTAATTATGAATGTAACGTATCTTTTTGTGATTCATGTACAGCATTAGCATACTGAGAATTGTATATTGCAACTAAATAAATACTTTGATAAATTTTCTTTGTGATAGTGCCGCGACGTCTTGCTGGAGTCGGGTTTGAATCCCGCGTCGGATTAAATAATTGTGCGATCCGCAAATACTAACTGAACACCGCGGCTTCCCCCGTGACATCTTACAAATCTATGTATGTAGCACCCATTAAAACCGTTGCAACACTTATGAAATAATGTACATTTACAATACACACATACATACATATTGTCACGCCTTTATCCCCGAAGGGGTAGGCAGAGGCATATTTTTACGCCCACGTTTCACCGTATGCATTTCTGTCCCACGTAACAGGTGCAGGCTGAAATGGACAGGCGCAGGCTGCATCGACCTGCTGCTGTTGAAATTTTTTAAGCCGCCCATAGGGCCTCCAACTTGGCTGCCATTTTATTGGCAACCGGGACCAACGGCTTAACGTGCCTTCCGAAGCACGGAACTGGGGTGGGTCTAAAGGGCCGAATAAATTTAACAAAATGTGTCTATTTTAGATGTTAAATTTGGAAGAAATTTTGAACTCGTTGCCTTTTTAGTGAGGTGGTAACAAAAAGGCTAAAAGGTCTTATGTGCTAGAGACTAATTAGCACGACCAATTAAAGTCCTGGTAGTCTCGGACATTTACAATAATGTATAGAACACCCATTTTTTTTAAATTTATGATAACTACCCAGCTCCCCTTATATGTATTATAAATGGGCTATCCAAGACAAAAAGCTTAGTATGAAATAAATGTTGATTATTATCCAAGAAGGCTTAGTTTTCCAATCCTCAGATGTTTCCGGTCCCTTCTGTTCGAATAACATAGTTAACGCATACTTGGAAATGCCTAACAGTGTTGTAATTAGCGATATGCATTTGTTGGAAACCGATGTATTGAAACAATTAGAGACATTAGATATTACCAAAGGTACTGGGCTGGATAATCTCCCCCCTATCTTTCTTAAAAATACAGCCAAGACCATATGTAAGCCACTGTGCATCATTTACAATAAGTGCCTAGATGAGGGTGTATTTCCTGAAAAATGGAAATCAGCCAGGGTAACACCAATACATAAGGGTGGTACAAAAAGAGATATAGCTAACTATTGCCAAGTTCTATCCTACCTACATTATCTAAGATCTTTGAGAGTTTGGTACACAATAACATCTATCCACTACTGCACAGGAATATATTGCCGCAGCAACATGGTTTTGTCAGCAAGCGTTCCACTAACACAAATCTTACTATTTATATCTCTGAAATTTTCGATAATTTAGATAACGGTGGGCAAACAGACAGCATCTACACCGATTTTCGGAAGGCGTTTGATCGGGTAGATCACAAGATGTTGTTGGAATAGTTGGCCTTCAATGGTATTTGCGGAAATCTCTGAAGGTGGTTTAAATCATATATAACAAACAGAACACAAAAGGTATCAATGGATACGTATCAGATTTTCTAATTATTGTGACACCAATAAATTGCAGCTCAATTTTAATAAATGTAAAATTATCACCTTCACAAGAAAACACTCATATAATACATATAGTTACTTAATAGGCGGTCATTGTCTCGAAAGAGAACAAGTTATCCGCGATCTTGGTGTTACGCTGGATTCCAAACTGACACTACAAGCACATGTCGATAATATTTGTAGTAGGGCTTACAGGATGTATGGTTTTGTTATGCGAGCCAGTAATGACTATACTCGTCCAAGTACTTACTTGCACCTTTATAGGACATAAATACGCTCTCAATTGGAATATGCTGTGTGTGTTTGGGACCCATTCTACGAGAAATATTGTGATGCTCTTGAAAGAGTACACAATAAGTTTCTGCGCTGTATGCATTATAAATTTACAGCCTTCCATTCACAATCTTACTCCAGCCTATTACAAGACTACAATCTTTGGGACCTTAAGTCAAGGAGAATTCAATTACAAGCAATGTTTTTACATGATGTTTGCCACAACAGCTACGACTGTATTAACATTGTCAATGAGTTCAACTACAGAGTGCCACTCAGACTACACACACGAAGCTGTCGTACAGCCCCACTTTTCATTACTCGAACACCGCACATTAACGCAGGCTTGCGCGTACCCCTTCGTCGCTTACTTGATTTATATAACAACTTTAACCAATTAGACATATTTGCAAATAATTCCTATACCCTTAGTACTGGGGTCTCTCGATCGCTAATCTAATCTAGCACTACCTATTGTAATTTATTAATTTGTAAAACGGTTGTATTACTCTTAACCTTTTAGATTATTATGTATTTAATAGACTTGTGATAAACGTCGTGGATGTCATAATTACTACTATGTTACAACTTAACTATTTTAAGCATCTGCTATTGTGATGTTGTTTGTTTATCCAATAAAGAATAAAAAAAGCATGTCCACTTTACATAATTAATGTATACTAGTGTCTGTGATTTACCTTTTGGCTGTCTATGAAACCAATGCCAAAACTTCGTAATCAATAAGAACAAGGCGTAATTATAGAGTACCTACATACCAAATTATATAGATCCAAACAGTGCTCAATAGATGGCGTTGTATAATTTGTTGTGTGTTTGTTAAAGGTCTTGGACTTTGACGTCATGATCATTAGCTTTCACAACTTCCTGGTAGGTGGCCCAACCAAAGTAAGGAAAAATAAGGTATAAATAGAATCTAATCTTGACGCTGTTTTCCTGATGAGGCATTCCAAGCACACATACTTGCCTCGCTTCCTGCAGAAAAGAAATCAATAAAATTATGAAATCAATTAAGGTATCAATAGAAGTGTCGTTCGTGAATTTAAACCAGATTTATTGTGACACTTTCTAAAGTAAATTAAGTTCCGTATAAAAAAGCCATATCAAAAGTACCGGTGGGGGTGTATGAAAATACAAAAAAAAAGACGTGTGGCACTCGGAGACTGCTGCGGTAAAGCTATTGGATAGCATACCTTTGTTTTTCTTTAATATTAATTCAACTAACACTAAAAAAAACGAAAAAAAACCCCAAAAAAAAAACAACCTCACCCTCACCCTCACCCTCACTCTCACTCTCACTCTCACTCTCACCCTCACCCTCACCGCACCCTCACTCTTACAGTCACCCTCATCCTCACCCTCACACTCAAAATCATCACGTCTCGATCCGTGCGAGCTTCGTACAATCGTACCATATAATATACATACACGTTAAGCCAACGCTCGGCCGTGCTCGGTGAACTTCGTGTGACCTCGTCTCGACCTTCGTCTTAGGTTTTTTTCCTTACGGAATTTCTTGATTAAAGCCCACTCAAAGCCCGCGATAAAAACTATGCAATAGCTTAAAAAGCAAAAGTTGTTTGCCAGTATCGTAGTAAGTGGAAAGCCATAATCTCTGCCTACCCCTTTGGGAGACAGCTGCGAAGATATGTATGTATGTATAAAGTTGAAAATGTACATGTTGCAAAATCAAAAGAAAGTGGAATTTAGTAACGTGATTTTCTGAACCCGCATTTTTGTTGAACTTTTTTTTTATTTTGTTTTTTTAAGAGTGTATCGACTCGCTCGCATTTTACCCTAAAAATAACATATCCTCTAGTACCAGTCCACCGCAGTTCACTACAGAGAAGACCTGTACCAATGCGTCGTAGGTCACAACTTTCACAAACTCGTTCAGTCTACCTTGATAGGAGATCTTTATCCTACATTTTCTGAGTCTTGTTCTCCACTGTAGTCTTCTCCATCAGTCATTCCATTTTCCAAACCCTCATTAGTAAACTATATCAGTAATACTAACATACAACATATTATGTACATATATGTACATAATATGTCCTTTGTCAACCGTTCAACGTGTGTAATCAAACATACATACATCAGAGGTTTATTACGTGAGGTCAGTTAAATGCACACATAGCACGTTTGTTTTTACATGGCTCCTGCTGCTACAGTAAGTAGATACATAGACGAATAATAAAAATTATATATTGATTATAATATATTAAAATGGCAGACGCCGTCTTCATCCATAGTTCTTATAACCTAGTTCCATCTAACCCCCAACCCAATAGCCCATTTCGTAGTTAGCACATTTCACAATAGTTTAACACCCATTGGAGGTGATCCACTACCGTTCTTCTACATACGGCGGGCGTGGATTGTCTGTAGTGGGGGTCTCATTCCCTATTAGATTAAAATTCTCAAAGGGCCTCTGCGTGTTGGACCAATATGTCTCCATGTAAGCCTGCCAAAAGACCGTGTATCTTCATTAGAAAAAAAAAGAAGATACCCGTGAAGAAGAGACAATAATAGTAAAAAAAAAAAAAATCTGGTAGCTGTACGTCAACATATTTTCCGTATATTAAATTGTTTAATATTATATAAAAAACGAAATACTACAATATACACGAGATAAACTAAGCCAATACAGAAATATTAGTGAAAAATGCATCAGTTTGAAGAAAACTATAATCAAAATATAATGAGAAACAGAAGCAAAAGACTATGACAGACAATGTCAAAACATATCCAATACAAATCTAAAATGTTTACAATTTCGGATGAAATACAATGTTGACAAGATTCAGAAAACGAGCAGCACAATCGACACCTCCGGGCTTATCGATTAGCTCCGCCTCTCTTCCCCGCGAATCCCCAGTGAATACACGAATAGTACGTCTTGCTTGGGACCCCGACGCCCACCGGCATCGAATAGGGCCCCCGCTTCCGGTGGTGATGTGCACCGCATGCGATGGTCTAATTCATTAAATGAGAACGTCATGCGGGCATATTTTATGGCTAAATAGGGGGGAATTAACCTCACTGCGTATCGTTTACGAATGCTGCCTCTGTTTCAGGAACTTTAACCAGCATTCAACGTGTCAGCACAGCGCTTATCGGATCAGGTCCGGGCCATCCAACGATGTCATCTTTTGGATGGTGATGTACTTGAGAGGCTACGCTCGGACGTATGTAGTAGTCTTGGTCAGATATCAACATCATCGTTGCCTGAGACCCAAACTTTAAGAAGTGTTTTAGTGTGTCGCGATAACGATGATGTGATGGATACAAGTGCTACAAACATAAGTACCCATTACAATAATCAATAAAGGAGTGCTTTGAAATGTGCTATGCAGGAATATCGGTTTATACCTTCAAAAAAATTGATCACGGTTACCACGTTTGCCCACGCATAAAAAAAATGTAGCCCTAGTATGTGCCCTGGATTCGTCAATATCAATTTATCTTGATAATAGCGAAGATCTTGGTGATACACATTCGATTTTATATTGCGAAGCTGTTGCAGCATGTCGTGTAGCAAATGTGAAGTATGTAAATACATACATATACGGGACCAAAAACAGCAGTACCAGCTTGGCAGTGTAGAATCGAGCGTCGTATCGCCGAGACTAGGGCACTTATTGGTAAGCTCATTTGCTTCAGATCAGGAAATACCCGTCCCAGAGTGATGCGATTTGTAACTCGGGCTCTCTCGGGGATATATCAGACCTCGAGATTTTTTAGCACGAGTCACAAAGGACGAAACAAAAAAATTATGCATGGGCAAATCGTGTTCGTAGATATAAAAAAAGAGTGGACCGATATTATCAAAATAGAACATTCCAAAGAGACGAAAGATGGGTCTATAGAAATTGGGAGCATCCTGACTCGAGTAGGACTGAAGTGCATCGGCCGGATGATGGTGTCACTACTTCATTCTGGCGCAACATCTGGTCGATGCCCGTTGATCACACCGAAGGGGATTGTATGCGAGATGTCGAACGTTTGTGTGAACCTTTTTTAAATAATGGAACCAATTACTATAACACCGGATGATGTTTTCAATGCAGTCCTTCGGTTGCAGAATTGGAAGTCAGCAGGACCAGACGGACTGCATAACTTTTGGTTGAAATGGTTTAAGAGTTCACATAGACGTTTGGCATGTCAATTCCAATCATGCCTAGAGTCAGGATCGTTGCCAGATTTCATGACTACTGGAGTGACCCATATTTTATTTAAATCTGGAAATGCCTCAGATCCTAAGAATTATAGATCTATTACGTGTCTCCCCACAGTCTATAAACTTTTAATATCCATTCTGAGAGAGAAAATATCATCTCACTTGATTGACACCTCCATCTTGTTCTCCTCTCTGAATGGATGTAAAAGTGGTTCTCGTGGCACGAAAGAGCTCCTTATTATTGATATGGTCATTAGCCAACAGACATGCCGTAACCGTAAGAATCTGTCTACATGTTGGATAGACTATAAGAAAGCTTTTGACTCTGTGCCACATACATGGCTTTTGAGGATACTGGAGTTGTATAAAATTGATGCAACTCTGCGTGCCTTCATGAAGGCATGTATGGGGCAATGGGAGACAGTCTTATGCTATCCAGGATGTCGACAGGTTTGCGGGGAGAGTGTGCCTGTAAAGATTGAACGGGGTATATTTCAGGGTGACAGTCTTAGTCCTTTATGGTTCTGCCTAGCACTGAATCCTCTGAGTACTATACTGGAGAATTCAGGGTTAGGCTATCGATTGCGGAGAGATGACCAAGTTATATCCCACCTTACATGGATGACTTAAAACTGTTTGCATCCAACAAACAACAACTGATTGAGTTATTAAAGGTGACAGAAACCTTTAGTAATTCTATCAGGATGGAGTTTGGTGTGGACAAATGTGCGGTCATGCATGTAAATAGAGGAGGGATAATAGAATCTGAAGGAGTAGAACTTTCAGATTCTTTACGACTTGGATGTCTCTCTGTAACCGATATGTTTCGGTTACAGAGAAAAATCTGGGTATGTCGCAGGCGTTAGGCATTTGTGAAGCTGGTATGAAGCAAACGTTAAAGGAGCGCTTCTTTGGCCACTTGAAAAAAGTTCTGAAAAGTCTTTTGGCAGGTGGCAATAAGGTGCGCGCTTTTAACGGTTGGGTCATGCTAGTTCTGATGTATTCCTTTGGCATACTCAAGTGGACTCAGACTGAGCTTGAAGCCCTGGATAGGAAGGTCCGTACGTTACGTACTGCATTCCGAATGCATCACCCGCGTTCATCAGTGATGAGGTTGTACATACCGCGGAAATGTGGGGGTCGAGGTTTACTTAATGCCAAGACCCTCCATAACCGTGAGGTGTGCAACCTCAGAGAATATTTTTTACATACTGACACGGATGTGCATCGTGATGTAGTTGTAACTGATAACGGACTCACCCCGCTGACCTGGCTAAGGAGAATTGGCATAAACCTATGATACTAAGTCTTAATGATCATAGGGATATATGGATGAGTAAAGAGTTGCATGGTCGGTTTTATCGAGCCCTACATGGGGCTGATATAGATTTACCATCGTCTGTATCCTGGCTACGATTCGGTGATCTCTTTGGAGAAACCGAAGGTTTTGTCTTTGCTATTACTGATGAAGTTGTGATGACTAATACCTATCGAAAATATATCCTAAGGGACGGTACGGTTGACATATGTCGGGCGTGCCACCGTCCTGGAGAATCCCTTAGGCATATAATTTCTGGTTGTTCTAGTCTCGCCAATAGTGAATATTTGCATAGACACAACCAAGTAGCTAGAATTATCCATCAACAACTTGCTCTGAAATATAACCTTGTTGAATCAGAGGTACCGTATTATAGACATGTGCCCGACCCAGTTCTCGAAAGTGACCATATCACGTTATACTGGGATCGATCTATTATCACTGACAGTACTAGTGTTGCTAATAGGCCTGATATAGTGATAATAGATCGTTCAGAGTGCCTTGCAATAATAATTGATGTCACTATTCCACATGATGACAATCTCGAGAAGGCAGAAGTAGACAAACAAGCTAAGTATTTGGATTTGGCCCACGAGATTGTGGAATATTGACTCAGCTATTATTGTTCCTATAGTAATCTCTGTGCACGGACTAATAGCCAAAAAACTCGACCAAAACCTTAAGAGGCTCGCGTTAAGCAGCTGGGTCAAGGGCTTGATGCAGAAGGCTGTTCTTCTTTATACTGCACATATTGTGAGGAGGTTCCTTTCTCTAAAGCCCTAACCACCGTTGGCTTGGTCCCTGTACCCGATACCGGTGGGATACTATGTTTTATATTTTTAAATGAACTTTTTATAAATGTATATTTAAAAATATATGTTATATGTAAAATGTGAAATAAAGAGAAATAATAATAATAAAATAAATAATAAATAATAAAATAAATAATAATTGGCTATGTCAAAAGCATTTATATGCAATTCATTTTTAGAAATATTAATACATCAAGACGATTTGCAGTTAGAAAATACAATATACTTGGACCAATACAATAATAACATACATTTTAAAAATAAAACCAAACAATAAATATGCAATATATGAGAATGACATGACGTCTAATGTCATGTCAAACTATACTTCTTTTAAACTATAACTCCTTATTCTTGACATGGCCATTAATCAGCAGGTCCGCCGTAACCGGAGAAATCTGGCGACATGCTGGATTGATTACAAGAAAGCGTATGACTCTGTGCTCCATTCATGGTTGTTGAGGGTGCTAGAGTTGTATAAAGTTAATACAACTCTGTGCACCTTCTTGAAGGCATGTATGGGGCAATGGAGAACGGCTCTTGTTTATCTAGGACGTCGTCAAGTTCTTGGGAATGGTGAATCTGTCAAGATCGAGAGTGGTATATTTTAGGGTGATAGTTTGAGTCCCTTATGGTTTTATCTAGCACTGTATCCTCTCAGTACTTTACTGGAGGACTCAGGGCTAGGCTACTAGTTTCGGAGAGGAGGTCAAGTTGTGTCGCACCTTCTTTACATGGATGACTTGAAATTATTTGCCTCTACTGAATCCCATTTGACTGGGTTACTAAAGGTCACAGAAACTTTTAGTAATTCAATCAAAATAGAGTTTGCTGTAGATAAGTGTGCTGTCATGCATGTTAAGAAGGGGCGGATTGTGGAATTGGAAGGATTTAATCTTTCAGACTTTACAAAACTTAGGTCCCTTTCCGCGACTGAACCCTATATAAAAATATAGGTATGTCGCAAGCATTGGGTATTATTGTGACTAACATGAAACGAACGTTGCAAGATCGTTTCTTGGATCGCCTGAAAAAGTACTAAAAACTCTTTTGTCAGGCGGCAACAAGGTGCGCGCTATCAACGGGTGGGCCATGCCAGTCTTAGTATACTCCTTCGGCATACTTAGATGGACTCAAACTGAGTTAGACACCCTGGATAGAAAAGTCCGTTCTTTATTGACCACATATCGGATTAGTAAGTTATTTAAATACTTGTATTAGGACAAAATACATAATGATCAACTATAGTTTTTTTAAAATCACTTTTAGCGCGTTTGGAAAAGGTATGTGGGTTACATATTTTCAATGTGTACGCTGAGTAACATTTTTCTTTTGGGATGTCACACAGACGGGTCCGTATTGGGTTGCATAAATTTTAGAGGCATAACTAACTGCATAACGTTTTTTGGCATACTCTTCGTTTCGCATAACCTTCAAACAGAATAAATCATTAGGCATACTTTATTTTCCCATAACTTTTTATAATAATGATATACCCGCATAAAGTGTTTACGCATATTTTTTTTTACAATAACGATTACTAATCATAACATTTATTGGCATCTCACTCACTCTCGCATAAAGATAACAAGCCATAGAATACCATAATGTTAACGAGTAGATATTTTATTTTTATATCTAAGCTTGAACTGTCTAAGATTGAAATGCCCACTGATTAAAAATGTCGAGAGTCACTATACTGAAGTTCAAAATTTCAACACTTATAAATAGAATATATTAATAAAATACAAAAAGAAAGTAGGTAGAATAAAACGAGCGATTCTATTGTGGTCACAAGTGACCTAACCTCCTCGCTTCGCTCGTCGTCGTACCTATTTACGACTTTGCTCAAGACTAGTCTAAAAAAATAACACTTAAAATATAGCTATATATGTTACAGCGTAAAATCTTGGCTATGAGTGAGATGATTATTTAGAATGGTGTCTTATCATTTCTTAAAAATCTTAGTTAAATGATTCTTTATTTATGATTTAAACGGTTATCCATACTTCCATTATGCGTTTTGTATTTTATGATAAATTATCTTTAGGCGTATAATAATTATACCCTTTACATTTATGCTGATTAAAATTATGATAAAAAAATTAGAGTAAGTTAATGTTATGCCAATAAAACCATTATGCGTTTATAACACTCTGCTTATCATAATTTATGCAAGAAAACTTTATGCTGAAACTGTTACGCCAAACTACATTATGCTGAAAAAATTTTGCGATCGAAAGGGCAACCCCACACAGACAACCCAAAAGTTAACAATATTATATAATATAGTCAAGTTAACTGATAACTATAACATGATGAAGTTAGCTACATGAAAACTACAGAGCAATTACCGTTACTCCCTCCGTTTCACTCGCGCCGTAATAGAGACAACAGTAACAATACCTCCGCGTGCTTTTCAGTTACCTACCATTCATCTGTTGTATTTAGTACTAATGAATGGTAGATATAGTACTCGAAAACCTCGAAGACGTGCATGTATGCACGTCTGGGTATTCGAGTAGATACTTTAGCGATTACAGAACCTGCAGGAAGCGAAAGAAGTATACATGTCCTCTCTGACTACCCCGTCAAGGATACAGCGTGAAGATAGTTAGCTTTTAATGGTAGGCAATTAATACAACGCGAATGCAATCTTCATATACAGTTAGACGTGTACTTGGTACGAAGAGGCAGCGAACATGATTCTTTGCTCTGGAGTATACACTGCGAAAGTAATCAATCTTTTAAACTAGTTTTCTTTCAATACCGAAAGTTTGATCAGGCAGGGAGGAGAGAGGCATATTATTTTGACGTTTTTTGCCTCCTGATTATAAAGATAGAAAAACAATGACCTAAAATATAAATATAAAGCTTGATTTTTATTATCGTTGTTGACCTGAATGACAGCTTTCTGTCAAGGAGTCTGGTTATGAAAATGGTTGGCGTAACCCAGTCGAAAAATTAAACATTAGGAAGTTAAATAAGCATGGATCGCCTTAATTAATACCGCTGCACAGACACCAAACAGATCATTATGAACGTAACACGTACTTATACTTTGTTCAAATTGATAGTTAAGAGATTAAAAACATATATGGTCACATTATAGTAGCTTATTTTTTGATTTCTAGTGCTGTTGTTTTTTTTTAAGTCTGTTTTGTGTAAATTACACGTACCTACGCAATGCATCGGTTACAACGATTTATACTAATTTATACTGCTAGTTTCTAGTACTCAGTCTATTGTATCCATAGTAATCAACCTTTCGCCTTTGATAAGCCCTTAGTGAGTGCATACATTAAGGTACTCACTTTTAAAGGATTTTTTAAATCATTATCCTAAGGTTCTAACTTTGAAATTGACGGTTTTATTGTGGGTACAATAAGTTCGTCAATTTCAAAGTTAGAACCACGAAATTACGTTCTAGCTAGGTACATGTATTTTCGTTACAAATAATTGGACACGAGTATCGCGGTTTTGTTTAATTTTACCTATAAAGAAAAGTAAAATATTAAACAAATAATATGTCGACAGAATACTCAGTGAAATACTTCATGAATGATATATAAACACACCGGAACTCTCTGGCGGGGAATCGAATTGCTGTCTCTCGGTACAACCACTATTTTACTTTTCTTTATAGGTAAAATTAAACAACGCCGCGATACTCGTGTCCAATTATTTGTAACGAAAAAACATGTACCTAGCTAGAACGTAATTTCGTGGTTCTAACTTTGACATTGACGAACTTATTGTACCCACAATAAAACCGTCAATTTCAAAGTTAGAACCTTAGGATAATGATTTAAAAAATCCTTTAAAAGTGAGTACCTTAATGTATGCACTCACTAAGGGCTTATCAAAGGCGAAAGGTTGATTACTATGGATACAATAGACTGAGTATATAATAGAATTGCTGTCTCTCGGTACAACCACTATTTTACTTTTCTTTATAGGTAAAATTAAATAACGCCGCGATACTCGTGTCCAATTATTTGTAACGAAAAAACATGTACCTAGCTAGAACGTAATTTCGTGGTTCTAACTTTGACATTGACGAACTTATTGTACCCACAATAAAACCGTCAATTTCAAAGTTAGAACCTTAGGATAATGATTTGAAAAATCCTTTCTAAGTGAGTACCTTAATGTATGCACTCACTAAGGGCTTATCAAAGCAAAAGGCAAAAACGTATAGTTTGTAAGTGCAAGAGTTTTAACTGGGCGCGGTTGGAAAAGCTAGTCATTCCACAATTTTATTAAAAACATTACTAAGTTTCTTCTGTGACCTCTAAATTAGTAATTTGTGCTATATGTAATTAAAATTGTGTCACTTCAACAAAGACCTTCGGAATAACCTCTCGAGACATTGACTAACTCTAACTTTGAAACACAATATTTACTAATCAAGCAACTTAGATAATTTTGACATCTTTTAACTATATGTGTTATGATTTATGACGAATTTGATTAATCAAATAAATTTGAACAAAAAAACTGATGCCTTAACCTACTCGTCTCCACAACCTCCATACCGTCAGCAATAATGACAAATATTACTGCAATATCTTTCCTTACCTTTAGTAGGTACCCTTGTACAGTAGTATACATGAATAAAATGTATTTATAGCCAAATAAATTCAATACTCACTTGAGACTATTTGGCATGAAAACTGTCATAATATCTGACAATCTGAAATTGGACCTTTTGGACTCCTAAATCTTAAACTTTAGAAAAGTCTTATAAACCGGCTCTCTTTTTGTCCATCCGTCTGTGAACATAGATTCTTCAGGAACCATTAAAGATAGAGATGGCATTCGATGCAGGATACCATGAATACGTACTCGTACATAGGCAATTTTGAATTTTCTGCCACTTCCGGATTTGT
The DNA here is from genome assembly GCA_948477245.1 of Thumatha senex. Taxonomy (NCBI): domain Eukaryota; kingdom Metazoa; phylum Arthropoda; class Insecta; order Lepidoptera; family Erebidae; genus Thumatha; species Thumatha senex. Next base: position 25,216,093 of record OX419724.1, read on the forward strand.
AACTGGTTTCGGTTTAGAAGTCGTTTGATTTCTTGGCTCGTTGCTCGTGTATGATAACGATGTTCCGATCAGGTTACGTCAGCTATGGTCATAAGTGTAACATATAACTGTAATGTAGACATTCTTTATCTCAGTTGTTACACTTTAAAAATGCATTTTTTTTGGTACTTACTTTCGCAGTGTATACTCCATAGCAAAGAATCATGTTCGCTGCCTCTTCGTACCAAGTACACGCCTAACTGTATACGAAGATTGCATTCGCGTTGTATTAATTGCCTACCATTAAAAGCTAACTATCTTCACTCTGTATCCTTGACGGGGTAGTCAGAGAGGACATGTATACTTCTTTCGCTTCCTGCAGGTTCTGTAATCGCTAAAGTATCTACTCGAATACCCAGACGTGCATACATGCTCGTCTTCGAGGTTTTCGAGTACTATATCTACCATTCATTAGTACTAAATACAACAGATGAATGGTAGGTAACTGAAAATCACGCGGAGGTATTGTTACTGTTGTCTCTCTGACGGAGGGAGTAACGGTACTTGCTCTGTAGTTTTTATGTAGCTAACTTCATCATGTTATAGTTATCAGTTAACTTGACCATATTATATAATATTGTTAAATTTGGGTTGTCTGTGTGGGGTGGGGTGCCCTTTCGATCGCATAATTTTTTTCAGCATAATGTAGTTTGGCATAACAGTTTCAGCATAAAGTTTTCTTGCATAAATTATGATAAGCAGAGTGTTATAAACATTATAAACATTAACTTACTCTAATTTTTTATCATAATTTTAATCAGCATAAATGTAAAGGGTATAATTATTATACGCCTAAAGATAATTTATCATAAAATACAAAACGCATAATGGAAGTATGGATAACCGTTTAAATCATAAATGAATAATCATTTAACTAAGATTTTTTAAGAAATGATAAGATAACATTCTAAATAATCATCTCACTCATAGCCAAGATTTTACGCTGTAACATATATAGCTATATTTTAAGTGTTATTTTTTTAGGCTAGTCTTGAGCAAGTCGTAAATAGGTACTACGACGAGCGAAGCGAGGAGGTTAGGTCACTTGTGACCACAATAGAATCGCTTGTTTTATTCTACCTACTTTCTTTTTGTATTTTATTTATATATTCTATTTATAAGTGTTGAAATTTTGAACTACAGTAAAATGACTATCGACATTTTTAATCAGTGGACATTTCAATCATAGACAATTCAAGCTTAGATATAAAAATAAAAATATCTACTCGTTAACATTATGGTATTCTATATGTATGGCTTGTAATCTTTATGCGAGAGTGAGTGAGATGCCAATAAATGTTATGATTAGTAATCGTTATTGTAAAAAAAAAATTCCCAATACGGACCCGTCTGTGTGACATCCCAAAAGAAAAATGTTACTCAGCGTGCACATTGAAAATATGTAACCCACATACCTTTTCCAAACGCGCTAAAAGTGACTTTAAAAAACTATAGTTGATCATTATGTAGAGTTCCCGTGTGTTTATCTTTCATGAAGTATTCCCTTGAGTATTCTGTAGACATATTATTTATTTAATATCTTTAAAATAAAAAGTATTTATTATTTAAAAGTAAGGAGCGTTATTCCTACGGTGGTCCCCCGACCGCACATTTTTTTTACAGTTTCTGTGCACTTTAGACCTAAGTTTATGATTTTAATATATCTCCACGCGCTTCCGAGATAGAGGATTTTGACAGACAGAGGAATGGTTGAAACAGACAAATGGACATCAAGCTATAAGGATTCCATTTTCTTATTATTGTACCAAACCCTAAAAAAATATTGCCCTTATTTTAACATAACTTATAAACATACAAGTTCCACCTTTATCTCCAAAAGAACAGGTAGAGGCATACTATGCGCCTATTTTCACTAGCAATAGTGTTGTGGCTACCTCCATGCGTATAGGCACTTCTCGGTATAAAGGTTGTACGTACAACAAAATGCTCATATAAAGTTGTCATTTTCCTTTTTAGGTACGGAATATAAAAATGAGAAATGTCAAAAAATATACAAGGGTCAGTTACAAAAAAAATAGGTTTGCAACATGCGTTTCCAGGAGTAATGCCTCATGATTTTAAAAATAGAAAAACAATGACCTAAAAATATAAATATAAAGCTTGATTTTTATTATCGTCACTTAAATATTGCCTAATACTTTAATTGATCTCTAATTTCAATATTATCTTATTATCTATGTAAATCGGTGATTAGTATCAAAGGTGTCATCATTTTTAAATATATTTTATTTCACAATGGTCGTCATTAACTACTAATTAACTTAGAACTAACATTAACTTTTAACTACATTAAGCCTTAGTTAAGCAGAAATATTGAACCTTTGTAGCAACAATTCAGTGATTAGTGGTTGACCTGAATGACAGCTTTCTGTCTGGTTATGAAAATGGTTGGCGTAACCCAGTCGAAATATTAAACATTAAGAAGTTAAATAAACATGGATCGCGTTAATTAATACCGCTGCACAGACACCAAACAGATCATTATGAACGTAACACGTACTTATACTTTGTTCAAATTGATAGTTATGAGATTAAAAACAAATATGGTGATATTTTAGCAGCTCATTTTCGCTTTCTAGAGCTGTTGTTATTTTTTTTTAAATATGTTTCGTGTAAATTATACGTACCCACGCGATGAATCGGCAACAATGATTCATACTGATTAATACTGCTAGTTTCTAGTACTCAGTCTATTGTCTCCAAAGTAATCAAATACCGGTATGAAAAGTCTATACCTACAAGAAAAAAAATCACCCAACTCCTAATCGTTAAACAGATGTGTCTTTCATCGTAAGATAAGCTTTAGCCTAGATTTCCCTCGGATTTAATTACCAGATCCTAGCATGGAGCCACCTTGGTTTTATAATCGTTCAGATAAAAATAAATTTTGAAAATATGCTCTGAATTGGGGGAGAAATCTGTATTTCTAAATAAACTCAAAAACTAACGGACGGCTTTTCAAACGGTTTTCACCAATAGGCAAAATGGTTTATGATAAAGGTTTAAGAACATAGATTCATGAGAAGGTTTTGAGTGCCTCAGTGCAGCAGTGGTAGTGTATGCGACTGCCGTGCGGTTGCTCGGGTTCGATTCCTTAGTCAGATCAAATATGTGTGTGATCCACAAATATTTGTTTCGGAGTTTGGGTGTTTCCTATGTATAATATGTTGGTTTTCTTGAATAAAACCACTCTGCTACACTTTGCAACAGTTTAATGTACCTTTATAAACTTTGGTTAACATGATTTTCTATAAGGGCGGTTCACCACATTTTTCACAGTACCGTACACCCATATTACATATTAACCACAAACAATAGTATATAGTTGGCCATAGACAAGCTAAAGTTGTCAAAACCTAACATTCTCCCTCGATTTAAAGGTTTTTTGCATAGAAAAGCTTAAGAATCGTTACACTACATCAATACATTTACAAAAGCACTAATTATAGTAATTGCTACTTTTAGTAAACTTATAGGTATCTATGTGTCTCTTCTGTATAACCATAATCTTTGTAACATTATAATATAACATTGTACTTGGAAGTAAACTAAGTTGATACTTTAAGCCATGCTTGTTTCATTTTAAATTTTTAGAGAAGAAACTAAACTTTATTTTTGAGAATATTAAATTCCTTAGGTTTTGTAATATAGTCTAACAAAAATGGAAAAAATAATTGTTATATAATCATAAATTAATTAATCTTCAAAAATGAACACAGTTCCAAGAATCTTTCATTTGACAAACTTTTGGTAAATATGTCTGCTAAATTAAATTTAGACTGTATATACTGAATAGAAAATTCTCCCTTTTAATTAGGTCTTTAATGAAATGTGTTTTAATATCAATATGCTTAGTCCTCTTTGAGTTTTCAAAAGATTGAGTGAGCTGCAAAGCGCCCTTATTATCCACATATAAAGTGCAAGACACTTGACTAATATTAACATTTAATTCTAAATAAAGTCTCTTTATATAAAATAGATCACAGGCACTAACCGATGCAGCAACATACTCCGCCTCCGTTGTAGAAATTGCAACACAGTTTTGTTTTCTAGACAGCCACGACACCACATTGCCATTGTATAGTGTCACGGATCCACTGATACTTTTTCTATCTGAGTTGCCTCCTCAGTTTTCTCATATGTCAATCCATGTTCTTTAGTTCCTTTTAAGTATCTTAAAGTTCTCTTTGCTTGTGTCCATAAACTTTTTGTAGGTTTATCCAAGTATTGACTCAGAAATGAAGTAGTGTATGAAATATCTGGTCTTGACACTGTAGAAATAAACATCAGACATCCAATCAGTTGTCTGTATGGAACATCTTCAATGGTGTTGTCCTCCACTTGGAACCCTTTTAGTATTGGAGTCTTTGTAGGGTTGGCATCCATCATATTAAACTTTTCCAACATTTATTATTTTATTTATCATACCTGTTTGAGTACTTTTGAGAAAATTGTCTACTCTAGTAATTTCCATTCCTAAAAAATTTTCTACTATTCCCATATCTTTAGCATTAAATTCTTCCTGTAAAGCTCTCATTGTGGATTTCACATACTTTTCTAATCCAGTTAATAAAATATCATCTACATATATAATTATCTGAACGGTTTCTTTAATATATAGACAAAAATCATTTTTAGATCTAATAAACCCTAGTTGTAATATAAAGTTGTTAAACCTCTCATTCCAGCACTTTGGGCTTTGTTTTAAACCATATAATTATATTCTTTATACCATTATCTTTTGTTCGAAATATCCACCTTGAGTCTATAGTTTTCTTGCCAGGTGGTAATATTACAGGCGTCCATGTGTTTGATTTCTCCAGTGCATTTATTTCTTTATCTATTGCATTTCTCCAATCCTTGTTTTTCACAGCTTCATTATATGTTACTGGGTCTTCTGTTAAATTCATTAAACAAAATGCTTCATAGTTAGTATCACAATTCTTTAAGTATTTAGGCTTATTTATTACTCTTCCGCTTCGTGTAATTGTTTTTATTTCTGGATTAGCTTCCTGTTCACTATTTATTTCTTTTTGGTGTATGTTACTTTCTTTTTCTTCTTTATTTTCTATCTGTACTTTTTCAATATTATTATTCAAATTATCTTCAATATTTATTTTATATTGATTTTCATTTTTATTAATTCTATTATCATGCTCATATTTTATGTCGGACTCATCAAATCTGATATCTTTTGTTATTCAATTTTTGGCATATCCAACCATTCTCACAGTAACAGCATTATTATCAAATTTATCTCCTCTATGTAATATTGTTGCCTATCCTTTGCAACCAAACACTTTTATTTTATTTTTTTTATTTTTATTTTATTTTTACACTTTTATTGAATTCTACACCAAATTCTATAGCAGGTATTTTAAATTTCATCGCTGCTGTGGATGACCTATTAATTAAAAATGTAGCTGTCAATATAGCTTGTCCCCATAGATGTCTTGGCAAGTTAGATTCATCCAGGATAGTTCGGGCTTTATCATAAATAGTTCTATTTAATCTCTCAGCTTCGCCATTCATCTGTGGACTGTATGGCATAGTATATTCCAGTGAAATTCCTTTGGACTTACAATAGTTTTTAAATTGATTGGAAGTAAATTCTCCACCATTATCACTTCGGATTCTTTTCACTTTTACTCCTTTATCAGTATTTATTTCCTTTATGTACTATATTAAATTTCCACATGCTTCACTCTTATTTTTTTATAAATATGTTTTGGTAAAATGGGTATAATCATCCAATATAGTGTGTATGTATCTGTAACCCTCCTTTGTAGGGGTTCTAGTTGGTCCAACGATATCAGTATGTATCAATTCTCCTATATAGTTTGATTGTGGATAGGTGACAGGTCTAAATGGTAACCTTGTAGCTTTGTTTTTCATACAAGTATCACACATGTCATCACTAGTTGGTAGTTTCAAAATTTTAAGTCCTTTTAGATTCAAATGTCCCATCCGTTTGTGCCATAGGTCCTCTCCAGTATAGTAACACTGCTGTTCTGATTTTAAATTGAATCTAATCATATATATTTTTCCTAATTTTTCACCATAATACTTATTTTTCTTTCCACTTATTTTTCTTATAACAGTAACCTGCCCATTTTTGAAGATGACATTAAATTTCCTTTCCATTAATCTGTTAACCGACAATAAGTTATGTTTTAACCCTGGTACAATTAGCCCTTCAAATTTAATAGGTTTATTTTTATAATACAAATCAATAATTCCAACTTTGTTAGAGGTCAACTCGTCTCCATTGGCTATATAAATTTTAATGGGTGTATTCAACAAGCGTATATCCTTCATTTGACTTTCCAAGCTTTCTTGCATGAAATTAAAGCTGGCACCAGAGTCAATTATAAATTGAATATCATTCGAGGTGCTTGAAACATTTAACATACATGCTACAAACATATCAGAAGACATACCCTCTTGTTCTTCATTATTATCTAACACAGTTAAATTTCTAGCTGGATATCACACACCTCGGGATCTTCGGATTCTTCCCCTGCCTCTTGAGCCTCTATAAGGCTTTTGGTCATGACATTGAAAAGATTTATGACCTGGTTTACCACACTTATAACATTGTATAGTGAAGGCAGTGTCATTTTCATTGATTTCTATTTTCGACCTAATTTTCATCTCTTCATCTAACAACCTAGCTTTGACAAAATCAAAATTGATGTTCTCCGAAGTCATGGTTTCTATAGCTGTTATAACTGTATTGTATTCTATGGGTAGCCCGGTAAACAAATAACATATTTTATCTTCTTCTTCGATTTTATTGCCTATAGATTCTAGTTCTTGAACTATTGTTTCAAAACGATTGAAGTAATCTTCCAACTTTTCATCTTTACATTTAATTGACAATAATTTTCTACGTAAATTGAGCTTAGACACGATGCTTTTTCTTTGAAATGCTGTCTTCAAAGCATACAACATATCGTAAGAGGTGCTACAATTTTTAACAAGATTAAGATGCTTATCTTCTATGCATTGAACTAAAAGCGCCTTTGCCTTGGCGTCTTTATTAATATAATCTTTTAAGTCATCCTCTTTTACCGATTTTGAATCGATCTGAGTAACTTCGTAAATTTGCTTTTCATCCAAAAGACATTTTACCCGAAACATCCAATTATCAAAATTGTTGCTTTTTAAATGTGGAAATACTTTTATAATAGTAGATGCCATATTTTACCTTTTTTCTTTTTATGCTCAGAGGTCCGTGGATGTTGGTTTTCTTGAAAAAAACCACTCTGCTACACTTTGAAACAGTTTAATGTACCTTTATAAACTTTGGTTAACATGATTTTCTATAATGGCGGTTCACCACATTTTTCACAGTACAGTACACCCATATTACATATTAACCATAAACAATAGTATATAGTTGGCCATAGACAAGCTAAAGTTGTCAAAACCTAACATAATATGTGTGTATTTATAAATATATATCGATTTGGCTGGTCCTAAGAAGAGTGGTGGACTCTTAACGGTAAATGAAAATACCACAAAGCGGTGGCTTTGTGGTATTTTCATTTACGAGCGGTGCCATGCTTCGGAAGGCACGTTAAGCCGTTGGTCCGGGATGTCAGTAACATAGCCTTTGTTAAGCCAAGATAAAGGCATTATGAGCGGCTCTAAAAATTTCAACAGCAGGTAGCCAAAACCTACTCCTCTCTTTCTTTAACACGGCAATGTGCTCAATATCAGGATGGCCGTATGCTTGCTGTAACCTCAATGGTAAAAAAAAAAGACGTGTGGCACTCGGAGACTGCGGCGGTAAAGCTATTGCGTAGCATTTTTATCAACTTATGTAATTATAATTATTTATTTATTTTATTTATGCAGTATTTTTTTCCTTTCTTTTTCTTTGATATTAATTCAAGTTACACTTTTTGAGTTATTTCTTTTTAGTTATTATCTTACAATACATGTCTATTCAGGAATATTTATCATTGAAACTATAGGTTTGTGGTAACTGAAATAAGAAACATAAGTTTGAGACTTGATATCTTCAAAATATCTGGAAAATACCGCGTCAATGGTGGTCCCATATTTTGTTATGGATTCTTGTGGATCATTATACATTTTCAAATTCAATATTTTCGAAAGAAAAGTTGTCAACCTCTCTGATTTTTTATCAGCGAAGTTGATGTTGAAATCGCCAGCCAAGATAAGTGGAAATTTATTACCATTTGTAAAAAGTATTTGCGAATAAAAAAAATAAAATAAAAAAAAGCACCTTCACCCTCCCCCCTCACTCTCACTTCTCACTCCTCACCCTCACCCCCCACTCTCACCCTCACCCCTCACTCTCACCCTCACCCTACCCTCACTCTCACAGTCACCCTCATCCTCACCCTCACTATCATCACGTCTGGATCTGGTTTCTAAAAAAACCCCTCACCCGCACTCCCATACTCACCCTCACTCCACCCTCACTCTCACAGTCACCCTCATCCTCACTCTCACACTCACTATCATCACGTCTCGATCCGTGCGAGCTTCGTACAGTAGTACCATATAATATATGTACATACACGTTAAGCAAACGCACGGCCGTGCTCGGTGAAGTTCGTGTGAGCTGGGGTGTTAGGTTATTTTCGTTATGGAATTTCTGGGTTCGGTCTCCACGCTCAAGGACGCGATAGAAGCTATGCAATAGCTTAAAAATGCCATGTATGTATCTCTTTCTCTTTTCATCTTAGGTACTTCCACACCTAACTCATGGTTGAAAATTTTCGTTTGACTTTGATTTTCACCAATATTGGAAGCGCTTTAAATCAATGCAGTCATGGTGGATCGAGCTTTGTTGGACTTCGTACCAAAAGCTTGACGGACTCCCTCCCTAAGCAAACGTGAATACTCCGAAAAAGAAACGATGGATGACAAAGTATGAATGATAATAAAAAGAACGTTTAGATATAACTTATGAGACAGGTATTCTAGAAGCGTCAAGTAAAAAATCATTTGGCAATATTGCATTACATGTTATGAAACGGAAATAAAACAAATCTATTTATAAGCCTTCGTCCAAATGGGTTTTTAAGAGTTCCGTATATTTATAATGAGTTATACACTTGGTTTAACTTATATTTATTTAGAGACTAAGTTTATTGAACGTATAGTCAGCGACAAAAGCCGCTAAGCATAACAGTGTTTAAAATTATAATAAGTGTGATAGTATCACACTTATTATAATTCAAAATACTTAAAAAAATTGTCAGGTACAAGTAGGTAGGTAACAATATATTGTTATTGGGAGTCGACGGAGGTCATAGCAAAGTCCAAAACAAAAGAATCCCATGCAAACCTAAAAGTCCAGTGTAGTACAATTAAAACACATTCCCAAAATGAAAACATGTCCCAACAATTGCCAGAAGATAGAGGACCATTATGGTGTATACCATAGTTGTTATAATTCGGTTCTCTATTGTACTACAGTAGAACCTCGATAACTCAAACATCGGTAACTTAAAAACCTCTATAACTTAAAAAAAATAATATGTTCCCTTCCCATCACAGCCCAAAACCTCTATAACTTAAAATAAGCAACCTCTATAACTTAAATAAGTAATCACTGTATTGGCCCTCAGTAACTTAAAGAAATGTTTCCACAACCTCTATAACATACTGGACTGCCTCTGTGGCGCGGTGGGAGTATATCCGACTGCTACGCAAGAGGTCGTGGGTGCGATTCCTACTTAGGATAAAACTTTGTTTAATGAGCACGATGGTTTATTCTGTGTCTGGGTGTTATTTATCTATAATATGTATGTATTTAGAAATATTAAGTATGTTTATCAGTTATCTGGTTACCATAGTACAAGCTCTGCTTAGTTTGGAGTCAGATGGTGTTGTGTGAGTTGTCCCAACGATACGATATATATATATATTATAAAGTGGATTAAAAAGGAAAGAAGTTGCGGCTCAGTTTGGGATATATGAGAGTACATTATCAATCATCATTAAAAAAGAAGCTGAAATCTTGCAGAAATAGGAACAAGGGTGCATACATGCGTATGTACATACCTACCTCTATATTAACCTATCCCTAACATAGACCCTTGATAACTTAAAACCTCTATAACTTAAAATATTTTGTGTTTCCCTTGGACTTTAAGTTATCGAGGTTCTACTGTATTATATAGGCTTCTGCATATACTCGTATCCAACGGCTGTCTGTGACAGGCTAATTTGATTGCGCGGTTATAATTGCACTGCCTTGCTTTGATATTTTTGTGCAAGACCTACAGAATGGTAAGCACGGAGGCTCTACCGTTGATGGTAAGTGTTGTCTCGGTTAACCTTGAAATTCAGACACGAGCTGTTTTGTACTATTCGACTAGGGATGGCATGGATGATAGGTTTTTGTTAAAAGTGGTCGCCATAGAATTGTTAGACTGTTTTGTGTAGACAAATGGCCGTGTATTTTCGTCAAAGGGTGCCAGCTCTACCAGATTTTTATCAGACGTTCGTGAGCTGTTGAAAATGTCATAGCTGGAAGTGGATCAATTTCTTGTGGGACATGGGAACTTTAGGACCAAACTATATAAGTTTTAAATGGTCGAGTCACCATATCAGTGTTCAACAGCTGTTTTCAAATATTATTAATCTGCTCATTACTTACTCTGGGAGTGTAGCGATAAAACGAACGACATATTATGAAAATTAGTTTACATGTAACATCGGGAGTAGTTTACTATGTGGATCTTATGGCTTCTGGTGGACTTTTGTGCTTTTTGCCGTTTGAACTCGCTCAAATATCATTTTACTAATGATTCGATGCTGGGTCCAAAATATTCCAACTTCTCCTGGGACGTCACAAAGTTTTATGGTCTTGGTCATTGCTGTAGACTATAGTTTATAGGAATCACAGTAATGGAAATGCGGGTGGGATTAGTACCAATCGTCCCAATTCAAGGTTAATTTGACACTTCTGAGACTGAATGTACAAGACAATCAAAAGAATTTCTTTGAAGCTGTTTTTATTGCTTAAACTACTTTGTTAATATCACGGTCACTTACCGTCGTAAATTATATTGCCAGTTAATGCTCAGAGCGCATCACTTTTATTTAAATACGCATAATAATTTGGCATGTAGGAAATAAATTAAGGCAGGGTACCAACCCAGTCCTTGACATTATGACAATTAGTATAATATAGTAAAATACATCTAAATTAATTTTAAATAAATTAAGCGAGGTCGTGATCCGAATTGTTAATATGATATTGAGGTTATTTTTTTTTTAGGTTGATCTGATTATGACACGTTTTATATTATAATATATCGTACCTTACAATAAGGGAACTTGATTTTTTAGTCTAGGATGTTTTTTTCAAGCAATCTGACTTGATCGAAAGTGGTCACCCTAGTATATTGGATATTTCCAAACCTAATCAATGTCATTCCATACAAAGACAGTAAATTGGCAACAAATATAAATAATTCGTTTTCAAGTCTGTAAATTTATTAAAATAGCAGCGAATTAATCCGGCAGTACAAAAATGTCGAGTATTGTTTTTAATTCAATTATATATAATTATAAATAAATATTAATTCAAAGAGAACGATGAAGTAGTGACAGAAGGAATGTGAAAAGAGTCAAGAGAAAAAAACGAAGTGAAAACTTGATGTGTGTGCATAATTTCCATATTAATACACGAATTTTACAAGTATACATATAGTCGAGCCATTAGCAGTCTCAATCCGCGTATACGCGTAGCAGGCTGTAGTACGTGCGTGTGTATTTACGCACACTCGCGCAGGCGCCTTGCGCCGCTTAAACGAAACAGCAGGCGCTATATTATTAGGATATTATTTCCTCTCATACGTCCCACTGGAGGTCTACTCTCCCTCCGAATTGAACTTACGAACTTGAAACTTACGAATTTTTGATCAGGGCCCGAAGTCTTCTATTTCAATAGTGTATCAATGGAGTGTCGATAGCCAATGACAATGGCACAGTTTTGCACTTTTCGTAGTCCGCTAACTTTAAAAGACCAATGGCTTCTCACTGATTTGTCATTAGCCTGCCACTCATACAAATCTGTATTCTACTAACCAATGACGTCTCGGTGTATTTCCAATCAAACCATTGCAATGCAAAACCATGCAAACGGTAGTCTACTAATTATTTGACATTAGTTTCAATGACTTCACGATGGCTTCAGTATGACTATTTGTCATTACCATTGAACCAACATCGAGCAGACACTGCTTTGTTACGAGTGGTTGATACTATTCATATCTCAAATTTAGTTAATAATTAGGAAAAAACGAAAAATATTACACTCGCTAATGCTAGACGAGGATCGTCGACGAAAAAGCGTCTAATATAGCCGCCGAGATAATAATGTTTTGAGTACCTAATTCCCGAAGAGGGATAGGTATAAGTAAATAGTAAGACGTTCGTCACAATTGGTAGATACAATAAAAACCGAGTGAAGAAAATCGCAGAATTTAATCTGCGATTTTCTTCACTCTGTTTTGCCATGATTACAATATGATAGTGATGGAATTTTAAAGTTTTTTTTTTGTGTTAGATACAACTTCTCTTTGTATTTCAGCTTCTGTCTAGTATATACCAGTCATTTTTCACTTCGAAAATTGTGCGGAGCAACTTTGGCGGACCGAATACGTAACAAAGTGATACGCAATATGGCAGGTTTGAGTGAAAGTGTCAGCGTTAAGCTGGAAAAGGGCGTGCTCCGTTGGTTTGGACACGTCCAACGATTGAGTGAGGAACGATTGACGAAGAATATAATATTGTGCGAAGGTAGAGGGTAGAAGGAGTCAGGGATAGCCGAGACTTACATTATGAAGACCACGTGAGCAGATTACTCAAAAACGGAAAAGCCATTAGTACTCTGATACCCAGACGTGCATGTATGAAGCGATTGATGAATCTTGATGAAGCGAAAGAAGTATGCATGGATCGCGAAGTCTGGCGATCCGTCCTCTCTGACTACCCGGTCAGGAATACAGCGTGAAAATAGTTTAGTAGTTTTTAATTGTATGCAGCAGGATCTTCAAACTTTAATGAGTCACAATCTATTTTACAATGCCACAATGCAAGGACTATGTTGTGAGACAAGTGAACAAAGCATTTTTCTAACTTGTGATAGCATTCATGAAGTTTATAAATGCTATGCCCAGTTGGACATAATATACCTCGTCATATACTCCTTTTGACTTAAACTCTCTACCTAGGCCTAGGGTAGGTTAGGCTGTCTTTTACAAATATTTACCTCATGCATCAGCATCAGCTTATAGCCCACTACAGCATAGTTATATTTGTGACATATCTTCTTCATCTTAACATATTTCCGGTGACTTGCAAACATTGTGCTACTTTTTGTAACTGCAGGAGCAGCTTTAGTTTAGCTAGTTTTTAGCATAATTGGAAGGGACCACTGTCTGACCCCCTAACCTTGTAGCGGCACTAGCATCTTCTCATGCGTTGGTCAGCTGGTGCACCGCTAGCAGCTGTCACTTAGGCCCCAGTAATATTGGCCTTTACACCCTACACACATACACATGTTTCGCATGCCATCTAAGTTGGAATAGGAACAATAAAAAAACAGTCTATTAGAAATAAATGTTTATTAATACATCATTTAATAGAATTTATAACAAATATACTCGTATTTGAATGTTTTCTTAAAGCAAAAAACCAGTCGAACAATGATGAATATGTGAAAAAAGTTTTGTTTTCCTTATGGAAGGCCATGGCATGCAGCATGCGCTGGATAACAAATTATGAGCAGAGAGAAATGTCTTAAATATATACTATAGCTTATAGTGTTAATTTGCCTTTTTTCTTATTAGTTTGGGTGTAAATCTGAAAGCAATACTATCCTGGCTCTTTGTCTCTGAAAGTAAAATACAATAATTTATTAAAAAATATCTATTATAATATATGCTGTAGTATTTTATGTAATAATACTAAATATATAACCCACCCATTACAGTATAGAAGTTATAGTGCATATACACTTATATTGGCTGACTTAAAACAGTAGTCGCACAGTTCACTGCTGGATGTAGGCCTCTCCCAATCTTCACCATCGCTAGGTGTTCTACTGTATAATTTAGGAGGTATATAATCTTACTATACCATGCTGGCAAGACTAATTGGTTAAAGGTTTTATTTAGTTTGCCTTTTCTTTGCCATGGCCTCATCCATTAGTCAGTAGGTACAGGACTTGCAGGTAGTTTGGGCCCTGAAAATGTTAATAAAACTTCACCTCAACACAAATATCAATATGAAGATTGAAAAGTTAAATACCCGTTGCCGGCAGCTTAGATTTTTGTTTCTGAGAACCTAATTTGGATTTGTTTAGTTATAAAACTGACAATAAAAGACAAATAAAGAATTAGTCCCCAGTAAAATAGTAAGGTAAGTCTTTACTTAAACTTTTCTCTTTATAGCTATTGCTAGCCTTTTAGAAAGGACAAAAAAAATCTGCTTTATTGAGTTCTGTTTCAACTTGTATGAAATCTATCTACTACTAATTCTACTAGAGGATGGACCGGAGAAGCTTTTAAATATACACTCACTTCTAGTCGAAAGGTACCCAATATGTACTTTGAACAAGTTTGCTACAACGAATAGCTACTACTTTCAGACAAAACACTTCCTTGGACAGAGAACATCTCATAGCCAGGTCCATAGGGTTCCGAATAAACGATATTAAAACCTCTGGGTGCTCCCACACTTGTAATTTTTCTGCAAAAAGTAATTGAATCTTTGTATTTTCAAGATTCAAAGTAAACGATAAAGTGTGATCAAAAGTACTTAATATTTCTTATAAAATTACAATTTTATTCAAAATTTTAAATGAACTATTAATTTAATAAAATATGAATAAATTGTTTGTTTTCCGCGTCGAAGTTCGGAATTTTTTTGCAACTACCATTAATGTCAATATCACTTTTTTTCATGTACCTAGCACAGGCACGTAGAAACAGCCTAAGATATAATTTCTGTTTTTTTAGTTTATTTATGCTTAATTGGTTTTGGTTGCCACATTTATACACTTCTATCATTAAATATGTTACGTTTTTATAAAATTAACAATTCTCTGGCTCAAAATTATAGAAAACATAATGCATATTGATTATATAAGAAAACTGGGTATTTGATTTTCACGAAATCACAATGTGGTTGCCAGCGCCACTGTTGAGCCATTGTCATTCCATTGCCACTCTATCGACATTTTGCTGCCACCGTGTTTTTACGTTAGCAGATTATGGACATGGCGATGGAATGACCATGGCTTGTTCTTTGACGTAAATTAGTAGAATTGAGGCCCAGGTCACGTGTGCTGACTGGAGTTTAACATTTTTAACCCCTCCCAAAAAGTGCACAACGCCGCTAAAGAGGTTTTCTTTTAAAAAAACTTCAAATCTTTAATTAGTTTCCTTAATTAGGTATCTTAATAAATAATAGTAATTTCCGTATTGTAACATTCAAACTAGTAGCAGGGTCAGTCATCACCATACCATAAACTACTATTAAATTATCGATCATAATTTGTGATTAATTATAAAGCGTGATTGATTTATTAACCACCTTGTGCACAGTGGTGTAAACTATCAAGTACGATACAGCTCTTCCTACAAATATGTATGTGTTGTTATTCAAATAATGTGAATTCATGAAAATATTAAAAACATTTATTATTGCTAACTATATCATAAATTAAAGAAAGACCTGTGGTATTATTTGGTTCAGAATGTAGGGCCGTTAAGAAGTTGGATGAAAGAAGAGTGCATGTAACTGAAATGAGAATGTTAAGGTGAATGTGTGATGTAAACTGTGTGGTGTAACTACTGGTGTTTATTTATTAGTTCGATTATTTTTTTTATCAGTTGGTACTTTAAAAAAAAAATATTGTCAGGTTTAACAATATTGGACTAAAATGGATAACATATGAAATGAGTATATAGAGGGAGTTTGAGAGTGGCGCCTGTGACTGAAAAAATGAGAGGGAACCGTCTGTCTTGGTATGGGCATGGGATAAGAAGGGATGAAAGTCATGTCGCTAAAAGAACTATGAATACGAAAGTTGGTGGATGGAGAGCCAAAGGGAGGCCAAAGAAAAAATGGATGTACTGTGTAAGGAGTTATATGAATATGAATGGAGTGAATGATCGGATGACGAATACCAGGGATGAATGGAAGAGTAAGACATTCTGCGCCGACCCCAAGTAAATTGGGACAAGAGCAAGGCGATGATGATGATCATAAATAAAAAAAAGTAATAGTCTCGATCTGGATTCGAACCATGTACACGGTAGATGGCGCTTTAAGTCACTTAAAATGGAGAGAGGTGGATTAATTAAGCAGTTTCGAGTGGGTCTCGGTAGCCTACTTGTTTAAGCGCCTCACCCGGCAAGTGTGAAGACACTAGTTCGAGTCCATTTGGAGACAGAATTTTTTCCACTTCTAAATTATTAAAATATTAACTAAAAAATGTAACTATCTATACTCACGCTGTATCTATTACGAAAATATTCAACATTACTTAGACTTCAACAATCCAATTGTGTGTAAAGCTGCTTCGATTTTACTCCATTAAATCTATGACATGGAGTTTTCAAACTTAAACTGACTGAAACAACACAAGGGTCAATTATGGCATTATAAGAGATCAAGGAACTGGTTACTCTTCGAAGTTCAATCCCTAAAGTAACGTAGCAGATGCGTCAGCAAACCAAACGATTATATATTCGTTTACCATTAGACGAATAGGTCGTATGTAAATGATTGTTATTGCCGTCATCTAATCAAAATCAGAATTAATAAACATTAAATGGATCCTACACCAAGGTTAATAGTTATGGTCAATAATTTTTCTGCTAGATGCGGTTGGTATAGACGCTAAAGTTAGTCTCAAAGGTACCAAAAACAAAAGTTATAAATTATATTGTCGAATGAAACTTACCGATTAATTATTGTTACAATAAATAAATTATTTCTATACCGGTAAAGATTAGTTTTGTGAGATACCGAATTCAGGTTTAAACTGCGGTGGTGTATACGCATACTAAATTTGGGTACTTTTTAGGACTGCTTGTGACAACAATACCGTACTATTATCGACGTTACGGATGAATTGCACTGCCCGTAGTCGATGCTAGATTGAATAAAGGTTTCACTGAGCCATATTTGTATCCGTGATTGTCATTTAATTTATAGGAAGGGCTCGAGACCCAACACAATGTCAACGTGTATTTAAATTTAGCAAACTTTGTAGGGTTTAAGTTTCTTAATCACAAAATTTCAAATCCCGGATAGCTTGAAATAATTTTCGCTAAACTACAGAAAAGTTAATATTAATATGAATAGAGAGATGTTTCAAATACTAAACCTTTGTAATTCTTCGAAAAATGAAGTAAGTGAAGCACTTGTGCCATGTGTCCAATATTTTTTTAATATCTAATGTAACAATATCTCAGGGAATGCGATGAACAACACTAGAATCAAAACCACATAAGTGTCATAACTACACAAATAAATTTCACACGTACCGTGTAATTAATTAAAGGGTAATTTGGCTGTGTTGTTATTTGTATTTCACTTGTATGTGTCAGTTATCTTGTATGACTAATAAATATAAGAAGTTCCATGATATGGCTGAAGGTTGAACCACAGTATACAATACATCTATGAACCTATACATATATAGCAATACATACTGCTCAAAAGCGGTAAAGCACAGTTTCACATTAGTTACAGAATGTGGCTGTATCAGTGGGAAAGAAGAGGGTTTTATTTAACATTATTTTAGTTTTGATTTATAAAAATGCGTTCGGGGGCACCAGACAGGAATGACTTTTCTTACGTTTAAAAAAAGTGTGTGTGTACTTTATGTACACGCGTTAGAAGTTATACTTCTTTGGCGCAACAAGATAAAAATCTTTTTTAAAAAAATATAAGACTCCATAAAATAAAAACACAAAAAGAATCTTGCCCGTGGGAAATCGAATACAGATCTCCCGCAAGACAGGCAAGGATAATGACGAGTATCTTACCAAAGTATAAATTGTGACAAATCTAAATACATTAAAAAAAATTGATTTGCTTGCAGTAGGAGGATTAGGAGTATCACCATACACGGACTGACGGACAAGGAATGGAACTTAAAAGGGTTCCTACAAGGAACCCTAAAAAATCGACGAGAGACAAAAATGCATATGGTGAAATGTGGGCGTATAGTATCTGTCCAACCCTTCGGGATAAAGGCGTGACAAAATGTATTTATGTTATTTGTTATACCTACTTGCTTAAATAACATTTATTCTTTATTTCCAAAATATCTATGCAATATATCACGGCAATGGGCTCACCACCTACAACGTGGGACTGGAATGCACACGGTGAAATTTGGGCGTATAATATGCCTCTGCCACCCCTTCGGAAATAGGCGTGATTTATAAACCAAAATATTTAATTAAGTATCAAAACATGTTATAGTGAAACGTGTTAAAGATGATACAATATTAAATATTCGATTAATTAGATTTGTCTTCCGCATTTTATAATTTTTCTTTGACCTTGTCTGTAGACCTCTCCTTGACCTCTGAGCTTGTTTATTGGTAGTTAATCAAATTCTGTGAACTTCAGAAGCGATTTACCCATAATTTTAGGAGCGATTTACAGACACACCTTTCAACCCCTTTATAACCTAATTTTCAATACTAACACGCATAACAACCTAACTATATCATCACGGATCTAAATATATTTAAAAAAATGTAGGTAACTAGGGCATTAATAAACAGTGTTTCTGGCCATGGTTAGATGTGCGTGCCTGGAACACCACTGTTTCGTTTTGAGAACAGGCAACGTGTGAAAGAGGCGGCGTAGTAGGTTAGGGTAAGAACCAGTATCTTACCCGGCTCCAGAAACTACCTCCATGAGCGTGGGCCTGGGGGCAAAGGGTTTGGGGTTACTTGGCCCTAGCCCAGGGTGGAGCGCGATGCACTGTATCTGTGCACGCGTTTTTCTTACTGGTGTGGATCACAACATCCCGCATTGAGCCGGAGTCGTTGGACCCCCAGCGGCCATGCCTTCAAGGACCTGGGGATATCATCCACGGGAATACCCGGGTTTCCGAGCCCAAAAGCATATTGAAGACACCGTGCGGTTTAGTTGGTACGAGCCCGACATACCCACCTCGCCGTTAGCTCACGGCGATGTGAAGTCCAAGTGGATTCCACACGTTTAAAAAAAGGCACATTATATACAGCAAATATTTACATTATTTAATTTCCTTTGTATCAGTTCAACCTTTAACAAAACTTTGCTCGTATAGTAAAAAATAATTCGAAGAGATCGTTTCGTAATATCTGAATCAGAGCGATAGATCAGGCTTCCATTCTATTGACGTAGTGGTGATCGACTTAAAGTCGATCGCATCGATATCTATTTGATTTGTAGAAAAAGTCGCGTACCACATAGTAACGTTACTATTTTCCCATTGTGAAGTGTCCCAGCCCCCAACTAGTAAGAGACCACGAATGGTTTTAAGAACACTCACTAGCGAAGACTGGGTACGATTACCAGAGGGTAACCGCAGAGTTGTGCAAGTGTGTGGGATGCAGTATAATGATGTATTAGTAGAGTTATAATGTGCCTAGGTAGGATATTGTCCTTAGTACGTCGTAGAGAATCCAAACCCCAACTTGTAAGTGACCACGAATGGTTTTAAGAATACTTGCAAGCGAAGAATGGATGACAATTACCATTGGGTAACCGCCGTGGTGTGCAAGTGTGTGGGATGCAGTATAGTGATGTATAAGTAGAGTGTAAAGAAGTATTGTATAGGTTGAGATGGATGAGGTGATGAAAATATAAGCTTACCAAATAAAAATCTCTTGAGCAAGTTTGTTTTAGAATTTAGAGAACCTGAAATAATTAAAAAGGGGGGGTTAGTAAGAAGTTGGGCGCCAAACTGTAACGTTACTATTTTCCGGTAGGGGAAAAAGGTAAAGTTAAGGAGAAAACTGTCACCAGGACTGGAGGAGTCCTGGCTTAAAAGGAAAAGTAAAAGAAAAAGGAGAAAAGGTAAAGTTGATTTAATATAATATAAAAATGTTAAGAATATAAAACCAAGGAAAACCGGGAGTAAATTAAAGTCTTGATTCTTCAAGAACAGCCGCTAAGATGGGGCCTCGAGTAGGCCTCCACGTTGCTAGTAAGGGGGGCCTCTAGTAGGCCTCCACGTCGCTGAGAAGGGGGCCTCAAATCCCCTCAAGGCCTCCACGTCACCGACCTCGGAGAAAGCTGGTCACAAACTCAGGCAGGTAGAGGGCTGAAACTAACGAGCGGTCGGCGTCTTTCACAGAGCCGGTTTATAACACACAACACTGCAGACCATCACTTCACTATTTCTGGAGAGCACAACCCTCACACCCAGCACTTATTCCCAGCACCTCCTCTCAAGGTGAGCACCAAAAGTCGACTGATCTGACGGCCCCGGCTTCCTTCTTTTACAGAGCATTTCAAAATTTAAACAATATTAGAATACAAATAATTTAGAATTTAAATTTATAACAAGGTCTAATATCTATACAACCTAACCTACTGGCAGCTCTAACAATAAATTAAAAATAAAATCTAGGCTTGTCATTAACTGACATTAAAAATTACAAAAGGTAAACAAACATTAAGAGAGCATAAAAACTCTTGAATTATCAAGGCCTATGAATGCTACAGATACTGGTCATGCAGATAATTTGAGAGAATGAATAATGAAAAATTTAATTAAAAAAAGTAAGTAAAAAATGATACATTACAATACTAAATGAACTTTTTTCGGTTTCAAGACTAGAAAAATATCAGTCACATTTTTATCGCCGTAGGTTAAGACATACTTTCACCGTATGCATTTTGTCCCGTAAATGGAAAGGCCACAAAGCGCTTACCCATCTAAGGACCAGCCAAAGCGAAAGTAGCTTTTCGCTTTACCTATTTGCTAATCGTTTACAGAAGCTTGATTAGTGGTGTACTAGCCCTCTACCCCTGTTAACTAGCCCTGATTAGTACCCTATAGTAGGTACTTTTAACTAGGAAAAAGAATATAGTTATTGATAAATGCTAATGACTAACCAATCCACTCTTTACCGATGATTAATGTGCAGTTCAGAGTCATCATGATATTAACTGTCACTCATGACCTTAAGTGACCTATTAATAAGTATAATCTTTGCCAGATTTAGAAGGTCTGCTGATTATGTGCTTGTACCTATATTTTATAAAAGGTTTGGATAGTCAAATATTATTTATTTATTGAATACGTTATTGTACACCAAGAAAAGATACAAAATAACAGTGAAAATATTGTTACAATTAAAGTAGTAATATGGGCGGCCTTATCGCATAAAGCAATTTCTGCCAGGCAACGTTTGGATGAAAAAAAAAATGTGAGTAGGAAGGACTGGTAGTTGTTGGCGTTCAATTAAATCTAATTTCAGTTTCAATATCAGGGACTAGTGCCACCGGTAACGCCTGGAGAAGTCCTGACTGCGCTTCGCCGCATGAAGAATCGGAAAGCTTTCGGACCCGATGGAGTCCCCATCGAAGCCTGGAAGGCGATGGGTCCTCGCGGTGTGGGCATCTTAGTAAACCTTTTTAACCGCATACTCCTCAGCGGGCAGATCCCAAACCAATGGAGACTGAGTATTATTACTCCAGTCTTCAAAGGTAAGGGGTCAGTGCAGGAGTGCGGGAGCTACCGCGGTATTAAGGTGATGTCCCACACCATGAAGATCTTCGAGAGGATTATAGACTCTCGGATCAGGCAGGAGTGTACTCTCACGGAGTGTCAATATGGGTTTCGCCCTGGTTATGGGACCACGGACCCTGTTTTTGCCCTGAGGGTTGTCGCAGAGAAATACAGGTCGAAGAACACGCCTCTGCACTGTTTGTTTCTAGACATGCAGAAGGCCTTCGACTGTGTTCCTCGTGCGATGATCTGGTGGGCACTGCGGTCCAAAGGGGTTCCAGAGGTCTATATTGACACTATCCGGGACATGTACTGTGACTCCGATTCAATGGTTCGGACTGCTGTTGGCGACACGAAACCCTTCCCCATCACCGTCGGGGTACACCAGGGTTCGGTCCTTAGTCCGCTTCTGTTCAGTGTAATATTAGACGAATTGTCGGACAGCATCAGAAACCCACATGAGCAGCCTCCATGGTTGCTCATGTATGCTGACGATATTGCGCTGGCAGACGCGGACAGGGGCAGATTGGTGCGACGTGTAAAGGCGTGGAAGGAGACGCTTGAAAACGGCGGTCTGAAACTAAATGTGGCGAAGACCGAGTACTTGGCACTAAACTCGACAGATCCCACATCCGTCCGCATAGGCGGTGATTTGGTCGAGCGCACGGACCAGGTTAAATACCTGGGATCTGTTTTTCACACGTCCAGTGACTTCGATTGCGATGTCAAGTCACGCATTGCTGCCGCGTGGGCCAAATGGCGGGAGATGACCGGTGTCATTTGTGACCCTAAAATGCCGATCCGGTTGAAGGGACAGGTCTACAAAACCATTATTAGACCTGTCCTTTTACATGGCAGTGAGACGTGGCCGATATTGGAGCGACACAAGCAGGAGCTGCGTGTCACGGAAATGAAGATGCTGCGGTGGATGTGTGGGGTCACGCGGATGGACCGATGAGAAACTCTCGCATCCGCGGCAGCCTTCACGTCCGTGACATTGCAGACAAGTTGCAAGAGTGTCGCCTTCGTTGGTATGGTCACGTCTTGCGGCAACCGCCCGGCTACGTAGGTAAAAAATGTCTGGCCATGTCAGCCCCGCCGGGTCCCGGTAAGAGGGGAAGACCCAAGAAGTGCTGGCTTGACGTCGTAAGGGATGACATGCGTGCCAATGGTCTCACTACAGGGGATGCCGAAGACCGTGCGAAGTGGAGGAGAAAATGTAGGAAAGCGAACCCCGGGCGTCGCGAGACGCAACTGGGACAGACGCTCGGATGATGATGATGAATTAAATCTAATTTCAAAGAAAACATTTATAATACTACAAAAATAATTAGGTATAATATAAGACATATCAGAATATATACACATATTCATACATACATGCATACATATATACATACACATATACATAAATGAACATTTATAAAAATATCAAAGGAATCGTTTTCACTTCCTGATAAATAAAGATTTTTAACCATAAGCTTAAACTTAACCAAATTTTTGGCTTGTCTAATTTCTACAGGTAGCTAATTCCACAACCGAATGGCTTTTACAGTAAAGGAATGGTCATAGAATTTCGTAGAATGTTGTGGCATTTTTAGTTCTAAGTTTTCCGATGACCTCAAGCATCTATTATGCGAATCGCAAAGGAAATCAAAACGCTCCTTTAAATAGGAAGGTGTAGATGGGTTAAATAAGACGTAGTACAATAAGGATAAAATATGAGTATTCCGGCGAAGTCGTATAGGTAACCACCTGAGCTGTGTACGAAATATTAGAAAATATTAGAAAGTGAGATTAAAAATAAAAAATAAAATAAAATAAAATTTTTATTTTGCATAGGCCATTTTAACGGCGCTTACAAAATGTCATACACTATTTAAAATATTTAAAGCGACCACCGATTCGGAACGCGGCCCACCTGAGAAGAACCGGCAAGAAACTTAGGATGGCTTTTTTTTTGATGGCCTATTTACAATTTAATATTATTTCACTTTGCCAGCAGATCATTTCCAGGCGTCCCTGTCCTGCAATTAGCAAATCTATAACGATCGAAGTATCTACTGTGTTTTCGAATGGGAAAGTAACTAGGACGATATAACCAATGGACGCGTAATGTACTCAATAAA
This sequence comes from Thumatha senex, assembly GCA_948477245.1. Taxonomy (NCBI): domain Eukaryota; kingdom Metazoa; phylum Arthropoda; class Insecta; order Lepidoptera; family Erebidae; genus Thumatha; species Thumatha senex. Next base: position 25,240,036 of record OX419724.1, read on the forward strand.
GTATGAAATCGCGTTCAACCAAGTTTCGTGCAGGGGGGGGGGGACTACACACATATTGTTTTCTTACTCTTGCATGAAGTGTTGTCACTGTAACATCCAATAAAAATACAACTGCAAATAGAAAAATGTAGGTATGCAATACAAATTTGACACAATATTATTCGGCTAATTTGAGATGGTAACTCTTGTTTAATGTTTATATGTAGAGAATGAAAGTATATTAAATATATATAAGCCGATTAAGTTTTTGGTATAATTCAATAATTAATGGTTTTTGTTACAAATAGTTATGTGAAAGAAATAATATTTTACTTACCAGTGAAAAGAAACATTAATTGTTCGACCGCTATATTTTTTACACCATTTCACAGCACATTTCGTCATTTTATAATAGGCGCAAACGGTAAGATCCATTTGTTAAAACGTCCTAGGAAATTAATGATGCTGTGACATGCAACTTTACTTTTAATATGATTATGTACTCTTATTATAAAAGCGGTTTGTTCAGATTCGATAGCCGATAGCAATTCATAAATATTTTTATATTTCTGAATAATAGGGCCATAAAATACAACCATAACACATAATTTTCGAAAACAGATCACTGTTTTCGAAAATTATGTGTTATGGTTGTATTTTATGATAAAAAATCTAAAATATTTATTTCCATTCTATAAAGTGCTTGTATTTAGATGCAGTGGTCGTATGGTGACAATTATACAAATTTACAGTCCTAAAACAATGAGACGTGTTTATTTTTATATTTTTACTTTTTACATTGTATTAAATCAATAATTTATGTCTATTGTCTGGATATATCAACAATGTTGCAGTTGTTAGCCAGTTTTGATAGATGGATATAAAAGATTAAATATATAATCGTTTTTTTAAATTCGATTACCAACAGAATAGACCCATCAAATATGTCATCATTTAGTTCAAATTTATTCTAACCAGTACGGTGGTTAGCATAAATTTGTTAGACGCAAACCTCACCTTGACCTTTCCAGAAGCAAGGCCTTGTTGAGCAAATGCGGACAAATCCGTTTGAGAGCATACATGTTAACATCATAACAATAAATATTTATGGAATCATTTTATTATGTGCGTATTTACCAATTTATGAGAATAATGCTCCAATTATCTATAAGTATGATTAATGTAAACCCGCGACTGTAAAAGGGGTGTTAATGTTTGATCAGTGTATTTTCGTTTTCATTCTGTCTGTGTATCGTCCACAGCATCACAGTTGCCTAGTCTTAGTGACCTTACCTCAGGCATATCCAGCGTCTTGGTGGAGGCGAAGGGAAACTTCATGGAAAATGGTCAGACTATTCACCAAAACATCAAAATTATTGAATCTCTCCAGTGCTGGTAGTCTCACACAGTGGTGCCTTGCTTCCCCCGCAGCAAGGCTGTGTCGTACCTTAATACATCAGAAATCACTTCTACGTAGCATCCCAAAGAAATGTTCCTAATGTTTTTTTAAATCCGAGGATCTTCTCAACGATCCTTTCATTGTTGCTGGATTGTGTAACAAACATCCAAAACAGCTTTCATATGTATATAACTAAGGAGAATATTATATACATATATATTAATAAAATAAGCTATATAAAGCAGTTTTTGAGTTGACGTGACGAATTTGCTAATCCTCTAACCAAATTTGGATGTCGATGAGATTAGGAAACTATATTTTTCTATTTATTTATTCGTGAAACACATCACATTAACGCAACTCTCCCAACGCATCGTATTTTTTTTAGGTTTTTTTTTTACTCTTCAAAGGGATCTTAGGTTTGTCGGGGTATTTTTTATCATTTTTATACTTTTTATAATGCTTTTTTTATTTTTTATACTTTTTATAATGTTGATTTTGTAAAGTTGTTAATACATAGCTTCTATTTGAACATTACATGAAAATTCTCCCCATTCCCCACTCATTAGGTATTTTCCCTACGTTTACCCCCAGAGTGTCTTTACAGATTAACCGATTTTCAATAAACATATTATTTTGTATATTTGTATATTTTGTGCATTTGAGTATATTTTGCAAAATTTCAGTTTTCTTCCCCACTTTCACCCCCCACAACTTTTAAGCGGCTCAACCAATTTTCATCAATGATAAGTTATTACACTCGCATATTTGTCACCTTTAATACAAATAAAAAGGAATTGAAATAGCTTCATCCGTTCCGGAGCTATGATGCCACAGACAAACAAACCCACAGAACAAGTCGAGCTTATAACATCCTTCTAGTTGTGTCGGGGGTTAAAACCTTATAACACCCCTCTTGTTGCGTCGGGGGTTCAAAACTTTTAACACCCCTCTTGTTGCAACGGGGGTTAAAAACAAGTCGCCTTCACTATCGTAGCAAAGGCATCAGACGACTTCTAAACCGAAACCAGTTTCAAAACAAAACAAAGAGTTTTAGAAACTTTAAAATCGCTTAAGCGCGTATTCATGGTGTCCTGAATCGAATGTAACCGTTTATCTCTATCTCTTATGGTTCCTGAGAAATAGACACAGACCTACGTACGAACGGACGGAGAAACTGAGCCGTTCAAAAAGGACTGTTCTAAACTGTAGGGTTAAAAGTCTAAAAATCAGCCTATTTTTCATTATTGAGTTGGTCATTAATGGCTCATTACGGAAGGTTAAATGGCACTCCCTTCTGACCTCCGTAAGAGTTCGCCAGAGCCTCGTTGATCAACCGCTGCCCTACTTCAAGGTGAAGTTGACTTCAGCCCTGAAGATCTTGTTGGAGTCTCTGTACATCATATGCTTTTCTCAATAAAAGGGATATAAGACAAGTTTGACTCTTAGTCACAATGTGGTCATCAGTTATCTATCTATGCTAGTGGTATTATATTAGCCACGAGCGATGGACCGTTTTGGATGCGAAGTGCTAACGTCTACTCTCGAACAGGCCAGTATAGCTTAACAACTGTTTCAAAACTATTTCGATCATGTCAAATCATTATAAAAGAGGACATGAAGAAGAAGATGAAGACAAGTGTACCCCGTATTTTCAAAATCGGGCCTTAAAGCCTGCACTGTTAGGCTATGTGGAGAGTGAACCAAATGCTTTCTTATAATTCATGAAGTTATGTGACAGGTATTCACAGTCATATATAAAAAAAATATCTTTACATATTATAAACTTTTATGGCAGCAAATACCACAGTGCATTTCTTTACGATCACCTGATAACTGGTGGTATAAATAATGGATTTATATAGACACGGGACTTCCAAAAATGTATAGTATACAAGTTAGTGTTGTGCTGCTCTTTGGGCAAGTATTGTTAACAATCTATCCTCAATGAATTTAAATTATATTACCATCCATTCTTATCTTCTAATATGTTGTGATACGTTTTTTTAGGTATGAGAATAGAGTATTACTTACTATTCACGCTTTGATCCCCGAAGCAGAGGCATACTATAGGCCCGCCCACATTTTATCGGTAGCATTTTTGTTCCACGTAGCAGGTGATGAGCCGTGTTGCCGTGTTAAAATGGACAGGCGCAGGTTTAGGCGACAGCCTGTTGAAAGTTTTCAAACCACCTATAAGGCCCTCAGCTTGACTTAACGACTGCCATGTGCCGTTGGTCCTGGTTGCCTTACCGTTTCTGAAGCACAGAAACGTTCGTGAATAGAATGCCGCAAAGCAGTCACCGATCAGAAAACCAACTATAACGAAAGTCGCTTAACGCAGTGATTGTTTACAAAACACCGATTTAGTAGGGCTACGAGCGTTTAAAAATAGTACCTAAGGGTCTTTTTGTAAACGAGGAAGTATAAGATAGGATAAGTATACTCGTTAAATATAATACATAACTATATAATACTATAATATACGTGTTATAAGAAAAAAAAGTAAAAGAAAAAAGGTAGGGTGATGAACTTTTAGACCAAATTAACAAGTAATCTTACTTGCATCCCAATAAGTATTTCGAAAAAAGTGTAAATTTTCTGCCCACTCAAAAGGCTAATAAGCTGCGGAAATGCATTTAACCACACACAAAAAACAGTACCTATAGTATTAACACAAGTAACCTATAGTATTTTTAGATCAAATTAACAAGTAATCTTAATTGCATCCCAATAAGTATTTCGAAAAAAGTGTAAATTTTCTGCCCACTCGAAAGGCTAATAAGCTGCGGAAATGCATTTCACCACACACAAAAACAGTGCAATAAGTAATTACATCAATATAACCATGTCAAATTCGTATTTAATGATCTTGGATAGCAGATTTTTTTTCTTATAGTCCTCATTTATAGACAGGCCAAGTATTTGACATTAATTTTCACTGATTTCTCTTCAGGCTTAGTAGTTTCGCATACATCGTGCGACTAAAAGATCCTGAGGGTCCATTGATTTTAACACCCTACGTCGAAAGTGGAGAGACGGAAAAAGCAAAGAAATTATCTGCAGTAGACCTAACTTCCTTCGCAGGCGTCACAAGCCACTCTGCATACTTTACTGTAAACAAGACCAACAAATGGCACCTGTTTTTCTGGTACTTCCCCGCTGAAGGAGTTTCTCTTGAAAGTACACCGTTGCTAATTTGGTTGCAAGGTGGACCTGGCTGCTCTTCATTGTATGGCTTATTTGAAGAAATAGGTCCAATACATATTAAAAATGGACAGGGTAATTATACGTACATACAATATAGCTTATACGAGTACTACGTCTGATCCTATATTTATTTAACTTCTTGTTCAGCTAGTAGAAACATTGGACTTCTTTCTTCCAATTATTATTCAACTATTGGCTAGTTGAACATTTTGTTTTGAAATGTGAATTAGTCGAGAGTGCTCTTAGATATGTTTGGCACTAAAATCTATATAATATCCCACATCCGTGAGCATAGGCGATGATTTGATCGAGCGCACGGATCAGTTTCAATATCTGGGCTCCGTGTCAAAATGCTGCGAGTTCTTTTAGACTCATTTTTTTAACACATTGCCGGTTGACCTTCCCACACATGAGCTATTACTTTACCAATTTTTTATGGGGCCGCTATAATCTGAAATATTATCAGTCACGCCTTTATCTCCGAAGGGGTGGCAAAGGCATATATACTCCCACTTTTCACTGTGTGCATTTCAGTCCCACGTAATAGGTGGTGAGCCAATTGCCGTGTATTGTACTATTATGTAATGAAATATAATCAGTCGTTAAGCAAAGTTGAAAGTCTGGGCTTAAAAAAAAATAACTTCAGGTTATCAGAAGCTGCGCCTGTCTCTTTCAACACGGCAACACAGCTGACCATCAGTTACGTGGGACAAAATGTATAGGCGTGACTGATAAAATGATTATTTTGCACAATGCCACATGTGTGTTGACAATTTGGTAACACGCAATACAGAAAGGAGCAAACTCTTACATTTTGTTTCAGTCGAACGAATGCCAATCACTTGGGGGAGTAACTATTCCTTGCTATTCATTGATAACCCAGTTGGTACTGGCTTTAGTTTCTCAGAAGATCCAGACCACGTAGTTACAAATGAAGATATGGTAAGTGAAAATATTGCTGTTGTTGAAATAGAACCGGACAGATTTTAGAATTACCTTTCATATTGGTTTCAAAATATAGCTACCGATGTTGTGTCCATCTATTCTTCTATCTATACCAATATTATAAAGCTAAAGAGTTTGTTTGGTTGAACGCGCTAATCTCAAGAAGTACTTACTGGTCGGATATGAAAAAATATTTTTGTGTTAGATAGTCCATTTATCGAGGAAGCATCATTACGCTACTATTTTGGAGAGCGGAGAGTGGGGGCCACCTAGTAATAAATAAGGAGTGAGGTGACTGTATCCTGAACAGTAAATACTTAGGTATTATTTATACAGAGCTCTCTTATCCAATACTACCTACAAATAGGCATAATTATATAAATTTAAAATACATATTATGTAGGATTATTTATCCTCTAAATGACTTTGACACTGGATATAGTAGGCCCCACCGAGATGCACCTACTGACTAACGGACGAAGCAAACATGCATGCGCTCTTAAGGGGTTGGGAGGTTAGTCGCTCGGTTATAGAATACTGGATATCACTGTAAGAAATCTAAAACTAATTGCATTCTCTTTTCACGAATCTACTTACATCGCGCTTAAGTTTTCACAGTTGGGCACTGTTTATATAGTTGACCGTTGTTCGAAAATCATCGCTGTCTATAACAACGAGTTTGTATTAAGATCATGCTTGTTCCATTGCAGGTGGGTGCTTGTCTTCTTAGTTTGCTCCAACAATTTCTGCAAGTATTTCCGGAGCACAAATCGTCTCCACTGTTTATCGCTGGCGAGTCATATGCCGGCAAGTATATTCCAGCATTTGGACATTATATACATCACAACAAAAATGATTCAATACCAATAAATCTGAAGGTAAGATATTTAGATAAAAAATACTTTTTACTAAGGACTCTGCCTCCTTAAATGCACCATGAAAAGTGTTGACCACGTCTTATCTACCTGAACTATTCCACTGATGTTCTCACCGAGGCCAAGGATGCGTCCTAAGACAGTGTTCTGTTTGTCATTCATTAGGGCAAATTTTTTTTTTAATCATAGTCACACCACGCACCAGTGCACAAACACACCAAAAGCGAAAGAAAAAGTAATTAGAGGCATATGCCTCTAATTAGTTTACAGTACAGTAATTTTAGATTTCTTACAGTATACACCATGATAGACTACATTTAAGAGTAAATTTTAAAATGAAAAGTTTAAATTAAATTTTTGGCAAAGAAAAGACAATTTCAATGTTGGATGATTGACGTTATACGATTTAAGAAAATTGAAAACAAAATTTTATAAAATGTTAATAAAATAAAAAATAATGGGCCAAACTATGTGAAATTTTAATGGTACCACATGGCAACCATTCTGTATCAAACTAAAGAAGAATCACGTAAATCAGATCATAAACCTCAGCGTAATCGATGTACATACTCGTATATATATAAAAAATAGCGGTCGAACACATAACCTCTTCGTTTTTGGAAGTCGGTGAAAAATTAGAGCTAGGTGAGGTACTCCAGAGAACTTGTAATAAGATTGTGAATTGTACCCGTTAACTGTGACTCCTTAAAGTATTTTTGCTACTTATATTATATTATCTGTGGTACTACTGAAACCAGCGTAAAAGGTAAACCGTTTTACAAAAATGGCTCAGTTTTTAATGAGTATTTTATGCTTCACTTTGTAAAAGCAGAAATTTGTAAAAACCATGATAAAAAAGCTATGGGATGATAGTGTTACGCAGATGGACTAGTGAACAACTTTAAACGTCATTTCTGGGCCTTAGAAGTGTTTTCAGCAGGCTGAAAAGCGGTTTCAGGCCGTTTCCGAGGAGGCTCTATCACATATCAAAGTATACAAATTTCTCCCCAGTTGCCTTTGTTTTCAGGTGCCTGAAAAATGTTTTCAGGCCGTTTCAGGCAACCCCCTATCACTTACCCCCTTATCATAACCTGAAAACCTTATTTTCAGGCGTTTTTAGGACCTCTTATGGGCCTTTGAAGTCCACTTCAGTATAAAGCGAAATTTCAAGAAGGAGTGACAAGGATAGCAGCATTAGAAATAGACAGCTACACTCAGGACATTCTAGAGCCATTGGACAAGGATAGCACAATTAGAAAGAGACAGAGCATTCCAAAGCTATGTGATAGAAATAGCACCAGAAGGGACGACAATAGTTCTAGAACTTTCTAGCATACACTGAAGGAGCACCAAGTGTCGTGTGGAACATTCTAGTGAATAAACCCGAGTGTAGGTACGGCAGGATTTCTCCCGAATATTCCAGAACATTAATAGGCGTATATGGCCGAGCTTGCGGCTACGGTACAGTCTTCTTTAAGGAAGCGAACACTGCAAATCGAAGTGAATCGAATCTAAATAGTTCGATAGTATTTCAGTGCGAATACCTAAGCGAAGAGTTTGTGTTAAATGTAAATAGTAGCGGTTGTTATTTTGAATGCGTTGGAGGTATGCTACACGGACAATACACTGACGATAGTTCGCTGGATGTTCTTAGTTGCAGTTACAGCATCTTGCCGGTCTGGTGCGGTCTTTTTTAGAGCATCCGATGTTGCATGTGGCTCCAAACATTTAACACATCGAGGAGGCATGTTGCAGTTTATTTAAGAATGGCCAAAGCTCTGACAGCGAAAGCATTGGGTACCTTCAGTAGTCTTAGGCTTATACTTTTGTATGATGATGGCGCAATTAAGTAGATACTTCAATTGGCGAAATCTTTGTATATCTGCTCCAGCTGCCAGCTGTACCAGGTATGGTGAACAATCTGAGTTGGCAGCATTACGAGATTTCAGTAATGTGACAGTAGTACCCTCAAAACCAAGTTTAGTGAGTTCTGTCGGTAAATCGGGTTCAGCAGATGCAGGCAAACCTTTAATAACCACTTTGGGAACTCGTTCACCCTTGCGTGTATAGGTAATGAAGGGTATTCCCTGCTGTCGCAAGCTATCTTTGATAGCTTGGTGTACTTCAGTTGTGTAGCTAATTACAGCAATTTTGCCACCATTACGATATTGCAAGTGAAAACGATTTGAAAATTCTGCAATTATGGTTTTGATGTCATTTTGAGTCCAATCCTTTTTCAGCTCGATTATGATTGGAGGTATATGTCCAGCCTTTTTTGCGGAGGTAGATGCCATCATAAAATTCTTCACAGCCAGGCTTTCGCTATCATCAACTTCCAGGTTCTGGAATTGGTTACTCGTAGACAAACCACGGTTATTGTCATACCTGGTCTGGTTTTTAAGCGAGGATGTTCTCTTATGGAGGTGCCATTGATCAAAATTGTCCTCTGCAGGTCTCTGTTAGTTAGTTTCTTGGTTAGTTGAGACTGCTGTTGGAATGGGATCTTGTCAGGTATCTATCCATACTTCAGATTCCATTAATTATCGACCTTTCATCGATAAGTTGTGAATAGTAAACGATACACATCAATAGACTTATTGCTTCGTAGGTTGAGTAAACAACAAGCAACGAGTGCGCGTAACCAGTACCGCCACTAGACTGAACTAACGTGCAATCAATCCCCAAGAAAGGGGATAGGTCAGACCCAGGTAACTATCGCCTCATAGCCGTCACCTCAGTCATCTGTAAGATTTTTGAGCTCATCATAAACACGCAGCTGCATTATCTGGAAGATCACTCCTTAATAAACGACCAGCAATACGGATTTAGGCCGAAACGGTCAATGGGTGATCTTCTAGCATACGTTACACACCTTTGGGGTTAGGCTATGGACAAGCATGGCGAATCCTTGGTCATCAGCCTGGACATCGCCAAGGCTTTCGATGGAGTCTGGCACGTATCACTTCTTTCCAGGCTTCTGGCATATGGCTTGCCACTTCAACCATTTACATGGCTCGCCAGCTTTTTGCATGAGCGCCGTATATGGGTCCAATGCGACGGTCAGGCCTCCGACTACCTGCAGATAAATGCTGGCGCCGCAGGGAAGCGTTTTGTCACCCACTATCTTTCTTCTGCATATCAATGATATGTTGTCCCTGGGCAGTATACATTGCTATTCAGACGATAGCACACTACATGGGGGATACATTATTTACCCGGTGGTAAAGCGGATGGATGTTGAGGCTATGAGGCGACAAGTTGGAGCGGAACTCGATCGGAGTCTGGACCGCATCTCTCGGTGGGGTCTCGATAATCTGGTTGACTTTAATGCCAGGAAAACGCAGGCGTGTGCATTTACTGCTAAATTATCCACTTTCCTTCCCCATAAAAACTGCAAAATACCTCAGTATTCTGGGGTTGGACGTTCATCGAGAACTCAAAAATTAAAATTACATCGAGGGGTGCATCAGCTTGGCCTCTTGCAAGCTCGGAGTCCTTAACAGGGTGAGCCGGTTTTTCACGCCGGAACAGAGATGCTTATTTTATAAGTGTCAGATTCGTTCGTGTGTGAAATACTGCTCACATCTCTGGGATGGCTCCGCCAAATACCTGCTTGAAGCTCTCGACGCGTTGCCATCCGCATCATAGATTATCCAGATGTTACTGGCAATCTTGAGCCATTGGAGACGCGCAGAACGGCCCCCAGCTTAGCTGAATTTTACCGCATCTACCACGGTGAGTGTTCTGAATAGCTCTTCCAACTAGTCACACCCTCCCCTTTCCATTCCCGAACAACACGGGCGGGGCAGAGATGTCATCCTTACACCGTGGAGGCCATCTTGCCCCGATAGCACACTACATGGGGGATACATTATTTACACGGTGGTAAAGCGGATGGATGTTGAGGCTATGAGGCGACAAGTTGGAGCGGAACTCCAAGAGGATCAAGACTCCGTAGGTCCTTCTATTGTCCCACCATAAAAATATGGAACTCTCTGCTTGTGTCTCTCCTCTTACAATCCTGGGTCCTTTAAGAGAAGCGTGAAAAGGCATATTATATATTTCAAGTTGAGGGTCGCTATCCTAGCCTTGTGGGTTGAGATATCGGACCTAAATCACGGGTCGTCGTCTTTGCTTACCATCAGGTGGGCGACGCCATTTTGACGTGCAAAATATAAAAAAAAGGTAATCCAACGCAGATATGCAACTGGGTTTAACCCAAGAGGGTTTGCCTCCGAGATTTTCTTTTGTTCTTGTATGTTTTGATAGATGTATTTATTTATTTAATGCATGGAAGACTTACAGCTGCACATAACTGAATAGTTATTATGTTTAGCTATCTAAAAGCCATTTACAAGTCCTCGCTTATAGATATGTATCTCTGCCATGGGTCGCAATAATATCGTTTTCAACTCTAAAGACATCCAATGCTAATCCTTTTACTAAAAACCGATAGTGTTTATTAGGTAACGATATTATAATATCGAATTTACAGGGTCTAGCAATCGGCGATGGCTGGACGGACCCACCAACATTGATGCACTATTCGGAGTTGCTACTTCAAATAGGAATCGTAGACCCTGAAGGCGCTAAAGAGATCGCTAAACATGAGGAGAAAGCAAGACAAGCATGGGAGGCACACGATATGGGCAAATATACCAAGGTACTGTCACAGATCAGAAATTATATTTTATTCAGGTACCTAACAGATAGTCTTTTACGTAACTTATGATTAAAATTTTAACATTCAGAACGTACATACTTTATCTATTATTTGGTATGGATGTTTATTTACGTATAATATGTATGTATTAATAAATATATAAGTATGTTTATCAGTTGTCCAGATCCCCATGGCACAAGCTTAAAGCTTAGTTTGGGCTAGATACCGCTGTGTGAAAAGTATCCCACAGCACATTTATGTTTCTTAAACAAACACACATAACACTTGATTAGATTACATCTACATTAGAGTAATATAATAATGTTTTGCCGACGACTGTGCGGTAATCGTCGCGTCACCTTTATTATACCATCGTATTCCCATTAATTGCGAATACGATGATATTTTAATTTTTTTTGTTTCATTATGAAATAGCACTCATTTAGATATAAGATTTATTTGCTAAACAGATAGGTGAAAATAGTTATTATCGATTTACATATTTGAACCTGCCACCTCAGTAATTACGCCGGAAAAAAGAAAGGCAGGTTTTAGGCAACCCACTCAAGATAAATTTTCTAATGTATTATTAATTTGATAAACACTTATTATCCTTCTAACAGATGGGTGAAGGTCGTTCTATTGGATCCTCCTTATTAAGGGTGTAAAATAGAGAATGAAAGTTTAAATGAAAATATTTAAAAAGTTTTGAAACCTCTAAACTTTTCAAATCACTGCAAAGGGAGTTCAAAGTATATTAGAGGCTAAGCAAAGGCATACCTATATTTTGGTATATTATATACCTCTTGCGGAGCAAAATAGGGATTGTACTCGTAAGTTTATATGGGAAACTCTTCACTTTCGCTATATTCTTTTCTTTCAACAATAATTTCGTTCACTTCTGATTAAACATAAATAAACACGTCTTTCAGGACTATATATAAGTCTATTTATATATATTAGACCTGAAACACGTGTTTATTTATGTTAAATCAGAAGTGAACAAAATTGTGTTTATATAAAAAATAATAAATATGTGAGGTGCAACGGGTGTTCGAAGAATGTCACAAGTCGAAGAGGACACACCCAGTCATTGTAGCAGCGTTTAAAATATTTGGTAAAAAAGATTTCCCGTTCCCGTTTCGCAAAGTAACTTGATCCCAGGATTAAAAGTAGCCCTAAATCTGGGTCAGGCAGGGTGATCCTCTCTCACCGAGAATATTTATACTGATACTTCAATGTATGATGAAAGACCTGGAATGGAACTAAAAAGGTATATTTCTTAATACCTCTTACTTAAGCAACTTAAGATTTGCGGACATCTTGAAAAACGGCTAACTGAATTGTACAACTGCAGTTTAAGACAGGCCTAGAATTTGACACGAATAAAACTAGAATCATGACGAACCACTTTAAAAAAGGAAAAATATTACAAGGTACTAGCATAGAATATGTTGAAAACTATATATTTTTATATATAGGTGTATATATATACCTAGGAAAACAAATGTCATTCGAACAATCTAGACATCGGGATGACATTGAAAGGAAAATCCAGCTAACATGGAATAAGTTCTGGTCCTACAAGGAGATAATAAAGTCAGACATAAAGTATACATTTTAAGAAGACAGTAATGGATTCATGCATTCTGCCTTGTCGGTCGTATGGTAGTCATCATGGATTTATAATAAATACACGTGGAACAGAATTGAAAGAACTCAAACAGCGATGGAAAGAAGTTTTCTTAATATAAAAAGAACACAGAATAAGGAACATAAAATATAATAAATAAATATCGTTGGGAAAACTCACACATCGCCATCTGATTCCAAACCAAGCAGAGCTTGTACTATGGTAACCAGATAACTGATAAACATATATTTCTAAATACATACATATTATAGATAAATAACACCCAGACACAGAATAAACCATCGCGCTAATAAAGTTTTATCCTCGGTGGGAATCGAACACACGACCTCTTGCGTAGCAGTCGGATGCACTCCCACCGCGCCACAGAGGCAGTCATACATAAAATTAAAATGGAATCGGTCAGGGCACATAGCTAGAATGACAGACAAAATGTGGTAAAAAATTACCACGGTATGGAAAGGTCCATTAGGAAAAAGGAGCAGAGGCAGGCCGATAGAAAGATGGGAAGATGAGGTAAAAGAAATTGCATGTAAAGACTGGATAAGTAAAGCGTCATATAGAGAGAACTGGAAAGCCATGGAGGAGGCCTTTACTCGAAATGGAATCCTCGAGGAAAAATACTTTTTAAATGATTAAGTTTCACTTTGTATTTTTTATGGAATGTACTTGATGGATAAATAAATGCTAATATAATAATACTGTGTCAATCTGATGTGTAAGCTATTTTACTGTAAGTTTATAATATTAGTTTATTAGTAGGTGTGTAAAATTCAAAGTCCTGAGACAAAACGAAAAAATATATGGGAAAATTTAGTACCAAAATTAGCACTATTTTCAGTTTTAAATTTTTGGATTTTTGCTTTTACATTTGCTATAGAATCCCGAAATTTGGTAAAAAAAGAAGGTCTTCACAAATAAAAACAAAATTCCAATAATTTTAAAAAGTTGTAAATAAATTTGAGAAAGAGTTGTCTAGAGCGCTCGTGGGCCCGCGGACGTAGTGTTCTGTAAACGATCACTGCGTTAAGCAACTTTCACTAGGGCTGGTCCTCGGATGGGTGACCACTTTGTGGCATTTATATTTGCGAGCGTTTCCGTGCTTCGGAAGGCACGTTAAGCCGTTGGTCCCGGTTGCCAGTAACATGGCAGTCGTTAAACCAGTTGAATGCCTTATAAGCGACTTGAAAAATTTCAACAGCAGGTCGCCACTATCTGCACCTGTCCATTTCAACACGGCAATGGGCTCATCACCTGTTACGTGGGACAAAAAGCAAAGCATACGGTGAAACGTGGGCGTATAGTACGCCTCTGCCTACCCCTTCGGGGATAATGGCGTGAAATTATGTTATGTTATGTTTATGGGTTGTATAGGCGATCATACGTTTTGGAGGTCTAGCTTAATTGGCTTCCTTAAAAAAATACTATAATTATTTTGTTTTTAAATGTTATTTTTGCAATATTCCGCTTTTTTAGAATGTCGTACGATGTCGACACGTGTTTCGCCTACACACGAAGCATTATCAAGATTGTTTGGCAGCAAAAGTACTTATGCGTTCACCTCAACCTTTTGTAGTTCGAACGCAACCAAACGCTAGCGCGATGTAGACTTCTAGTTGTTTTGTCTATTTTTAAATAAACTAAGCAAAACCGAAATGTGGAAGTCTGTCTGTTCGTTCAGCAAAGCACACCCGTCCCGTTTTATAATTTCTAACTGCTCTAATACGGACATTTTTAGATCCTTTTCACATAAATGTAAAATTTCAAAACTGTTGTTATCATTCAAAATATGCCCGATGTCCAGCAAATGCTTCGCGAAATTTGATTTATCTGTGTGACCGTTTCGGAATGTTCCTAAGTGTTCTTTATATCTGGTATCAAATGAACGACCTGTTTGGCCTATATAAACATTGCTACAACCATCACATTTCAACTTATAAATACCGGATTTTTTGCTATTACTAATACTATCTTTACCATTACATAATGTTTTAAGGTATTTTGAGGTCTATAGGCCGAGAAAATATTATTTTCCTTAAGTACCCTCGCCACACGAATATTTTGAATGATAACAACAGTATATATATAAAATGTATTTATATAAATTATGTATTATATATAAAATAGCGGAATATTGCAAAAATAACATTTAAAAACAAAATAATTATAGTATTTTAAAATGGATTTCCGCCATGTAACGCCTGATTCATTTAGTTATTCCTTAATAAGTTAAAAAGTTAGTACCTTATCTATTATAAGGTACTAACTTTTTACGGAACATGGCGCAAGAATTTGACTCATGTTTGACCGATTTTTGGGGACTGATGTGATTGAATATCAATTACAGAATGCTGACGCTGTATCTCGTTTAGTAGGAGAGAATTTCCAACTAATTGATATATATAACTATATCAGAGAACCTGGCTTAACACCGGCGTACGAAAAGTTTGTGAATAAACCAGATATACAGAAAAATCTTCATGCGAAAAAGATGCACTATAAATTTTGCGATTCGGATGTGAACATTAATATGAGGGACGACATTTATAATACAGTCAAACCTTGGCTGGAGGAGTTAGTAGAGCATTATGGTGTTATGTGTTACAGGTAAGAATACAATAGATGAAATATTTATTATAAGAAGAATAAGATAGATGAATTATTGAAGTGAAACTTCTTTATCGACGTTGAGAGAAATTTTATAGCTGTAAAAAAATCGGTACGTTTTTCGGTTACGCGCCATGTTGTTTTGAAGTGAAATTTCTTTATCATAAGTGAAACTTCTTTATCGACGGGTGAGTGAAATTTTATAGCTGTCAAAAAAAACTCTCATTTGTTTTTTCCTACCGTGCAGTACTAGACGTAAGGTTGATTAAATAAATCTTAAACTTGAAATCAGCCTTGTAAAACCCGCATTAAACTAAATCCTCGACATGTGAATAGCACCTACATCACAGCTATTGCAGAAAGGGGAAGGGGAAGATTATGTAATTCTAATAGCAAATAATACATTTTGGATGTCGTTGTTTCAAGCGGTCAACTGGACGTGATAGTCGCATACGCTCTTTCTGTCCACACATACCGGAGTCTCAACTGGACTGGACAACAAGACTATTTAAATGCCCCCAGAAAACCTATATATGATGAATTAGACGATACAAAAATAAATTCGTAAGTAATTTTATCATGCTACCATGGTATAAGTACATTAGCTTTTGAACAATACATTTGGTTTGGTTGAACGCGCGAATCTCAGGAACTACTACTACTACTGGTCCAAATTGTAAAATTAGTTTTGTGTAAGCATTTATCGAGGAAGGTTATATAACATCGCGCTACTACTCAAGAAAGCGGAGCAGTAATCATAAATGTCAACAAATCGGTCAAATTTTGATACATTTTCGTAAAAGTAATTATAGGTATATAGTTAAGTAATAAGTATGATTCAAAGTATGTCACGGGCAAAATCACGGGCGTCAGCTAGTTTAATATAAATGTTGTGCTCGCCCCCAGGCCCCAGTACACTAATATATTACAATTGCAAATATATTGAAGCGGTCGTGGCCCCGCTGACTCAGTGTTCTGTAAACGATTCCAGCGTTAAGCAACTTCCGCTAAGGCTGGTCACAGATGGGTAACCTCTTTTTGGCATTTACATTTGCGAGCGTTTCTTTGCTTCGGAAGGCACGTTGAGCGGTTGGTCCCAGTTGCCAGTAATATGGTAGTCGTTGAGCTAAGTTTAAAGCCATATCGGTGGCTAGAAAAAATCTTAACAGCAGGTCGCCATAACCTGCTTCTATTTCAGCACGGCAATGGGCTCGCCACCTATTTTGTGGGGCAGGAATACACGCGGTAAAAAGTGGGTATATGCTTTGCTTCTGCCACCCCTTCGGGGATAAAGGCGTGATTGATAAAAACAATAATAACATTATTTTATACATAGGTACTAATGTCCCGTCCCCTTTTCAAAAGAATTTAGAACATTTATCCATTAATGGTTGTTAATTAAATGCCTATCTTATGTCGCCTTCTCGTGCATTTAGTAAAACAGAAACAAGTTACTTCTACATCTCTGTATTTATTGCAGGTTTGTGAAGGGTAGTGGAAACTTCATGGAAGTGATGGTCCGGAATGCGGGGCACATGGTACCACACGACCAGCCGCGCGCCAGCAAGCAAATCATCGACATGTTTGTGCAGAAATTTAAATAAAGTTTTATTTTTTTTAACTTAGCTCTAGTTTTTTTTTATAGCTTAGAGGCGGCTGACAAGTATCTGATAGAGAGTGGTCACTGTAGCCTATAATTTGGAGGTTTGCAACACTAGAGGCGCAGCACTCGCGCTGCCGACAAGCTCGGTATTTTTCAACAAATTTTAGATGATTTTTATTTAGTAACGGCAATCGACGTGTGGCGGTTTTGCATCACGCTGTTATCTCAATTTCAACGTATGTAAGGTCAGGCTTACATAAAAAAAAGCTAGATCTCTATATATATATATATATATTAAGAAATAATATATATATAAAGACATAAATGTAATATATATACACCAACATTTCACCGAATTTATTTTATTCTTACCATTAAATAGCTTCATTAGGTGTAAAGGGACAAAATAATCTTCATGAAATGCTGAAGCCAACTAACGTAGTAAAAATGATAAGGATTAATAGCATATTTGTGGAAATAGCCTTCAAATTTCCGCTGTTTTTTTTAAAGTATTAAAATGGATATAGTCTGTTATTCTTAAGAGATAGACATATGTAGTCGCGGACTTTTTTGTAGACCTTTATTAGATACACAATTGCACCATTCATCGCTTTGTTATATCTCAAAGGGTTTCGGCTTATTTTTTCCGACATCCCCAACAAATATCGTTATAATTTGGTCAATATATACAAAAACTTAACAAATTATACATAAAAACCTTCTATGAGAATCATTCTAACTATTAAAAAAAACCGTATCGTAATCCGTTGCGTAGTTTTAAAGATCTAAGCATACATAGGTACAGACAGCGAAAAGCGACTTTGTTTTATAATATGTAGTGATTATAATAGGTAAGTGATATTATCATTTGTAACAATTTATTGGCGATTGGAAAAGGTTTGCCTTGAGATTTCAGCTAGATTCTTACATGTTCTACCTATTGTCAATTGTTTTGTAAATCTGGCAGTAAATGTACATAATTATAGAATCGTTCCTAACGACGTTCATAAGTGTAACAAGTACTATGTGACCTAAATGAATAAAGATTAAATTGTTTTTTGTTTTGTTTATATTAGATATAATTATTTAGGCGTATCTGGTTAATTACCCTTGAAGTAACTCGTACATAAGCTATCAAGTAGATATTCAAATGTAATATTTAAAAGGTTTGAGGATTTGCTTAATTTATACAACAAAAAAGTCAAAAATGTATTGTACGTAGTGAATTGCCATAAATGCTCTATTTATAAAACTTGTTGTTTCTGATAAAAAAACTAATATGAAATTCATATCCTTAGTACATTTTTATAAGAACTTTATGATCCAGAATAAAATCTCTGAACGTCGCCATAGCTAAAATGCTATGGCGACTTATAGCGGGCGGGGCGGCACTTCTAAAAGCTCAAATGCAAGAGAGAAGCACCCGTAGCCCAGTTGATTCAGTGTTCTGTAAACGATCATCACTGTGTTAAGGAAGCGCTCGTGGTCCCGCAGACTCAGTGTTCTGTAAACGATCACTGCGTTAAGCAACTTTCGCTATGACTGGTCACAGATGGGTTACAACTTTGTGGCATTTACATTTGCGAGCGTTTCCGTGCTTCGAAGGGTACGTTAAGCCGTTGGTTCCGATTGGCAGTAAAATGGCAGTCGTTAAGTCAAGCCTTATGGCCTGCTTGAAAAACTTTAACATCAGGTAACCATAACCTGCGCCTGTCTATTTCAATACGGCAATAGACTCGCCACCTATTATATAAGACAAAAATGCTTAAATATGGGTGTATAATATGCTTCAGCCAGACCTTCGGGAAAAAAAGCGTGACTGATAAGATTGTCTCCATAGAGTGCAAAGGAAATCCTAGTTTTGCTTATCACTACATATTATAAAACAAAGTCGTTTTTCGCTGTCTGTCCCTATGTATGCTTAGATCTTTAAAACTACGCAACGAATTTCGAGGCACTTTTTTTTTAATAGATAGTGATTCTTATAGAAGGTATTTATGTATATTTTGTTAAGTTTTTGTATACATTAACTTAATTATAACGATATATGTTGGCGGTGTCGGAAAAAATGAGCCGTCTGGGAGTTTTTAACATAAACGCTGCCTAAACCCTTTGAGATATATGGGGGTAGTCGTGACAATAAAACATATGTTTATAGCTTTCTATTAAAATTTATATTAAAAATAAATACAAAGTTAATTTTTCAAATTTATGTTTATATTTATTAAGTAGAAGAAAGCACCTACCAGTGAGAGTGTTATTTCCAAATAATCTATATATTACACACACTGAAAAACTGACAGTAATATGGAAACCCTTCAAGATTCCATCACAAGCTTAAAAAACATGTTCCGAAATCAGATGACTAGTTTTGAAGCAAGGTTGGACAAAGGTAGCAGCTCTTCTCCAGATGAAGTCATTTTGGCAGCTGACTAAGCAGCATTTAAAAAAATTACTTTTACTGCATTAAATCTTCTACAAACTCAAGTGGAAACTGTTGTAAAAAAGGTAGACACAATGGAGAACCGCAGTCGTAGAAAAATGCTCCTTCTGCATGGGGTCAAGGACACATCTTCAGAAAATACAGCTGAGGCGGTGGTGACTGTTGTCAACAAGCAGCTGGGCATTGAGTCATTTGTAACAGCAGATATTCAACGTTGCCATAGAATGGGCAGACCTTCTTCCAAACCGAGACCAATTTTGGTCAAATTCACAAAGGTTATTAGTCGTGATAGTATTTGGTTTTTTAAGACTAAACTCAAGGCCTCTGGTGTTACCTTGTCCGAATTCCTTACTAAGGCGAGACACGATGCATTTATGGCTGCGAGAGAGGGTTTTGGTATCGACAAATGCTGGACGAGGGAAGGTTTCATCCATTTAATTGGCCCTGGTGGAACGCGCCACCGTATTACTACGTGCCAGGAATTGGATGAGATAAAGACCAGTGGCACTCAAGATCAAATAAAGATCGCTGCTGTCCCACCAAAACCATCCACTATCAAATCGAGACGAGTTGCTGCATCTAGAAAGTGATGTATTTTTACTGTTTGTTTACTTATTTCAGTTTTCTGATGTACCCATGAACTTCAATGCTGTACACCTCATTGCCCAGAGTATTCCCGCCCATTTCTCTGATATTCTGGCTAATTTTGACTCTGTAAATTTACACGCTATCCTTGTTTCGGAAATATGGCTGAAACCAGGACTTTATTCAACAATTTCTTATACTCTTCCAGGTTTTAGACTAATAAGAAATGATCGCTCACCTATTCCCGGTGTTTGAGTTCGTGGTGGCGGTGTTGCTATCTATGTTCGAGAGTATATTCCTTGACTTTGTGATGATGCAAGAAAAATAGATTGGACGTTGTTCTATAACACAGTCTCTATTGACGATAAAGTGTCAATTTTGACGAGAAACTTGGTCATCCTTTACGATAAACATGCACCAGTCCGCGCAGTCAAGGTGAAACATGCACCGTCCCCGTGGCTCACAAAAGAAAAGTTGATGGCTAAAAAGGGGAGAGCCAAAACGAAATACAAATACCGGCCAAATGAATATAACCGCGAGAAATATGTGTCCATTCGTAATCACTGCAATAAGGTGTGTAGTAATGCACAACGCCAACATATCCAATCATCTGTTGATAACGGAGATCCAGCTAAAATCTGGAAATTTCTCAGAACTCTGGGAGTTGGAAAGGAAAAACAAGAAGTGAATCCAAAAAATATTGATCACAACGCACTAAACAAGCATTTCTCTTCTAATACTAGTTTTGATGGTTCTATCAAAGCTAACACTTTAAAACGTCTTTCGCAACTTCCAACTCCTGTATATCCACCATTTGTTTTTAGTCAATTCACTGATTGTGATGTTAAGAGAAGCATAGTGTCTATATCATCTAACGCCGTCGGAAACGACTGCATTAGTCGAAACATGATTCTTCCTATTCTCGATGTGATATTGTCAGTCATCTGTGATCTTTTAAATCATTCTATTACAGCTGGTTTGTTTCCCTCAAAGTGGAAAGAAGCTCAGCTGATACCTCTACCTAAAAATTCAAACCCGTCATCCTTTACTCATTATAGACCTATTTCTATCCTTCCATTTCTGTCTAAAGTCCTAGAACGTCTCGTTCACAATCAACTTAATTCTTTCCTATGTAAAACCCATCTTTTAAATTCCTTTCAATCCGGTTTCCGTCCGGGGCATAGTACCGTTACGGCTCTAGTTAATGGTACGGATGATATCAGAATGGGTATGGAGAATGGGAATCTTACACTACTTACGTTGCTAGACTTTAGTAATGCTTTTAATTCTGTAGATTTCCATATCTTGCTTGGGATACTGCGCTCTATTAATATATCTTCAACAGTGATTGATTGGTTTCATAGTTACCTGTCTGGTCGCCGACAACGTATTCGCATTGATGATGTTGTCTCTTCTTGGTGTGAAATTTCTGTTGGTGTACCGCAGGGTGGCGTTTTGTCTCCTCTTCTATTTGCAATATTTATAAATTCCATAACTTAACAATTAGTCTCATCCTACCACCTTTACGCAGACGATTTGAAAATTTACACACAAGTGCCACTCGATGATATACATGAAGCATTTTCTGTAATAAATTGCGACTTAGAGCGAATATGTGAGTGGACCTATAACTATGACTTGCAGGTGAATCCTACAAAAACGCAAGTTATCCTTGTGGGCAGTCCTTGGATGATTTCCCGTGTTCAATGGGCACAACTTCCACAAGTTATATTTGGTGGGATGCCAGTATCGGTAAGTGACAGTGTTAAGGATTTGGGTGTCAAGATGTAAATTTATCCTGGGGGCCTCAACTACGCGATGTCAGTCGTAAATTATATGCCTCAGCGGGTTCGTTACGGAGACTGCGTAGCATTCTTCCAACCACTACAAAGATCTCGCTTGCACAGTCTCTCTTACTCCCAATATTGGACTATGCAGATGCCAGCTATCTTGATCTCACAGAGGAGCAACTCGATAAACTTGAGCGCCTTCAAAAATTTTATATAAGATTTATTTATGGTTTACGTAAATATGATCATGTGTCACAATATCGCAAAGAGCTCAAGTGGCTCCCAATTCGCCTTCGTCGGAATACTCATATACTCTCCTTACTTTAGCTTTAGCTCCTTCTTACCTCAAAGATCGTTTTGAGTTTCTATGTGACACGCATTTGAGGTTTTTAAGGTCATCAGAGAACTTGAGACTACACATACCGGTTCATTCCACAAAATTTTTTGATAAATCCTTTACAGTGCATGCCGCACGTTTGTGGAATGCACTACCGATATCTATCAGGCAAGCTCAATCTTTAGGATCATTTAAAGCACAGGTTAAACAATATTATTTATCTAATGTAAATTAAAGTAGATGCCTCTATGTATGTGTAAGTGTGTATGTTTGTATGTATCTATGTATATATTTATGAGTATTTATTTATTTGTAGTGTTTAGGTAAATATATATTTATATTATTTTCACAGAATACGTCACCATTGAAACTTCCCACAATCTATTTCAATACAATCATATCCATCTAAAGGTTGCCTGGAAGAGATTGCTGTTCGCGATAAGGCCGCCCATTGTACTTAAGTTGGAACTTAATTTCTGTAATATGTTTAATTTTTGGTGTACAATAAAGGATATATTATTATTATTATGTCTCTTCTTTTTACACGGGTATCTTCTTTTTTTTTTCTCATGAAGATACCCGGACTTTTGGTAGGCTTACATGGGGACATAGGTCCAACACGCAGAGGCCCTTTGAGAATTTTAATCTAATAGGAAATGGGACCCCCACTGCAGATAGTCCACGCCCGCCTTATGTAGAAGAACGGTAATGGACCACCTCCAATGGGAGTTAAACTATTGGACAATATGCTAACTACTAAATGGGCTATTGAGTTGAAGGTTAAATGGAGTATGTAACTAAAACTATGGTTGAAGACGGCGTCTGCCATTTTAATATATTATTATCAAAATACTTGCCAACTCACTACATGGGCCCCCTATACAATCGCCATAGGCATGATAAGCCTGTAAGGTGCCAGAGGGCAACACCGGTGTGAGCGGCTTGGGGTGTCGAGCGGTGCGGCGCCGGTTTCACCTTCGCGGGACAGGCCCGGAGCGTGCTTCCCCGTAGTTATGCCCTTGAAAATGACACTTCCACCCCCGAGCATATAGCTCTGGCTCCCTCCCTCTGACCGGCCAATTAAGGCAAGCCAGAGTTGAGATTTGCTGCACTCCCGGGAGTAGCACTCTCACTGCTCTCCCGTTAGGCCATTAAATCCTAACCGGTGCAGAAGGGCAACAAAACTCTGAGGATTCGGGACCTATGCCACGCACATTCAGCTCGCCACAAGCTGCCCTGCGGATGTAATCTTTTCAATAACTTACTAATACATTTTTTTGTTGGTATCAGAAAGTAGTTAACTCAAAAAGCGAATCTACTATGCCCTCATAGGGTTGCGTTAATCCTATAAAAGATAACGACTGTCCTCGAGGGGTTTAATAATAATGTATTATTATTATTATTAGATATAACAAAATAATGTATTGTGAAATTGTGTATCTAATATAGGTCTACAAAAAAGTCCGCGACGGTATATGTCTTTCTCTTAAGGATACCATGCTATATCCATTTTAATACTTTAAAAAAACAGCAATAATAAAGCGGTAATTTAAAAGCTATTTACACAAAAACCTTATTAATGCTTATCATTTTTAATATGTTAATTGGCTTCAGCATTTTATGAAGATTATTTTTTCCCTTAACACTTTACAAATTAAATGAATATCTTAGGTGATATGGTAATATCAAAAAAATTAGCAAAGAAATCAATTTCGTGTAACAAAAATTCGACCGAGCCGTGCGAGCGCGCGGGCGTAGTACTCGTACTTGAGAGCGGAGAAGTAATTAAGTAATTTGGAAAATGTTCATACATTATCGTGAAATTAATAAAAGACGAGATTAAATTGGTGCCACGGGGTGCGAAGTATACAATATAGTATAGTATGTAGTCACGGGCGAAGCCGGGCGGGTCAGCTAGTGTAATTGTATAAAAGAAAAGGAACGACAGAGTAACATAATATAGGCAAGGGAAATCCTTCGCAGATAAATAAGATTTAAAATTGTCTATAACCACAAGACTATATTATGTAGATTCCAAACAGGTGCAACATAGGTCAACACCAAATTTATATGAAAATGATTTATGACGCCCCGTGAAGTAGCATATGTTATTAAATGTACTAAATTTGTAAAAAGGAAGTGTATTAAATTATTATATATATTTATAATATAATGTATTAAATTATTAAAAAGGAAGAAATATTATCTCGCTAAAACGTATAACTTTTTAGCATTATCGCATTAAGGCGACTAGGGCAGTCCTTTTAATCAAGATTTCAAACACTTGATTCGAATTGCGATCCTAAGTCCATTAAAAGATCAGTGACGAGCTGCCTTTAGAACAGCCTCTTAGGAATAAAGTTCTCAAAACCGTATTGGGTTCCAATAAACGGGAAATTAACGGCAGTCCTATGAAAGAATAATTTATTTTAACTTGTTTGCTTTTCTGTCATTATCAAATATTTGTCAGTGTCAGCATGAAGCCAGGGGCGCTCCACCGTGGACGCGATCATGCGCGTGAAGAGCCTGACAGAGGAAGCGGTTTCAAGGGGTGAGGTGGTGGTGGCGGTGTCTCTTGACATCGCCAACGCCGTTATCACCCTACCCTGGAGCTGCGTCAGGGAGGCACTTATCTATCATAGAGTGCCTTCCTACCTCTGTCGTATTGTATGGGCATACCTATCCGAAAGGGCGGTGGCTTACCCAAGTTGGTACAGGGGTCAGTCCTAGGACCGCACCTGTGGAACATTGGCTACGATTGGGTGCTGCGTGGTCCGTTGCTCGAAGGTGTCAGCGTGACGTGCTACGCTGTCGATATCCTCGTTAAGGCGCGAGGCCCTGCACAAATCCGAGGTTATGTGCTTTCACGGGCCTAGGAAGCGGCCTCCTCCAGGATCCAGCATAACAGTGGGGGGCGTTAGCATCGGCATCGAGCCCTCGATGAAGTATCTGGGGCTCGTACTCGATAGCCGATAGAACTTCGGACATCATTTCAGAAGTTTGGTCCCAAAACTGAGGGGGGCAACAGCCGCTTTATCGCAGTTGCTGCCAAACATAAGGGGACCTAATGCTCCCTGCAGGAGACTGTACCTCGGAATCGATGGAAGACGGATGGAGACGTGGAAGGTGCGACTTGAGCTTCCAAGGTGGGGAAATGCCACAATCGGGGCGGTCAGACCGGTCATGGATGAGTGGCTGGAGAGGAGCCATGGCAACCTCTCCTACCGGTTGTCACAGATAATTATCGAGCACGGGTGCTTCGGTAAGTATCTGTGGCGTAAACTCCGGGAGACCACAGCCGAGTGCCAGCACTGCGTAGAACGCAGCGAGGATACAGCGCTTCACACATTGGTGGAGTGCTCAGTATGGGTGCAGCAGCGCCAAGACCTCGTGGCGAGTCTGGACGTGGACAGTCTCTCGTTGGGAACCATGGTGCAAGCCTCCAATGGTCCAACCAATGGTCTCCAGCGGGAGCAAGTGGGACGCCGCTGCGTCTTTCTGCAAGCAGGTCATGCTTGCGAAAGAGGCGGCGGAGCCGGTAGTCTTGGCCCAAGACTACCGGCCTCCATGACCGGGGGCCTGAGGACGGCGGGTGGGCTGCTCGCCGTCCTTACCGAAGCAGGCCTAAGACGTCGGCATGACGTGAAAATGACACGCACGCCTCATGCCCCAAGAAGGGACCCGAACCAACCCCCAAAGAAGCGGGATAACCGCAGTGGTAGCCAAAGTCTGCCGGGAGCTCTGGGACATCTTTCCGAGGAGTTACCCGGGGCGTCCGGCAAAAGACAGTTGGACGTTGGCGTGGACTGTGTGGTTTTAGCCGGTTCGATTCTGGCATGGCATCTGAGGGGATTTGTAATGTACATTTTTCACGTTACAACGTTCTATAAGTTTTTAAAATAGGCAGTTCAATCACCAAGTTAGTCGGCATGTATTTACGTTCGACTGACCATATACATTTTTCACTGCCTCTGTGGCGCGGTGGGAGTGCATCCGACTGCTACGCAAGAGGTCGTGGGTTCGATTCCCACCCATGATATAACTTTGTGTGATGAGCACGATGGTTTATTCTGTGTCTGGGTGTTATTTATCTATAATATGTATGTATTTAGAAATATATAAAAAAATCATTAATTAGTTTAGCTATTCAAAGGGGGAACGCTGCCAGTATCTTCGGAACCTTGCCTAAAGGGACTCCTTATATTAATATATTTTAAATTTTCATATTTTAAAGATATTGATCTATATATTTATATCATTTGGTAATAATTTTTAGCTTTAGAAATATATAAGTATGTTTATCAGTTATCTAGATCCCATAACACAAGCCAAAATTAGCTTACTTTGGGCTAGATGGCAGTGTGTGAAAAGTGTCCCACAATTTTATCACATAAAATTAAATTTAGTGACATTAGATACAAATTAAGTGCTATTTATGATATCACCAACTTTGGTTCGACTTAATAACAGAATAGCATTTGGCAATCTCTTAACAAAAATTAGAAAATTTTAGAGAAATTTAGTTTAGTGATCTCAACAACAGAATTAGCACCAATAGGTTTTAATTAATCTTGTTCGCTGAATAATTATTATTTTGATTAACTCTGTACACCGATAAACATAGATTTTAGATGAATTATAGGACATTCTGAAAAAGTCAATCATAATTAAAAATCTTAAGTCTGCGCCTAGTAAAGCAGTTGCAGCAAGTTACCATGCGATGGCATTGTGCATTTAAATCAACTCAGAACCAAAATTTGTATTATATCTGTGTAGAAGGCTATTGCTACAAATTAGTTTGAAATGCAAGGAATCACGCGATTGACATTGGATTCTAAAACAAAAAAAAACTATTACAATTTTTTATTAGGTTCAATATGGCAGGAGCAACATGTGACCTGTCTCATTGCTGTACACATTTCAACAGTTTTATATTGTCACACGGAATAAGTAGGGAGCCATTCGAAACTATAAATACCTGTATATCTTTTCAAGTTACCTTAATGACTACCATGAATATATTGTAAGTGTATTTGTTTTTTATTATGTTAAATACGGTAAAAGTTAGACTAAAATTTGATTGGCAGCAGATTACCATTTACTGGTTCCCTGCTACCAGTAAATGGTACGAGTAATCTGCTGCCAATAAAATTTGCAACGGCTGCTGTTAATTGGTAGTCTAATTAGTAGAGTGTGTGCTTTCCTTAGCATGGGAAAAATATTAAAATGGAAATACCAGTTAGGAATACCTATCACAGGACTATACAATAATAAACAATAGTAAGTTAACGCAGTGATCGTTTATAGAATACCGACTATACAATCTATAAATAGCCATTGGCGCTTCCTTATATTAATTAGTAGGGGACGCCCGCAGCCCCAACCGCTTTGTTTAGTTTTCCTATACCCGTTTCCCACAGGAACCGGATCACAGAATAACAAATAGGCAATATGTTAATTCAGTGTGTCAGATGCGTCCACTACAAATTTAAAATTTCAAAAATTGACACGTTGTTCCATACAAACTTTGTAACCAGTTTTATCCCCACTGGAGTAAAATTTTCTTAAAACTGCTCACACTTAAATCATATTTGTCCAAACATGGTTCTCGATCCAGCTGTTTTAGTTGAGTTGATCGGCCAGTCATTCGATTTCTGCTTTTAAATAATAATATTATGTAAAGACAAATTTACATGTATTTATGTTACTACTGGTATTATAAAAATAAAATAAAGAGAATGAGTGTAAAAAGGGAACAGAAACCAAAATGTGTGTTTTGCTTCGCTTGTCAAATGTTTACCATGTCTCGTTGTAGATTTGGACCAAACGGGCTATGTAGGAGTAAAAGAACTTTAAAAAATAAAGGAACCTCCTATACAGCCTACCTACTTAACAAAAATTAGAAATTCAGGATTTTTCCGTTTTTGGCTTATACTTATAAATGCTTCTCAAACTTTCAACCCGCCTCTAAGGCCTTGGATTTGGCTTAACGACTGCCGTGTTACTGATTACCAGGACCAACGGCTTAATGTGACTTCCGAAACACGGAAACGCCGTAAAATGGAAATACCACAATGCGGTAACCAACCATAGTGAAAGTTGCTTAACACAATGATCGTTTCCAGAACACTGTGTCAGCGGGGCTACGAGCGCTTCTTTTCAATATATTGATCGATATAAGTAAAATAAACGTTAAAATGTTCTCCGACGTTTTGATTGGATTGCACCGACGCGGCGACTGTCTACTAGTGACCATTATTTATAAGCTATATTAAAAATTAAATTGCTGTTCTTAGTCTAGATAAAATTTGAGTACGGCTGGAGCAATTTTATTAGTAATGGCTTTAAAGTATTTGTGAAAATTCATGAGAATGTTTAAACGGTGAGAAAGTATGGAAAATTTGATGCGGTCTTAAGATCATTCTAATAAGTGGAGTGCATCATGCATGCCGGTTGCCAGTAGGAGTAAGTTCAGGAGTTAGAATAAGAAATAGCTGTTTAGACATAATAAAGGATGATATTTGGTTTAGAGGCACTACAAGGACTTTGAGTAGTCTACAATACTAGGAACCTTAAAGACAGACTTGTGCAGTGGTGGACTAAAAGTATATAAGATGACCCTGGGCCCTATAAGCGAGGGTGTAAAATCAGGAGTTGAATCCTTTCCGAGCAATTACTCCGTCTTCGCATACGTCTTCAGAATATTGTTTAAAAATCACGACAGATCAAATAGAAAAATAAAAATGCTCTTCAATTATAATTTATTACATAAAATACACGCATAGCTTAATACTACGAGTACTTTACAATAAATCCTTAGGCAGTGATATATTTTGTAACAATATTTACAGACAATTTTGTAAATTTTATCTATATAACTTGTGCTCATTTTAAAATTATAAGATATATATTTAGATATATTTCGTTTTAATGATTTGTCTTGTATTTATAATTATCAACAAACTAAAAATAAAGCAATATTTAAATATCAAAAGTTGATCGAGTCGATTTTATTTAACAAAACATAAATATTATTTGTATGTTATATATGAGCTAAAAAAAAGGGTGACCTACAAAGTGTTACCGAAAATTAAACGGTAATCGAAAACAGTCCTATTGTCTCTGTGTCAATACTCCCGTAAGAACACTACTAGAATACATTTAGGTAACAGTTATTCAGGTATCTGTGTAGATTTGCGTTATGCATACATAAGTATTCCCTATGCCATTAGACAAGATATACGCACAAGCACTCATTATGCTATTGCCTTTGTACTCCTATTCTCTATTCTCATTTTATACTCTTACACAAGAGACTCTCTTTGAGCAGTTATGTAGAGCGACGAGGTGAGACTTGCCAGGTATCTTAAGAGTATACTTATTTGCGTGTCTGGAAAGGGAGTTATACGAAGAGGTCAGCAAAATCTTTAAAGCGATAGTATCCGTTAAAATAAAAGATATATTTTAAATTTGACGTCGCTTAAACATTTTTGCCATTAATATAAAATTTCCAATACGTGCACAATATTAAACTATCAACTCTTTTAGATAATACAATTTATTACAAAAAGGCAAGCTTTAAGAATGTTCACAATTGGTTTTATAATACATTATTGCTGTATTTTGATAATTATTATCAGCAGCTAAATATTAAAATATCACAACACAATATTAACCTTATTTTATTACTCGTTATAAGAAAGACATTTTGCTTAATGTTTATTTCTTTTTTATACCTGTATTAAGTAATTTCTTCAAATCGTTTTACTACTACTAGTACTGGCATTTAGGAAGTGTAGGAATCTAAATGTTACCACCAATATCCACCATGCCCGTATCCACCATAACCTCCGTAACTGCCATAGGGCCATCCGTAACCGTAACCATAACCGTAACTAGGATATCCCCAGTAACCCCCGTAGTGGGGATAGTGTCCCCCATAGTGTCCACCATATCCACCCCAATGGCCACCGTAACCACCCCAATGCGATGCGGCTGTTTTTAAGTCTTCCTTGTCGTCAACCGCCAAGTCATCTTTAGCCACTTGATCACTTAGTGCTTCAACCGGTTTTTCTTCTGCAGGAGCTGCGAGCGCTAACGCTGCGAAGAGGAATAAGGCGACGGCAAATAACGCTACCTGAAACAAAATATTAGACTTTATAAAGTCTATAGTATCTTCAAATTCGCAAATAGGGTGACCTTTGTCATATAATTCGGCCGTCAACTTGATTGTTGCTATGGGACCGTACCGAATTCTTCGGAATTTAAGCCAACCTCACTTGTAAGTGGTGCATCTGCTGACTAGCTAAACAAATACCTGCGTAATCCGTCTGATCAGCGTGGTATAATATGGTCCATAACCGTCCCAATATCACAGCAAACGTCGTGTGTCATATCGAGTATTGGTAGAGGCCTACATTCAGTAATAGGCTTAGATGGGGTGATTTAATTGCTTAAAGGCGTGGAAGGAGACGCTTGAGAACGGCGGTCTGAAACTAAATGTGGCGAAGACCGAGTACTTGGCAATAAACTCGACAGATCCCACATCCGTCCGCATAGGCGGTGATTTGGTCGAGCGCACGGACCAGGTTAAATACCTGGGATCTGTTTTTCACACGTCCAGTGACATCGATTGCGATGTCAAGTCACGCATTGCTGCCGCGTGGGCCAAATGGCGGGAGATGACCGGTGTCATTTGTGACCCTAAAATGCCAATCCGGTTGAAGGGACAGGTCTACAAAACCATTATTAGACCTGTCCTTTTACATGGCAGTGAGACGTGGCCGATATTGGAGCGACACAAGCAGGAGCTGCGTGTCACGGAAATGAAGATGCTGCGGTGGATGTGTGGGGTCACGCGGGTGGACCGCGTGAGAAACTCTCGCATCCGCGGCAGCCTTCACGTCCGTGACATTGCAGACAAGTTGCAAGAGTGTCGCCTTCGTTGGTATGGTCACGTCTTGCGGCAACCGCCGGGCTACGTAGGTAACAAATGTCTGGCCATGTCAGCCCCGCCGGGTCCCGGTAAGAGGGGAAGACCCAAGAAGTGCTGGCTTGACGTCGTAAGGGATGACATGCGTGCCAATGGTCTCACTACAGGGGATGCCGAAGACCGTGCGAAGTGGAGGAGAAAATGTAGGAAAGCGGACCCCGGGCGTCGCGAGACGCAACTGGGACAGACGCTCGGATGATGATGATGGGGTGATTTAATTGCTTGAAGTGCATATTATTTATTCAATTAGCTGAGCAGACATTGACGATTATGGGTTGAATGATATATTTTTATGACTCCCTACTTTAATAGACATTTCGCAATTCATAACTTTCTTGAAGACGTACTAAAACTATTATATCAACAAAGAATTTTAGGTGATCTCTGACGAAGAATTAGGTTAAATATTCATACAAATCATACGAAGATTTTATTGGACAATGTATTATTATTTTTTGACATTATTTTGACTAGTTGACAATAAACAATACGCACTACATAATTACACTCAGCATGCACAAAATCCCTATAATGTTTTAGTAAGTCCTTAAGTCGTACGATGTATTCAATAGAATTTCCCACGAGTAGTACATACATTGTATCTCATTGTGTGACTAAAATTATTAACACTCTTAAGAAATACTCTTTTTACAGGGTTCCTTAGTCAACAGGGAAAACATAATTTTAAGTAATTACAGATGGAAATTATATAATAACTGGCTCGGTGGTGGCGCAGTATTAGTGTATGCGACTGCCGCGACTGAGGTCCAGGGTTCAATTCCCGGGTCAGAAAGTATGTTTATCAGTCTTATCAGTTTATAAAAAAATCTTTTAAATCTTTTAAATACTATTAATCGGCGCCCATTTATAGTTACACTTTTTACCTCGAAAATGTGAGCAGATACATACTATACGCCTATATTTCACCAGTTGTATTTTGTGTCATGTAATAGGTAGTAAGTATATTGCCGTGTTGAAATGGACGGTTTGTGTTTAGGTATATGCTGTTGAAATATCTAAAGCCACCCATGAGGCTATCGACTACTATATTATTGGCAAACGGGAGTAAATGCTTAGCATGCTTTCGGCAGCACGAAATTGTTTGTTCTAGAAATGGAACTATCACTTATCTCATGACTAACCACATCGTGAAATACTTGACGCAGTAATCGTTTATAAAACACTGAGCAGGCGGAGGTGTGAATATGTCGGTGTAAACATTTATCCTAAATCAATAAAATATTACACCTATATGCGATTTTTTTAAGGATTTCGGAGTTCATTCACATATTTTGTATAAAGTTTTGACTATTGATAGAACTAATTTTCACTACGTGGGGATTCCGAATCATAGCGGACATAGACACGTAGGAAAACGATTCAAATTAAAAATTCAACGGCACCTAAAAATCGTCAACTAAAAACTAAATACCAATGACCTACAGTTTTAAATGTAGCCGTATCTCAGTCTCTGGGACATCTTTCCGAGGAATTACCCGGGGCATCCAGCAATAGACAGTTAGGCAGGGACCGTGAGATTTTAGCCGGTGATAGTCCGGCATTACATCCGAGGGGATTTCCACACGTTAAAAAAACCCATTCTCGGAACGAACTGGCATAAGAAACTGGTCGGACTTCTTTATGATCTACTTTCCAAAAAATACTACTTGAGGTTTGTATAGAACGATGGTTGAGTAGCCTAAGTAAAGCAAGGAATATGGTTTCCAGGTGAAAAATTAAAACTATTTTTCAATGGGCTGAAATGTCAATTCTCACAGTTTCTTATATATACATTTATATATTTATTTGCTTATTCTTACTTTACATAATATATTTTTCTATTTTAATCTATACTAATATTATAAAGTTGAAGAGTTTGTTTGTTTGGTTGAACGCGCTAACCTTAGAAACTACTGGTCGGATTTGAAAAATTCTTTTTGTGTTAGATAACCCATTTATCGAGGAAGGCTATCGGCTATATATCATTACGCTACTACACTGGGGAGCAGAGCAGTAGTCATCAATGTTGAAAAATTGGACAAATTTTTATGCATCATTGTAGAATTTATAAGCGACGGGATTAAATAGGTGCGAAGGGTGGTCGAAATATTCCATACTGTGTACATATTCCAGCTGTGGGGGTCATCTAGTTTTAAATATAATTGTTTGCGGAACAAATAAGCTTCACTTGATAGTTTAAAAGACAAACTGTTCTTTTGGTTTGTTTGTAGTTGTTCTAGTAAGGGCATGTACCTTAACCGTTATATTTACAGGAAAACGTTCTTACGAGACCATCCATATTCGTAAGGTATTCTGCATTTGCAGATTTTGGAAAGAAGTTACTGCTTGCATATATTGTTATTACTTTTATGTAAAACCAATTTTTTTTTGTGCTATTCGATTCTCTTGTATCAGGGTTCAAATAATAATATTAAATATTGTGGGACGTTTTTAAAAAGACTGTTGGACAATTTAAGGCGTGATTATTAGAAACGACGGAAATATTTTAAAAAAATGGTGTCATGAGAACGCATTTTCCTGCTTCTACTGCCTCGTTTTAAAAATTCACTAAATGTCGAGGATTCATTAAATGTTGAAGCGCTCGTGGCCCCGCGGTCTCAGTGTTCTGTAAACGATCACTGAGTTACGCAACTTTGACTATGGCTGGTCCTCGGATGGGTGACCACTTTGTGGCATTTACATTTGCGAGCGTTTCCGTGCTTCGGAAGGCACGTTAAGTCGTTGGTCCCGGTTGCCAGTAAAATGGCAGTCGTTAAGCCTGGTTGAAGGCCTTATGGGCGGCTTGAAAAATTTCAACAGCAGGTAGTCACAACCTGCGTCTGTCCATTTTCAACACGGCGATGGGCTCACCACCTATTACGTGGGACAGGAATCCACACTGTGAAAAGTGGGCATATAATATGCCTCTGCCACCCCTTCGGGGATAAGGCCAATGGATATTTATTTATTTATTTATTATATGTTTAAAATGAAAAAAAAAATTTTGTGAATGATGGGAATTAAATTTTACTGGGTTATCTAGTACTACATAATAAAATTATAAATGTGCCTCTCGGTAAAACCTAATTTCAATATAGATGAGGTATAAATAACATTTTAGTGAGATGAAGAAAATTTACCGATAAAGTAGCGGCTTTACATACACACGTAAAAAGGGGAGTCGTGAAACTTAACCCACAAACACTTGGCTGAAGTCACTGCTGTGAGAGGCCAGCTGGGCTCAGGGTTCCAGAAATTTCTCTTCAAGAGTAAACAACAAACTGAGTAAATATCTTATGAGTAAAAAAAATATTTTTTAGAAACAATTTTGAAAAACAATTAGCATGCAAACTTTTGCTAAATTTAAATTTTATGCGTCTGGTGCGTTGAACCAGAAGACGCTCGTTCGAGTCCAGCTCGAGACTGAAAATTTTTTCCTCTTATATTTTTTATTTTTTTATTAATATTGTGATTAATTCGATATTTATTTTAAAAAAATAATCATCATGCAATTTTTTTGTCAATTTTATATTTACTAGCTGACCTGGTGACTTCAAACTGCCTTAAAATTAATTAGCTGAGTTTTAAAGCAGGAAAAGCTGCTTCTCTCTGTGTAGCTCTGAGGAATTGTTTGATATATGGCTACTTCTTATCTGAAAATCCACAGTATGGGGTTCTTTAAAAGAGGTCTGCTAAGGTTTCTACAGGGTCAGCAGCACGAGTGTGTTGCAAAAGTCCATAGGCTAGTGACACTATTTTGAAATTACTAATAAAAAAAATGAGAGTTTGAACGAACATCAAAATTTCACAGGTAAAAACAGTTTGTATTGAAAAATTTAATTGTTATATACCTATCGTATTTTCCTTTATTTATTTTGTATGTTTCTAACGGTCTAAACCTTCCCTGAACTTATACAAACCTTTCAATATCAAAATTAGCCAAATTGGTCCAGCCATTCTCGAGTTACTTCTGGACTAACGAACGCTTTTATATATATAGACTAGCGAGCGCTCCACGATTTCACCCGTGTAGTATTTTATCTATTAACGTTGTTATTTAAAATACACACTAAGCATAATACGATTTTATAATTTTTGAGTTTATGGACTAAAAATAATATAAAGTACGGTTGGTAATAAAAGATAAATGAGTTATACACAAATTGATTTTGTGATTAAAAAAATACTTTTAAGATTAAAACTACTAAATTTAACACCACACACTCAAAATTTTAAATGGTAAATTTACCACTTACTTTGCAAGCCATGATGTCTGGAGCTGTGTTTACACTGACAGTAGTCGCCTTTAGCCCGCGTATATATTTGTCGCGTCCTAGCCTCGCGGTACCTCACGCATGGTTGGACATCCTTCTACTATTGTGAGCCAATGACCTTTATGGTGGCGGATTGTTGAGACGTTAGGTGTAACTGTTGTACGAATGGGGATTGCCGAGTCCTATATTTGAAAAAAAAAAGAAATCGTTCCGGATCATTCATTAGATAATCCTTCAATTGCTGATTTGAGCCACAGAAGTTACCAAAAGGTAGTCGGTTTAAAAATTCTGAAAATGTTAAAATAAGGGTGGCAGAGGCATATTATATGCCCACTTTTCACCGTGTGGATTCCTGTCCCACGTAATAGGTGGTGAGCCCATTGCCGTGTTGAAAATAGACAGACGCAGGTAGTGGCTACCTGCTGTTGAAATTTTCAAGCCGTTCATAAGGCCTTCAACCAGGCTTAACGACTGCCATTTTACTGGCAACCGGGACCAACGGCTTAACGTGCCTTCCGAAGCACGAAGCACCGTAATAATATGTTTACGTTTAGGAATATTATGTATTTATGTTTATCAATTGTCTTAAAGTTTATATTAGCTTATTTTTATCTAGATTGCGCTGCGTGAAATGAGTTTTATAGTATTGTAAATATAAAAAATTAAAAAATCCCCTACGCCGAAGTATACACTTCGGCGTAGGGGATTTTTTTAATTTTTTTTTTATAGTTTAAGGAACATCTCTTAAAAAAGTATGAGTTGAAAACAGTTGTGTTTTTCTGGAGACCATCCTGGTTGCAGCACCAGATCAAAGTGACCGCATTGCAAAATCTAACGTACAAGGTACACTACTGCTGTGAGTTTTTGAAGAATCGGGTTCTCTGGAGACCATTCTGGTTGCAGCATTAGGTTGGAGTTATCAATTAACTGCCATTTAACGATTGGTACGTGTTAAGCACTTCATTGAATAATCATACGCCAAAAATCATTTGGAACAGAGCTGATACTCTTACACTGTTGGACCGATATTAACCACACATAGCTAAGAACTACTGCGAGGATTTTCAAATGAAATAAACCACATCGAAATCGGTCTATCCGTTTAAGAGCTACGATACCACATACACACACAAAAATTGATCATTGTAACGTGAACTTAACTAGATTAACGAATAAAGCTGATGGTGAACTGTGTTATTTTCTCTAGAAAGCTCAGTTATAGGACGTTATATATTTATATTATATTTGTATAATAAGGTAACGTATTATACATACGCACCTAATATTGAAGTTGTATTTCTATCTATATTAACGTTATAAAGCTGAAGAGTTTGTTTGTTTCTTTAGTTGAACGCGCTAATCTCAGGATCTCATCAAAAATCACATCCGACCAGGATGTGATTTTTTTTTGTGTTACATAGCCTATTTATCGAGGAAGGCTTTATATCATTACGCTACTACACTGGGGAGCAGAGTAGTAGTCATATATGTCGACAAATCGGGCAAATTTTTATGCATCATTGTAGAATTTATAAGCGACGGGATTAAATAGGTGCGACGGGAGGTCGAAATATACGGGCAAAGCTGTGGGGTCATCCATTAACAGATAACTGGGTTGATTCTTCGATTAAATTCTTCGACACCCAGTCTCGTAATGATCCCCTCCCCACCCCGCCCCCTTATTCTAGCACTGTTTTCTGTATTATGTTAAATATACTTTCCTAACCCATCATGAGATATACAATTACATATAAAACATAATCATCTTAATAATATTCTTCTAATTGATAAACAATAGCCTTATAATAATCTGTGATACATTTGGTTAGCGATGCCAGTAAACTGTAATTACTTACTATAATTGTTCAATAATTATAACAATGCTGCAGCAACTGCTATGGTAGCAAGTGTTGCAGTTCAGTGAGTGGAAAATTAATTGCTTATTTAATTGTAAACTTTTAAATTATACGAGTCTGCATTTAATCATCTATGATTCCACAATTGGTTTGGTATTGCTTTCTGTCTATATCAATAATTTGTGGAATGCACATCAGCCCTTATAATTTACACTTTTTAGCAGACGCTCACTTTACAAATTTACAAAATTTTTAAAGCATGCGGCTTATTTAAGCTAGATGTTGATAGGTGAGTGAGTCGTCTCGCAATTTTATTAATATAGATAAATTTCCATCATAATACCTTATTCGTAATAAATCCCTATTTAAGATTTATAACCTTGATTATAATGAAAATTTGGGCAGCTACAAAAACACAGTCACAAATTTGAATAATACTTCAATATTTCTTTACTTTGTATAATTTTACTTTATACTACCGTCATACCACTGATAAGCAAAATAAATTAAATTCTTTGACATGTATAAAAGACAATTACTTAAACTAAGTAGTTAATTATATTCTGCTATATAAAAAAATGTACTGCAATAGTCACTACCATTTAAGAGTATATACTTATATTAACAAAACCAAAATATCTATACTAATTTAAAAAAAACTTAGTTTGGTTACCCGTAACAGAAAGAGATTGCAACTTACTAGAGTTTAGAATTTTATCCTCATTTAAAAAGAAACAAAATTAGGTAGGAACTGAATATAAAAAAAACAATGACATTTTCTAATGATTCGAATAAAACGCAAAGAGCGTTAAATTAGTAGTGTATACAGTCAACTATATAAAATAGAGGAAATTAAATGATACGCCAATTATTGTTGTACCTATCGTTACATGAGTTTATACAAACATATACATATAGTTTAATTTTTTCTCTGAGGGGGTAGACAGAGGCATAATAGCGCGCACATTGTATTTGGTAATATGTGATGATTTTATTGTAAGCATAAAATATGATCATGCGTAGAGTCTGAAACTTATTGTTATTGAGGTTATGTTCGAGCAATAAGGCGGACCTGAATGAAGTTTATGCTTTAAAATCGTGTAGATTGGCTTGGATAAAAATCATTATTGAGGATCATTAAAACACATATACAGAGCAGTATAATTCATCAACGTCATTGAAAAGCAAATGCAGTTATCATTACCTTTTACATATATACATACGTATTGTCACGCCTTTATCCCCGAAGGGGTAGGCAGAGGCAAATTTAACGCCCACATTTCACCGTATGCATTTTGTCCCACGTAACAGGTGGTGAGCCCATTGCCGTGTTAAAATGGACAGGCGCAGGCTGTGGCGACCTACTGTTGAAATTTTTCAAGCCGCCAATGAGGCCTTCAACCTGGCTTAACGACTGCCATTTTATTAGCAACCGGGACCAACGGCTTAACGTGCCTTACGAAGCACGGAACTGGGGTGGGTCTAAAGGGCCGGATAAATTTAATAAAATGTGTCTATTTAAGATGTTAAATTGAAAAAAAATTTGAACCTGTTGCCTTTTCAGTGAGGTGGTAACAAAAAGGCCAAAAGGTCTTATGTGCTGGACACTAATAAGCACGACCAAAAGTCCTGGTAGAATCGGACAAAATCATATAATTACCTTTTACAAGCTATTTTAACAAGTTCTGCATTTTCTCTTCCAAACAACCTTATGTTCAAAATAATACAACTACACTTAATGTTACCGACAAAACCGTCAAACATGCCGGAATATCGAAGTTTCGTGGGACTGGTAAATAACAAGAACTAAATTAATAATGAAGAATGAAATAAGCCTTGACAATGCGGCGTAGTTTAGTTTATTTAAAAAAATATTAAATTGTGATCGTAAAACGAATAATTACTTTGACTTCAAAGACCACGGGGTTGAGATTTCGATCTCAAATGTACCTTCAGATGAGCCTTGAGAATAAACAAACAAAACTATGTGTGAAGTAATTAAGACGACATAATCTGGATGCTACGTTTTTATAATATTAAATTAGGTAATATTAAAATATAAAAACATATCGTTAATTTGTATTTATAATTGAATTAAGGTAAGGAAGTATCCTTGAGATCTATTTATTAATGTAAATTTATTCTCCTACTATACGGTATGCAAATATCCATCGAATAAACACCTGGTTGCTTGGAGTTACTGTCTTTCCAACTCCATTATTTTACTATCTTCACGCTGTATCCCTGACGGGGTAGTCAGAGAGGACAGATCACCAGGCTTCGCGATCCATGCATACTTCTTTTGCTTCTTCAAGATTCATCAATCGCTTAATACACGCACGTCTGGGTATCCGAGTACTTTTTACTTTTTCGTTATTGAGCCCTCTGCTCACGTGGTCTATTCCATTATTTTACCTCCTGATTAATATCGAGGTGGGTTCTTAGATGTTTTTATTGGGACTTTGTTAAGTTTGAACTGGTTGCATATTAACAAAAATAGTAAACGTCGCCCAAAGATCACAACAACGTTCTGTCTAAACATTCAACATTCAGCATTCAGATCATTGGTCTACCGGTAGCAATTATCCGGTAGGCGGTTGTTACTAGAAATACTTTCGACCGCATCGGCAGAACGTACTATTTTTTTATATACCACTGAGGTTGCATACAAGTATATGGCCCACCTGCTGGAAAGTGGTCACCTTTGCCTATGGATGAGCAATAAAAAAAACAATAAACCTATCCCTATGAGCAATTTGTCCATCCCGCCAAGTTATTTGACTGCCTCTGTGGCACGTGGGGAGTGTATCCGGCTGCTACGCAAGAGGTCGTGGGTTCAATTCCCACCCATAATAAAACATTGTGTGATGAGCACGATGGTTTATTCTGTGTCTGGGTGTTATTTATCTATAATATGCAATATGCATTTAGAAAGTTATTAGGCACAAGTAAAGGTAAATATTTAGAAATATATATGTATGTTTATCAGTCATCTGGTTACCATAGTACTAGCTCTGCTTAGTTTGGAATTAGATGGCGTTGTGTGAGTTGTCCCAACGATGTTTATTTATTTAACAAGTAACGCGCCCTTCACTATTGTAGCGAAGGAATCACATGACTTCTTAATTCGAAATTAGTTTAAAAACCGGCAGTAGTAGAAACTTCAAATCTACCTATGCACGTATTCATGGTGTTCTGAATCGAAATGAACTGTTTGTCTCTATCTCTTACGGTTCCTGAAAAATATGTGGATACAAATGGACGAAAGGATAGACTGAGCCGTTTTATAAACTTTTCTAAACTTTAGGGCTTGGAAATCTAAAAGTAGACTACCTAAGAAGACCTTGCTAAATACAATAATGTCCGCTAATAAGTTGTATTATTATACGTGTAATTAGAAGGCAGCTACAGCAATTAGTGTAGGGTAGGCTACTGCTAATTCATGGATTTCGACATTTCGCAAATTAACAGACTTAAGTTTCGAGATCAACGCGACTATATATATCAAAATATTTGTATGACATTTAAGATTGCTATAACTATACTTACTCCAAAGGTATGAGCTGGAATTAAACCGGTGATATCGTGTTGTTATGGCCTTAAAGGTTCACTATTATTGTTACTACATGGTAGAAATTTGGTATGTACATGGTAGACATTTCTGTTTAAAAATCAACTATAGTTGACATAGCACTATATTTTAATACTTTCTATTCAGAAATACAATGAAAATATGCACAACATGTATATTAAAAATGTCAGAAGTCTTATCACTGAAACACTAAGCTCGCGTTCGTCAGACACACTACCTTCATAAGGACAAATAGGCGTAATAGAGCAGACTTATGAGTGAAAAGAAAACTTAATATGTGAATCTATAGCACCATTCTCTTTGGAGAAACTGATATCGGCCTTCTTACAGTAAAATATTCTATCACTGGCTAATATGAATACATAACGTAACCTACGAAATACAGTTAGGGAAGAACATTTCTTATTGAGCTCTTTCATAATATTGAAAGACAATCGCTGTCGCTTACATTTTACACTGGCCAAGTAAACGGACATTGTCATCCGACTGGCCGCGACGTTCCTTCCGTAGATAAAGGCCGCCATCATTATACCCCAACTTATCGTGATTGAAACCTTGGCCCTAGGTTGGTACCTATAACTGTAATGACAATAGTGTGGAAAAACAG
Source organism: Thumatha senex (assembly GCA_948477245.1). Taxonomy (NCBI): domain Eukaryota; kingdom Metazoa; phylum Arthropoda; class Insecta; order Lepidoptera; family Erebidae; genus Thumatha; species Thumatha senex. The sequence continues at coordinate 25,281,444 of OX419724.1, forward strand.
AATATAGTAAGTGCCACCTAGTTGAGGTCGTTTGATAATAATCTGCACGCACTGTCTTATTGATATAAAAATTGTAACAAACACCCAATTTTACGCTATATAACCTGGCATGAGCTATTAATAACTGGTAAGCACATTCATTATATTTTCTAAATGCACACATATTATACTTGGAAACATTCAAACTCTGAAACAAATATATGCGGTTCACTTAATTTAGTTGTTCCAACGGGGAATTCAAACCAGCCGCATTCACGTTGTCGTATAGTATTGCTCTATTTCTCTTAGTTAAGGCTGTCTTAGTTAAATCTAAGTAAGACTGCAATTTTTTGAAAATGTGTTACTTAAGGTCAAATCTAACCATCTCAATCTTGGCTTAGCGAGAAAGTAGTTCGCGTTCAATTTAATTGCTATGTATTTTGAACCCAATCACGTAGAACAAAATTATCCCATGGCCCGTTACAGTGGAGTGCCCTCAGCTTGACCAAACTCGTCTCACAATAGAATTTGTGATGATAATGTAGATTCACGGAACCATTTGTGATTTCCTTTGACATTCAAGTCTTAAGGAATTGATGGTATAATAATGAAACTAGAAAGCGACCAACCTATTTTAGTGTCAGAGTAAAAGGCGTTAGCCTATGTCACTCTGTATAAATGTCCCTATAAAAATAAAATAAAAATATTGTGTACCAGGGTAAGTGTGTGTGCCAGAGTACACAGGTAAGAAGTGAAACTTCTTTACGAAATTTTTTTACAGTTATCAAATTTGTCTCACACGTCGATAAAAAAGTTTCACTTGTGATAAAGAAACTTCAAAACAACATGGCGCTTAACCGAAAAACGTGAAATTTTCTTGACAGCCATAAAATTTTTCTCAACGTCGATAAAGAAGTTTCACTTCAAAAAATCAATCTATTGGTTACTTGTAAAGTAAAAAAACAAAAAAATTAATACACATACACATACACTAGCATTATTGTCATGTAACATTGATTTTATGTATATTATTTACTTATTTATTTGACTGCCTCGGTGGCGCAGTGGTAGTGTATGCGAGTGCTGCGCTGGGAATCCGAGTTCGATTCCCGGGTCGAAACAAATATTTATTTTATTCACTTATTTATCACGCCTTATCCCCGAAAGGGTGGCAGAGGCATACATATTATATGCCCACTTTTCGCCATGTGTATTCCTGTCCCACGTAAAAGGTGGTGAGCCCATGTGAAATAGAAAGACGTAGGTTATGGCTACCTGCTGTTGAAATTTTTCAAGCCGAATTTATGACTTAACGACTGCCATGTTACTGGCAGGCAGATTGGTGCGACGTGTAAAGGCGTGGAAGGAGACGCTTGAGAGCGGCGATCTGAAACTAAATGTGGCGAAGACCGAGTACTTGGCAATAAACTCGACAGATCCCTAATCCGTCCGCATAGGCGGTGATTTGGTCGAGCGCACGGACCAGGTTAAATACCTGGGATCTGTTTTTCACACGTCCAGTGACATCGATTGCGATGTCAAGTCACGCATTGCTGCCGCGTGGGCCAAATGGCGGGAGATGACCGGTGTCATTTGAGACCCTAAAATGCCGATCCGGTTGAAGGGACAGGTCTACAAAACCATTATTAGACCTGTCCTTTTACATGGCAGTGAGACGTGGCCGATATTGGAGCGACACAAGCAGGAGCTGCGTGTCACGGAAATGAAGATGCTGCGGTGGATGTGTGGGGTCACGCGGATGGACCGCGTGAGAAACTCTCGCATCCGCGGCAGCCTTCACGTCCGTGACATTGCAGACAAGTTGCAAGAGTGTCGCCTTCGTTGGTATGGTCACGTCTTGCGGCAACCGCCGGGCTACGTAGGTAACAAATGTCTGGCCATGTAAGCCCCGCCGGGTCCCGGTAAGAGGGGAAGACCCAAGAAGTGCTGGCTTGACGTCGTAAGGGATGACATGCGTGACAATGGTCTCACTACAGGGGATGCCGAAGACCGTGCGAAGCGGAGGAGAAAATGTAGGAAAGCGGACCCCGGGCGTCGCGAGACGCAACTGGGACAGACGCTCGGATGATGATGATGACTGCCATGTTACTGGCAACCGGGACCAACGGCTTAACGTGCCTTCCGAATCACGAAAACGCAAAATGTTAATGCCAGAAAGTGGTCACCCATTCATTATGACATAGGAAAAAGTCTTTTCAGCAACTGTTACAGGAATTAAACTGCTATATACAAAGGCATAAGATAGAAATCTCTTTATAATACTAAACAATCAAACCAGTTCTGTTGAGCTAGCAAACCAGTGCAGCTGTAAATTATGGCGTGGGTGCCCTTAATAGTAAGTTTTAATCAATTTTAATTTAAGCGACACCGGGATTTTGAGGTTAATATGAATGTCACCATTATTAGTAGATATAAAATATTACCACGGGGGTAATCCCCAAACTAATAACTTTTAGAAGGTATTTGTTTTTCGGAACTTGTCTACTTTCTAGCCTTATGACGTCATTAAACGGTATTCAATTCAAAATTTATAAAACATGAGATGTAAATGGTGATTATATTTTCCTATTAATTATTTTATCACATTTTCATAATTTGAGCCTTAAGTCCTGGTTACATCTGTCATCACAACTTTGGGGCCTAGGGTTTACTTTGGTTTAATGCAAGTGGAATAGAGCCGTCTGACTCTTAACCCTATTACGAGAGCTCCAGCCATATCCTCGTCTGATATTTAGCCGATATACGACTCCTTATGCTTTATTACAGCAAAATTAATATTTTACCGACATTAGAATTGTACCGTCATTCAAAAATACTTGATGAATGAGGCGCGTTCAGGTACTTCATGTGTACGGCATAAACGTAATGGGTATTGGTGTAGGCAACTGCATCGAGCACACATCGAACATGCTTCAAATACGTGTTTTAGAGGATTTGAGCGAAGTGACAATACCTATCTAGCAGTAGAATTCGATCTTCCATTGGGAGAATTTTTCGCAGTAGGCATATAATAAATGGGATCATTGAGTCTATGAACAAATGGTGCCATCGACGATGAATACCTTATAATTTGGCTGACTTTACTAGCAAAATCTACTTTGGTTGGATTCGAAGAAAAATAAGACTGTGGTACCTTAAATATTGTGAGACTAGTTGACGCCCGCGGCTTCTCCCGCGTAGAGAAGTTTTCCCGTTCCCGTTTCCCACAGGAACTTGTTCCCGGGATAAAAAGTAAACTATGGGTTATTCTGATGTAAAAGCTACAATGTGGTAGTTACATTAAAATCCGTTCAGTAGTTTTTACGTGAAAGAGTAACAAACATCAAACTTTTCACATATAAAATATTATTAAGATATAATCACATGTCACATGTGAAAAAAATAAAGGAAATTTGATGGACCCTTATGGAAGTATTTTAAGATTTAAACATTTCTTCCCAGGTTTATGAATTTTTTGAACTGCTTACTCATCGGAACTGGATTACATTATCAAACATCAAATTACCGTGCTTTGATGTTTGATAATGTAATCCTCCGTTGCCACCAGCAAAAGTTATTGATATTTTAAGTGTGAGAATGTCTTAAGAAGCGCTCGTGGCCCCGCGGTCTCAGTGTTCTGTAAACGATCACTGAGTTACGCAACTTTCACTATGGCTGGTCCTCGGATGGGTGACCACTTTGTGGCATTTACATTTGCGAGCGTTTCCGTGCTTCGGAAGGCACGTTAAGCCGTTGGTCCCGGTTGCCAGTAAAATGGCAGTCGTTAAGCCAGGTTGAAGGCCTTATGGGCGGCTTCAAAATTTCAACAGCAGGTAGCCACAACCTGCGTCTGTCTATTTCAACACGGCAATGGGCTCACCACCTATTACGTGGGACAGGAATCCACACGGTGAAAAGTGGGCATATAATATGCCTCTGCCACCCCTTCGGGGATAAGGCGTGATGGATATTTATTTTATTTTATGTCTTAATCACGCTCTAGCTTCTGAACCAATATAAATAAAATTTGTATATGTACACATATCTGATACCCTGGATTGACGTATACTTTTAACCTCCGGAACAAATTATGTATGTTGGAAACGGGTACGCGAAAAGCGTACATCCGATAAAAAAGAATTTATCAAATAGGATTAGTTACTCACATTATGGCGTTTAAACAGACAATGAAATAAAATAAAAGTATCAGATTAACCTACCTTACATTTAGTATCACATTAACCGGTTGACTCATCACAAGGCGGACGTTTCATTCATATAATAGCCATTCGAGTTTATTATTCGCATCATGCTTTGTTTCTGATGGAATGCCTTTTTACTGTGAGATAATAATTTGACATGTCGAAGAGTGATGGATATACGCCCTTTTGATAAATAATATGGGGTCAATAGCTTTTAATACAATTTATGTGTTTATATATTCTTTTTGACTGACCACTCTGATCTCAAAACCTGACAGTTATTTTTTACAGTTAAACAGGGTTAAACAAAGCGCTTTGAAAGTGACTTTAGAAATACATAAATATATTTTTTAAGGACGTACCTACAGTATTTCAAATTGATTAACGGGTAGAATATTTCTCTTCTTGAATTGGTGTATTTTGAGTATTATTTTATATTTTTTTATTACTTTCCTCCAAGATATTCCTTTAGATTTGAATTGGCTGCCATCTGGTCTGAAACATTAACTTATTCATCGGTGTACTAAATAAATAAAATTAAAAGTAAATGCCACAATATTCTGCTCTTCTACTTACATCTCTTTCTGAATAGTTTACCTTACCTGTCTGAGATTTAATAAATCAAGTGTAAGTATCACAAGAGTAGTAAATGTAATAAAATATAGCGTAACAAGCTTGTTTTCTAAGTACCTATTTGAACTGTCTCGGACAATCCCATTAGTGACAAAACGTGACGGCAATATCAAATGGGACATATTTTGATTACACCAGAAGTAAAATTGAGCGATTTTTGCTCGAAATTGAAATTTTTAAAGAAGTAAGCTACCTGTATCTATATCTTCTTTTTCCTAGCCTTATCCCATTATAGTCCTGGGTCGTCGCTCTGGATATATTTACGTTTTTGAGTTGTTTTTTAATTGTGGCATTCCATGTTTGACGGAGTCTGCCTCGGGTTCAAGACAGGGTCCACATGTCTAATTTGAATGAACTAATTTGTCAGTTATAGGTCTTACTCTGAAGATGCCGCGAATATAACACGTGGTTCAATAAGTCCCGAGACTAAGTACAATACAAAAGTACATAAAATAATTTTATAAAAAAAACAAGGTTTTTTTTATAAAATTATTTTTTATTCATCAACGTTGTCTCCTCCTCCTACATTCCCTCCAACGCTTTTCTAACTTTTCTATCCCATGCGTGTAGAACGATTTGTCTTTGGCTTCAAAATAAGCCTCCGTTGCTGTGATAACTTCACTATTTGAGTCAAATTTCTTACCCTGGAGAATTTTTTTGGGATCTGCAAACAGCCAGTAATCGCTGGGTGGCAAGTCTGGCGAATAACCCCCTTATTCGCCAGACTTGCCATGAGGAAGCAATTCAAAGCCCAATTCATTAATTTTGGCCATCGTTCTCACAGACTTGTGACAAGGCGCTTTGTCCTGGTGAAACACCACTTCCTTTTTTATTAATTTGAGGCTGTTTATCCGCAATTTCGTACTTAAATCGCTCCAATAAGCACATGTAAAAGTCACTATTTATATTTTGCCCCTTTTCAAGGTAGTCGGCCGATTTCTGAGTCTTTGGCCGCTTCGGGCGGCTTTCACCAGCCGCTCTCCACTCCGCTGACTGCCGATGGGATATCCATGTTTCATCCATTGTCACATACCGACGTAAAAAATCCTTTTTATTACACCTCCCACCATCACCTGCCCAGCATAACATTCTCATTTCAGAGGCATTCAGTTTGTCCTGTTGTTTCTTTTTTAGTGGCCAGCCCTCTGATCCATAGAACATCGCGAATCGCACCGCAGCTCTGTAGACCTTGCCCTTAAGAGACATCTTTTGGTCACAGAGCACTCCCGTTAGCTCTCTCCACTCTCCACTTCATCCATCCGTATCAATACGATGTATGACGTCGACATCTATAGTTCCATCAGGGGTTATAATGGATTCTAGGCATTCGAAGCTTTGTATCCGTTGAAGAGAAACTAAACTAACTAACTATCTTCACGCTATATCCCTGACAGGGTAGTCAGAGAGGACAGATCGCCAGGCTTCGCAATTCATCAATCGCTTCATACATGCACATTTAGAAGAGAAACTGCATTTTAATAAAACCCAATTATTACCTACTATAACTGATATTTTATAGTAGGTAATAATTGATATACTAGAGTTATTTACACATAAAAAAAATCCTTATCCACTACATCGACTTCATGATTTTTTTGAGGTAAAATCTCCTGCTAAGATCTGATGGAGTTAGAATGATTTGTTCCAGATTTGAGAGAAATATTCGTTCCTCTTTTATCCAGGTGGTAATCGCATACTGTGATCGTTCTTGTGGAAGCGACTCTCGTGCTGCTTGTTTGCAATATCACAAACAGTACGGCTGCTACGGATGCGGACGTCCTCATAATAATTTTATTGTTTCCGTTATTTTAGCACTGTCAGCATTTTAATCATTGAGACATTAAACCACTTAAACTAATATAGCAACTAGTTATTTTGTTAGTCTGTTCATCATCATCATCATCCGAGCGTCTGACTCAGTTGCGTTTCGCGACGCCCGGAGTCCGCCTTTCCTATATTTTCTTGTCCACTTCGCACGGTCGTCGGCATCCCCTGTAGTGAGACCATTGTTTGTATGTATTGATTGATACTATTGAAAAAGGGACATGAATTAAGGGAAATCGTTGAAATGAATCGTTAAAAAAATTTTGAAATCGGAATATTATTTCGATATGAAGTACTATTAGATAAGCTCCGTGACTACCAGGACTTTAATTGGTCGTGCTAATTAGTGTCTAGCATATAAGAGCCTTTTTGTTACCACTTCACTAAAACGGTAACGGGTTCAAAGTTTATTCCAAATTTAACATCAAAAATAGACACATTTTATTTATTAAATTTATTCGGCCCTTTAGACGCACCCCAGTTTCGTGCTTCGGAAGGCACGTTAAGCCGTTGGTCCCGGTTGCCAATAAAATGGCAGTCGTTAAGCCAGGTTGAAGGCCTTATGGGCGGCTTAAAAAAATTCAACAGCAGGTCGCCGCAGCCTGCGCCTGTCCATTTCAACACGGCAATGGGCTCACCACCTGTTACGTGGGACAAAAATGCATACGGTGAAATGTGGGCGTTTAATATTCCTCTGATACCTCTTCGGGGATAAAGCTGTGACAAAATGTATGTATGTATGTATTAGATACGCTTTGATTTCGTTATAAGGTATCGGGCATTTTTAATTAAAATTGAGATCGATTTTGTATCTGTGCTTCATAGGGTATCAACTTGCTGAGATTTCTGAGACGCTTGATACTCACTAGTTAGCATCACAACCTCTCCAGCACAAGCCATGTCAAATCGTGAATCAACGTTATTCGTAATCATCAATTGTCTTGTGGTGGCCGCGAAATTGGTAAAGTCATTCAAGCAATCCTTAGTAGTGTATATTTTTTCTTGCTAATTGTTGTTGTCAGTTTTGAGGAGACAAGGTCAGTCTGCGGCCGTATGGTGCCGTTCTGACAGTCTAGCTAATGGACAAAACCCTCATGCAATACGGAAGATAGTACAACTGTAGGTATTCCAACCTTTACATTTAAATACATACATACAGTCACTATTCTTGCCGTAAAGAAATATGCAGAGGCATAATATATGCCCATTTTTTTAACAGTTGTATATGTGGTGAGGCTAAAGTAAGAGGCTCCACCAAAATCTCCGCGGTACAAGGGACCTCACCTGCTAGTGTTGCACCTGCAAACTAACGGACAAGATAATGATGTAAGCGCTTTTAAGGGGTTGTGTCAGACTGCAACCATTGCAAAATTCCGAAAAACGAAAGCCAAACAATAGTTGCTTCTATCAGCCAAGTATCAGTGGACCCTGGAATCCAAATTCAAGTAGGACTTGAAAATAACTGAGAATTCTTACTAAGTACAACTCTATGTGATATTATTCTAAGCTACTTTATCTACGGTTTTGCTTTCAATAGATAATTGATATTCAAGTTACTGTGCCCGCAACCTAACTAACTCTCACTAGCTATCTAACCCCGCACATCAATTTAAAATATTATTTGTCAAATCAGCGCTGGGCTTCTACAAATCATCGTGCCAATCTTGCTGTCGACATAGAATAAGTTTCTAAACCGCTAGGTTTGAACAGACATTATTGACCCTTGTGTCTCGAACTATGCAAATGTATTATAGATGTATGTTATTATCGGTGTGTTAGTCCCAACCATCTTTGGGTTTCGCCTCCTTTGGTATGCGCATAAAATGACATATCTTGTAAGCTACTGTTTTTACTTTTGTTTGTCTGGCATAATTGGCCACAATTGAAAGCTAAGTACGAAGTCAAGCGTATGTACAGACATACTCATTCAAGCCTAATGTCATGCTATCGGCTCTTCGAGGCGTATCGAGTGACCTACTGGAACGTTGGTAATTATGTCATGATTGTGGTGTCATTTAACCTTGTGGATGAGGGTAGATTGTGTAAATGGTGACACACATTTAGAAAGAGCCTCTTAAACACGTTCAAAGCTAACATATATTACACAAAAACTATTTATACAAATACTTGCTAATCATAGATCTATTTGTTTGAGAAAGAAGAAGTTACGGAGTTCCTCCGACCAAGTTTTCAAGAGGTGATTCCGGTAAGGTCATCCCTTCAATCACCTCTTAAACACCACGGCTCAACACACATTGTAACGCAGGAATTTTAATAGCGATATAGTTTAATGGTTGTTGGCAGTATATTTATAAAATGCAACCAGCACAGAATTATCTATAGACGTATAGCTGTATCCACTGAACGGATTTAGCTTATATTTGGAACATAAATAATTATGATAATGATGTAGGTATCCACAAGAAATAAAACTTAAGCCACTTTAAAGGTTAAAGCACATAATGATATCTCTGTGTCATTTCACAGCTTCATTTCATTTACCGGTCTGTCGGTCGAAAATATTTAAATGTAGAGTTTCTAGATTTCAGATAAAATAAGATAAAGATTAAACCTGATTTTCGATTATTATCTGGTGTACCTACCTATTCAATGTTTTTAAAAGAATAAAAGGTATTTATAAACATAAACGCGGCGCGAGCAGTGGACCAGTGACGTCATAGATTAGAATACGGACGTTGAAGTAATAGAAACTTAAAAACTATTAATATCTTCTTTGTTATAATGTTCGTTAAATATATTTGTTACTAGCTTTTGCCCGCAGCTTCGCTCGCGTGGTGTTTGTAACTAAACATAAATTTCAAAACTTGACGGCATCGGGCACGGGCACGGGCATACTAATAGATATCATAAGTATATTTATAGGTACTTATTATCCTGTAGTAGGTAATCTAGAAAGTGTTTAACGTTATTGCACCACACCGAGCCAGCCAGATAAGTCGATACCGGGTTTTAGTTAAAGTTTTATTTTTCTTAGCCATGACGTTGTCTGATAGTCAATAGATACAGTACTAATATTTATGATATTTCGGGTCTTATTCGCGACTTATATTATTAGGTACAAAGCCTACCTTATACTTCCCGACGTTTCGACCGGATTACACCAGCCGTGGTCACGGGTTAACTCCGGGAGTTGAATATCATAAATATGACTGACAATCGTGAAAGTTTAAAAACATTAAGATACAGTACTTTCAGATAAAGCCATCCTGGGCCTTGAAATTCTTTGTAGAGCCTCCTATACAACCTTATGTTAACCTTCTTGTTGCTCTTTTGTCCAAGTTATGCGTACTCGACCACTCATTTCTCTTCATCGCTAAGTCTCATACGATTTCGTTTAGAATGGTTGTTGAATATTTTGAGAGAAGAACCTCGTTGTTAGTTGGCCGGTCTCAACTCCTCTCAAAGATCATTGATGGTCATTTTCAGATTTGAGATTCAAATCAGGTAACTTCCACTTTACGTGTGAAAGTCCTCATGGATGCTATACTGAAATCCTACCGTCTAAAACCACACGGTGCCCTTCCATCTGCCTATAACTTGGGGTCCCGCATGAACCCTCGAAAAGATAGCCCCAGAGCACCTGACAGACCACTGAGCCCTCGTCTTCGAGGTGTTCGGTTGTTATCCCACTTCTTTAAAGGGCCACGAAACCGTGTAGGGCCTTCTGTAAGGTCAGCAAGCAGCCCACGTACCGTCTTCACACCCCCGGTCATGGAGGCCAGTAGTCATGGGCGAAAAATTGTCTGCGGCGTCTGAGCTGCGGAACTCGAGAGGGAGAAAAACATCAATCATACAATAAATTTTAAAATTTTATTGTATATATAAATTATTATTGTATTACAATTTGCGTCACATCTTTTATTGCTCGAGACCATGCCAATGTTTTATGATCCCTAATTTGATGAATTTGACTCGAAACGGAATAAAATTACAGTAATAAGGAAATATAAAACTGTTTTTCATTATATTTTATGGAACTTAGTTCTAAGACAATGCAAAGCTCGCCGGGGTCATTAATATAGTACATTATAATTATGCGATATAAACTAACGCATAGCGTTGGAGGAGACGACGGCTGCGTCTGAAAAATGTTTACCACTTGGTACATATACTCGTAAAACTAATCGTCAGCAAAATTTTGAGTGTCTCTACAAATACAGTTTTGTAAAGATCTCTAAACAAACAATAAACGGTATCACTCATTCACATATATTGTAACGTTACTATTTTCCGGGAGGGGAAAAAGTAAAGTTTAGGAGGAAACTGTCACCAGGTCTGGAGGAGTCCTGGCTTAAAAGGAAAAGTAAAAGAAAAAAGAGAAAAGGTAAAGTTGATTTAATATAATATAAAATTGTTAAGAAAATAAAACCAAGGAAAGCCGGGAGTAAATTTAGGTCTTGATTCTTCAAGAACAGCCGCTAAGATGGGGCCTCGAGTAGGCCTCCACGTTGTTAGGCAGAGGGGGCCTCGAGTAGGCCTCCACGTCGCTGAGAAGGGGGCCTCAAATCCCCTCAAGGCCTCCACGTCACCGACCTCGGAGAAGCTGGTCGCGAACTCAGGCAGGTAGAGGGCTGAAACTAACGAGCGGTCGGCGTCTTTCACAGAGCCGGTTAATAACACACAACACTGCAGACCATCACTTCACTATTTCTGGAGGGCACAACCCTCACACTCAGCACTTATTCCAGCACCTCCTCTCAAGGTGAGCACCAAAAGTAGACTGATCTGACGGCCCCGGCTTCCTTCTTTTACAGAGCATTTCAAAATTTTAACAAGTTTAGAATACAAATAATTTAGAATATAAATTTATAACAAGGTCTAATATCTATACAACCTAACCTACTGGCAGCTCTAACAATAAATAAAAAATAAAATCTAGGCTTGTCATTAACTGACATTAAAAATTACAAAAGGTAAACAAACATTAAGAGAGCATAAAAACTCTTGAATTATCAAGGCCTATGAATGCTACAGATAATGGTCATGCAGATAATTTGGAGAGAACGTATAATAAAACATTTAATTAAAAAAGTATGTAAAAAATGTTACATTACAATATATCGGCAGAAAGTACATACATTTCTGACAATCATTTGTCTCTGTGGGAAATTGATTGAAAAAGAACTGCATTGTCTATAGATTTGAATGCACTTAGCAAATTAACTTTTTATGAAGTTTGCAACATGTAGCGGCGCGATTTGAGGTAAATTCAATTTGTCAAACATGGATTTACGCGTGATTATAGGTCTTTGGAACCTGATGTACATAAAGTAGACGGCGCAAGAGGTTGGGCTAGCATCATACTGTTAATGATACCAGTGGGTTTCTACTTATAACTAGGGGGCTTAATTAACGAGGTCATAACAAAAAGAAGGAAAATTCAAGACAAAACTCCTTACCAACCAACCCGTCTGGTCCAGTATGGTACTGGAAGGCCAAACACCCTCCCAATTAAAAAAATGGTTCAAAAACAGATGTTTCCAGGACTCTCGCTGTGATCACACCACTCTGGTCAGATGGGTTGGTACAGGGTTATGTTCCGAGTTTCCTTCTCCTCAATGTGACCTCGCCGTCATTCCGCAGACCATAGTGTTGGAGATACTGTTTCGTGATTTCTTGATGATTGTATTGTGTAAGTACTAATGCATTTTAGTTAGATTTGTTTCTGTCCTTGAACTTGTATAACAGATTTTTTTTCTCCCATTAATGAAACTTCATGAAATGATAATTATTTACTACGAAGTAAATAACAATTACGTATATGAGTATATACGGCTTCACGTGGCCTCATTGTCTAGATAAACGTATTTATTTACAACTAAATTTAATAAATAAAATCTTATAAAATACAATACAATAAAATACATGCCTAGTAAAAATTAACATACTACTAGTGACATCTATTACAAATAATGTTCAATTGGTGCGTAATCAATGTTGTTTCCGGTGAAGTAGCCGTGTGATCGGCCGCTAGATGCCGCATGTCTTTGAAAGAAGTTGGCGACATTTCCACTCACACTACCGTATGGTATTCCACCTGAAAATTATTACAAAGTAAGTTTTAATTTGATTATTTTATGTAATAAAGCCTATATAATATATATAGTAACGCCTGATTCTATTAGTTATAAAGCCTATGTCCCAGGTATAGGTTTCGCCACCAAGAACTTAGTGGTCCAAGTCACCTGTTATTGTACAGAGCACCTTTTTTAACATAATTGCCTGCAAGTAATATACGAGTGTGTTGGCACTAATAGAAGGTAAATAAGCTGAGTGTTCAAAAGTCAACCGCTTCTAAAAATGCCGAAGACATTGGGTAATCACCGCTACTACTCCTTGCCGCCAATCAAAATCGCAGACCCAAGCGCTAACATTGAGAACTTGTGATACGAGTATTTGTAGCAAACAGGAAATCAACCCCAAATTTGATAGTCTCTGTGATGCCGTGGTAGGTTACGCGACTGTCGTCTGGGGTTTGAAACTGGGTCGGAACATATATTTGTGTATTCCGCAAATGTTTGTTCTGGAGTTAAGGCGTTTTCAGTGTTATGTAATAACAATTATGTTTATCAGTTATTCCAATGCACAAGCTTATATTAGCTTAATTTGAGCTAAGCTACGCTACGTTGAAACGCCCCAAAAATAGTATATACTTATTTTTAATGTCAAACTGGCACAGTCGTTTTGAAGTAATGTGTACTTCACTTACAAACAAAAAGCAAATTAACTAAGTTTGCAACACGACTCGCACTCGCGCTGTAACTCTTATTGCCGTATTAAAATGGACAGGGGCAGGCTGTGGCTGAGTTTTTTCAGACATTGGCATAACTAATTACTGGAAAGCAGATTGACGGATAATAATCTCATGATGATGATGTCTTCTAGGGATTAAAATTAATAATTGGCTAAGCTATTCCTGCAGCACATATTGTCCTACAAGACCAAGATATACCGAATACTTATTACAGTTTGAAGAGCACTGACCATAGGCAAGCCCAGGTCCCGGAGTAGGAACCACATCACCGCTGTCAGGTACCGCCAGGACTATGGCGAACAGTGCGCATAATGCACTTATCAGGAGTGATGTCTGAAAAATAGAAAAAAGATTTTTATGAATAGGTATTTCGAGTGATTTTCTAATCCTTCTGCATGTATTATGAATGACATTCGTAGAGCATACTTTAGTTCCCTTTGAAAGATCACTTTTCGTGCTAACCAAAGAACGAGGTAGACCCCTAATCAGAATAATACATAATTGACAATGTCATTACAATCAAATAATTTCAATATAATTGCCATTACGCTGTGGTGATTTTGCCTCTACATCTTGATATTATTTTTCATAAAAAGATTAAGTCCGATTTTACGGTAGGATATCATTAGGACATACTGGACCATCAAAAGCCCTTCAAAAATATATTTTTATTTTACCAAATAAGCAATCCCTTTTCTTCGACTTGATTATTCATTCATTCTTTACACCCACAACCCACATTTTCCCAGTGGTATTTTGTCTCGCGTTAAAGTCTAATTTGTGGAACTGATACTATTAAGTCGCAAGAACGTGATAGATACGAGGAAGAAAATGAAACTAAGGTTGCTTATTACTTTTTTATTGTATTTTCCAATACACAAGGTTACACAAGTTGTTGGCTACTTTAGTACCTAATCAGAAGAGGGAGACAAGCGAGTGGGTACGATGCAAAGAAGTAATTGGCCCGCATTCAGTTTTTGCCTTATTAGAACTCAGCGCCTTGGTGTGTAGCACTGTGTGTGCCTATAGTGTTAAACATATTGCCACGTGGAAACGGACAGGCGTAGGTTGTGACTGCCTGCAGCTATTGATAAGTTTCAACCCACCTATAAGGTCTTCCACTTTACTTAATGAACACCATTTTACAAAAAGATATTTAAAACAATAGAGAGAAAAAAAAGAGGAGAGGAGGGAATCATTAAACAATAAAAGTAGGACAAATTATAAATTGTTTCAGACTTTTTCACATTGAATCTACTTTGGAGCTTCAGACTTGACATTAAGAATCTGAGCAGGCAGTTGTGCTGCTGCACTACTGCTACAAAATTCTTATCATAAAATCAGACATGTAGCGGGCAGAGCCACGAGGAATAACCAAGTGTATAAAAGAAAAGCGTGTACAACTATTCTCTCGACATACCTTTCAAATCACTGAACTTTAGCATTTACGCTACCATGGGGATAGCGATGCGCAGTGGATTGGTTCATATTTAAGAGGAAGGTCATGTCACGTGACTCTAAATGGTCACTGTTCACGTTCATACTGTGTTTCATCTGGCGTTCCACAGGGATCTCATTTAGGTCCAGTTCTGTTCAATATTTTTATAAATGACATCCCAAATTATTTGCAGTTTTCTGTTCCGTTTATGTTTGCTGACGATCTCAAAATAGTTAAATTAAGAGTAGGGGAGACGCCCAAGATGTTTTCATACTACAGCAGGATCTTGATACACTTGTTACATGGTGCAAAAACAATGGTATGCAGTTGAACCCATTGAAATGCAATCATATGAAATATACTCGCAAAATCAATATTACTCCCTCAACTTACAACATTCATGGCGAAACTCTCCGTGAGGTTAATCACATTAGGGATCTAGGTATAATACTAGATGGTAAACTGACATTTGTTCCTCACATGGAGTCTTTAATAAAACGAGCCTCTCGCATGCTAGGGTTCGTAATTAGAAACGGAAGGAACTTTCGCAAACCAGAAACGAAAATTAGACTATATAATACATAGTTTTGTTAGGAGCATACTAGAATATGGAAACGTTGTTTGGCGACCTCACCTCATTATGCAGTTCATGATTTAAGATTAGATTTATTTTTTATTTTTTAGATTACTACGCAAAACTGTATTGGGAAGTAACTCGCCCATTCCCCGTATGTGCCGATTGGTTAATGAGTGCAGTGGCACTGTAGATATATATACCTAGTCAGGTCATAAGTATTCTCACACAGTAAAAACTTTTCTCTTAGAATGCTGGCCACAAAAAAGTTTATTGAATTCGAATTTCGAATTGTTCATGAAAATAAAAATGTATACTTTTTAGAATTTTACTCATTTTTAAATATGGAGTGGACGCTTAAAGAAGACCGTGTTACAGTTATTGCATTGCATCGTTGCGGTTACGCTATAATTCAAATTTTTGACATACTGAAAAATTTGAATATAACCAAAAGATTCGTTTATCGTACCGTCAAACGATACAATGAAGACTCTAGTGTAGATGACAGGTCAAGAAATGGTCGCCCTCGGTCTGTTAGGACTCCAGCTGTGATAAAAGCTGTGAAGGCGCGAATTCAAAGAAATCGCAAACGTAAGCAGAAACTGTTGGCCCTTCAGATGGGGTTAAGCAGAACCACGGTGAAAAGGGTGTTAAATGAAGACTTAGGGCTTAGGTCATATCGAAGAAAAACAGGACATCGTATAAATGCTCGTCTAATGGACCTGAGACTGAAGAGATGCCGCGCTTTGTTGAAGCGGTACGCGGGAAAAAAATATCGGGAAATTCTTTTTCGGATGAAAAAAATTTTACCGTAGAAGAGAGCTACAACAAACAAAATGATAAGGTTTACACACACAGTAGTGAAGAAGCGAGCAACCGTATTCCGAGTGTCCAACGAGGTCATTTTCCACCCTCGCTCATGATATGGTTGGGAGTTTCTTATTGGGGCTTAACAGAGGTACATTTTTGTGAGAAAGGTGTAAAAACGAACGCAGTTGTGTATCAAAATACAGTCCTGACGAACCTTGTGGAACCTGTTTCTCATACCATGTTCAATAACAGGCACTGGGTATTCCAACAAGATTCGGCGCCAGCTCATAGAGCGAAGAGCACACAAGACTGGCTGGCGGCGCGTGAAATTGACTTTATCCGGCACGAAGACTGGCCCTCCACCAGTCCAGATTTGAGTCCGTTAGATTACAAGATATGGCAACACTTGGAGGAAAAGGCATGCTCAAAGCCTCATCCCAATTTGGAGTCACTCAGGACAGCCTTGATTAAGGCAGCCGCCGATATTGACATGGACTTCGTTCGTGCTGCGATAGACGACTGGCCGCGCAGATTGAAGGCCTGTATTCAAAATCACGGAGGTCATTTTGAATAAACTTTATTGTCATAAGAATCTATGTTTTGTTAAGTTCATTTTGGTATATAAATGGTTACATAATGAATAAACTTGTTTCAATTATTTTATATTAGACATGTGACAGAATTTATGACCTGACTAGGTATTCTGACTCCATAAGCCAATTCCGGAAATTTTTGAAGGATTATCTAATTGAAAAATACGAAAATTAGAATGTTTCTGTTAATTTATGTTAATATAAATTAATATTTTTATAGTTATTATATTAGTTATAATTGTTATTCTAAATCTTATAAGTGCATGTGGTGTTTGTTCATAAACTGGTTGTGCATTTTGGTTTTTATAAGATCCTTATTTAAATAATCTGTATGTTAAAATATAGCAACTGTGAGCAAACCAAATAAATAAATAAATTCTATGACGTATGTTAAGTTTGTCGGTTTTCTTTTTACACAGCATTATCTTAATAGCTTTGATTAATGTAAGCTTATGCTATGGAATGTAGACAACTCAAAATCACGCTTACGCAACTAAACACATACTTACAATTATAGATTATAACACCCAAACTCTGGAACAAACATTTGCGGATCACACAAATAATTGTTTCATATTGGGAATTGAACCAATCAGGTGTCCAGTAAACAACGACAAAGGGTTGTAACGGAGATTGACGAGTAAAGTAACGTGGCATATGTAGGTAGGTTATTTTAAATTTAGTAGGTAGCAAAGAAGGTCTTAGACCCGGTAGTGATATTTGTTTTTAAATTGCACATCGAACTTCCTGCCAGGATTTATTCTAAAATTTCTTTTTCAACTAAAATGCCGATTGGTGTTGTAACTGAGCAAGTAGCGGCTGCAAACCAAGCTTGATCTTAGTACAAATCGTCTATTTGACATCAATGTGGTCAATCCAACTTACCTTATAAATTTATTTTATTAATTTAATTGTGATAGACTAAACCAGCTAAATTCATATTTTGGTTTTTAAGCTATTGCATAGTTTTTATCGCGGGATTTGAGTGGGCTTTAATCAAGAAATTCCGTAAGGAAAAATACCTAAGACGAAGGTCGAGACGAGGTCACACGAAGTTCACCGAGCACGGTCGAGCG
Source organism: Thumatha senex (assembly GCA_948477245.1). Lineage (NCBI taxonomy): Eukaryota > Metazoa > Arthropoda > Insecta > Lepidoptera > Erebidae > Thumatha > Thumatha senex. The sequence goes on from OX419724.1 coordinate 25,299,348, forward strand.
TTGACTTAACGTGTATGTACATATATTATATGGTACGATACGATGATGTGATTGTGAGGGTGAGGGTGAGGGTGAGGGTGAGGGTGAGGGTGAGGGTGAGGGTGAGGGTGAGGGTGAGGGTGAGGGTGAGGGTGAGGGTGAGGGTGAGGGTGAGGGTGAGGGTGAGGGTGAGGGTGAGGGTGAGGGTGAGGGTGAGGGTGAGGGTGAGGGTGAGGGTGAGGGTGAGGGTGAGGGTGAGGGTGAGGGTGAGGGTGAGGGTGAGGGTGAGGGTGAGGGTGAGGGTGAGGGTGAGGGTGAGGGTGAGGGTGAGGGTGAGGGTGAGGGTGAGGGTGAGGGTGAGGGTGAGGGTGAGGGTGAGGGTGAGGGTGAGGGTGAGGGTGAGGGTGAGGGTGAGGGTGAGGGTGAGGGTGAGGGTGAGGGTGAGGGTGAGGGTGAGGGTGAGGGTGAGGGTGAGGGTGAGGGTGAGGGTGAGGGTGAGGGTGAGGGTGAGGGTGAGGGTGAGGGTGTCTATTTATTTTTTGGGTTTTTTTTTATTTTTTTTAGTGTTACTTGAATTATTATCAAAGAAAAACAAAGGTATGCTATGCAATAGCTTTACCGCGACTGTCTCAGAGTGCCACACGTCTTTTTTTTTAATTCTGCCAGGATTCTAATACAGTGAGTGAAAAATGGTACTACTTTTTAAATAAAGTAGAAGAATGCATCGATACCTACTTGAATTCCAATTACTCCTCCCCTTTGTTTCCTTAACCTCATCCTTTTCCCACTACTACAACATCTGTATCTTCTTCAAATATTTCGTGGTGTACAGTAATGCCTATCAACTTCCTTGAAGATACAAAACTTCATCAGCATCATAACATGTAGCGTAAAGTATGTCGCGCGAAACTTGCTCACCTCAGTAGAAGGTTGACCTTATTCCTCAAGATCAAGTTTATACATACATACATATTGTCGCGCCTTTATCTCTGAAGGGGTACACAGAGGCATACTATACGCCCACATTTCACCCCATTAATTATTTGTCCCACGTAACAGATGGCGAGTCCGTTGCCGTGTTGGAATGTCACCCATTTAAGGACCACAGTACGAAATTTACAGAACAATGTGTTAGCGAGGCCACGAGCGCTTCAAGATTCAAGATCAAGCTCAATTCTCTAATTATATCTACTGGTATATCAGTTAGGCGTAATATGATTACAGTTTGTTTGGATTTTATGTACCTATCTAAAACAAATGAAATTAGACCAATAAGGCCCACTTGCGCGATCTTGGGTTAACGTGTATAACTCGGAGGTATGGACTAACCCGGAGTTAAATCATTAATTTGTCTAGCATTACCCCGAGTTAAGGATTAAATCGCTAAAATTTTAACTCACCGATTTCTGAGAGTTATTTCGTCAAACGTTTGGTTAGCAGCTGACAGGCAATTCAGTGGCACGTGACACATGCGTGAAACGGACTCCTCAAAATGACACACCGCGCAAATATAATACGATAAAAAAAAATGCACTCGGCTGTCATGTTACATTCATTCGTGTAAGAAAAAGTCTTAAGTGGCAAACTGTAGTGTAAAAGAGATAGACATACTTGTGTCAATTATTTGTTCAATCATTAATGTTTGGTTGACATGACAGAGTGACATAAAACACTGGGTTAGTTAACCCGATGATATTTATCTATAGTGCAAGACATGATTAGGGTTAAAAAGTTATTTACTTAATCCCGAGGTAACTAACTCGTTAATTAATTATTTAACCCCAGCATTCATGCAAGTGGGCCTTAGAAATTCAAACTACTGTCACTCAGGTTACGTTGTCCAGCGGAGCGACAATCACATTCAATTGAATTGCAGTAGGTACCTTAGTTACGTTTACTCTAAAGAATACAACACACTTTCAATAATAACACCATTTGATTCATTTTATTATGTTGTTTATTGCACACAAATTGTATACGCCAGCTTCCTACAGTTCCTATCCTGGTTTTCCTTGCTGGGTACACTACATATATTATGTAAAATCAGCATCGAAGAATTAGATTTTAAACTGGTTTGACATTGTGTCTTGTTAAAACAACGGAAGCCGGATATAACCGCAAGCACATGTTCATGATCGCGATACTTTTGAACTATGTAGGTACTTGATTAATTGACGTCATATTAAGTATTACTTTTAAACGATGTGACAAGTACACTGCCTTAAACATTTACATTACTTGCTGTAGCCTCGTTTTATCTATAATTGTTTAAAATAGTAGACGTCTAGTGAATTATATATGTTCTATATGAAAATTGCAATTTTCATATAGAACATATATAATTTAGAAATGGAGGGAGAAAATCTAAATATTGGTTGACATTATTCTGATTTTCCGTAAAGACAACTAACTCTACCTAGATATATTTTTGTTATAGGATCTGGATCATAGTTCTGATATGAAATTATAGCTTATAAAGCTTCATTCAATTGAAATACATATTTGTCGAAAAAAATTGTGATATCTACAAGTTCATTATTGCTTCGATAATTTCTATTTTATTTTGGGTAATGTCAGATAAACCATGTCTGCATCAAAGGTTTTCCCGAGATCACTGATGATCATGAGATTCAGCATACGTGTGTCTCACATTATCTCTTAGGTTGAGTTTTGCCAAATCTAACATATATTAATATATATCGACAAATTTTCTACTCATTTTCACCCTTGAAGGTCGAACTTAATCAACCCAAAATCCTCTCCATGGTTCGCTAATTCTATCCACGTAGTTGAAGCTATTAAATTTAGAAAACACAATAACTTTAATAGGAAAGATGTATTTAGGCTCTCGGGATTGGAGACCAACTCTATATAAACTACTATGGGTTTGATTAAGCGAGACCGTTGATCATTGACATCAGTTTAGTAGTTCCCCTAGTTGTCACATTTTTTTTATTATAAAATGACTAACAAAAGTGAGTCTTTAGTTGTTTAGTCGATGGTTTTTGCAAATCCCGTTAAATATATTGTATTCTATGGCGGGCTGGTTTCAGCAACACCACGTCATGGCGCGGTTTTTGCGTGGGTAAATTACTCGATCCACCCCAACTCGTCGAAGAACGCCAGCAAAACTTTTACGATGCTGGTGATTTCTCGGGAGTACTTGGATTTCCGAAGTACTTAGCCCTGTATATGGCGGTTGCAGGGCAGTGTAGAAGCACATGTTTCGCTTTTTCTTCCTCTCTCATGCAGGCTCTGCAGAGAGGGCTGTCCGTGATTCCTAAAACGAAAAGGTGTTTATTGAAAGAGCCATGGCCTGTGATGGCGGCTGTAACTGTGCGTAGTCTTTTGGGCAGTTGTCGAAGTCGCCGAGTGAGTTTGTTATCGAGTGCAGGGAGTGCTTCCCTGGCCTGTCTGCACTCTTCTAGGTTCGTTCAGTATGTGCTGTGTTGGTCCCTCATTCTTTTGTTAACTTTAGAGCGTAGGTATGCAAAGAGGATTGGTATTATGGGCTCCGGTCCCATCACCAACATATTAGATCCCCTTCTGGCAAGCTCATCTGCTGCATCGTTGCCTCGTGAGCCGCTGTGTCCCTTGATACGCTGCAAGGTTATATTGTTGGTGAAGCCTATTTGGTTTAATCTATTATGGCACTCCAGTATAGTCCTGAGTTTTTAGTGTGGCTGTTTAGAGTTTGCAGCACTGCCATGCTGTCCGAGATTATACGGATCGAATGACCTTCCACTCTTCTGGCCATGACCGCTGTAGCTGCCAGAGATATTCCTATACACTCGGCTTGGAAAACTGTGTTGTGGGTCCCTAGCGGTTTTGAAATGGTAATGTTGAGGTCCTCCGAGAAGATGTATAAGGCCGTATAAGGCCCCAGTGCCTGTAACAGTTTTAGATCCATCTGTGAAAATGTGTAATTCAGATGGACTTGTGGGCTTGCAGCAGTGGTCTTAGTACAGCTGAATTTTGTATTTTTTGTCGAAAATGAACTGTTTTGGTACACGATCGTTTACTGCTCCTATAATAGGTAGCTATTCTAAGAGCTCTTGAAGTATGGATGTGTGTTTTGTTTTCTTGTCATTCCATAGGTTTAATGCCCTTAGGCCCTTATAACAGCTACACGCTGTTACCGTTGCTTCCTGACGGATGAATAGATCTAGTGGTAGTAGTCCAAGCATGGCTTCCATGGCTGCAGTGGGGGTGGTCTTCATGCATCTGGTGGTTGCCATGCATGCCAGTCTTTTAGTCCGTTGTAGCTTGACAGACGTTGTGGTGTGTTCAGTCCTTGGCCACCAGACAACAGCACCGTATGTTATCATGGGGCGGATCACTGTTTCATAATGCCACAGAATGAATTTTGGTGCTAGCCCCCATTTTTTACCAATCATTCTTTTGCATTGCCAGAAGGTAATTCCAGCTTTTTCTAATTTGTTGTCTAGATGACTCCTCCAATTTAACTTGCTGTCAAGAATAAATCCTAGGTATTTGACCTCTTTTGACAGTTGGAGTTCAGTACCAAAGAGCCTGGGCAGTTGGTAGTGCCCTAGTACCCTTTTGTTCGTGAACATAACTAATTCTGTTTTGGTCGGATTGACCGATAGCTCGAATTCTCTACACCACTTTTCGACGAGTCGTAGAGCTTGTTGGGTAAGATTGCAGACTGTTCCCATTACATTCCCTGAAATAAGTATGGTGAGGTCGTCAGCATATCCTATTGTGTAGTTTCGGTTTTTGTTCAGCTTTATGATTAGATCGTCTATTACCCGATTCCATAGCAAGGGGGAGATGACTCCTCCATGTGGACATCCTTTTACTATTAAAGCCGCCTGATCATCTTCGTTAAGGCGAACCACTCTTTTGCTGAGCATGTTAGTTATCCAGTTTGTTAGTACCGGTTCCGCTCCATGTTTGGATACTTGTGAAGTTTGTTTTGTCAAAAACTCCTTCTATGTCTAAGAAGGTCCCTAGGCAGATGCCTTTTTGCTCAATAGCTTTCTCTATCCGACTGACCACCAGATGGAGGGCTGATTCCGTGGACTTTCCGAAGCTGTATGCATGCTGATTGTCGTGTAGAGGTAGTTGTTTTAATGCACCGTCCCTTAGTTCCCTCTCGCATATGCGCTCCATGGTCTTGAGCATGAAGGAGGTCAGACTTATTGGTCGGTTTGCTTTAGGATTTGTATAATCACCCTTTCCTGGCTTCGGTATAAATGTGACTTTCACTTCCCTCCAACCCTTCGGAACGTATCTATGTGCCAAGCAGGCTTTGAATATACGCTCCAGTCTACTCGCTACTGGCAGACCGCCCCACTGTAGTAGAGCGGGGATGACCCCATCAGGGCCAGCTGCCTTAAAGGGATGGAAATTTTTAAGGGCCCACTGGATCTTTTCCAGAGTGACTACCTTGTCTGCATAATGCCAGCCATGGGCAGTTGGTATTATGGTTTTATCTTGCCAGTTAGTTTCTGTCGTGAAGACGCATCCTGGGAAGTGAGTTTCTATTAGGACGCGTCTTGATTTCTCTGGCGATGTTGTGAGTGTGTTGTCTGGTTTACGAAGGGTAGTCGGTGTAGTTGCTTTTTGCTGTGCTAATACTTTCCTTACCCTGTTTGCCTGTTGGCATGATTCGATGTTTCCACAGAATTTTCCCCAACCCTGTTTGCTATATATTGCTGTTTGCCGATATCTAATGCATTTTTTGTATCCTGATTTGGCTGAACGGTATTATGTATACGGTATATTTGGTTGAATATATAAATTGTGGTTATAATTTATTCATTTTGTATAATATTCCAAGTAACGAAAGTAAATACTCAAGGCAAAAATAAATGTCAGCAGAACTATCAGGTAGTAATAATCTGTTGTAGATTGCAACCATTACAGTACTGGCCTTCAACAATAGATGGGAAGTATTAAATTTATTAATATCGATAACGAATAGAACAAGGTTCGACTGGCAAGCATCCAATATTGTTTAACTTTTGCAACGCGGAAATTTATTAGGTTTGGGTCGGCAGCGCGAGTGCTGAACCTCTGGTGTTGCAAACGTCCATAAGCTACTGTGACCACTTTCCATCAGGTGGGCCGTACGCATGTCTGTCACCTCAGTGGTATAAAAAAAAATGTAACTTATTTAAAAGCGCTGCAGTGGTCTTATGATAGGAACGATTACTTTCGTGAGTATGATAATGTGGTACTCACGTATTTTCTGATAATATGCTAGTCTTAGATATAATGAAAGTCTTTTATTAATGATCTGATGTATGTTTTATTGAACCCGTTATTGACTACATATTTATACTTATTTTCGTTTTACAAATTACTTTTGGATAATCAAACGTTGTGGGAGTGGAGTCCCAGGCGAAATGTAGTCTAAAATTTGGTATAACTACCAATTCAGGTTAACTTACAGGGAGGGAATCAACCCACTTACAAGTGCGTAATCAGCAGCAGGACTAATCTTTTCTGTGACATTGGTTAAAAACAGGGATATACCTTGTTGGGGTAGACACTGTTAAAGATAGTATAGTTGTTAGACATAAGCTAAGCACCTGTACGTAAAGGCCCTCAAGCCGCTTATAAGAAAGCAGCTACGTAATTTGATTCTTCATGCGAATTCTCACGTGTATAAAATGTCGTCTATCGCTATAAATTAAAACGAATGTCCTTACTGTGTTCAAGGTATCACTGTACTAAATTTCATCACAATTCATTAAATGTTTTAGTTGAAAATATAGCTGAACGTTTGCATTTATAATATTTATATGTTTTACACAACAATAATTAAATTTGAAATTTGATAATCTAATTTAGGTGAATAATTTAACGTCTGAATTCCACGAAAATATTAATTTATTGGATAACAATATACTATTAATTAATGCATTTTATGATGTAATCAAATCATATAAACTCAATATTGTTACATGAATTTGATTACGTTGCATAAGTTCAATTATATCACCGATTTCACAAATAATTAATCACAATTCCATCGAAATCTTTTACATGAATTTCTATATTCATTACTTTTCACGTCTAGTTACTTATAGTTTTCATAACATCAGTAGAACACGTAATAAGGTTTCTATTTAAAAAAGTTAGGGCTAAAATGCATTCAGGGAAATAAAGGCGTATACCACGTATAGTGTGCCTCTGCCTACCGCGGGCGGAGCCAGGGGCAGTAACTAGTATAAAATAATAATTGTCAGTTAAAGATTTAAGCCGCGGGTGCGAGGACGGCACTATCGAATACCCGAAATTTGAAAAGTCAGGTAATTAGTTACAATATATTAGTTACACTAACTGTGATCATAATTACTAACACAACTTCCGATATAAATAAGCACGCAGACTGACTTATCACTTTTTCCAGATTTCCTGTTACTGAAAATATTCTTTCGTATTCTCTTGACTTAAAGAGGAAAGAGATGGCTGATATTAATTCAGAAACAATTAGTGATTTTAAAAAATATCATTAAAGACTGTACCTATTGTGATAGTTTAAATCAGGTTACTACCTACAACAGAAGAACAAAAACAAAAATACTATGAGTGGAAATAGACAGTGGTAGTATCTTGTACCTATTATCATACCTATAATAAGGAGAATAAGATTACATGTTATAAAAGCACTGCAACGCATACTTTCAACTAACTGTTTACACCAATTATATTCAACACTAATCCTTGAAATTTGACGTACTATAGTTTTTATGGAAAAGAATAGCTTTATCTTTTTTTTTTATATAAAATGCTTTAGATAAAAACTGTAATGAATCATTTTAGAATTTCGATCAATAGGCAACCTTTAGTAAATTAAAGGTATAATAATACATCGGACACAAATATTATCAACTAGTTGACGCCCGCGGCTTCGCCCGAGAAGATTTCCCGTTCCCGTTTCCCACAGAAACTTGTTCCCGGGATAAAAGTAGCCTATGTGTTATTCTGATGTATAAGCTATATTATTGAAAAGTTTCATTTAAACCCATTCAGTAGTTTTTACGTGAAGGATTAACAAACATTCATACAAACTTTCGCATTTATAATATTATTAAGATGTTTCACTGAGAATTGATTACGTGAAATCATTGGATAAATATTACATAAAGTCATGTACATATAGTTAACCTTTTTAAAACAAATACACAAGCCTACTTTTAAATAACATTTAATAACGAACACTTACCCGCAAACTAAACATGACGGTCACTTAAACAGTAGATATACGTAGCTAAGTGAATCGCGCGCGCATGTTGAACGTATTTATATACATATGTGTACTCGACCTGTTGGCCGTCAAGGGGAACAGATACGATTTGTTTTTATGATACTGACATGACATTCAAATAAACGACACGATAATCCTTACAGTATGCGAACATCACATCCTGTTTTCTATACGTAGAAAACGCTTAGATTGTGGAATGAATTCTCTGTCTCGTTTACAGTATGGGATATTTTAAAAGGAATCTTAGTCTTAGGTTTTACAAAATCGGCAGCATGAGTGTAATACCGCTGCAGAAACAAATTATCTAAAACTAATGATAAGGTTAGTTTTGTCAAAGATTTAGTACGTGACGGAAACCACTTTGAAAATTAAACCTTCTGCACCTTGCAAATGGATCCATGCAAACGGTGACTACTTTCGATCCTATGGGCCTTGTCTGCCATCACTGTAAGAAAAAATAATACTTAGTCCTCTTAGGCCCACTTGCTTGTGCACTTGTATGTTGGGGTTAAATAATTAATTAAAGAGTTAGTTATCTCTGAATTAAGTAAATAACTTTTTAACCTCATCATGTCTTGCACCGTAGAAAAATATCATCGGGTTAACTAACCCAGTGTTTTATGTCACTCTATGTCATCCAACCAAACATTAATGATTGAACAAATAATGAAACAGGTATGTCTATCTCTTTTACACTACAGTTTGCTACATAAGACTTTTTCTTTTACGAATGAATGTAACATGACAGCTGAGTGCATTTATTTTTATCGTATTATGTTTGCGCGGCGTGTCACTTTGAAGAGTCCGTGTCACGCATGTGTCACGTGCCACTGCATTGTCTGTCAGCTGCTAACCCAACGTTTGACTAATTAACCCTTAGAAATCGGTGATTTAAAATTTTAGCGATTTATCCCTAGGTATACCCTTAACTCGGGGTGATACGAGACAAATTAATGATTTAACTCGGGGTTAGTCCATACCTCCGAGTTATACACGTTAACCCAAGATCGTGCAAGTGGACCTTATGAATCATAAATCCTTCTATAGTTCGTATCGGCATAATTAAAAGTTTAGTGCACATAGTAGGTAATAAATAACATTAATAGTATTAAAAAAAACAATAGTTTACAAAGGCGAGGTTTATTGAATACTGAGTTTTGTTCCAGCAAACTTTTGGGTGAACTTACATACCGGCCGGACATCCCTTCTAGTGATGTGACTAAACGTCTTGTGCCCGAATGTGCGGAATAGTTTGATGGTTCCCAACTTGTTCACCTCATCTCACCTCGCTTTCTATGTTTTTTTCAATCACGCCTTTATCCCCGAAGGGATGGAAGAGATATACTATACACCTACATTAAACCGTGAGCATTATATCACATGTAACAGTTGGTGAGCCCGTAGCCGTGTTGAATTGGACAGACGTAGGTTGTGGCGACCTGCTGTTGAAATTTTTTAACCCGCCTATTAGCCCTTCAACTTAGCCAAAGTATGTACCTATTGTGATTTGGTTTTACGGCTGCTATGTTACAAGCAACCGGGACCAACGGTTTAACGATATATATACACCGACGGAAGCAAACACAACGATAAAGTAGGAGCAGCATTCGTAGCAATACACAAAGATAACACAAACACAAAAACATACACCAAAAAATATAAACTACACGACCTCTGCTCCCCCTTTCAAGCCGAACTCCTCGCCATTTCTAAAGCCACTGAATGGCTCGCGCACTCACCCAAACTTCACACCAACTATGCACACATTATATCCGACTGCAAATCCGCCCTCCTCGTACTGTCCAACCCTAACACAACAAACCAATTAGCACTTCAAACACACAAAAATATTGTACTTACAAAAACACATAATCTAACACTCACCTTCCATTGGACCAAAAGTCACATTGGAATAGCGGGCAACGAACTTGCCGACGAAGCTGCCAAAGCTGCTGCTTACATACATCGGGGCCCCACATATACACACATTCCTATAAGCCACATTAAATACACAAACAGAAAACACACAAACGAGCAAACTGTTCAATACTACACCGAAGCCAGTCCACACACCCTCACACTTCTCCCTACATACGAACAATTAACTAAATTCATTAGCACATTCGGAACCGATTTCCAAACCACTCAAATTCTAACCGGCCATGGGTACCACAAAGAATACTTACACAGATTCAAAATCACCACCGATAGTAAATGCCCATGTGACAATGACACACCACAATCCATCACACACCTCATCGAAAAATGCCCAAAATTTCACATCACACGATTCAATCACATCATGACAGCACACAACAGCAGACAACCCTACAACCTATCAGAAATAATCAAAAGACAAAGCACCACTGACACATACCGAGCTCATATACACAACATCATAAACCATCTAAAAGAATTCAACAACACTACACAACCAAATCACACGACTACACCATCATAGTTCATAACTGTACAGCTGGATATATCAGATAATGTAAATCACAATGAAGATGGAAAACAGTATTATTTTAGCAATTAAGATTGTATATTTTACTTGTTGTTTTAGCAATTAAGATTGTATATTGTACTTGTAGCACGTAAGTGTTTAAAAAATATTTAAGTAATATAACTATTTGTAAAATACATAATAATACAAAAAAAAAACGAAAAAAAAAAAAAAGATTGTAAAATCTTAGCAAGTAAGCCTGCAATACAATACGAAAAAAAAGAGACAAAGCCAGACTCTATTTTCGTACTTTTTGCCAATGTATAATGTAACCTAGACTGTAAATAGTAACAACATAATACAATCACACACTCTCATGCCACACACCTTACGGCCCCTACACTCTTCCTAATCTCCACCACCCCACTTGTATTACACCTAACTCCTGCCACATATACCTCTGGCACCACCACCGTTTGAGAAAAGTCCGAGAGCATCCATTAGCCCGACTTATCTCAGATTATATTTCCCACACCCCTCTAAAAAACAAATAAAAAAAATAAAACGAGCCTTCCATTCCATTCCAGCACGGACGCTAGTAAATATAAATGCCACAAAGTGGCCGCCCATCCAAGACCAGCCATGGCGAAAGTTACTTAACACAGTAATCGTTCACAAAACACTGAGATAACGGGGCTACGAGCGTTTTAACAAAGTCTGCTATGTCTCACAATATTTATAGCACAGTCTACGCTAAAATTGAGTAGGTTTGGGCTATAAGACAGAGAAGACTAAGAATCAACTAGACCATACAGAGAGAGAGAGAGAAAGAGACTTAATATTCCTCTCACCATAAATACTACCAGGGAGATACTCCATAAATTAAGATCCTCTTTCTTTTTGGCTCCCTCGCTGCTGCCGCTGACGATCCTCTGAATATTCCCCGTCATCTTGTCGAATCGCTCCATCTCTCTAAGGAGTAGTTCGTTGCGATCTCCTATCTCCTTGATATCAGCATCCGTTATGTTGACTTTCTGTGAACGATAATGTAAAGTAGTTATTGATGCTTGATGGAGGCTTACACTACACTTTTTCTTAAAATATTAAATCACCATACAATATAGATCGGAACCTATTAAAGACACATCGAAATCTATTAAAGATAGAACGTAAATAAGTATACAATATTATAGAACATGACAATATCTATAAAAATGTCTGAGATGGCATATGTCCGACTATTACAGTTACGTTGTTACTACCTTTTACGAGTATATACATAAAGTTATTAAAAATACCGGTCAACTGTAAACATGTCTTCGTAGTTGAGGCAATTCAATTAGGATAAAGTAGATTTTGAGTTATTTTAGTAAATTCTAATTTAAATACCGCGACGAACAATTGGTTCGTAAGAATATCAGTTTATAATTGTATATAAATTTAAAAGTCGACTTCGGCGCTTAAGTGGAATAGACAGAAGCTCCATGACGAATATGCGGTGGTAGGTGTGAGAAGTTACGCTGAAGAACATAAGTTATAACCGCGTAAGTTGTGGACTTCATATTCGTGAAAATGATTATAGTACCAACTGCAAGGGAATAGCTTCTACTGGCATGATCACATTTTGCAAACACACCCAAATACGAAAGTAAGGAACCAGTAGTAGAGTTAAACATAAAAAGAAAATCCAAGAATCCCGGAGGATGACTGCATTTTTTCTGTCGGTTATGTTAGATTTAAACAAAAGTGAACTCTTGCGTAGCCAGGGAACGGGTCGAAACAATGAACGTACTCAAAAACAACTGGACCAATTTTCAAAAATCTTTCACTAATAGAAAAAAAAATTCGCTTTGAAATTGCGTCATATGTGGAATGATAGTGTAGCCAGTAGATTATGTGACAGCAAATCCTGGTAATCATCCCTGAATCAACTGCCTTACTACATTAGGACCGTATAACGCCTTCCAATTTACTCTTTGATGAAATGTCAGGGAAAGTCACCATTGTCATGTATAGAAATAAATTACATTTTAATACATATCAATTTGAATTTTTTTTATGCATGTTGGATAAAAATTTTGAAATCACTGCCATCTATATCAATAGCTTTGTAACTTTTAGATCGAACAGACTCTAAGTTAGTTTACAACTTCGTAATTTTGACGTTAGGTATCTCTATTTTAACATATTATCCTACACTTCAAATATATATATATACTTGCAAAAGATATACATAATTAATTTAGAACAAATAAATTTATTTTATTCATCGTTTCTTTGACGACTAGTTGACGTTAACATGGTGAACTATTACCGCTTGCTCTTCAGCGCCAGACGCCAATTATAATATTTGCCTTTTCAAAAGATTTACTTAAAAATATGCTAGGTCAATATTTACTACTTATCTGGGAAATCTAGGTTCTTCAATAAGAACATTATAAGGCACCTGTCTGGATGTTCAACAATCAACGCGAACGCTTGTACGCGAATACATCTACTGACGGACTAAAAGTATTATTTAGGTAATGTTCGCATCAGCAGAGCAGTAAACAGTCAAAATAGCCGATAGATAGATTGCGATGCCTGGTGCAACGTAGAACTGTAAAGAAATTGACTGCTTGGGACATTATACCCAAATAGCATGAGATGATGTCAATGATGTGTATTGATGGGAGAGCTTCAAGATTTAATAGTACTGCAGAGAAAATAAATTTTAAATAAAGTGGGTAGTTTGGATGGCACATTATATCTGGATGTATTGTTGGAGACTGCAAAGGCAATAATAATATTAATTGTAGATATTCCACTAGGCACTTACTTTTGAAATAATAAAATAATAATTCAAAATGGTTGTTACAGTATTTTTTTTAATGAGAAACGGTTAACCATTACTTGTAAAAAACTATTTCCTTGACTTCAGAAGTTTCCAATCATAAGGTTGCCACAGTTTCTTGTGTTGTACTCAGTTTAGGCAAATTGAAATACAATAAAAAGTGAGATAGGTACTTACTTTGTCATTGAAGTTGGATCTCGCTTAATTGTGTTTTACTGTGATCTATAGCCACATGCATTTTTGTTTTGTTCATAAAATGAGGTCTGTCTGTGGTTTAACTCAAAAAATTGCCTAGTTGCCAAATTATGCCTGGTCACTTTTACATTTATTTTTATTGTATGAAACTCAACATCTTAAAGAAGCAAATCATACCTACTCTCTAAATGCAAGGTATAACAAAGCTATACAAATATTTCACTGAATCGGTCACGTCTGTCATAATCAATAGTTACGGGTATTACTGTAACAACAGCCGAGTCATCACCATGTTTCGGTTTAACTGTTAATTGATTTTTACTTTTTTATTGATGCAGATATTTGTTTCAGTTATAGCGATGTTGATTCTGATCTCATCTAAATATTAATCAGTAGCAGAGCTGACAGTACTCACTTTGTTTCCAATCACCAATCGGGAATCGAAGGCTGCAGTTCTTGGGGCGTGACAGTCTTTGCAAATAAACCGTTTTGGCCTAAGAGGTGTGCAATGTAGCCTCACACATTATTTGGGGGCATTGAATCCGTTCCGAAGGTGGTTTAAGTCATTTCGTGATGTGCCCCAGTCATAGGGTATGGCAGCAAGGACTCCGGAATCTGCTGACGCATGCCTGGTGCTGCAAAAGTCCAGCTGCACTCAGTGGCTTCCGCTAAGTTCAGCGGGTAGAAATTGAGTACTTAATAACTGTCTAGCTTTTCTATTCTAAATGTGCAAGCGTGGTGACATATCGTCAGCATATATAACCAACGACGGAAACTGCACATGTCGCTCCCTTTTGCTATTTGTCAAAATATCTAGCAATTTCGCTGAATAGTAGTTAGAAGGCTAGGGCTTAGAATGGATCTTGAACCCAAAGATCCACAATAAGTAGCTAGTGTTGCGCAGTGAAATTCTCTCTAGCTTGAAGTTGGTATTTATACGTATACGTTGCCTGCTGGTGAGCAGAAAAAAGATTGGATTTTATTATTTCAGTCACAATCGTTATTCAACGAATGCATCTGGTCGCATATGTGAATCAACAATCTTGTTAAAACCTGTCATGACTCACTCTAATCACCTAGTAGATCTAGCTTACAGTAACAAGAAGCAAAAAAAGATCTTAGAAAATTTCGATAGGATTTTGCTATTGACTGTTAGTAGCTTTATTAGAAATGAATTGTTTTATATTGCGCAGTACTCTTGTTACACCTTCTACTGTCAATGACCGAGCCCACAAGTGTTGCTAGATTTTCTTTCATTTTTGATTGGTTAATAATTGCTAAAGAATGACTTATTGATTTCGATTAGTTAAGATTTTATTTTGGTTGTAAAAGAAATTATGTAATAAATAAGTTTGCATAATTTCTATTCACAGAATGCTTAAATAAAATTCATTGTCCACTAATCGCCAAGAAATTGAAATAAATTTGATTATTTTAATAAAATAATAGCTTATACGCTTCGAATAAATTAGGTAAGTAATTTTGAAATAAATTTACAGCTGATGCAGTAAAGTCTATGACTATTTTTTAAGCTTCCGTACCTTAAAAGATAAATAAGGAACCCTTATAAAATCATTTTCTTGTCCGTGTGTCACCGTCGATTTTCTCAAAAACAGGTGAACCTAGCAAGTTGATATTCATACCATACACTGAAATCTATGATCCCTATTAAATGCATAAAAATCAAGGTCCTCATTCAACACGATAAAAATGTATGGGCAAAGATTCTCGCAAAAACTTCTAAGTACCTACTAAAATTTACCTTAATTTTCTACTGTTTAATTTTTCGGAATTTTCCCTTTACTTGAAGATCTTGCTTTTAACTACAATTGACAGTTCTAGGTCAACCGAAAGTCGTGAGTCGAACATTTGCCAAGGATATAATAAAATTGTTACCATAATTTGAGATAGTTCCAATTAAGATAGACCTCTAAATTGTATCAGCGCACATAGAACTCAGAGGTCTTTGTTAATTGAGGTTTCTGTGTATGTATATGTAATATTACTTACTTTTTTCCAAATTCGTGATTTTAGTTCAACGGGAGCTACGACTCAGGATCTTTATTATACACCTAAATTAATAGGTACGGACCATAGTCCTCAGTGTCTGGTATAATTTTCAACTTGCTAGGTCTACTCATTATTGAGAAAAACAGACAAACAGACAGACGAGCAAGAAAGTGTTATTTAAAAAAAGGGGTCCCTTTTTACATTTTGAGGTACGAAACCCTAAATAGTCCTAAGTTTATTAGCAAAGCTAAAATAATTAGATAAACAGAATTTCGAAATCTAGGGTTGGCTGTTAAAGTTTTTAAGACAGTTGCTATTGGAATCCTAAAATGTTTGTACCTTTGAGCAAATAAGTGAGTGAACCCATATCATCAAAATTTGTTATTTTGTCATCATAATTTACAATACAATTGCCCCAGTAATAGAAAAAAAAAACTTATTACCTAAACACTGAAACAATCTACACAAGTCTTTTTGTACTGACAAGAAGACTCGTGTAGATTCGCTAGAATCAAAATTTATTTCTATGATTTCTTCTTCTGTTATATTTCTTTAGTAATTTCCTATATGTCTGTTACTAACTATACCGTCTAGATCGTGAGACATCCTTTTAAAAGAGTTGCAACAAATTTTAATGTTGCAAAAAATATCAGTATTCGTTTCATAAAGGTGAAACTGATCAAAATTACATCAATGACAAAAATGAAATGCTCCATTTGCCAATTGTAGACAACATTATATAAACAAATACTGTAACATTCAACATTGCGTCTTAGATAAATAGCTAAAGAACAATTCGATATAATTGTAATGTCGTGAAGATTGTCGTCAATTGCGTTTTACAAATTGTATCGAAATAATCACAAGATTTTAAACTATTATGCATATTTTAATTTTTACCTAGAAAATCTATATTAATCTGTACTTAAAATATACAAAAATAAAATGAACTTTGACTCGAACCAATTGGTTCAAACGCATATAGATTTGTAGAATGTACACCTAGATGCTTTCCCGGTTTTGCAAATAAGGAGAGGCGTACGTTAGTTTCTTTTGAACACACTTGCTCCTAAAGTGGCTCAAATTTCATCGGTATTAGATACATAAAGCAGCGCATAAAGCACGAGTGCATTTTAGACTCAAATAGTGCAGTTATATTATTTGTTTAGTAACCACATTATTTGTTTTTTATCAGCTAAGGGATATAGAAACAGTATGTAAGTTTATTATTAATAAATGAACTCTACGTGGGTAACACTGAACATGTTTAGAAAATAAAAAACGGCTTAATGTAGAAAGTTGCTAATACTTTTATTGTTTTTTGAAGTAATAATATCCTACGTCGCACAGCACTGATGTTATCTTCAGTAGTCGCTGTTAAAGGACGTCCCTCACGCGGATCATCACTTAGATTGCTACGTCCACGCTTAAACTCGTTTAACCAATTGTAAATAGTGGCACGAGATGGGGCTTCATTATGAAATGCTAATCGCAGCCTATCATAGTTTTGTTGTTGAGTAAGCCCATAACGAAAGTCATAATAAATCATTGACCGAAAATTTTCTGGCGTTAAGTTCATTTTCACGTTTAACACGAGTTTTACGTTTGCCGCCAATTCACAGAAACAAATGACAAATGAATGCAATATATTACATTAGGTTACCAAAGAGTTCTATGATTGAAATTCAAAAAAAGTTGTCAATAGCAATATTTCTTTCTGGCCAGTTCTAAACATTTTCAGTGTTACCTAGGTATTACTTAAAATTATAACAAAGAAAATTACGGGTGTCACTCCGGGAGTGCCGACAGAAGTGAAAATTAAATTTATTAGTAATTTATTTATTTAGACGCGTTCGCGGTTTTCACTTCAAAAATACCGGGATCGACGTTAATGATGTTAATGATGAAAAAAATACTATTCCGAAACCCAATTACTTTAAGAAAAATACAACAAGATATCTAAAAAGAATTATCAACTGAGCTATCGAACTGATAATTAATCGGTGGATAACTGAGTTCGAAATTATAATTGTAATACTTCAAAACTTATTATGGCGTCTCGGTAACGGTGTCGCGAGTTCAGAGATTTTCTCTCATCTAAAAATATGCGTACTGTGTGCTATAAGAAGTTTTCACTTCAATAAACGTTTATTTTCTTAACTTTATTCACAATCAGTGATTTGTGCTATTTAATAAAAAAAATAAAGTATTTCAAAATCGTATCTCTATGTAGTAGTAGCTTTAGCGTATGCAGTTACGGCAGAACACGTGCGCGCCATTTTTCTCTAATTATTTTTCTTTGTAGTTATATTTTGCATATCTAAATATGTCAACTTCCATTAATAAAAAAAAGGCAAGTAATTTTTAAAGCATTAATAGAGTGTATTGTTTTCTTGTGAAAACAACGGCATGTTTGTGTTCTGATGTTAGGTATTAGATGTGGTAGTAGATGTTATTATTAGGTACCTATTATTTTTCCAGTCCGAGACTACCAGAACTTTAATTGGTCGTGCTAATTAGTGTCTAGCGCATAATACCTTTTAGCCTTTTTGCAACCACCTCACTAAACAGGCAACGAGTTAAAAATCTCTTCCAAATTTAACATCTAAAATTGACACATTTATTTTTTTATTTATTAAATTTTAATTTCCGTGCTTCGGAAGGCACGTTAAGCCGTTGGTCCCGGTTGCTAGTAAAATGGCAGTCGTTAAGCCTGGTTGAAGGCCTAATGGGCGGCTTGAAAAATTTCAACAGCAGGTTGCCTGCCTCTTTCCATTTCAACACGGCAATGGGCTCACCACCCATTACGTGGGATAAAATTGCAAACGGTTAAATGTGGGCGTATAGTATGCGACCTTATATTATTTTTATTCTGTTGCCTTCCAAGTGCGAAAAAACGTTGTACGTGCGTATATAGGTTAAACTCATTTGTCTCTATTACGCCCTCGCTCGCCTACGGCTCGTGCTAAAGACCGCCTCGTACGTTATAACCATCACAAAGCACTTATATCGTAATGTACTATTATCCAACTATCTCAAATTATCTTCTGATTAATTTCGATGCGGGTTCAAAGACATTATAACTTCTCCTGGAACGTAACCGAGTTCGAGCTCGGTGTAACTTCTCTGGTATTGCTCATTGCTGTAGATCATAGTTTACAGGAGTCTCAGTATGGAAATATGGGTGACGTTTAATCCCTATATAAAATAATACATGATGCACCCAGCAAGAAAATAATTTTTATTTCAGAAAATTTAAATCATATATAATAAGTCATGGTAAAGTTAATTTCAGTAGTTTTACGTGCCAGTAACAAACATCCATACTTACAAACTTTCGAGTTTATAATATTAGTAGGAGATAATGATGATATATTTAATAACAAATTTAGGCTTTATGTACAAGTACGAAATAAAATGTCCCGTACTCATTATACTTTGTTTTTAAATAATATTAAAATCAAAAAATCATATTGTTATGTTCCTGTCTTCGGCAGCTAGTTATGTTGTTCTTCAGAACATATCTTCCGTCCGCGCTAAACATTCTCCTTAAGTACACAATTTCATCAATTGCTCTAAACGTTGCCGGTTTACCCAAATCTTGCTTTTAGTTCTTACTTTTTCTTTTTCAAATACCCGATTCTTAGTTCAACATGCAGCGAAGACCTTTACTTTTATTTTAGTGACTAATGCCTGAAGGTCGGCTTCTGATGATACCATCACTACCGCATCATCAGCATACAACAGACAATGTAATGTATAATTTCCACAATTTTACAACACATCATAATCTTTTAAATTTTGCATTTTTGCACAACTATCCAGATACACTATGAAAAGCCAGGCGGACATAACACTACCCCGTTTGACGCTCGAACAAGAGTCAAAGAGTCAGGTGAACATGATCGCACGCAAGCTTTACAGTCCGTATAAAGAGACTATCACCGTCCACACCATATCCTGCCCGGATATGGTGTAGACGGCCAGCCAGGCCACACGGACGAGTACCACAGAGTTTCTCTCACAACGTTATCAAATGCTTTCTCCAGATCCACTAAAGCGCAAAAAACCTTTGCGTTAAAATGTTGGGATTATTAATTGAATGAATGAATGAAAAATCTTTAGTCATGTAGGTCACAATGTAACACTTATGAACGTCAAGATTATTGCTTCTACATTTACATTTACTGCCAGATTCTTGGATGTTTCTTCAGATGTTTGACCAATTATATAGTAATGAATTTATACAAAACAATAAAACAAAATCAATGTTGTGTTTAAAATCATATCAAAATTAGAGCTATTCTAGTTGCCAGTTCTAAGGGCAGCCTACATTTTAAGAAGAAGAATCTAGCAAGAAAGTCAATGGATGCTCTTTTAAAATGTAGGTATGGCTTACAACATTAAAATTACACTTACATTGTTCCTTTGGATTTATGTGAGAACAGTCGACTAAACTTAGTTTGCCTTAAATTTAAATTATATTATTTGTAATAAATAAATAATAAAAATAAATATCCATCACGCCTTATCCCCGAAGGGGTGGCAGAGGCATATTATATGCCCACTTTTCACCGTGTGGATTCCTGTCCCACGTAATAGGTGGTGAGCCCATTGCCGTGTTGAAATAGACAGACGCAGGTTGTGGCTACCTGCTGTTGAAATTTTTTTAAGCCGCCCATAAGGCCTTCAACCAGGCTTAACGACTGCCATTTTACTGGCAACCGGGACCAACAGCTTAACGTGCCTTCCGAAGCACGGAAACGCTCGCAAATGTAAATGCCACAAAGTGGTCACCCATCCGAGGACCAGCCATAGTGAAAGTTGCGTAACTCAGTGATCGTTTACAGAACACTGACACCTGACACCGCGGGGCCACGATAGTTATTTGTAATAATTGCTATATTATTATTAATTAATTAATTATTAGTTACATGAAATGTCATACATTGTGTAAGGCTACTAACATAAAGTAAAAACATAAATAAAAAGCGCTCGTAGCCCTACTAACTCGGTTTCTGTAAAAGATCACTGATTTAAGAAACTCTCTCGGATTTTGGATGGATGACTGCTTTGTAGCATTTTCATTTACCAGCGTTTTCGTGCTTCGAAGGACACATTAAGCTGTTTGTCCCGGTTGATAGTAACGTTGCAATCGACACTCGTTAAGTCAAGTGAATACCTTTTGAGCGACTTAAAAATTACAACA
Organism: Thumatha senex; assembly: GCA_948477245.1. Lineage (NCBI taxonomy): Eukaryota > Metazoa > Arthropoda > Insecta > Lepidoptera > Erebidae > Thumatha > Thumatha senex. Next base: position 25,320,262 of record OX419724.1, read on the forward strand.
GCGAGTCGCTACAATCTGAGCCTGTCCATTTGAACACAGGTATTGGGCTCACCACAATATGCCTTTGCCACACCTTCGGGGATAAAATCATGGCTAATAAATTTATAAATATACTTAAATAGTTAATACTGAAAGCATAAAACAAAGGTCTTGGATACAATTTTAATAATTTATGCGAAGCGAAGCTTCAATATAAAAACTGCACTGATTAGATTTCAGCCAGTGGCAGTCGGTATGTTTAAGCTCAAATTTGTTTATAGGTAAACATACATTGACCGGTCCACCGGCTCAGTTGGTTATATAACTGCCTTCTAACCTGTGAATACCGGGTTCGATTTTATACTACTTACAGGGATAATTCTAGCGCTTCTGTGAAGTGTAGGTACTTTATTTTATATTAAAACTCTCATATATTTTATTAATCTATCACGCCTTATCCCCGAAAGGGTGGCAAAGGCATATTAGTATATGTCCACTTTTCACCATTTGTATTCCTGTCCCACGTAATGGGTGGTGAATCCATTGCCGTATATAACTCTCATATATATACACTATGCGAGATGCAACTGGGGCAGACGCTCGGATGATGATGGAATGCTTACTGCTCTCATAAATATACTGTGCCATTGCGAAAAAATAGCAAGGGGAGCGCAACGAAAAAACCTAACACAGGTCCTACCTCAGTAAGCGCCAGCGCGCGACTGATCAGGCCTCAGCGTCGCGAATCTGATATTATTTAAACATTTGTTCTATAAAAATCACTGTATATAGTCAAAGTAAGCCTAAGTTTATAAGTATTTAGTAGCTGTAGTCGTGTATTAAAATTTTATTAAAATTATCTTAGTTTAGATTTGGCATTGAAAAAACATTTTGAAAGGGGGTAACTTTGGGATGTTTTTCTATCAAGTGAAGTTTATTAGATTTTGTAACAGAAAGCCATTTTGACTAGCTTAAATCCTTAACTAACATATATCTCTTTTTCAGAATCAAAAACCCTTTCTTCTACGATTCGCATTGTTTAAAAAAACTCAAAAGCGTGGCCTCGGCAGGAATACCAAGCCTTAAGGTAAAACCAGTGCAGCGTAGACAAGCGTGGACTTGTTGCGTGAATCAACAGCAGCGAGGCACAAATTAAGCTACTTGCTTTGTTCCTCGACTGCTTCCATTAATCTTCATTCAAAGACGTTTGGTAGCAAAGGCTTATTTACTACTTGTGACTTTCTTGGAAATTCACGTGCAGTATCATTAAAAAAAATAGGTACGTAAGTTTCTCTTGTTCAGCAAATTATGTAATATAATACGAAAGCACCTGCACCTACCAGGTCATTCTGGCGGTATTTATTCAAACAATCCAGTAACCATTACCATAAAATTTTATCCAATTCGGTCCCACCGCTTGGAGAGGCACGTAAAGATAGAATTCAATATGAATATAGCGCTCGTGGCCCCGCGGTCTCAGTGTTCTGTAAACGATCACTGAGTTACGCAACTTTCACTATGGCTGGTCCTCGGATGGGTGACCACTTTGTGGCATTTACATTTGCGAGCGTTTCCGTGCTTCGGAAGGCACGTTAAGCCGTTGGTCCCGGTTGCCAGTAAAATGGCAGTCGTTAAGCCTGGTTGAAGGCCTTATGGGCGGCTTGAAAATTTCAACAGCAGGTAGCCACAACCTGCGTCTGTCTATTTCAACACGGAAATGGGCTCGCCACCTATTACGTGGGACAGGAATCCACACGGTGAAAAGTGAGCATATAATATGCTTCTGCCACCCCTTAGGGAATAAGGCGTGATGGATATTTATTTATTTATATTTATATTAAAATTTTATTTTTTCTACAACCAACTAACTACTTATTTATTTTTATTTCTTTACACTTCTTATTTCTGAAACTAAACTGTTTTGTTTTTCGAGAGAACAGACCAAATAGATCGGTAACCTCATAGGGACGAGACTTAAAATAGAAACAATTTTGTTTTTAATATTAATTTGGTAAGAACTAACTTTGGTAAGAAAAAAAAATTCTCGTATTTGCTGTTAGCTTGTTTTCTGTATGTCTGTTTACCAATCGGCAAGGACCTCCTCCAACCTTTTCCATTCTAATATTTTCCGAGCCACTCTGTTCCACACCACTCCTGCCACTAATCTGATATCTTCAAATCACCTTTTCAGTGATCTGAGTCTCGTCCTTTTACCTTCCCTGGGGTATCATTTTGTCACTTTCTTACTCCATCTGTCATAACCTCTGATCATGTGCCCTGCCCATCTCCATTTGAGTCTTCTAATTTTCAGTGTCACATCTTTTGTTTTTTTTTTTGGTATTTTCCTTTACTTATTATTTATATTTCTCACAGTTTATACCTTCCTTGAACTCGGTCATACGTTTTAAAATCAAAATTAGCTAATTGGTTTAGCCATTCTCAAGCGAGACTGAATAACAACAATTCATTTTTATATAAAGATAGATAAATTTGCTAACTGAAAAGTTATTAAATGTCAACGCCCAATATTTTACTGATATTATAAACGTAAAAGCTTGTAATAATGTCATCATCATCCGAGCGTCTGTCCCAGTAGCGTCTCGCGACGCCCGGGGTCCGCTTTCCTACATTTTCTCCTCCACTTAGCACGGTCTTCGACGTCCCCTGTAGTGAGACCATTGGCACGCAAGTCATCCCTTACGACGTCAAGCCAGCACTTCTTGGGTCTTCCCCTCTTACCGGGACCCGGCGGGGCTGACATGGCCAGACATTTGTTACCTACGTAGCCCGGCGGTTGCCGCAAGACGTGACCATACCAACGAAGGCGACACTCTTGCAACTTGTCTGCAATGTCTTGTAATAATGTATGGGTGTAGATTGATTTCACGCAAAAACTATTAAATGAATTTTGATACAACTTTACAATATTATAGCTTACACGTCAGAATAACACATTGGCTTTTTTATCCTTATACCAAGTTCCTGTGGGCAACGGGAAAGCAAAAACTTCTCTACGCTGGCGAAGCCACGAGCTTCAATTATTATTTAATATTGTTTTGGTAGTCTCGTAAATTGAAATAGATTTCAACAAAAAATTATACTTAAAATACAATTGTTAGTTACTCAATTAGGTACATTATAAATATAATAAATCACATGTTCACGTAACAAGCTATCTAAGTTACTAACATCCGGCTTTTTTGTCCCAGACTTTGCCCACTTATGTTTCGTTGTCTTTTATGGTCTTTCTTTTTAATTTGTTCATTGAAAAAAGTAGGTTGGGTGCAAGTTCACAAGAAATTCATGTTAGGAAACATTTAATGATTTTGAAATACACGTCAACAGAATTAATTGTTCCTTTAAAACTGATAGAAAGTGTAGGTAGGTACGGTAAGTCTTTATTTAGTTTAATAATAAAATACTACACATACTTAGGTCCGTATTCTAGAACGTTACTCAATACTCAATCTACGCTTGAGAGTAGATTTTATAAGGCAAAAACTAGCCTCAAGCGATGATTGAGAATTGAGAAATGTTCTGGAATACGGACCTTAATGTATGAAGATTGATTCGAATTATTGATAGGTTCTGGTTAGTACTGCTTCTGATAAAAATGGGTAAACATCAGTATTGTAAATATCGGCGTTATATCCCCTAATTACTTGGTCGAATAAAATATTTTCACTATATATTACGACTCATGTACATTAAAATAACAATAGTATAATATTCTTTTGAATATTGTGTAATATTGCTTCATAAAAATCTAAATAGTTGTACCTTTAAATAAAAATAATTAAAAATACAATAAAATCGCTGAAGATTACCCCTTACACCATACGTGACCGACAAAGCGAACGGCCAAAAAGCAATCGGTTCGCTACGAACGGTGAGGAAATAAAAACCGTTCGGTAGCCCATCGACTGGCTCCAGTCAACCGCTAGACTCCGCCTCGAGTCGTGATGTGAACAATGCACATGAACAAAGTCACCGGACTCTTAGTGATTCTGTGTTATGAACTGTGTTTAAGTATTCAAGTTCCACCTAATTGGATACTAAGTGATAATAGTGCAGTGAAAAACCCAGTGAATATAAAAAGGCATCAAAATGTCAAAAGTCTGCAACAGTCTCAATCCATACCGGTTGAGTACTTTCAATATACGGCACATAAACCACAGTTTGCATCTAATATAGCGGCTTTTCACGGAGTCAAAAACCCACAACAGCATTACAAATCATATCCTATAGAACCATATACAGGACAAAAAAAACCTGTACTAGGAATTCCTCGTATGTTAAATAGAAATAGGGCGTCGTATCAACCGTATCATAAATATGTTCATATATCAGAGGAACCAAGAAATTTAGCACAACCAATGTCTACAGGTTATGAAATTTATCACCCTTATAAATCTGAAGAGCCAGCACTACAAAACATATATGAAGACTCAACACTTCATAAAATTAGAAATGATTTAGAGCAAAGTAAAAATAGATTACAGGCTTACGAACAAGATGCTGGCAAAGCAAATATAGGTGATGGCGAATACTTGGAAAGCATAGAAAAAACTGATGCTAAGCTGTTTCCTCAAAAATATGTACCTGCCCCGTATGAAATACATAAACCACAGCGACGCCCAATTTATTACAAAGTGCCTTCACAAAATAATAACAGAGCTCAAGTTTTAAACCAAAAAATTAAACATCCATGGCATCAAAAGAACATAAAAGTTACACCATTACACTATAAACCATTAAAAAATCATATTCATAAACTGAGACATCAGCATGCTATGAAATATGACGATGAACAAAACGAATACCCACAGGTACATTTTTATGAAAATAATTCAGACCCAGTGGAGGGTTACGATATATATGAGAAGGGTAAGCAAAAATTTACACAATATAGGAATAATGTAGATGAGTCAGTTAATAAAGCAGTTCTACACAACAGGCCTTCGACTTACCAGAAATTAGAACTGCAATCGAAGGAATCAGAGCCTGTAGAAGAACTTGATGAATTTGTACCTATTAAAAATTATGCTCAAGTGAGAAAAACTGAGACTATAAAACATTTACCCAAAAAAGCTGCATTTGATGACGCCGAAACTTATGAAGATATACTAAATGCACCACGACTGCGAGAAGCTATTAAAAGTACAAAGGCCCAAATTGTCTATAGTGAAGAAGGATATGAAGATTCAGCATATGATCATGCTGGAGAGCACAAACATGCTTCGGATCATGAAGGACATGGTGGTTTCCTTAAAGAAACTTCTAAAAGTGCAGGACTGTATAAAATCCCTACGGTAATTGGAAACTATCAAGAAGGTATAGGATCAGAATACAGGGATAATATTGAACATGGTAAGAAATGGAAAAATAAAAATGAAAATAACGAAGAAGAAGCAGAAGATTTTTCTGGAAACGAATATAATGAACACGATGGAGCTAACATTTACGACCACAATTCAAAAAGTGGTAATCGCAGCAAGAGAGAAGGTGAAAAAAATGAAGACTACGATGAAGATGTTGCTCTAAAGAACACATATGTTAAAATTTATAAGAATACTCCTCCAAAAGTTGAAAGTGTAATAGGTAAAAAAAATAATGATCATGAACTTGAGACAAAGGAAATAAAATTCGAGGTACCAATTATAAATTTAAATACAACTTATTTAACTGAAGATGAAATATTGAAATTATCAAAACAAAAAACTATATTAAATGATGATTATATAAGAGAAAAGTATCCATATTATTATAAAAATCTTAAAACAATTAATAAAGATTCCCCTTTAAAATACGCCGAAAATTTGAAGTTCATTCCCAAAAAAACTGGTGGCGGTACTGAATTTTATGATTCTCGTTCAATGCTGGAATGCCCTGAAATCGACGAAAATATTGATCCAGTACCAGAAAATTTAAAAAATGGTGAGAATCCTAGTGAGAAAGATGATGAAGAAGAAACTGAAAATTTTGGTAATTATAGAAATGACACTGAAGCTAGAAAACAGGCTCGTCTTGATGGTTTGGGTGATAAAATTGACTGTTTAAAGGCCAAATACTTTGGACACAATCCTTTAGATAGTCCATTTTTTGACGAAGAAATTATATCAAATCCCGAACCAATTATATTACCCAAACATTACTTACCAAAATGGTTTAGAAAAAATACTCAAAGGTCTAAATGGAATAGTATAATTGATAAATCCCTGAATTCTGAAGTTTCTCCTACAATTAAAGTAATGAATACATTAGATAAGTCAAATACTAATATGACACCAATACAAGAATATCTAAGCGACAGTCCTGAAACAAAATTACATATTCCGTTAGCTACTTTGGCGACCAAAAATATTCAACAGTCAAATACTTACTTTAATAAATACAGTAACAATAAAAACGATTTGCTCAACATAATTGACGAGTTCAAATCGCCAACAAATTCATTAAACATAAGTAAAGGTGATTCAAATTTAACTTATCAGTTACTGCAACATAAAGATAAAGTTAATAACTTGCAATTAAAACTTAGAAAAAAGCGAGCTACACCGTTTATTTATGAACCATACAAGATTATAAGGGATTCCCAATTTCAGGACTCTAAAAAGACAACCACGACTAGTAATGTTAGTCCGCTCATTAGACAGTTGCAGACAAGCAGAGTAGTAGATCGGGTTGCGAAACCAAATTACAGTGATAATAGACTTAATATAGGCAGTCGAGTATATGTCGATATTGGAAAAAGTGATAGGAAGACCCTTAAAATTAATCCTACAATCGTAGATATTAGTGTTGATCATCGTAGAGGAGAGCCTCGATATGAAATTCGACCGAATAACCACAAAATGGAATATACTCCAGTTGAAAACAAAAGAGCAATGTCAAGGGAAGATTATAAAATTTATACCACTACAGAGAAGGTAAATGATAATACAAAAAAACGATCACATATAAATTTGACTACTACACGAGGTCAGCAGCGTTTCAGTCATAGTGCTACTGTTCATCCAGGCCAAAAAGCTTCTGCTTCTAATATTGTAAAGAAAACAGTTACTTCAAAAAGTCCAACTGCACTTCCTAAGGAAATTAAGAAGAAGAACGAAGACCCGGATGATGACAGTGAAGAAAGTGATATAGAATATGTGGATGATGAGGAAGAAGATCAGAGTGACGAAGCTATTAACCCTAAAATGACTACTACCACTACGGCAAAACCATCATTTAGGAAGAGAATAAGGGTTTCTACAACAGCTGAAAATATTGAGAAGCATATCGATGAAACTCAACCGGAACACTTAAAATTAGTCACACGTTTCCGAAACTATATGCCTAATGAAAATCAAGGCAAAGTATTTCATGTTACAGAACCTTCGGCTATAAGGAATCGAAATGTTAAAGATCATAATGATATGCCAAAATATAGCGAAAAGAAAAAAAAAATCTTGGAAAGTACATATATGACCGATACTAAAAAATATGGTGATACTATAGACAAGTCCAAAACGGATGAAGAAGAAATAGATGCATTAATTGGTGTAAAACATAATATGAATGACTATATGCCTTTGTACGAAAAAGAACAAAATAAAAAATATATAAAAGAAGAAGATAATGATGATGATGATGATGAAAAGAGTGAAATTTTCGATATTGACAGTGAAAGTGATGATGAAGATGATGAAGAAGAAGATGAAGATGATACTGATTATGAAGCAGACGATGATGATGTAGAAGAAGAAGCAAATAGATCAGATATTAATGTTACTACACCAGAACCAACAACACGTACATTATTAAGAACTACTGATGCTCCTCTACCAACTGTTGCTTCACATATAAAGTCTACTATTACTCCTTTACTTGAATTGAAATCAGAATTTAAGCCTATTATCACTAGAAAAAAGATTGAGATACACAAAGAATTACCAATAAATGCTTCGTCGCCACATTTTACTCAATTTAAACAAGATATCAAAGAACTAGAAATAATTAAAGAAATGCCGCCACTTAAAAAGAAACTACAAAAAACTAAACCATTGGAATTATACAAGGATGACAAATTAGCCAAAGATATAAACAAATTAGAAGATGTAGAAGTTTTTGGTGAAGAAATAGATATTGAAAAAGGTCCTAGACATGGTGGAAACTTTAGGAAAGCTAGCAAAGAAGACTTAAAGCTGTTAAACCTTCAAATACAAGATAGTAGCACAGTAGAACCAGTAAAAGACGTAGAAGCGTCACAAAGTGAGAATAGAAAACGTGTTGAATTAGAAGAATATATCCCAAAAGATGTTCACCGTCTACATGGGGGTAATTTAAAATCATTAAGTGATATTAAACGCACAAGAAACCCGGTAAGAAATGCTAAATTTATTGAAACCAGTAGAGCACCAAAAGGAGAGATACATGCAGGTAATCTTAAAATTGATAACACTAGGAGTGGTAAGAGGAGAAGTGAGAAATTGACTGAACTAGATAATGATCATCAAGATTATGACTCAAGTCATGACGACGATTATAAATCACTACCACATAATTCAAGACATGATAGATTGCATGGAGGTAATTATCGAAGTGAAAAATTAGTAGCTGAAGAAGAAAAAAATCCTGAGCGGGAAGCGCGAAGAAGTGCAACAGTATTACTTAATAACTTTGTAAAAGCAGTACCTGTTCTAACTACTACTCCAGGTTATATTTTAGATCCCAGTAAACGAATGTATTACTATGTTGATGTATAGTTTTTAACATCGATTCGACTTATATGATGTTCCATTGCTCAGTTTTGAAATTATATTTGTATATACTTAGAATCCATTTTGTAAGTCAACCTTAAGTACTAAATTTTTTACGTTACTTTGTCGTTAGAAAATAAATTGTTATATACTAATAATTCTATAAGTGTCTGTTGCAAATTGAATTTGTGTTAGAGATAAATATGTCAATTGACATTACCTCAGTTCTTGGATATGGAATCTAATCTCTGGACTTATTAAGCTAATCTAAATTATTATTTTTGTTTTATAAGATAGTTATGTACTTCGGGTAATTGTTATATTTTTGAGAGTAAGTCGATTGTATTATAAAGTGCCACATTACGTATTGTTTAATAATTCGAAAGTGTCAAGCAGTTATCAAACATCTTGTTATTATTATATGTACTGTGATAGCTGTAATATTTTTAAGTTTAATCTATTTATAACTTTGTTATTTTTATAAATAAATTTTCTTATGAAATTATATTTTTGTTTCACTGATATATTACCGAATATAAACAACACTACATATCTACTACGCAAATGGTTAGAAAGAATAAAAATGATAAAAAGACGTGTGGCACTCGGAGACTGCCGCGGTAAAGCTTTTGCATAGCATACCTCATAGCATACCTTTGTTTTTCTTAGATATTGCGGAGGGGAGTGATGTGGCGCTGGTCGCCACATCACTTCCCTCCGAGACCGGAGGTCGATTGTGAGTATGAGTCTGGTGTCTTCGTCTGTTGTGATTTGCGCCAGTGCCAGATTGTGTAGTCCCAGTGAGTCGGAACTGTATGCCGCTGATCCCAGTGAGTCGGAATCGTATGCTGCTGAATCCAGTGAGTCGGAATCGAATGCTGCTAGTCCCAGTGAGTCGGGGCTGAGTGCAGTGCTGCGGTGCGCGGTGAGGTAACCCCAGTGAGTCGGGGTGGTTGCTGCGTAGTGGCTGGCTGCTGCGTAGACGGGAGAGGTTTGCTCTTCTTACATTGACCGTAGTGCAGTGCGCTGTGCCTAGACGCTGGTGTGGCCGAGGAGGTAACCAGGCTGGAGCGGTCGCTTCTAGCTAGCGGTATCCCTGATGAGGCCGGAGATGCTGACTGGCTGAGACTAATTACCGTCATACTGGAGTGCTGTGATGGTGGCGATAATGCTGCTGATCTGCTCCGTGAAGGCTGCTTCCAATCACGTCGGGGTCACTATTGTGGAGGAACGGGTGGAGATGTTCCTCCGACACAAAGGGAGGACCCTCCAACCAGGCAAGGTGATCACGCCTGGCGGGCCGCGGCCCAACGGTTGACGTTGGGCTGTTGTATATATCATTCTTCAGCGTGAGAACGCTCATAGCGCGATGTAGGATTCTTAGTATCGATGTAGTTCGATAGCTTTACGCTAGGTGGCGCTGGTCGCCACAATATTAATTCAAATTACACAAAAAAAACACAAAAAAAAAACAAAAAAAAACATTAAAAAAAACAACCTAACCCTCACCCTCACCCTCACCCTCACCCTCACCCTCACCCTCACCCTCACCCTCACCCTCACCCTCACCCTCACCCTCACCCTCACCCTCACCCTCACCCTCACCCTCACCCTCACCCTCACCCTCACCCTCACCCTCACCCTCACCCTCACCCTCACCCTCACCCTCACCCTCACCCTCACCCTCACCCTCACCCTCACCCTCACCCTCACCCTCACCCTCACCCTCACCCTCACCCTCACCCTCACCCTCACCCTCACCCTCACCCTCACCCTCACCCTCACCCTCACCCTCACCCTCACCCTCACCCTCACCCTCACCCTCACCCTCACCCTCACCCTCACCCTCACCCTCACCCTCACCCTCACCCTCACCCTCACCCTCACCCTCACCCTCACCCTCACCCTCACCCTCACCCTCACCCTCACCCTCACCCTCACCCTCACCCTCACCCTCACCCTCACCCTCACCCTCACCCTCACCCTCACCCTCACCCTCACCCTCACCCTCACCCTCACCCTCACCCTCACCCTCACCCTCACCCTCACCCTCACCCTCACCCTCACCCTCACCCTCACCCTCACCCTCACCCTCACCCTCACCCTCACCCTCACCCTCACCCTCACCCTCACCCTCACCCACATCCTCATCCTCACCCTCACTCTCACCCTCACCCCACCCTCACCCCACCCTCACTCTCACTGTCACTCTCATCCTCACCCTCACACTCACACTCACTATCATCACGTCTCGATCCGTGCGAGCTTCGTACAATCGTACCATATAATATATGTACATACACGTTAAGCCAACGCTCGGCCGTGCTCGGTGAACTTCGTGTGACCTCGGGTCTTAGATTTTTTTGCGTTACGGAATTTCTTGATTAAAGCCCACTCAAAGCCCGCGATAAAAACTATGCAATAGCTTAATAAATTATTTAGATTTGTAAATAAGTATGAGTTTCAAAGATTGGCTTCGATTCAGTATGAATTCGCAACAGATAAACTATAAAGTTATTAATGAAATACTTTAATTATTATTATTTTTCAAAATTTCTTCAGCCTAAAGGACTTCCAAAATGATTTAGTTTGATCAGTACAAATCTATTTTTCTTATATTTAATAATTTCTAAAAGAGTTGATTGTTTAATTTTTTAAACGCGCTAATCTCATGAACTTTTATGTTGGAAAGCCAATTTATCTAGGAAGGCTATATATATCATCACGCTACAACCCAGAAGAGGAGAGCAGTAACCATAAATGTCAATAAATTTCATACATATTTGCTACGGGGGTTCGAAGTATATTTTGGGGGTCCATCTAGTGTATTCTTGACTGAGAAGGCAAGTGAAGCGAGCCGACAAAAGTCTCCGTTTTAAGTACGGGAAAAATGCTATCGATGTCCGACCGTTCGTCCGTTCCATTTACATGCAACTTGGCATGGACAATCCTTGATATAGGCAAAAACTTTTAGCGAGGGGTTTTTTTAGATCGGGAGGGAAATGGAGGCAGGGGAGGGGAAATGGTTTCGTAGTGTTTGGCAAGAGCTCTCAAAACGGTATGGGGTGAAATAGGTTTGAAGTGTGATGCTGTTTTTTATTTCAATTTTAAAACCACTAGAAAAGAAATGTACATGGTACCTCATGGGTGCGCAATAGCAAAGAGATGCATGCTCTCTACTAATAATAACACATTAACCAAAAAAATGTGCAGCCTTTTTCCTCAATTTACTCCGAAGTCTACGGTTCACAGAACCACTAGTATCAGAGTATTCCAAATATTAGCTAATACAAATTCATACTATCTAAAATATCATATAAAGTGTTATAGAATGTCCAATGATACATTGCCAAACATTCAATTAACTATGTTATCACACAATAAGTTGTCTCATTGCACATCTGGGTTGCTAAAGTGTCACAACACACTTTTTGTTGGCTGTTACAGTTTTCTGTTGAGGAATGGCCGATATCATCACGTAGTGTATTCAACAATGGAGTATTGCTTTCACTTTTAACTTCTTTTAACTCATAGCTATATTATAAAGAAAATTAAAGCATTTGTGTACTTGAAGCATGAGAAAGAAAGAGAAGTGATTGCATTTGAAGTCACAAACATGAATATAAGTACTTTTTTGTTTTAAATCTTTTAGTCAAACGCCTAAAACCATTTCCTGAGTAAAGGTATCTGCACCAAAATCGACTTGATGCAGAACGTGTCAGTTCTTACTTCAATGCTTTGTTAAGGAAACAATAGGTTTTTTTTTTTAAATCAGATATATTTATTATCATCAGCATTATCCTCGAAGCTTTAATAATTAAACCATATGAGTAAGATCAGCATCTCACACGAAATAGAAAGATAGTTAGCAGTTATCACTTCTTAGGTGTAATATAAGTATTGCAGCTATTGCTATATGTAACGGCGCTTACGACGTTCTTCTCGCCAGTTTTTAATTAATAGTTCATGTTTGTTTTGATACTGTGCATTGGGCGAAGCGTTATTTGAAATCATTCTATTACTGTGATATTATTATTGGAATACTTAGCACTTTATTACCAAGAAGAAATTGTACAAAAAGAAAATGACCTTCTTAGGAACACGGACCTTGTCAGAAGTTACACAATGACTGAATTATCTAGAACAGTATGGGCGTTCGAGCAACTTAGAGATACAGTGCTTACCGGAAAATAAAAACGAAAATTTGTATACTATTATAAAACAAATTGGCTCAGTGGTCGGATGTGAGCTACGTGATGATGACATTTCACACTCCACGCGTATTGCAAAAGTAGATCGTCACGTAGCCGCCCCAGGTTCATTGTGGTACAACTAGCTTCAACGCGTGTTCGTGACCAGCTACTTGCCGCTGTAATTAAATATAATGTGTGGTTCAATCTAATCAGAGTTTGTTCGATGAACTGATGGCTACAAGGTTAGATACTGCTACAGCTCACCCTTCCATTGTCATAGACCTCACTTCTGATGATGAAACCGGGGGCTGTTCTAAATCATTAAAAATTATTAAGTGTAGTAAGAATAAGTTAAAGAAATATTTAAAAATTAAAAAGTTTATTACTAAATGTAAAAAAATGATACATAAATACAAGTTTTTTATAAATAGCATGTCACTTAATAGACAGAGATTGCAACTGATTGACCAGGTAAATATGTATATGTTAGAACTTGATACTGTTGCACAACACTACAAAACTGATACACAGGCCCTTCAATGTCAGATTGACCGACTTCAAGACTCTTTGAAATCAATTTCATATAAATATGAAACAGCAGAGAAACAGAGTAGGGAACAGGCGTTAGCCATAGGTAAATTAGTAAATTCATGTCATTGTCAAAATGACCAATTGACATCCGCAGGCCATGTTCCCTCCTCACCCTTAAGTTGTGAAAGAATTAGATGCAATGATGAATTTTCACCAATTCAAACTGTGTGCAGTGTGGATAATAGTATATTAAGTTCAAGTAGTAATTGCGAGGCATCTACGAGTATAATAGAAAAGTTGCAAATAAAAAGTGATGCAAAGACCATAGTCTATTGCGATGAAATAGGTAAAAATTTTGGACATTATTTATCACAGTTAAGTCATTCTGTAATAAATCATACATATCCAGGAGCTTCATACTCTCAAATTATAGATTTTATATTGACTGGTACACACTGCATGCAGTCTACTATAGTGGTGCTGGTTGGCAGAAGAGGCAATATTAATAGTGACAAACTTTTAAAAGTTTTTGATAAGTTATCAAGTCTGCAAGTAAAACAAGTAATTTTGTCCACCTTGCCATACAGCACTGCTATGAGCCACAAGGAAAATCACTTAAGATACAAATTAAATATGAAACTACATACCATGGTATCATATTCCAAAAAAATTGAATTGTTCGATTGGAACATAATTTTCAATAATAATAGTTTGTTGACATTAGATAGATATTTTCTATCAAAATTTTTACAACGAAAGGTAGTTCTGTTGCTATCTAATTTTTTAATTTTTCAAGCCAAATTATTGGCAAGTACAACTGCTTTTATTGAGCAGGATAGTTTAGATACTTCACATTTGGAAAATGAAATTCCAAAAAACTAGTTTATAGGACAACAGATAATAAATCTGGCCAGTTGACTTTGGCCCCTGAGAATAATCTTAGTAAAAATATTGTTTTTATAAACCTGGTGCACCATAATGTTAGAGGTTTAATAAATGGTAAAGATTTAGAGTTAGAGCTATACATTAATGCAAATTCTATTAATATTTTGTGTGCTACAGAGCACTGGTTAAAAGATCATCAAATCACATTATTGAACTTCGTAAATCACCAGGTTGCTAGCTCGTTCAATAGAAAACATTCTAAACGTGGAGGCTCTTTAATATTAATTAATTAAAACTTAAAATTTAAAGAACGTAAGGATTTAGTAGCCCTCTCCATTGAGCGAGTTATTGAGATTGCCAGTATTGAGTTTGAGCATTTCATCTTGTTAAGCGTATACAGTCCCCCTGATGCTTCTTACATTAAATTTGAAGAAAAGCTTGAAGAAGCACTGTTCAAATGCCAATGTTCTAAGAAATCTATAATAGTTTGTGGAGATTTTAATGTTGATATATTAGATACATCATTAACTCCATCAGAGAGAAATAAAATGAAAAATTTATTTAAATCCTTTAATCTGCATAGTACATTCTTAGAACCAACTCGTATTACAGCCACCAGTGCAAAATGTATTGATAATATTTTCACTGATATTAAACCTATAGATAAAGGTATTGTGGATCCTGTGGAGTCAGATCATCGTGGCCAATGAATAAAATTTCCTAAAAGTAGTAACAAAGTCAGCAAAAAACAAATTAAATATGTACCAATTAACCAAAGTCGTTTGAATAATTTTAAAGAAAATGTATTAAAGAGATTACCATATCTACCTAACTTCACTTGTGTAGACCAGTCATATAAACACTTATTTAATTTGATTAATGATGAGTTTGGCAAAGTTTATACCTCAAAAACTCTACAGATTGGTGGTCGTCCTGTTTTCAGTGACTGGGCAACACCAGGTATCTTTAAAAGTAGAAATAAATTATTTGAATTATATTCAGAAAAATCATATAATTTTAGGCAAACCTTTCAGGAATATGTTAAAAATTATTCAAAGATATTTAAACAAACGTGTCATCTTGCTAAGTCAAACTTCATTAAAAATAAAATTTCTAATTCTGTAAATAAAATAAAAATGACTTGGAACATCATTAACTCTGAATGCGGTAGATCTTTAGTGACTGAAAGGGATTTCCACTTAAAAGTAAATGGTTGCCATGTTACAGGGGACCTGGAAGTGGCTACGGAGTTTGAACATTTTTTCAAAAATGTACCTATATTGATAACAAAATCTCTCCAAGCATCTTCCAGTTCCGCTGAACTTTTATTAGAAGAATCTGTTCTTTGTTGCAGGGATGCATTTGTATTCACAGATATTTGTGCTCAGGACATTGTAAAGACATTTAAATGTATCGAAATTAAGAAAACCGCGGACATTTGGGGATTATCGGTCAAAACTGCATCATGTATAATTGAGATAATTGCGCCCCATCTAGCAACTGTGTTTAATGACTGTGTTTCTAGTGGTACATTTCCTGATTTAATGAAACACAGCAAAGTCGTTCCCTTGTTCAAGGCTGGCAGCGCTACAGAGCCGTCTAATTTTCGACCAGTGTCAGTGCTGCCAACTTTGAGCAAAGTATTTGAAAAAATAATCTTGAATCAAATGCTATCCCATTTTAATAGTCATAAAATACTCCATGCGAATCAATTTGGGTTTACGAAAGGGCGCTCAACTTCCGATGCTGGTGTTGAGTTATTAAAATGTATTCATGAAGCTTGGGAAGACAAGCACGATGCATTAGGTATATTTTGCGATCTATCAAAGGCTTTTGATTGCGTTCAACATGAAACGCTGTGCAAAAAATTACACCACTATGGAATAAGAGGCAAAGCTCTCGACCTTCTGTCTTCATATTTGAACAATAGAATACAGAGGGTCGATATTAATGGTACACGTTCTGTAGGATCCATGGTTACAATGGGTGTGCCGCAAGGCTCGATACTTGGGCCATTCTTGTTCCTCATTTATATTAATGATTTACCATTTTATGTAGGGGACAGGAATAGGATTGTTTTGTTTGCAGATGACACCTCATTAATTTTTAAAATTAAAAGACAATTAGATAACTATGACGATGTAAACAATGCAATTGCAAGAGTAGTTCATTGGTTCAGCTCAAATAATCTTTGCCTTAATGAAAATAAAACTAAATGTATAAAATTTACTCTACCAAATGTAAAACAAGTTGCGGCCAATGTTCAACTGAATGGACAAGTGTTAGAGTTTGTAGAATCAACTGTGTTCCTAGGTATAACTATTGATGCCAATTTGCAGTGGGGCCCACACATAGAAAAGACAGCCTCTAGATTAAGTTCGGCTGCATACGCTGTAAAAAAGATCAGGACTCTAACAGATGTGGATACGGCTAGAATGGTTTACTTCAGCTATTTTCATAGTATTATGTCTTACGGTATTCTCCTTTGGGGGAGTGCTGCAGATTTAAATATTATTTTTGTTCTACAAAAGCGGGCTGTACGCGCTATTTATAATTTGGGCCCCAGAGTTTCTCTCCGAGAAAAATTCAAAGAAGTAAATATTCTAACCGTACCATCACAATACATTTTTGCCAATCTTATGTATGTCCAGAAAAATCTATCACAGTTTTCTAAACTCTGTGATAAACATAATATAAACACTAGAAATAAAAATAATCTTTCAGTCCACCACAGTCGACTACATAAGATTGGCGATTCTTTCCAGGGTAACTGTATACGCTTTTACAACAAGCTTCCCTGTGACCTGAGAAATTTACCTTTAAATAAATTTAAAAAGTTTATTAAAAACAAGCTTTGTGAAAAAGGTTTTTACTCCGTTACAGACTATTTGCAGGACAGGGACGCCTGGAAATGATCTGCTGGCAAAGTGAAATAATATTAAATTGTAAATAGGCCATCAAAAAAAAAGCCTTCCTAAGTTTCTTGCCGGTTCTTCTCAGGTGGGCCGCGTTCCGAACCGGTGGTCGCTTTAAATATTTTAAATAGTGTATGACATTTTGTAAGCGCCGTTAAAATGGTCTATGCAAAATAAAGATATTTTTATTTTTTTTATTTTTTTAATAAAAAGAATGCTAATAGGAAACTTAGTACCACAGATTTGGGCATAGCTGGCTAGGGAACTCCGGTATATGTCTTAGAACATCTCCGGCCAATAAAGAACTCCATGCTGCGGCAAGATTAAAGGCGAAGGAGAAAGGATACAAATATGTTTGGGTGCGAAGTTGCAGAATTTTTGTGAAGAAAAATGAGGACTCTGATGTCATATCAATAAAATTTCAATAAAGTTTAGATAAGGTTTTATAATAGTTTAGGTACCTTTTTAATAAACATGCAATTGTAATTTTAGTGTTTCACATTCAATAGTTTAAAAATATATTACCTAAATGGTGGTGGAATGCTTACGAAAACGCATTCATTTTATCGTAATATTTGTATTAATAACTATGATATAATAATTATAACTGAGTCATGGCTAACTGATTCAGTTTTTAGTAGCGAAATGATTGATAATCGATACATAGTATACCGACGGGATAGACAAACCTCCAGCCTTCAGTGTCATAAAAAGGAGGGTGGGGGAGTATTGTTCGCTATAAAAAAGTGTTTTAAATCTAAGCGCATAACAGAGTGGGAATGTAGTAGTGAGGATATCTGGGTGTCTATAGACTTACACTGCACACGCACAAGCACGGTTGGCATAGTAGTTATTTGCGCGGTATATTTGCCACCGCCTGTGCGACGGTCCACTTTGGAGGAGTATATTAATAGTTGCAACACAGTTGTCGAGGAAATCGCAAACTGTGAAATAATTATAATACGAGTAGGTGACTTTAATAGGAGAGATAAAGATTGGAAAATGATGAATGGGCCTAGTGAATACTCTGGCTTAACAGGCATCAGTGCTACGCTATTGGATTTCACACATGTCAATAATTTAACAGAATTTAATTTAATAAAAAATTCTGAGGGTCGCATTCTAGATCTTGTGTTGTCTTCAATTCCATCATGTCATATTGCTGCTAGCCTAAAACCATTAAGTAAGGTAAATTACTATCATCTACCCTTGGATATTATTATTCCCATGCGGGCAAAGGCTGGGCTATCGTACAGCACTGGTTGTGAAAGGCGTAATTACCATAGGGGAGATTATACATCACTATCTAACTTTTTACGGGAAATAGACTGTAATAAATTGTTTGTGGAAATCAGGGATGTTGATGGGATGGTTGATGCTTTCTACAATACTCTTAATGGGGCTATTGAAGAATTCATCCCGTTATACATACCAGTAAAAAATATCCCCCGTGGTTTACGCGAAATTTAATTAAACATTTGAAAAATAAAACAAACTCAGAAAACGGTATAAATAATATAATAACCCCATGGACGCGTTAGAATTGAGATATGTAGGAAAATGTTGTGATCGTTTGGCTGTGGATTGTTATAATAATTATGTTAAGCAAGAAACTGAAATGCCAAAAAATCCCAAACTGTTTTGGAATTATGTAAAAGCCAAGAGGTTCTAGTGCATATCCTGGATCCATGACTGATGGATTGAACACCGCCACAGACGGTACTCAGATATGTCATCTATTCGCCAACTACTTTTCCTCGGTTTATAATTCTGTCCAAACTCCGAACAACTTACCTAATTCGGAGTATTTACATGTGCTAGAACAACATACTCTATCCTTAACTAGCCCACTTTTTAATGAGAGTAAGCTACTGAAGGTCGTGCGAAGTTTTAATGTTAGCAAGGGAGCTGGACCTGATGCTATTCCGCCAAAGCAGTTTGTTGCGTGTTCTTCCGAGTTAGTTCATCCACTTATGCTCATTTACAATTATTCATTGATGACAGGTATTTTTCCATCAAAATGGAAAGTGGCAAAATACAATGTCCCAGTATACAAGTCGAATGATAGTGTTACGACAGTGGACTAGTGAACAACTTTAAACGTCATTTTCTGGACCTTGGGAACGTTTTCAGCAGGCAAATTTCACCCCAGTTGCCGTTGTTTACAGGCGCCTGAAACATGTTTTCAGTTCGTTTCAGGTCATCCCCTATCACATGCCATCATAACCTGATAACCCTTTTTCAGGCGTTTTCAGGACCCCTTATGGGCCTTTGAAGCCCACTTCAGTATATAGCGTAATTTCATGAAAGAGTGACAAGGATAGCAGTATTAGAAAAAGAGAGCTACATTCAGAATATTCCAGAGCTATTAGATAGGGATAGCACTATTAAAAAGAGATAGCTACACTAAGAACATTCTAGAACTATGTGATAGACATAGCACCAGAAGGGACAGCAATAGGTCGAGAACCTTCCGGCTCATACCGAAGGAGCAACAAGTATCGTGTGGAACATTCTAGAGATGTACCCGATTGGTACCGAACGAATTCTCCCGAATATTCCAGAACATTACTAGGCGTATATAAAGGGCCGAGCTCGCGGCTACAGGACAGTCACCTTTGAGGAAGCGAACAGTGCGAATCGAAGTGATCAAAGCTAATTAGTGCGATACTGTTACAGTGCGATTATCTAAGCGAAGAGTTTGTGTTTAGTGTTTCTACTCATAGTAGCGATTATTAATTGTGGTGTTATTGTTTTATTTAGAGTAATTAAAGTGTTTCTTTTAAATTTGTCGTATTAGTGCAAGTCCTATTAGTACCTACCCTATGAACGTAACATTTGGTGTCAGAAGTGGGATAGGAAATGCCGATTATGCCACGTGAAACCGAGCCCAAGGGGGTTCAAACCCGAAGTCAAACGGGAGCCAGTGGAGAATCTACGCCTGTTGCTGGAACATCGGAGCCGCGGACCACACCCAAGCAAGAAGTGGACTTGAGCAGCATGCTAGTCCTATTAAAGGAGCTAGCTCGAGAACAGGACGAGCAGGCTAGAAAACAGGACGAGCAGGCTAGAAAACAGGACGAACAGGCTAGAAAACAGAAAGAACATGTTAAAGAACTATCGAGAACACAGGAAGAACAGCTTAAAAGACAGGACAGGAAACCGGACGAACAATCCGGAACACTGCGCCAGGTTCTCGAAAATACCGCAGCGTAGAAGAAGGAAATGCTAGAGGTCCAGGAGAAACTTACCGATATGGATGTGAGGATACACGAAGTGAATGAAAAGGTGGAGGCTTATGAAAACCGCCTACAGAAGTTGGAGTCCAAAGCAGCTAACAGTTCCTGTGGGCCTGAGATTAACACGTCTGGAGGTGAGAGATTCAAAGTACCTCCCTTTGATGGTTCGTCGTCATGGACTGCATATAAGCTGCAGTTTGAGTCCGTTTCCCAGGCTAACGGCTGGAGTAAGCAATAGTCACCTAGAGCATGTGTATCGAGCACAATTGAAAGACCGAAGCCAGGGGCGTAATGAGTCCTTACAACAGTGGGCCTTAGAAATAGAGAAATTGGTTAGGAAGGCTTACCAACGAGCTTCAGCCTCTCTGGTGGACAAAACGCTGGTGCAGGCCTTTATTGACAGGATACGGGACCTTGAGGTAAGAGCCGCAGTGCGATTGGGGGAGTCACGGAGTCTTAAGGACGCAGTTGCCCACGCACTGAAAGTAGGGGCTATACGGCAGGATTCGTCGAGACCTTACAGGGTGCGGGAAGTATCTGCTAAGGAGCCAATTGCACCTCGCCGTGAGTTTGGACTACGATGCTACAATTGTGGCGAACGAGGGCACATACAGTCCGGTTGCCCCAAGAAGAAGAGAGAAGTTCGCGACCCAGCCCCGATGACAAGGACGTCAGGCTCAGCTCCTGCGCCGCAGCAGGGAAACGAATAAAAGCCCAGACTACGGGACGAGTGCTGGCTGGTGGTCGAAATGTCCCAATTATGATCTCACAGGCGAACGACGGGAATAGTCTGGTTGTTACAGGAGACATTGGTGGAATACCATGTCACCTTACCATCGACACCGGAGCTTCTCGGACAGTGATCACTTCTCGGCTACTGAAGTACCTGCCTAGAGATCATCTAGTCCGACCTAAGCAACTCCAGCTGCTAACAGCTACCGGCCAGCATATTCCCATTCAAGGTGAGCGGGAGGTAGTGTTCGGAATTGGTGAAAAGAACTACCGGCATAAAGTCATCGTAGCTGACATCGTGGAGGACTGCATCGTTGGCGTAGATTTCATGAGTGGATACGGCTGCAAGATCGACTTGAAAGCTGGAGTTCTGAAATTCGGATCCGACGAGGTGCCTATGGAAGGTGGAATTAATGGGAATGTGTACTGTGCACAAAGGACCATTCTCCATCCGAGGTCTCAAGGGCTGGTTCCGATAAGTTTGCCCTATCATGCAGAGCGCGTTGCGCACCGTTGTGTGTTAGTGGAGAAGATAGACGACGGAAGACCCTGGATCGTCGCTCGTACGATGGTAACGACATCACCTACCGCATTCGTAAGGGTTCTAAATCCAAGCAGTACTAAATGTGTCCTGGGAAAAGCAACTCTTATTGGGTCGTGTGAGGAGATCTCTTGGATACGGAGCTATCAAGGAGCGGACGAATTCGAGAAACCTGGAGGTGTTGTACCTTCAGTGGATGTCGAGAGACTATTGGAGGATGCCAAGAACGATCTCACCCTGGTAGAACTTTCTAAGGCACACAAGTTACTACTGCGATACAAAGATGTCTTCTAGGCACATGACAGTGAAATAGACAGAACTAGAGTAGTACAGCATGAAACCAATACTGGTGAAATAATGCCCATCCGACAGTGACACTGGCGAGTTCCAATAGCCCGGGAGAAAGATGTAGAAGATATGGTCGAAGAGATGAGAAGCAGTAACGTTATTGAGCCATCATCTAGCCCATGGTGGTCTCCCGTAGTATTAGTTAAGAAGAAGGACGGAACCATGAGATTCTGCGTTGATTATCGTCGACTTAATGATGTGATCAAGAAGGACAGTTATCCTTTGCCACGAATTGACGATACGTTGGACACTTTAAATGGAATGAAGTGGTTTTCTACTTTGGATTTAAAAAGTGGGTATTGGCAAGTGGAAATCAAGGATAAAGATAAGGAGAAAACGGCCTTTTCGACTGGAAAGGGATTCTGGCAGTTTAATGTGATGCCGTTTGGTTTATGTAATGCACCGGCCACATTCGAGAGACTTATGGAACAAATACTTGCTGGTCTACTCGGCGACACCTGCTTGGTTTATTTGGATGACATCATTATCGTTGGAAGAGACTTTGACGACCACCTCAGAAAACTGGAGCAGGTGTTATCTAAGTTACGAGATGCAAATCTTAAATTGAGTCCGAAAAAATGCTCGCTATTCAAACGCAAAGTGAATTATCTAGGTCACGTGATCTCGAAGAACGGTATACAGACCGACCCTGAGAAAATAAGTGCCGTTAAGGACTGGCCTATACCGAGGGACAAGACTGCAGTACGCGCCTTTTTAGGACTTTGCTCATACTACAGACGGTTTGTAAAGAATTTCTCTGATATAGCAAAGCCCTTGCATCAGCTAACGGAAGAAAAAATAAAATTCGATTGGAATGAACAATGTACAGCAGCGTTCGAAGATCTTAAAAGAAGGCTTTGTGAAACACCCATTTTGGGTTATCCAGACCCGGAACTTGATTTTGTTGTGGACACGGATGCCAGCAATACTGGTATAGGTGGAGTCTTGTCACAAAAGAAGGGAGATCAGGAAGCCGTGATTGCATACTTTAGTAAGTCGCTATTAAAACCAGAAAGAAATTATTGCGTCACTCGAAGAGAATTACTGGCAGTTGTCAAGACGTTGCAGCACTTCAATAAATATCTACTCGGACGAAAATTCCGTATCAGAACGGACCATGCTGCCTTGAAGTGGTTGTTGGAGTTTAAGAACCCCGAAGGACAGGTGGCACGGTGGATCGAACAGCTGCAGGAGTTGACTTCGTCATCGTACACCGTAGCGGGAAGTCACATGGAAATGCAGACGCTCTCTCTCGAAGACCTTGTCCTGACGACTGCAAACATTGCCTAAGGCAAGAAGACAAGGAATGTGTAAGAATGTTAAGGACCGCCACCGTGAGCGAAGAGTGGAGGGATGAAGTAATGAAACAAGCGCAGCAAGAGGACCTAGATATCCAACCCATTTTCAATTGGATTAACGCAGGAATACCCAAACCGAGATGGTGTGAAGTAGCCCCGATGAGCACAGTAACAAAGAGCTATTGGGCACAATGGGATAGCTTGGTCATGCATAATGGCGTACTGTGCAGGAAATGGGAGTCTGCGAATGGGAAAGATGCTCACCTGCAGATTGTTGTTCCAAAGATAAGAGTGAGACATGTTTTGAAGAGTTTTCATGATGGAACTTCCGGCGGACACCTTGGAATGAAAAGGACGCTAATGAAAATTCGCCAACGGTTTTACTGGATTCACTGCCGTGAAGACGATGAAGACTGGTGTAAAAAGTGTACTAGCTGTTCATCAGTCAAGGGTCCACAAACTCGCAGCAGAGGAACATTGAAGTTGTACAACGTTGGAGTACCTTGGTAAAGAATTGCTTTGGATGTTGCGGGCCCGTTTCAAACATCAGACTCCGGGAATAAGTACATTTTGGTGGTGATGGATTACTTCACCAAATGGCCTGAGGTATTTGCTATTCCCAACCAGGAAGCGACCACCATAGCGGAAAAATTAGTAAATGAGGTATTCTATCGGTTTGGAGTGCCACTTGAAATTCATAGCGACCAGGGCAAGAACTTTGTGTCTATGATCTTTCAAGAAACTTGCCGGATAATGGGTTTACATAAAACGAGAACTACGGCATATCACCCACAATCGGATGGAATGGTCGAAAGATTCAACCAGACACTGGAAAGACACTTGGCCAAAGTTGTCGAGAGTCACCAGAAAGATTAGGACCGACAAATTCCGCTCTTTTCGATGTCGTATAGGTCCGCCACTCATGAAAGCACAGCTGTTACCCCGGCATACGTGAATTTTGGGAGAGAACTTCGTCTACCTGCAGATCTTCTAACTGGGCGTCCTCCAGACTCACCTAGATCCATCACCGAGTACGCGAGCGAGTTACGGGATCGGATCGACGATGTTCACAAACTTGTTCGTGAACACGGGTTTTAAGCTAGTGAAAGGATGAAAACTCGATATGATCGGAGATCAAACCAAGTTGGGTTTGATGAAGGCTCATTGGTGTGGTTACATAATCCTATGCGGCGGAAAGGGAAGTGGTTACTAGAATCAATGACGTCACGTATCGAATACAGCGGAGTCCTCGTAGCCCCTGCAAGATAGTTCACGTTGACCGACTTGCCAGATATCATGGAGACAACGATGCTCGGGACGAGCATGTCTTAGGAGGGGGTAGTGTTACGCCGGCGGACTAGTGAACAACTTTTAACGTCATTTTCTGGACCTTGGGAATGTTTTCAGCAGGCTGAAAAGCGGTTTCAAGCCGTTTCCGAGGAGGCTCTATCACATATCAAATTATTCAAGTTTTACCCCAGTTGCCGTTGCTTACAGGCGCCTGAAACATGTTTTCAGTTCGTTTCAGGCCATCCCCTATCACATGCCATCATAACCTGATA
Source organism: Thumatha senex (assembly GCA_948477245.1). Lineage (NCBI taxonomy): Eukaryota > Metazoa > Arthropoda > Insecta > Lepidoptera > Erebidae > Thumatha > Thumatha senex. Next base: position 25,345,226 of record OX419724.1, read on the forward strand.
ACCCTTTTTCAGGCCTTTTCAGGACCCCTTATGGGTCTTTGAAGCCCACTTCAGTATATAGCGTAATTTCATGAAAAAGTGACAAGGATAGCAGTATTAAAAAAAGAGAGCTACATTCAGAATATTCCAGAGCTATTAGACAGGGATAGCACTATTAAAAAGAGATAGCTACACTAAGAACATTCTAGAACTATGTGATAGAGATAGCACCAGAAGGGACAGCAATAGGTCGAGAACCTTCCGGCACATACCGAAGGAGCAACTAGTATCGTGTGGAACAATCTAGAGATGTACCCGATTGTAGGTACCGAACGAATTCTCCCGAATATTCCAGAACATTACTAGGCGTATATAAAGGGTCGAGCTCGCGGCTACAGGACAGTCTCCTTTGAGGAAGCGAACAGTGCGAATCGAAGTGATCGAAGCTAATTAGTGCGATACTGTAACAGTGCGATTATCTAAGCGAAGAGTTTGTGTTTAGTGTTTTTACTCGTAGTAGCGATTATTAATTGTGGTGTTATTGTTTTATTTAGAGTAATTAAAGTGTTTTTTTTTTATTAGTGGTATTAGTGCAAGTCCTATTTGTACCTACCCTACGAACGTAACAATAGTGAAATGATATAATTATAGGCCAATTTCCATATTATCTATATTTGCTAAAATTTTTGAAACCCTATATACAAAATCATTTAAAGTTGTATCTGAGCGATGAACTGCATGGATTTGTGGCAAGTCGATCTACGAGCTCCAACTTGGTAACGTTTACTGAGCTTTTGATTAAATCCGTAGATTTAGGTCATCAAGCTGACGTCATTTACACGGATTTTTGCAAAGCCTTTGACAAAGTTTCACATAAAATCCAACTTTATAAACTCAAAGCTTATGGCATTTGTGGTTCTCTAATCATTTGGATGGAATCATACTTGTTGGGCAGGGCATTCTATGTGACAGTCAATGGTTTCCAATCGTTCTTACAACCCATTTCATCTGGCGTACCGCAAGGCTCAATTTGGGACCTCTTTCATTCAATTATTTCATCAATAATATAACAAAATGTTTTTTGCACTCTGAAGTATTTTTGTATGCAGAAGATCTAAAATTCTTAAGAACGGTTGAGTCAGTGGATGGTGCTGAATATTTACAGAGTGACCTTGGCAGACTTTCCCAGTGGTGTAGATGTAATGATATGCAGTTGAATATAAACAAATGGAAACATATAACTTATACTAGAAAATTATATCCTATTAACTTTGATTACTATGTGGATAACGTAAAAATCCAAGGTTTGGATACTATTAAAGACCTGGGTGTAATTTTAGATAAAAAATTAACGTTCACACCACACATTGATCATACCACTAAAAAAGCTTCCAAGATGCTAGGCTTCGTTCTAAGAACATGTAAATATTTTCGAAATAACTCTACTAAAATAATACTATACGACAGTCTTGTGCGGAGCATTTTGGAATATTGCAGCGTGGTCTGGCGACCACACTACGCAACCCAGTCACTGCGTATTGAACGTGTCTAAAAGCATTTCCTTTATCATCTAGCGTTCTATAACGGTGTACAAAATTCAAAAAAAATCGTTCCTATCAAGGAAGACTTACAAATTTTAAAATAAAATCTCTTGGTCTCAGTGTTCTGTAAACGATCACTGAGTTACGCAACTTTCACTATGGCTGGTCCTCGGATGGGTGACCACTTTGTGGCATTTACATTTGCGAGCGTTTCCGTGCTTCGGAAGGCACGTTAAGCCGTTGGTCCCGGTTGCCAGTAAAATGGCAGTCGTTAAGCCTGGTTGAAGGCCTTATGGGCGGCTTGAAAATTTCAACAGCAGGTAGCCACAACCTGCGTCTGTCTATTTCAATACGGCAATGGGCTCACCACCTATTACGTGGGACAGGAATCCACACGGTGAAAAGTGGGCATATAATATGCCTCTGCCACCCCTTCGGGGATAAGGCGTGATGGATATTTTTTTTTTTTTTTTTTACCGACCGCAGAGTTATCAATGACGCAATGTTTGCCCATAAAGTTCTCCACCATAGTGTTGACTGTCCTCCACTTTTGGCCCTTTGTGACCCTGTGAGTCCTACAGTTGATTATGCTTTAATCTCAAAAACTTTTGTGCCCGATAGGGCAGAAGTACCTATTGCATCTACAGTTCTGCATGATTCGTGTTCACAAGCAAGTATTGGACAAAAATCAGCTGCGCCGAGAAAGAAAAACAACTGGAGAACGTAATTTCTCAACTAACTAGTGTTTGTTTCAGTAGAGAAGAGACCCTTCCTTCTGCAAATCTTATTATTCTGGCAACTTACGTTGTCAATGTTTAGCTATAGTATGGTTTATGATAAAAGCACAACCCAGCTGTTAAGATGGATCGCCACATTTGTTTAAGGTCATCAAATTAACACGATATTACCAGCGGACTTTAAAACGGTTATTGGATCTAGCTATTCAAAGGAACTGTTATTTCACATACCCGGAGCAATGTTGACAGATCGCCAACCCAACATATGACAATTAACTGGATATTGAAAATTAAAAGCTAGATCAGCTAGAACAGAAAGACGATTGTGCCAGTTTCTGTTACTAAAAGTTAACTTTTATGCATCACCTTACTACTTATGACATTTGTCTTGGCAAGAGCATATAATAGAGTCAGCGACGGGGACAATCGGGTGACGGGGTATTAAATTATTTACACCTTCCTTGTCATACACAAACTGTTGAAAAAGCAGTGACTGAAACTTCTGTTACTGCATATGATTAAATAAACAGCAAGAGAAAAGCTCCTAAAAACCCAAATAGATGCAAGAAAATCAATGCCGAAATTTGAAAACAAAAAATATTTTTCCAGCAATTAAGCCTTCTTTTGAGTGGTAGTTTTTATTTCTTTTTTGTAATAATTATTATTTTAAGGGTTAGTATTTCTTTAATAAACATTTTTTTAGTGATTTAAATCATTAATTCGTAAATAAACTTGATAAATGAAACTTCTTCGGCCATGCTGTTAAGACATTTCTTGCCACAATTTTTTTAAATTTTCACCTAAAACCGAGGCAGAAGATAAATTCCGATTATTGCCAAACTTCACAGACTGTTTGAATTTGGCACCGTTTTATCACTGTGCCCGAAAAAAAACCGACTTTTTTTTTCCTCCATACTTAAGTGACCCACCCTAGGAGACAGTCGGCTCGCGACGATCTCTTCCGGAAGTGGGCTGATAGGTTGGTAGGCCCCTTAGTTAGCCCCCGGCACGTAGAGGCTGTCCGGCCCGTCTTGCGTGCTTGGGTGGAGAGGCACACGGAGCGCTGACGTTTCATCTCAGTCAATTCCTCACAGGGCATGGCGTATTCGCCAAGTACCTGTGGGAGGTGGCGGGGGTGGAGCCGGACACCGTGTGTCGTCACTGCCCAAGTGGCTTCGTGGACACGGCGGAGCACACACTCGCCGTGTGCCCGGCGTAGGACGGGCCGCGTATCGCCCTCACGGGCATAATTGGTGTCGATTTGTCGCTGCCGGCCGGAGTGCAAGCCAGCAGTACTGGACCGCCGTCGCCTTGTTTACTAGCGAGGTGATGGCGGCCAAACGAGAGGCTTTGCGGGTGCGGGAGCGTACGGGACAGACGCTTCCGCCCTGCCTTCGCGTCGCGAAAACATGCGCGCCCCCGAATAGTGTCTGACCGTAGGCGGTTGGTCGGGGGACCCCGCCCAACTCGTCACTTGGCGAAGAGCACCCTTCCTGTGTTCCAGGGGGTGTCCACTCAGCTCATGCCCGTACCGGCCGCTCTAGTAGTCAAATGTAGAGTTTATCTACATTTCCCTTTTTTTTTACTTACAAACTATCATTCACTTATTTGAGGGAATACTTAAATATAAAATACTATGTCATATTTCTATGTAATTGTTTTATTAAAAATGTTTTATTTTACTTCTGTGGCAAGTCTTTGAAATCTTATTAATTAACAAGGATGTAATCCTTAAGCTAACCTATGCTTAAATTAAATAAATTACAGGCAATTAGATATAAAATACTGAGTACGTCTCCCTAACTACTGTCCTATTGCACTGGGCCATACAGTAGTGCTTCACTGTCATCTGATTATGTAGATCACATCTTAGCATGTGCGATCTAACGTAGAAAAACTTACAACAGTAGGGACATAGGCCTGTCATTATGTTTGTATATTGATAATATATATTTATGATTTACATTGCAATTCCTTTTGGTTTTGATAAATTAATGAAATCAATCTTAAAATTGAAATAAATTAACTATTTTTCGTTATAATACATATAAATTGTTATCCTACGTGGCAATTCCATAATCGTATTTTTATTATTTACATTAATCGTCTTATATTACTATCATCTCTTAAATTATTTTATTCTAAAGCTACAAACAATCATTTATGTTTTTTTCTTATATCTGCATCCATTTGGCTTGTCCTAGATGCTGGGCTATCAATAGGTTTCCATTCAGATTGAAGGACGGGATCATAACTTTTTTCATTATCTTCTCTATCTATATTTTCATCTGTTTCAAATTCTTTGTCCTCTTCAAAAAAATCTATAATTGGATGATAGTTATAATTAATTCTTCCACCGTTTGATTCATAATTGTTTTCTTTGATAGTGCTGGAATATTTATTTTCATGGTTAGTTTCTTCTTTCTCAGTTGTCATCGCATGTAATTTTGGGGAAATAGTAATTCTAGGCTTAGGTGTTTTACTTATAATAGTTGCTTGTCCAATGTCAGTGTCTTCATAGTCATTCTCATCGTCTAATGATTCAATATTGCCGTTAGGAAATGATTCCACAGCTTGGGATCCAGATGAAACTAAATCTTCAGTTAGCCCGCCAGATATTTTTTTCCTGATTGGTCTACGGTTTATTTGATTCGGTCTAGATTGCCCCCTTTTAAAGTGATTTCCAGCATTTTTGTATTTTGTTGAAGTGTCTTTTACAAAATTAAATGATGTAGTAGCTGCCAGCATGGGTGGCTCTAAGAAACTTGGTAGTGTTACTTCCTCAAAATTTTGAGAAGGATTTCTCGCAGTAACTGGTCGTTTCATATGTCTCACATTGCTTGCTTGATTGAAAGAGTCGGGAAAGTATGTATTGCCGTAAGAATCAATAGGATTTGAAGGTAAATTATCATCGTTATCATGATTTTTGCTAAAAGGACTTCCTGAGATAATGTTTTGAGTGTCTGAGAACGGTAGTATGGACTCCAAGGGCTTTTTATTATCTGAATATGGCGATAATGAATCTATAGGTTTATTGTAGTTGAACGGGGGTGCTTTTATTTTAGGCTTCAGAATAGATGATTGCACATTTTCAAAAGCATGATTTCCTTGTTCTGCAGATAGATCTTCTCCTGGGAAATGTTCAGATGATGTTTCATGAAGCCGATGTCCCAGCGGTGGGAATGAAACACTATATCCTTCAATATGACATGAACAACATGTTGGCACCTGAAATTTTAAGTACAATGCAATAAGTATTGTTTTCCACTTAATTTATGAATAATCTAATCATTGAAATAAGGATATCTGCATCGCGATTCATTATATTTCCGTATTAAAAGTACGTTTATATAAATTAAATTTAAAAATTCTTCGTTTTCAATGTTAGTAAAAACAAAGGAATTCATTAATACATGAAATACGTCTTTAGTACAAATTAATGTGATCAGGAGTTACATGGTGCAAATACATCATAGAACAGTAATCTCCCTATTACTTCTGTATTAAGTGTTATTGTATGTGAGTAAGTAATTTCTGAGAATATAATCAATTAATAATAATAATTTTAAATTTATTATATCGATGATCATCGTATTTCAACCATACCTTGAATATATCCATATGCAGACCGTTTTGCTGGTCCCAGGTTAACAAGCGATGGTAATTATATACTTGAACGCATTTCGACTTGAAGTTGTCCGTTAAGTAGGTGCATGCTTCTTTCGGTTTTCTGAAAAGGACATTTTAATTTATTGAGATATTTTAAAACAAAAATATAAGAGCTGTAGCGATCTTACAACAAAAAAATTCTTAGTTGCAATTTATTTTAATATCAAAATATTATAGCCCGTTGATTTGCAACTTTTAAATAGTCCAACATTAAATTAAGCATGGGAACTGCTAGAAGTACATTATTATTAGTTAATTTTCAAGTTGCCAGTTTCTGATCTCCTACATAAACTGCTCCCTTGTTGTTATATTACGGCGAGTATCAGAGGTAGAATCACTCCTTTCAGTATTTCGCAAATGTAAATGATCAGCTTAATGCGTAAATTACAAAAAAATTAGGTCAATCGGCCACATTGCTTGTTTATAGTTGCATAATTTATATTAACAATGTTGCATGGAAATAGAAATGAACTTCCATTAGTTACGTTTTCTATTAGCACGTTGGCAATGAGTTTTAGTTTTTTCTCTACATAGCTGGTTACTGCAACTACACATAATACGCAAGAGGTCGTGGGTTCGATTTCCACTCAGGATAAAACATTGTGTGATGAGCACGATGGTTTATTCTGTGTCTGGGTGTTATTTATCTATAATATGTATGTATGTATGTATTTAGAAATATATAAGTATGTTTATCACTTATCTGGTTACCATAGTGCAAGCTCTGCTTAGTTTGGAAACGGATGGCGTTGTGTGAGTTGTCCTAACAATATTTATTTATTTTAATTATTATTATTTAATTCTTACTTAGGTCACACTGAAAGTTATTAACACAATCAGCTTTTTATGTTTAAGAAATGTACCTTTATATTACATGCTCAAAGTGTAACTGACAAAAGTGAACATTTTTATTCTTTATAATTCACCAATCTTTTTCGCTGTCATAACAGCAATAAAGCGATAATTGTTTCGGATCAATATTATATAACCAAGCTCGTCTTATCGTTCTTAAACTATCAACTGATTAAATTAATTTTGGAAGAACTTTAGGTGATTATTTGCATGATCGCCATCGTTTTACAACAGTGGTGCTACACGGTAAAAACATTAAAGAAACAGATTATAAATTCAATAAAACAGGGCAAGCGTTTGTGGCAAGTAATTGAAGATCATGAAGATGAGTTTGCTATTTCCATATGTAACTATATTTTTAAAATGAAAATTATAAAAAAAATACTTGAAGACCTAGAAATATTATACATTGAGTACAAAATATGCACAATAAAATATTTTATTCCTTTTGAAATTCTAAAAATACAATCACTATTAAAATTCAGTCTAAGGGCATTGCGCATTATGATTTTCGATTCTTTTTCACTTTTATTATAATAGCCATAGTCACGAGTTTAGCATTAGCACAGCCGAAAGATAGATTATCTTTATACTGTGGCATTAGTCTATAGCCGAAATGTCGTGTGGTGAATAAAGCCGTAGTGTAATAATACAGCTGCTCCAGCTACAGGGCGATCAGCTTGGTTAGCTTAGCTAGTAAGGTGTATGCAAAGGTTATAACGGCACGAATACAAGACAAGTCTGAAAGGTATTTATGGGAGGCTCAATGCGGATTCCGACGTGGAAGAGGTTGCATGGATCAAGTGTTTTTTCTCCGCATGATCGCGGAAAAGTTTCTGGCTGTTAGCCAGAAGGTTTTCTGCGCTTTTGTGGATCTAGAGAAAGCATTTAATAACGTGGTGAGAGAAACGCTGTGGGACTTGCTGCCCGGATATGGTGTGGACGGCTCGCTACTGCGGGCAATACAGTCGCTTTATAGGGACTGTAAGGCTTGCGTGCGAGTAGGGGGGGATGTGTCACCTCTTTTTGATGTCTGTACAGGCGTCAAACAGGGTTGTGTCATGTCCGCCTGGCTGTTCATAGTGTATCTGGACAGTTGCCTGCAGAAGTTGAAAGATTTTAATATGCGTGTGAATTTGGGTGACTTTACAGTAAACTGTCTGCTGTACGCTGATGATGCGGTGCTCATGGCCTCATCAGAAGCCGACCTTCAGGCATTAGTCACTAATATGAAAGAGGAGTGTGAAAGTAAGGGTCTTCGCTTGAATGCAAGTAAAACTAAGGTTCTAGTATTTGAAAGAGGTGACGTAAGAACTAAATGCGAGATTAGGGTAAACCAGGAACGTCTAGAGCAAGTGAATGAAATTGTGTATTTAGGAAGTATGTTTAGCGCGGATGGAAGATGTGATTCGGATGTAGAACGGCGAGTAGCCGCCGGAAACAAAGTTAACGGTGCTTTGTCCCAGTTAGTAAAGAGACAAAGCATCGTAAAAGAAGCACGCATGGAGATTCATAACGCAGTGCTAGTGCCAACTTTGCTTTACGGTAGCGAAACCTGGGTATGTCAGCAGATGCATGAAAGTAAATTGAATGCTGTGGAGATGCGATCACTTCGAAAATTGTGCGGCGTTACCTTGGCCGACCGAATACGTAACGAAGTGATACGCGATATTGCAGTTTTGAATGAAAGTGTCAGCGTTAAGCTGAAAAAGGGCGTGCTCCGTTGGTTTGGACACGTCCAACGAATGAGTGAGGAACGATTGACGAAGAATATATATTGTTCAAAAGTAGAGGGTAGTAGGAGTCAGGGTAGGCCGAGACTTACATATGAAGACCACGTGAGCAGATTGCTCAAAAACGGAAAGGTCAAAAGTACTCGGATACCCAGACGTGCGTGTATGAAGCGATTGATGAATCTCGAAGAAGCGAAAGAAGTAAGTATGGATCGCGAAGCCTGGCGATCTGTCCTCTCTGACTACCCCGTCTGGGATAAGGCATGAAGATAGTTAGTTAGTTAGTTAGTTAGTAAGTTAGTTAATAATACATGAAACAGACCAAAAAATTAGGTTGTGTGAGTTTAATAAGAAAAAATATTAATGACATTGTATGAATAAGGTTCCATAACATTTATATGTAATTTTTATTTCTTGAACATCGTTTCCTGTCTTATTTAAAACTAGCTTGATGGTCGTTTGCTTGATGGTCGACTTGGGTAGGAAGGGTACACGTAACGCCGACTTTTCACCTACCAAAACATAGTTGGCTTGCCTTATAAAGAAAAGGTGGCGAGGGTGGAGCCATACGCGGTATGTCGTCTCTGCTCAAGTAGTGCTGTGACTACGGCGGATAACGCTCATGCAGTATGTCGTTGCTGATTTATATTCAATCTATTGAATTCGGTCTATTACAGTTTTATTTAAGTATTGATTCTATATGACACTTTTAGAGCAAACAGATAGCAAGACTTCGCGACCCATGCATACTTTCGCTTCCTGTAGATAATCAATAATCGATTTATAAATGAACGTTTAAGTATTTAAGTACTATTAGCCTTTCCATTTTTGAGCAACCTGCTCACGTGGTTTTCGTATGTAATTGCTTACATAATTTTTTCCACTTAAAAATTTTAGGCTTACCAAGTTCAACCCTGACTCTACCCTCAACTTTAGCACAATATATATATCTTTGTCAATTGTTCCTCATCTATGTCAATAGTTCTTCGAACCAAAAGAGGACGCCCTTGTCCAGATTATTGCTGCCGCTTATATTCAAGCCTGCCATATTACAAGTACATATTAATTCTTTAGGTTAGGTCGGAACTCGTCGATTTTTTCCGTGCAGAATGTAGTATAGATTTAATAAAACTAATTTAGGAGTCATAGTTGTTTTCATTTAGGCTTCTGATATGACAACCTATATTTAGAAAATGCCCAACCTCCAAATACATTATATTACCACTACACCACTGAAAAGTTTAAATTAAATGCAGTTGATACTTACAAGCACTTTTCTAATCTTAGGGTTTGAGTATGTTCTCCAGTGTTCACGATGTACTTCCATTGCCCAGATGTGGCTCTTGCCCTTTGTGGTCTTGCGTACTTTACAGTACTTGGACACATGAATCCGGCCTCACCGGCACTGGCAAAGTCACGATTAGCTGTGTCACCCCGTCTGTAAGAGAAAAATTGATATCAGTAGAAGATATTTATAAATTGTCTTTACATCAAATGTATCAATAACATTTACCACAGTATTTAAGATGACGTGATGGTAGTTAGGTAGTAAATATAATTTTTCTAAAAATATATTGAAAAGTAATCACAGCAGCGTAGATAGTTTTGCTGCTTTAGTTTGTCAATAAGAGAAATTATTTATAAAAGACATCGGCTTATTATGCTTATGTTCAAGTGAGGTAAAATGCCTTCACCACCACCGCGAAGAGGATACCGCTCATCCTCTCCTTTGTCGATTATACCTTATAGCTTGTGTTGTGATATGAGAAAAATTTAGAACGCTGTGAATTACGAAAATAAAAAAATGTAACCTTCTTTCGTCTTGATGATTTGCCAGTTGCTTCCAAATCTATATACGGTCCACTTTTAATTAGCTGCTAGGAGCAGCTATCTGTTGGCTTTTGATTTCCGGCATCCTCTGAACCCTATAAGGGCGCCTATATCTTTACCTCGTTCCTTAGTCAGGAGGTGCACCACTAGCAGGTGAGGTCGCTTAGTTCCCGAAGATCTTGGAACTTACACTTGGACCTTCCCTTACACTCAATATATAAAGTGCACCATTATGCACATTTTCTGTATTAGTAAAATCGCTATTATGATTTATTAATATAATTTACCTATTGGATACTAAATAATGTTGTTCATTGTATTTGGCTTCCTGAGCGGCTGTAACTCCGTCAATGACCCCTTCGGCTGGCTCCCTGTAGTCAGCCAGCAGAGCTGCAGCTGCTGCTTTGTTCCGTCGAATGGATTGTACAATGGCATCCCTGAAAGCAGTGTCATGAAAAATCAAAATGTTTTCTAAACATTTTATAAATCATACATTTTATAAGAATATTCACTTTTGGAATACGTTTTAGAAAGTTTTAAATATATGCTTTCCGCTGTCCTTTTTTGGAATTGTGAATAGATATTAAAATTCTGCAATTTATCAATGATCTTTTTGCATAGCTGCGCCATTTGCATATAACTTAATCTAATTAATTTACGTATTATTATTTCAACGTTCATTTTGATTATGTCATTTTGTTATAGCAAATTAATTGGTTCCTGAGTGATCTAATAACTCATTAATTAATGGTGAATTCAATATAATTTTTTTTAGAAATTTTAATATCACATGACTGTGTTATTAATACCAGTTTATTGAGAGTGTTACTTACTAACTATCTTCACGCTGTATCCCTGATGGGGTAATCAGAGAGTAATATATATTTTAAAATATTAGATAAGTAACGTAAGTGAAACAGTATCACTACTACTCAGTTACTTGAAAATTTCATTTTTGGAGAAAATCATAATCTAGTAAAATAAAAAATCTAATGAAAATTTATAAATTAGCGGTTAGAGCACTGCCCTGGTTAGGCAAAGGTTCAAGTCTTGTCTTAAATCAAGTTAAGTTTATTACGTTGTTTTTTTTATAGACAAATATTTGTAGATTGCAACCTTACAAAATTATTTTGTTCCAACACAGGATTCAAAGTCCGTGCACCATCAATGCAGTTAATATTATTTAACCCTTAAATTTATTTCCTTTGTTTGCATGGTTTCCTATTCTTCAAAACTTTGCAAACAAGAGCGAGAGTCACCAGCAGAGTTGAAATTTTTAAAACTGATTTATGTTAAATTGAAAATTACACTAAATTTTATACAATATTTTCGTAGATGTAAGGAACATAATTAGACAACTGTATATTTTACTTTGGGTAATTTTAGTATCAATGTTTTAATAATTTAATTTGAACTATTTTTATTTCATTTCATATATTTGATGTTTTTTAAAGATTTATGATTTTAAATTTAACTTAATAGATTTAGTATTTAAATGTTTAATATTTGAATTTAATCTAATTCCAGTGATATAATTTTAATATATTTTTATTGTGAAATTAATTAATTATTTATTACTGTCCGAAATTAATGGATTATTATAATTATAATATATGTGTTGATGTTCAAGCAGTATTTGAACGGTTAATAAATTTAAAGGTTACAATCTAAGAAAAAATATTACATGTTGTCTTCCAGTAATCGTTCAGTAAAACAGTTTGCCATACGATACAAGTACATTAATTAAGCTATATTTAGCGTAACTGACGCAATAATAATATACTACACAAGATAAGAATGGCTTTCTATACTGCTCCCTTATGCAACAGTATATAGCTGTGTGAGTGCTCGGCTTGAAAACACAAAGCCGGACCTTTTTCTCGAGAAGTTGCTTGATTCCAATTATTACCAATTATTTACTTAAAATTGTTTTGTTATCTTACATAATATTTTCAATCTTTGAATGTTGAACATGAACTCAATCTAGGTCAGTTATTTTTTTACGAAATAAAATTATAATCACTTCACTGCGTTTATTGGGTATTGTATTATTGTTGAATATATCAGATAATTATGGGATATACGGCAGGTTTATAATTTATGAAATGCTACCATAGCGTACAAAAGGCACTTTATCATCGTGGGACTGTGCTCTAGGCACTAAGTATACCTTGTAATGAATCTATTCAAAAAGGGCAGGTACACTTACGTAGGGTAATCGTCAGAGTTCAAACACAACGTGTTGGTGAACAGTTCACACTTGTTTCCATCACTTGAAGAAATCGGCAATTTTCTTTTAGCTGGAGTTTGTCCAAGTAGAGCTGGTCTTCTTCGGACAATAGACTGTGGTAGAGGAGGCGCCTCAGTTGTTGTACGTCTAGTTATCTGCGTTTGCAATTTTGGGGTGTAGATACCACGACGAAATGCAGATACTGTGAACACAAAAACGATTACTTTGTAGGACACTTGATCACGGTATTTAAAGCGTATTTAAAAAGTAGCCTATGTTACTTCTTATAAGATCAACTATCGTTCAGTAAAAGTCCCGTTAAAATTGGTCCAGCCGTTTCAGAGATTAGCCGGAACAAACAGACAGGCAGAGAAAAATTATAAATTACTAGCTGACCCGTGCAACTTCGCTAACGCCGCTAAAGAGAGAAAAATAGAGAGAGTATTGACAAACATTTTTTACCCTTTTAAAAAAAAATCTTCATAAAAAAGTATATGTTACTTCTAATACCTCCAAGAATATGTGTACAAAGTTTCATGATAATCGGTTAAGTAGGTTTCGCGTGAAAGTAAGAAACAAACTAACATTCACATTTTTTATATTAGTAGGATTTTCTAAATCATATGAAAGACTGAATTTACATTCATATAAAAAGCTGTTAATTTGTAATTTATTTATCTGTATAGAAGCAACTAATTGTTATCTGCAAACCCTTCTTAACAATTTTTTTTGTGATAATATCACTATTTGAACGTGATTTATTGCCGACTACAGGTTTTAGAAATATTTACTTCTGTTACTATGTATACTTCTATTACTATGTTTGTTTCCTTCCTTGTATGTCTGTTCGGGTAGAGTTTGTAATTTATTTTGAATTGTCTCCCCGATGAGCTAAATATTTGGACCATAGGTAGCTCAGAAGTGGATGACAAAGCATAAAAATGTAAACAAAAAGAACCTGGGAACAGGATCTTGTGGAAATTGAGTACAGGAAGGCGTTCTTATATTACCTTTTCTATCTGTATATCTGTTCGAAGTCCTTAGTTTCTCTGCAAATGGCAAATCTTGAACTGAGGTTTGATTCGTAGCATCTGCTGCTAAGTCCAGGGTTTCATTATCGAGCCTTGATGTAGTAGAGTTTTTATTTGATGAATCCGTAGACTCTGTAGTTGTTGAAGATATCATCGTTGAATTTTGCTGAAATACAATATTATTAGAATTATATTTCGATTTATTGCTTATGGGAACATCCTGTATTTAAAATTTCTAGACAATCTGTATTGTGAGTAATGTGCATTTTGTATACCAGATAGTGTTCAATTTGAGAATTTGTGTATTGTGATGATTACTTACATTTGGTTTAGGGTTTATCTTGTTTCTAATTTGTCTAAGCCTAGACTCGTTTTGTATATTTCTGTTAAATGTCTGAATTTGTTTTCTTTCTGTTAGTCTGCGGCTGTTTATAGTAGTCTGATCTAATGTTGTATCAAATGGTTCGTCATCTAGTTCAATATCTTCTGTGTCAGATCGTCTTAATAATTGTTGTGGTGCAGGTTGGTATAGTAACTTAACTTCACGAGGCTCCTTCTTTGACCTTAGAGCTCTTCGAAACAGATTAGCCATATCTAATAGAATGGGTAGCATTAATTCTGTTGTGTTGTCGTTGTTACCAAACATTGAACTCACCTGGAAGTTGAATATCCAAGCAAGTAGGTATAATATTTATGTGTTAAATAATGTACTGTAAGGTAAGGATTGTGCGATAACAAGCTTATTTAAATAAATATGCTGAATGAAGTAATGGTGAAAGATAGTGAATAGTAGTAGTACTAAATGTTATGTAATAAGTTCAAACTAAAATAGACAACACAAAATATATAGTGAAACCAGTAAGAACTATAAATTTGACATAAGAATTCAACATCTAAGTAGAACTTGAGGTTTATAGTAAGAATGTGGTTTAAAAATACAAAATAGAAAAAAAGGCCAAGGAAAGAACTATCACATAATACTTATATAGGTTTGCATAATCTTTTGAGGTGGGTGTTATGCGCATTTTCATAGGATGTATGCATGTATAAAAACCAGAATAACCAACTATTTTGTAGGTTAAATGATATATAAATGTTATTATGCAATATGATAACTATAACAAAGAAAGTGATTAAGCGATGTGACAAAAAATCTAGAACACATGTTAAAATGAAAGTGGAAACAAATGTGTAGAAGTTATAAATTCCAAGTCATGACCATGACAATGTTGAGTCAAGCTGCAACTATTCCAGTAGTCTTTAGATAAGTAAAACAATGTTTATGGACTATAGTTGAATACTGAGAAATTTGTTTGCAGAGTGTATATTTTTAAAGTTTAATGACAAATTCTTTGTAAATTATAGCAAATTTACTCGTTTTGATATATCTCGTAATGACTATTTCACGGTCGTGCGAAGACCTAGTTCCAATTTTGTGTGACTGTATTCATTATTTCAATAGATTAGATCTGGTACGAGTATACTATTGACCGTTACACTGTTGATATTATACTTCATTTGAAATTTATTTGCGTTTTAACTTACTCAAAATTTTAAAGGTTAAATTACTTTTAACTGTTTCTTTTTTTTATTGTAGAGAAAGTAATGTGTTTTCGTATGATACTAAACTTTTTGCTTACTATATATTATACATTTTTTAAGAATTTAGTAAATTTCATAAATCTTACTTTCGAGGGCTATTATTAATTACTAGATGACCCCCCGGCTTCGAACTTCCGTCGCACCTATTTAATCCCGTCGTGTATAAATTCTACAATAATAACACACATTCAGTATTTCACTTCTACCAGTCAGCCTGGGGAGCGCCGCACTGCTACAAGCCTTGCAAGCCCGCCAAACCACAATACTCTCATGCAATGAGGTCAGCTGCCGGGAATTCTTACGACGACTTATAGGAGCAGCGTTAAGCTCTACACCTATTAGCCATCACTCCAGAGTGCATTGGCACTACTGTTTTCGCTGACCCTGGAGCGAGCCCGTAAGGGGTAAGAAACGGGGATGTTTCCCGATCCGAATATCATATTACAGAACTTGATTTGGCTGGATTTTTTGTCTGTCACAAGGAGAAGAACGGCTGGCATCATAGATAATGTAAGTACAAAATTGTTTCGCGTGAAGTCCCGAGTAGTATATAAAATATGAGTATAAACCGCGAAAGTTTAAAAATAATATCATAGATAAATCTCAAACCATATTTGAGAGATATTAGGCTAAATATCAGAGCGCAGCAATAATTCAAGTCTTTTCTCAAGCAAAGATCAATTTTATAATACTTGAGCAATTTTCAAAGAGATCATCAATACTTTTTGAGAGTTCGTCTTCATCAGTGATCAGGGAGCACTAAGTTTGAAATCTGAAAATGACCATTAATCATCTTTGGGAAGAGCTGAGACCAGTCAGCGAAAAACGAAGCTCTACTCTCAAAATATTCAACAAACCACTCTTAAAGAAACCGGGGGAAATTGACAGAGTGATGAAGAAGGATGTGAATGATCGAAAACGCATAAAGATCAATAGGATTTTTTTGTGCTGAGTCTCGATTCGAGGTTAGGTCCGATACAAGACAATTAACATTGTGGTGCATAGGGGCTGCATACTGCAAGTAGTGTGTACCTAACATGGCTAAGCAAAGGTAAACCCTCAACAAACCCCTGTACTAACTCGTTTGTTCCGCGCGTGCGGCTTGGAACTGTAACTTTTGCCACAGGAAATGAATATAATTGTACAATTTTTATTACAAAATTGTACAAGTTTTGAACTGTATGTTAGTTAGATACAATAAACCACGCGAGTGTAGCCGCGGGCAAAAGCTAGTACTAAATAAATGTTTATAACGTTGTCTTATGACAAGCGAATTATTTCATAAAAAAAAAATATCATATGTAAAAAATGGTACATAAAACTGAGTAAAATTGTCAATAATAATATCTAAACAAACCAGAAAATAATACGCATCTCAATATCACAAAATGCCTATAGGCATTATGACGCAACTGTAAATGATCCGCTCGAGATAAAACCCCATCGAAGAGCGAAAGTTTAACGAACAGCACAGCGAATGACGATGAAAGTGATCGGACAAGATAGTTGAAATAGAGCCTGCATCATTATTGTAATATTATGCCCGATGATTTAACAGATGATGTCATCTCCGATGTTATGAACTATGGAATGCTATAACATGGTATGGTTTTACTGAGCTTTGTTTTCTATTGTTGAACAGTGTTCCAGCGTTTATAAGGGTGGCTTTGTTCCGTCGTCATTGCGAGCAGTGACTTATTTTGGTGCCTTTAGCTGTTTTTGAGACCTGATGAAACCTTTAACCTTTGACTGGGCTGCATAATACCTGAATCTGGGGAGATTATTTGATTTTCAGCCCAGAAGACTGAATGAGCAGCCTGTGTAATGTGCCTTTGATGTAATAATGGTCGTTCCAGCCAATTTTCTATTGCCGTGTTGAAATAAACAGAGGCAGGTTGTGGCTATCTCCTGTTGAAAATTTTCCAAGTCGCAATAATGCCTTCAGCTTGCCTTAACGACAGCCATATTACTGGCAACTGGGACCAACGACTTAACGTGCTTTCCGAAGCACAGAAACGCTCGCAAATGGAAATACTACAAAGCGGTCACCCATCCGTAACCAGCCATAGCGAAAATTGCTAAACGCTTACATTGTTTTTAATAGTTAACAGAATACTGAGTCAGCGGGGCCACGAGCGCTTCATTCATTTTTGACAATTTGTAGGTAGTAACTTTACAAACCCATAGCAGCCAAATTTCCTCAAGCGTTGAATATAAACAACACGTTAGATAATTGCTCTTAAAGCAATTATTATATAATACTTGTGCATTCATAATTAATTAGTGAATTAAGAATTACCACAACTGTGTGTGTGTGTGTGCCATAATAACGGTAGCGAGTAATAAATCGGCTTTTAGCTTCATTCCTGTATAAGATGATTACAGAACGTTTCTCAATACTCAAAAAACACTTGAGAGTAGTATTATAAAGCGAAAACTGGCCTTAAGAGTTTATATAATACTCAAGAAATTGAGTATTGGGAAACGTTCTGTAATACGGCCCTAAAACATGTACAGCACTGGTTAAGACTTAAAAAACATTGAGCTTAACTCAATATTTTTTTATCTTAACTTGGAAAACTTCCAGGAAAAGTCATAAAATTTGTAGTTTCTCCAATAATTCAAGAACTATTCAGAGATTAGTGTGATGCAACAGACCGTAGAGGTGTCGGTGCCGGCCGCCATTTTGACTCGGATCGGTCAACCGTAACAAGTTGCAAGCATCCGAATCAATCGATGTCATCTTGTTCGACTTAAGCTGTGAACTGAATCCACAGACGACGATTTTCTCTCATTCCGTTATTTGGGATTAGACGAAGTAAGAAATACATGTATTGCCAAATCCCAAAGAAAAAAGGTGCTGTATTGAGACAGAGATGGACTGGTTTGTGCGGGGTGGTGTTGAAATCCCAATCTCGAAAGTTCTGAATAGGTATATGGACGATAGAATTGTTTTAGAAAGAGTTCATTAGATTCTCTATTGTAATGTTAAAAATTAAGATAATCATGTTGAAACAGTGCAGAGTCATCAGAGTCAAGTATTTAAGCGTGAAAAACTACCATACTTATTGAGCATATGCAAGTCCATTTTTAACTTCCACGCAAAAGAGGGGTATTATAAGTTTAAAACCGATGTCTCTGTGTGTGTCTGTCTGTGGAATCTGGCATTAGAACATCTACGGGGCTTTCCATATAAAAAAATAAACCTGTAATGTCACTAAGTCTCTCTTTCATTTTTTTAACAATGCCTATCTGTTTAAGTTTAAGTAATGTTAGTTAACAATAGGACGAGAGGGTTACTCATATTATATAATATCAGTTTGTATTTTCGTCATGGATAATTAACAATTATTTTGGTGAAAGTGAGACGTGCAATTAATGGCATTATACATTCATCGCAAATCTGCGTTTGAATGAACCTATCAGTAAATTTGGTTATTTATAGAATACCTCAGCATTCTTATGCAATATTGAAATATCTTAAATACTTTAATTTAGAAAATAGATAGGTACCTTGACAGACAAAGAAGCATTATATGCCGAGCATTTGATCGTGTTAAGAATGCTAATACTTATTCCCTACCTAGTTACACATCTCTTCTCTCTTGATTGTATTTTCAGATGTTACCCTATTTGGATTTAGAAGTAAATCCCGTCTCTTTTATTCGGAACTACGAGCAGCTACTCGTATAATTTTTGCCTATGTTTTCGGCATTTAAAAGTTACTGTCATTTAACCTATTAACGCCGTAAGAGCACCTGCGTTACTGCTTCGGATATTAGAAATCAGGTGCACTGCTCTAATCTACGAGGTCATTTGAGCTCCAGAGAGCTTGGTGGAAAATAAATACAGAATATTACGAATTATTAAGCTATTTTTAGTTTTAAAAATTTAATATTCGCTATTTATTTTTTCTATTTTCCACATTACCCTCAAGCTTACTATTACCTAGCTACTAGTGGTACATTCCAGTTACTATAATTTTAAACCCAAGCAACACCAATGATCAATTTACCAGCTTTCATTATGTTGGTGCGCGCGCGGCATTCTATTCACCGCACCTGAGTGGTTCCCCGCTATGCGCCATACATATTTATTGATAGTAACAATATCTCAAGACACAGAGACAGATAGACACATAGATATTTGTTTAACTCCTATATTGAAGTTAAACATAAAAACAAATTAGTTTTTAGTGACCTTTTAATAACGTAATGACACTTGAAATGAATGAAAGCGGAAAACAATAAAGATGATTCACACGCTGTCATTGCAGATGAAAAGTGCGTTTCACTTAAAGAAACATGTTGGGGAGATAAGTCTATGTTGCTCTCACAAAATGGTCCTATTATAATATAAATGCTAATAATTGTATGTCAGTCACTCTATAACTTGTATAGACTGCCTCGGTGGAAAACAACATTTTTGTGATCCACAAATGCTTGTTTTGGATTTTAAGTGTTTGCTATGTCAAGTAAGGCATTCAACTGGCTTAACGACTGCCATGTTACTGGCAACCGGGACCAACGGCTTAACGTGCCTTCCGAAGCACGGAAACGCTCGCAAATATAAATGCCACAAAGTGGTCACCCATCCGAGGACCAGCCATAGTGAAAGTTGCTTAACGCAGTGATCGTTTACAGAACACTACGTCCGCGGGGCCACGAGCGCTTGAACTATCTGACCCAGGGGTATTAGACAGTAGAAGGGATTATTACATTACAATCGGGATCATTATCGTTGGGACCTAATTTGAGCTACAGACTACCGCCTCGACGACAAAAATATGTGGATTTCGTAACAATTACATATTTAATTCATGATTTCTATTTTAATAGCACCTGATTCTAAAGAAATTATAATCTATTTATTCAAAATTAGCCTTAGTGAAAGTTAAACTACGTTAATCAATTACATATTTATATAAGCCTTCCTCGTGAGAATATCCTGACATTACAACGTTGTTTCCTAAATTTTTAATTGCACTAATCACATACATAGTGCTTATTAATTACTAAAATAACATGATGTAAGGAAATAATATGCCTATATTATTATAATTAGCAACGTGCACAAAAGGTGCAAAAGTGTTAGAGCTAATTTAATAATAAATAAATATTTCGACACGTTCTCGCGTAACGCTAATATGAGCTTATACTTTGGGATCTGTACAACTGATAATTATAGTTATATATTCCTTGATATATAAATATTATAAATAGAATGTGTATATATCTAGAACTTCTAAACAAACATTTGCGGGTCATACAAATATTGGCTCCAACCCGGGATTCTCTGAAGCCTTGGCACGGTAGTGACAATTACCACTGCTCCCTGAGTCAATCGAGCAGTAAATGTAAAATAAAAATAGCTAAAAAATTAAGTAACTGCCTGTTGTAGTAAATTTCCAAGTGATAAAATAAATTTAATAATCTTCAATCTTAAGTTAAGATTTAAGAAACATCGTTGGCCCATAAGTTCAATTATAGCCGGATAAGCTGGTATCTACAGATCACCCCCACAAGATACTGCACACAGAGCATCATACTAAATGCCACCTAACAAAAAGGATTTAAAAAAAATCATCAATCGGCTGAAGATGTCTGCTTAAAAGTTGACTAGCATGATTCCACCCGAACAAATATAAATAACTAACTAACTAACTATCTTCACGCTGTATCCCTGACGGGGTAGTCAGAGAGGACAGATCGCCAGGCTTCGCGATCCATGCATACTTCTTTCGCTTCTTCGAGATTCATCAATCGCTTCATACACGCACGTCTGGGTATCCGAGTACTTTTGACCTTTCCGTTTTTGAGCAATCTGCTCACGTGGTCTTCATATGTAAGTCTCGGCCTTCCCTGACTCCTTCTACCCTCTACTTTTGAACAATATATATTCTTCGTCAATCGTTCCTCACTCATTCGTTGGACGTGTCCAAACCAACGGAGCACGCCCTTTTCCAGCTTAACGCTGACACTTTCATTCAAACCTGCCATATTGCGTATCACTTCGTTACGTATTCGGTCGGCCAAGGTAACTCCGCACAATTTTCGAAGTGATCGCATCTCCACAGCATTCAATTTACTTTCATGCATCTGCTGACATACCTAGGTTTCACTACCGTAAAGCAAAGTTGGCACTAGCACTGCGTTATGAATCGCCATTCGTGCTTCTTTTACGATGCTTTGTCGCTTTACTAACTGGGACAAAGCACCGTTAACTTTGTTTCCGGCAGCTACTCGCCGTTCTACATCCGAATCACATCTTCCATCCGCGCTAAGCATACTTCCTAAATACACAATTTCATTCACTTGCTCTAGACGTTCCTGGTTTACTCTAATCTCGCATTTAGTTCTTACGTCACCTCTTTCAAATACTAGAACCTTAGTTTTACTTGCATTCAAGCGGAGACCCTTACTTTCACACCCCTCTTTCATATTAGTGACTAATGCCTGTAGGTCGGCTTCTGATGAGGCCATGAGCACCGCATCATCAGCGTACAGCAGACAGTTTACTGTAAAGTCACCCAAATTCACACCCATATTAAAATCTTTCAACTTCTGTAGGCAGCTGTCCAGATACACTATGAACAGTGTAACGGTCCCGACGTACCGTTCACATTAATTAAGGAACGTTTTGAATAAATCAAGATATTTTGTTAGCAATTAGTAATACTGATAAAAAGGAATAAGTTGAGACGTTTCCCAAGACCCTTTAGTTTTAGAGAGTATGGGTTATTTATGACGGTTTCTAGTGAGAATTTCTTAAGTACAAAATACTCTATTGATAAGCCATTCATGCAACTCTTAGGACACGTGCAAGTCGTAAAGCTGTAAGAAAAAAAGGGTCACACAATTCTATTTTGTGTTGTCCACTCTCTAAATGGAATGCAATTGTTTTATTTTATGATATTATTAGGGTGTTATTTTAACACAATTTGAGTTTGTTTTTGCCACTTTCCAAACTATACAGCTGACAAAAAGGAGACGCGACATGTTGACGCCTGTACTGAGATGGAATTTACAAATAGAAAATAGATTAAAATACTTACGCAAAATTAAATATTTAATAATAAATTAGAGCAGTTATGAATTTAGGTTATTAACGATAAGATCTTTAAGAGCTACGAGTTTGAATTAAAGTAGCATTACTCTTTTATTCCTCTATGGTATCAAACAGGAGTTTGAAATACCTAATAGAAGGTGAACTGAATCTTTAAGTACTTTAAGGTATAAGTTGAAGTCACTGCCTATCGTCTGTTTGTATATACGATTAAATCTTTTATGCCACTCAAGGATTTAAATGCAGGTTTCTATATCGGTAGCTGAAAGTTTATATGCGTAATACCTGCTTATTGGTATCTACCTTGCATTAATAGCTAGTTAAGTATAAAAGAACTTAGCGAATATGCAATACCAATCACTTTGAAATAATCGTAGTAATATGTTTATCGTAGTAGCGGAATATTTCAAAATCTGACTTAAGTTGTGTTCATTAAGGATCATTTTCGGTCTCATTCGAGTGATCCGAAAAATGGGCGTGTTTTGGTTTTGGTGGAGGATAGGCGGGAACATCCTAGGAGTTAATAAAAACCCCGTGACGCGGGAAGGAAGGGCTCTTTTTTGGCTTTTGCTTTCCAACCCTGGTGCGCAAGCGGCTTTTCGTTTATTTCGTTCATTATTAGTTTTTTTTAAAGACGTTGTTTTAAAGTTTCATTAAAGACGCGTTGTGATGATATCTCTACCTCGTTTATTGATATTAGATATTTGTTGTTATTAGCTAAATCAATTGTCGTGTGAATTCGGAAAAATACTATTTTTTAGATTAATTAGATTGTATTTGATTAAATTCATTTCTGCTACTGTAGTTAAATTCCTTATTGGTTATTCAGATAAAATTATAGTGAGTGTTTATTAATTTTCTTAATCTTTCAGTTTAGTTACCCTTCGCATAATTCTTCTTGTAGTGTTTTAGTTTCGCGTACGCGGCTTGCGCAGAGGTTTATTGCTAGGGACCTCCCGTCAAGAAAATCTATGACACGGTTCATAGTCTTGGACGAAACCTAGCGGTGTTAACGTAATCCAAGTCCATCTGTAGGTAGCTAGTAGCCGAATAACATTTGGAGAGTGCGGCAGTCGACTATTCTCGTTCTAGCGAGGTCGACTTATCTCCCTGTGTGGACGTGTCGGGTGGTATTCAACTCGGTAGGGGACCGTCGAAGTGGATCCCGTTCCCTTTGGGAGCCAAGATTGGTACCATCGGAGCGTTCAGCTCAGTCTTATCTATTTATGTATATATACCCACTAACATATATTCTCTAGGGTCTCAGTACACATCCCTGAGCTTCGGCTCGTGGCTGAGACAAACAGTTATAGGAATTAGACAAAGTCAAGCCTAACTAGCTTGTTCCCTTAACAGCTTAGGGTTAGGTTACATCACACACCACACGTTTAACACTAAATAAGGAGGTGTCCTCCTGGTTTGAACAATATACACTTAGTTCTATTTGGGGTAGCGCTAGGCACACTGATAAACTTGGGTGGAATAGGGTTATATATATAGGTTTGTTAGGGTTATTAAGCGAACTAAACATAGGCATCTCGTCAGTTTTATATATATATATAGGTTTGTTAGGTTGATTTAGGTGTACTATATATAAGAATCACGTTAGTTTTGTATAAGTCGTAATTAATTAGTCGTATATTTTGATAATTCTTACCTCTTATCATGAACTTTTGAGAGTTGTTCTCAGTTACTGAAATACTGAATTAGTTCTGTGAAAGTGCTAAACTGCCTAGCTAATTAGCTTATTTGCAAACCTTGATAAATTTTGAATTGTATCAATCATTTGACTCGGACCAAGTCAATCGACTAATTACTGAATAATAACCGGCACGAATATATCACTCTTTTGATAGTTCTATCAGCGTCTCAAGGGACTCCCTATTCTGGGGATTGTATATTACAATTCATTCTTGGCCGGGAGCGGTTGTCTCCATTTATTAAGGTGTCCGCTAACCCAGGGACTCTATTAGACTTCGACACGGTCAAAGGGCAATTGCCTAATGGGTTTCAATATACTATTTCGCTGAGTGTGTTGAATAGAACCAAGATTTTAGTAAAAATCATATAATTACCACTACAGTATTCTTGTTGTGTATTTCTGTTGGCTGAGTCGAATCATAGACCGCATTTTAACATTTTATCCTAAATATATCATCATTAATCTTACTATATCATCACCATACTTGATTTTATATTTGACTTTGTTTTATTAAACAACTCTAGAGATTGTAGAAATCACAGAGAGGTTGAATAAAGTATAATTAACCAAGTGCTACGAAATAATAGATCTGTACAAAACTTCCTATTCAGGAGTTTGTTGTATGTAAGGGCGAGTTTTATAAGCCTAGTAGAAATCTTTCAAACTTCTTATTAGTTTTATGCCGGTCATCACGGAGGTGTTACAGACCTTATAACAGAGTCTAGTATCACACTAATGATGAGGGAGGCTAATTTATGTTGGATGTTAGCCACCGTGTGTGAGCGGAGACTGGGGCTCCACACCGAAGAAAACAATCCACAGTTGTAGCAAATAGCCATTTACCACTTTATTGTAATTTCGCTCCAAAAGTGAGACTGACACCGAAGAAAACAATCCACAGTTGTAGCAAATAGCCATTTACCACTTTATTGTAATTTCGCTCCAAAAGTGAGACTGATGCCGAAGAACACAACCCACAGGTGTAGAAAATAGAAATTTACCATATTTTTTAATTTCCTTTTGAAAGTGAGGTTTATACAAAAGAACAAAACCTTTGCCTTCGGGAATAAGAATTCGAGAAAACCATATTAGAGTCATTGTGTTCAAAGAGAAAGGGCTACAAGAATTTCTACGTCATAAAACCTATTATTCTTATTTGCCATCGTTGTAGGACGAAGTCTTAATATAATCGCCAAGTACAATCCATCTCCATAATAGATATATTCGAATCAGAATTTGTCATTATTAAGAAATAGGTTTAGTTATTATATTTTAGGCACGTTAATATCTAGATTACACATCAACACTGTCTAAACTCTTATAGAATCTAGGGCGTTACGGAACATAACTAGGGTCATATCTAACCACTATAAGATCACAGGCCAATTTAGTGTTTAAGCGGTAATTATTATTGATTTAGTTCTTAAACGGATAGTTTTAGCGATCGATTAGTTTAGTTAGGTTAGGAAGTCATTTAGGAGTGTTACAATTTGCTGCCTTTGGACCAGGATAGTTAGGAATGTTACAACAGCCAGGCGGACATGACACATCCCTGTTTGACGCCTGTACAGACATCAAAAAGAGGTGACACATCCCCCCCTACTCGCACGCAAGCCTTACAGTCCCTATAAAGCGACTGTATTGCCCGCAGTAGCGAGCCGTCCACACCATATCCTGGCAGCAAGTCCCACAGCGTTTCTCTCACAACGTTATCAAATGCTTTCTCTAGATCCACAAAAGCGCAGAAAACCTTCTGGCTAAGAGCCAGAAACTTTTCCGCGATCATGCGGAGAGAAAACACACCATGGATCCATGCAACCTCTTCCACGTCGGAATCCGCATTGAGCCTCCCATAAATAC
Organism: Thumatha senex; assembly: GCA_948477245.1. Lineage (NCBI taxonomy): Eukaryota > Metazoa > Arthropoda > Insecta > Lepidoptera > Erebidae > Thumatha > Thumatha senex. The sequence goes on from OX419724.1 coordinate 25,371,057, forward strand.
CTTTCAGACTTTTCTTGCATTCGTGCCGTTATAACCTTTGCATACACCTTATTAGCTAAGCTGACCAAGCTGATCGCCCTGTAGCTGGAGCAGTTTAGGCGCGAGCCTTTCCCTTTGTAAATAGGTACTACAACTGCTACTCGCCAGTCATCTGGGACCTCACCCGTCCGCCAGCACAAGTTGCATAATAGACATAGTGTGTCCCAGACACGCGACCCACCGTACTTGATCATCTCAGCAGTAACTCTGTCTTTTCCCGCAGCCTTACCACATTTCATACTTCTTATCGCTTGTTCTATTTCTTTCATACTAATGACTTCAATGACATCGGGATCCGGAGCATCGAAGTGAGCTCCACTTCCCGACGTGGCATCTCTGTCTTTTCTTGCATACATCTTTCCATAATATTCACTCCATCTCTGCAGGACGTCACTTTGGTCTGTTAGGACGTCAAATATAAATACATTGCAAGTTAATAAAAAAAAAGTGTGGCACTCGGGGACTGCCGCGGTAAAGCTATTGCACAGTATTATTCGTTATTCATGGTAAAAAAAAAAATATTAATAATTTATTTATCTAGACGCGTTGGGGGTCTGCTATATGTACCTACATGCATATATGCACATACAGTGGTGCTAATTCTGTTGTTGAAACCACTAAACTAAATTTCTCTAAAATTTTCTTATTTTTATTAAGAGATTGCCAAATGCTATTCTGTTATTACGTTGAACTAAACTGTCTGTGTACATTTTTCACTTTTTGTTGAATTTAATCACATAAAATAAATTTTAGTGATGTCAGATACAAATTTAACGTCACACAAAACTTAGACGTCACCTAAATAGGTGACGTCTAATTTTAGTGAAAAGACTATTTTTAGTGGGACGTTTATTAATTTTAGTAACCGTTTGAAACGTGAAAGCTTTTAAAAAGTTTTTACGTTAAAAATGTACATAGGCAGTTCAATCACCAAGTTAGTCGGGTTATTCACCATCTCGACACGAGTGAGCACACGTGTGATCAGTTGGTGAAACTCCAAAAAATATTATTTATTCTTTCGTCATCTGGACACGCCAGGATTTTTACGCGTGTCCACATAGTGAAACTTAAATTAAATACTTTAATGTTTTCGTCAACTGGACATACCTAAGATTTTTGTGAAAAAAGGTACAGTCATGTTAAGAATAGTTTCATTCATTGATTGATTTCATAAATGAGGTGAGTTCATGAAAAATATTTCAAACGTCATCATTTTGCGTAATTTCAAGTTGGAAACATAAAATTACGCAGATCTCTTCTTGATTTCAAATAAATAGATAAGAAAGTAAAAAAAAGGTTGTCATTATAAATAAAATTACTGGGTGACTCATTCCTTCAAAAAGTAACGCCCTGCCGAAGCCCTCGTTAATATTTATAGGGTAAGCTATATTTATAATGTAGGCACACATTAAAGGGCGTAAAATAAGGGATAAGCCGCTGTATAGAAGTTCGAGATTATCAAAGTAAGAAATATCAGACTATCTGCTCGTGTTTCTGTTTACGATTAAATGTATTCGTGCTTCGTGGTTTTCAATATTTTACTAAGAATTTATTTTAATAGGGGTTCTTATATCAATGAGAAATTCTTCATTTTCGATAAAACTAACATCAAAATTTGCATACCTGCTTCTAATAAACAAAGAGAAATAAATAAATCTGAATTTTTTAAATAGTTGAAATTTTTTAAAGTTGTAAATTAGGGGAGCGAAGTTTGATTTGACTGTTTATCACGTATTAATATCTTTTTTAGTAAGTGCCTTCTATTAAGGGCATATTTTTATATTTAATCGGGTTTCTCGGTGTAAGGGTTTCATCTGGACGTAGAAAAATGAGTGATTCACCTCATTATTTTATCAATAAATTAGTGTCATATCCCGGCTTTGCCCGTGGCTTACTTTTAAACTCCCTTTACATCCAATAAATACAGAGATTACGACTTAAAATTAATCTACGTGACTGTACTTTGTCATTATTTTAGGTAAAATATGAACGTGTGTCCAGTTGACGAAAACATTAAAGTATTAAATTTAAGTTTCACTATGTGGACACGCGTAAAAATCCTTGCGTGTCCAGATGACGAAATAATAAATAATATGTTTTGAAGTTTCACCAACTGATCACACGTGTGTCCAGCCTCCTGTGTCGAGATGGTGAATAACCCAATTAGTCGGCATGTATTTCCATTCGACTGTCTATGTACATTTTTCACGTCTTGTTTAATTTTATCACATAAAATGAATTTTAGTGATGATGTCACTAAAATTCATTTTCAATTCATAATCATAATCAATTCATAAAAATTAAGTGCTATTTATGATATCACCAACTTTAGTTCGACTTAATAACAGAATAGCATTTGGCCATCTCTTAACAAAAATTAGAAAATTTTAGAGAAATTTAGTTTATTGATCTCAACAACAGAATTAGCACCACTATACCGCACTAAAAGAAGTTTTCACATCAAAAATTTACCGGGATCTACGTTAATGATGATGATGATGAAAAATAAATCTACACTAAAAGAGTCCTAATTGATTACACAGCATTATTTAATAAGATTTGTAGACGACTGGAATCAACGTTAGATGATGATGATGATTATGGTCGCTAGTCCAGACATTTATCTCATCTATAAATATGCGTACTGCGCTAAAAGAAGTTTTCAATTCAAAAATTGACCGGGATCGACATTAATGATGATGATGAAGAAAAAAAATCTACACTGAAAGAGTCTTAATTGATTACACAATATTATTAAATAAGACCTGTAGATGACCGGAATCAACTTTAGATGATGATGATGATTATGGTCGCAAGTCCAGACATTTATCTCATCTATAAATATGCGTACTGCGCTAAAAGAAGTTTTCAATTCAAAAATTGACCGGGATCGACATTAATGATGATGATGAAGAAAAAAAATCTACACTGAAAGAGTCTTAATTGATTACACAATATTATTAAATAAGACCTGTAGATGACCGGAATCAACTTTAGATGATGATGATGATTATGGTCGCAAGTCCAGACATTTATCTCATCTATAAATATGCGTACCGCGCTAAAAGAAGTTTTCACTTCAAAAATTGACCGGTATCGACGTTAATGATGATGATGATGAAAAATAAATCTACACTGAAAGAGTCCTAATTGATTACACAGCATTATTTAATAAGACCTGTAGATTACCGGAATCAACGTTAGATGATGATGATGATTATGGTCGCAAGTTCAGACATTTTATCTCATCTATAAATATGCGTACCGCGCTAAAAGAAGTTTTCACTTCAAATATTGATCGGGATCGACATTAATGATGATGAAAAAAAATCTACACTGAAAGAGTCTTAATTGATAACACAATATTATTAAATAAGACCTGTAGATGACCGGGATCAACATTAGATGATGATGATGATAATTATAGCCGCGAGTCCAGAGATTTTATCTCATCTAAAAATATGCGTACCGCGCTAAAATAATTTTCACCTCAAAAATTTACCGGGATCGACCTTAATGATGACGATGATATTGAAAATCCGTGCGAGCTTCGTACAGTCTTATTATATACATACACGTTAAGCCAACGCTCGGCCGTGCTCGGTGAAGAGCTCGGGTGTTAGGTATTTTTCATTACGGAATTTCTTGATTCGATCGTCGCGCTCAAGGCCCGCGATAGAAGCTGTGCAATAGCTTAAAAGCATTTAGAAATAATGCTTTTCGGGGTTCTTCTCAGTTGATTGTGTATATTCATCAAGAAGATGTCTGACTGGTACCAGTGACATAATACATGAAGTACCAAACGATTTAACGTAATTTTGAATTCAATTATTCACATAAAACGTAACTGGAATAGACTTAGCAGGTGTTGAAAATAGTCTCCGCAATACTCTTTTTAAAAAATTGTACCGTGATATTGTCGTGTCTGAATGAAATTGCTAACCCCATGATTCATTTGTTAGTATTGTAGCACTTTTTTTTAAATTGGTTACCTTTTGCAATTTAGTTAAGTTGCTAGTTTTTATATTGTGTTAATTTCTTTTTTAAATGCGTAACAGTTCAGTTGCTAAATAATGTGCCTGCAAGTCCTGCTTGCATACGAATCACTCAATTTGGACCACCGAGACCACTCTCCTGTACTTTTCACTACTCAGTCTTTAGTAATTGGATAATTAGACTACTGGCAGAAATAATATCTTTTTTCATCGATATAACTCCATAAACAGTCTTGACAATGTTACTAGACAGTCTTGACAATACTAAAATGTTTCTTCTGTTTTAAGATGCTGTTGCCAAGTGACGGTGACGTGACGTATGCCTATACAATTAATCCCCAACCGGGTGGTAACTATCAAATTTTCCATCAGGTGGGCCGTATGCTTGTCTGCCAACTCAGTGGCATAAAAAATAAAAATAAAAAAAACTTGCCAATACCACCTTCTAGACCTCTCCTGTCTTATTGAAAACTTGACAACAGCTTAGATGCAGGAAATTCTCAAGCGTTTAACTATTCGTTATTAATATATCCAATGTAGCATATAAGCAAATTCTTACCACTACCCTTTTACCTAACCACATTTAGCAGCAATTTATACGTCACTTGTTATGTCATATCAGACACGTAGAGTGAGAAAAAGGTTTTATTTTCGTGAAATATTCTCTAATATAGTTCGAGATATCACATAACTGTTAAAAAGTTCGGGTGACATCTATAGATTGAGTTTCACAACAGAAATACTTATTGGCATTTTCAAAAAGGTTGAACGTTCTTATTTTTTGGACATAATAATTTACATTATTATACTAACCCATTTGGTTCTTTTATTATGGTATCTATATTTATAAAAGGCAAAATCCCTGACTAACTCATTGATCACGAAACCTATGAAACTTACAAAGCTACGAAGCCCAAACTTCGCATCGGGGATCCTTTTAAAGCGTAGGTTTCCCCTAAGAATGGATTTATCGAAATTATACCTCTAAGGAAGTAAATATCGTTGGTTTGGACACGTCCAACGAATGAGTGAGGAACGATTGACGAAGAATATATATTGTGCGAAAGCAGAGGGTAGAAGAGGTCAGGATAGGCCGAGACTTACATATGAAGACCACGTGAGCAGATTGCTCAAAAACGGAAAGGTCAAAGTACTCGGATACCCAGACGTGCGTGTATGAAACGATTGATGAATCTCGAAGAAGCGAAAGAAGTATGCATGGATCGCGAAGCCTGGCGATCTGTCCTCTCTGACTACCCCGTCAGGGATACAGCGTGAAGATAGTTAAGTTTAGTTAAGTTAAGTTAAGTTTTAAGTAAATAAGCAATTAACGGTTGTATGGAAGTTCGTCATTTTCAAAGTTAAAAACATGAATTTACGTATACTTGTTTTTGGTTACATATAAATGGGCAAGTGTATCGCGGTTTTGAAAAAAAATACCTATAAGGGGGTAAACAAGGGTTGAAAATTTAAATGGGAAATTCTTAATTTTCAAACATAGCAACACCAAATTTCTTATACCTGCTTCTGTATAAAAAAATACGCGTTAAGGAATTTTGATAAATTCTACCCTTAAGGGGGTAAAACAGCAGTTGTTATAACTAACTCATCGATTACGAAACATATAAAACTAACAAAGCTACGAACCCTAAAATTCGCATGGAGGTTCCTTTAAACACGTAGTACAACATTTTTTTTTAACTTGTGGAAATCCCCTCGAATATCATGCCGGTCGCCGCCTAACTGTCTATTGCCGGACGCCCCGGGTAACTCCTCGGAAAGATGTCCCAGAGCTCCCGGCAGACTTTGGCTACCACCGCGGCCTCATCTAGGGTTCGGGTGTTATCCCGCTTCTTTGGGGGGTACACGTAGTACTCCCTAAGAAAGGATTTGTGAAATTCTACCTCTAAGAACGTAAATAAGCGTTAAACGGTTGTATGGAAGATTGTCATTTTAAAATTTAGTAGCATGTACGTACACCTGTTTTTGTTTATAAATAAATAGGCACGTGTATCGCAATTTCGCAAAATTTAAACTATAAAACAGGTGTTGTACTAACTGAGTCATTGATCGCGAAATCTATGCAGCAAACGTAAGTATGAAGTCCAAACTTCGCATGTGAATTCCCATAAACAAGTAAATGCCGCCTAAGAAGGGATTTGGCGAAATTATACCCCTAAGGAAGTAAATAAGGGATATACGGTGTTATGGAAGATTGTTACTTTCAAAGTTAGTAACATGTACTTACGTACCTACACCTGTTTTAGAAGAATCTCCTAAGGCCTGCATTACCAGCGAGTTTGGTGTTCCCACGGGAACCGAAACTATGTTAGTAAACCACGCGCAGACTAAACATGGAAACCTGAAATTTGGTGAATGTATACTTTAAGTCTTTGGATAAGCTATTAAAACGGGATTCCCGAAATTTCCATTGAAACGGGAACTACGCGGATGAAGCCACGCACAGCTTAAGCTGTCAAACATAGGTACATACCTGAAATTTGGTTACAGTATTTATTAGGTATCAACCTTGAATCAGCACTAAGAAAGGAATACCCGGAATTCCCACGGTAACGGAAACTACGTGGGTAAAACCATTCACAACCTAAAATTTGGTAAACGTATTCTTTAGGTATCTACGTTAGATGAGCACCAAGAAAGAATTCCCGGTATTCCAACGGGATTGTAATCTTACTAATATTATAAACTAGATGACCCCCACAGCTTCGCCCGTGGAAAATTTCGACCTCCCGTCGCACTAATTTGATCCCGTCGCTTATAAATTCTACAATGATGCATAAAAATTTGCCCGATTTAACGACATTTATGACTACTGCTCGGCTCCCCGGTGTAGTAGCGTAATGATATATAGCCTATAACCTTCCTTGATAAATGGGCTATCTAACATAAAAATATTTTTGTCTAATTCGACCAGTAGTTCTTGAGATTAGCGCGTTCAACCAAACAAACAAAAAACTCTTCAGCTTTATAATATTAAGTATAGATGTGAAAGTTTGTAAAGATTTCTATATTATTTAGACCTTTGTTATTTAATCACATTTTGATGAAAATCGGCATATAGGTTGATAATTTCCGAAAGTTAATGCCCGCGACTCCGCTCACGAGAAGTAATTAGTACACAAAAACATTTTCTCACGGGAAAAAGATGTTTTCCCGGGATTTAAATTAGGTACCCTATGTATTACTTAATTTTAAATTAATACCTATGTATTCAGGAAATGTCTCGCACAAGATATCCAGTTCAAGCAGTTTCGCCCGCGTGTATATTATTCAGTTGTAAGTAACTCATCAACAAGTATTCCGATTTTATTCAGTTTTTTGTTGTTAAAAAGTTGTTTCATAAGAATAGCCTACGTGCCACCTTCTTTCACTAATGTTTCTTTATTTGTCTGGTTCTCTTATGTGGCGCTAACGAAGTTGCGCAGGTCAGCTAGTATACTTATAATGGCTCAGCATTAGTGACAAATACTATCATTATCTTATGTTGATTTCAACTTCAGTTGCATTCAAATCTCTACACCAAAGTCCTTTAGAAGCGTTACACAATTCACACTTTTTTCCTACCTGTGTTTTTTTTTTCAGTAACAAAACTTGACATAATCTTATAATAAATCATATCTTTTATTTTTGCTTATTAAATAACAAAGGTGAATAATGTAAAAGGTCAGTGGTAGAGGTCAAAAGATTAAGTCTGCAGTAACACGCCCTCGTTCTAAATCTTTATGAATCAGAAGTAAATAGTACAAAATACATTGTGTAGTATGTCAATGCCGATTTTGATCAAGGGTAGTGAAAATGATAGGTACCTACTCAAACCTTTGCTGGCATAGAAGCGGGATGTTTTTACAGCTGGAGGTGTATGATATCAATGATGTACTTTGTATATCTCAGTTTAAGAGTTGTTTGTTATGGTTTGACAGATTGAGAAACACTCGCAACCGCGTCCGATTTCATGCCACACATTGCGGATAGCCTTCCCGCGTGAGTACAGGTTTTCTTCTCTGTCACGGCTAAGTGTTACAGTATTTAATCACAAATCATACAGAAAGACTAGCTGATATCCTGTGGATTTAATTAAACTTTAAGTTTTTGTGAGCTTATATCACCCATAATTGTTGCAGGCATTATTATTAATTAGTACTAGTTTAATTAGTAGTAGTTATAAAAATACAAATCCTACTAATATTATGAACGAAAATGTTTATAAGAATTTATGGATATCTAGATGTATGTTTAATACTCTTTCACGCAAAAGCTACTGAATGGATTTTGATGAAACTTTACAATACTATAGCTTTCATATCAGAATAACACATAGACCACTTTTTATCCCAAAAACAAGTGAAAAACGTGAACGGAAACTTTGATACTCAGGCGGAGCTGTGGTTGTCAACTAATTTAATGATATCTCGCACAACCTAGGCGACACCACTAGAGGTAACTATGGAATAAACTTTAAAAACTTACATACCAGATTAAATATTCCCGAAATTTCGGTCAGTTAGGTAAAAACAATCCTATTTTTACTTAACCGACCGAAATTTAGGGCGACCCAAAGGTATTCTTGGTATTGAAGACATTCTGCCTAGTTTTTATGCTCTACCAACCTCCAGACGTCATCTCATCTAAACCAACAACAAATACTACCTAACAAGCGACAAATTACATTTTAAACAAAAAGAACTGACCCAGTTTCGACAACAAGTTTTCAAATGAAACCTCTTTAGTGCAAATTACGATAGTCTGAGAACAATACGTACTCCTGTAGTAGTAATTATGTAGGTAAAAAATATGCCTAGTGAAAACTTCCGATATCTCAGTTTCACTTTGTATTGTTGCAGATAATGATTGATATTGCGAAATTAACGTTCAATATAGTTTTTCAACGGGTGTCAAAAGATTGATATGTATGTAGGCGTGAAAAAATGGGTTGAAGTGGTCCTCCCAAACAAAGGGAAGAACTTCGGACACAAAAGGAGCTTAGTATATATGAAAGAAGTGATTGATAAATGTTAATATGCATATTTAAACGTGTGTTAATTTCCACGGATTTCATGGAGAACTCGAACCGATTAAAAGTACACCCGTCCCAACCTGTTCAGTCCATCAGGCGGGATTACGGGATCATAATCATTAGATTATATCAATAGATTAACTTAAACTCTGTCCTTCCATACTATGTAACTTTACTCAGGTGCTCAGTCAGGTAACCAAAGCCTAATAAATAAAAAATACGGCATGCACTCTGGGGGTGTCAACAGAAGTGAAAACTGAATTCATTAATAATTTATTTATCTAGACGCGCTCGCCTTCTGCTGTATGTACATGCATATATGCATATTTTTCAATAATTAAATTTTTAATGGAACGATAATAAAGAGAGCAGGGGAGAAGGATCCCACCACACACACGATTCGTCAATCCTTACGCACAGCGGTCAACGATAACCTCTACTAGCTGTAGTAGCTGAGGAATGACGAACCAAATTCCCCAAGAAAAGGGATGTAGCACATGTAACAGGTAACCTTACCCTTCAGATTGCTAGCAATGTGCAATAATCCGCTTGACCAGTAAAATATTATTTGTGTTGAGGATGCTTTGTGTATAGGTAAAACACATGTCGACTTTAAGTGCACGTTGTAAAGCATTAGCCTTTCAATAAAGTGCGCGGTATGCTGGTCTGCCACCTTAAGTACTATTAAGAGTATACAAAATACTGAACATAAACATAAGTCGTAATACTAAGTACCCGCTCATCATGGTTGTTTAATAAATTGAGCGTAGTTAAACATCTAAAAATTAAAGGTGAGTCGTTTACCGATACGAATGGTTCTTGGAAAGTTGAGGGCGGTTCAAATTGATTTCACTTGATCAAAATTAGTCGCGTTTGGGTGTTTTAAGCATTATAGTGATAATAAGGTTTTTTTAAGTTATTATAACTTGCGAAATTATGATCAACTAAACAATAAAATCATATATATAAGCTTAAACTATATAAAAGTTATATATATATATATATATAGGGGATGAACAGTAGAAGCGTGCACGTCGCCATCCCTGCCAGCTACGGCTGCAATTCTACTCCAACACGAGTGCCACCAGGGCGAATGATGCTAGGGCGTGCCCCCGAGGCGACGCGCACCAGTTCGTCCCCGCTGGTGCGAAAAGTGTGTGCCAGAGCGGCGTAGGGGACCGCCACCCTACACGAGCGGCCCGACACGGCGGGAAGTGGAGGATAGAGTGCAGGGTAGCTGCGTGGAATGTTAGGGGAGGAATGACAGATAAGATGAATGAGTTGATGGATGTTATGAATGAGAGAAAGTTAGATGCAGTGTGCTTGACAGAGACCAAGCGCAAGGGCAGCGAAGTCTTGGAGCTCCCGGGTGGGATGCTCGCGCTTTGGTCTGGAGTACCAGAGAGCGAGCATGGCAGTCGGGGGGTTGGAATTTTGCTGTCCTCGCTATTGGCCTCCGGTATGTATGAGTACAAACTGGTAGGTCCTAGAATCCTCTGGATCCGTGTAAAACTTGGTTTGACGAAGATTTTCCTGGTAGCTGCTTACGCGCCAGTATCTTCGTCGAACGCGAGTGAGCTAGAGGACTTCTAGGAGAGTATGAGAGAAGCTCTAAATGTGATAGAAGGAAATGAAAGACTTATAGTATGTGGAGACTTGAATGGATGGGTGGGTACCGCTCGCGATGGTTTTGAGTCGGTACTCGGGAAGTATGGGGGTAAAAGGGTGAACGACGCTGGCAAGCTAATACTGGCATTTTGTAAGGAAAAGGATTTGTTTGTGGCGAACACGATGTTCAACCACAAACAAATTCATATGTATACGAGGAGATGTAAGTCAAAGAGAAGCATGATAGATCTATTCCTAATGGATAGTCGGCTCCGTAAACAGGTGATGGACACAAGGGTTTATCGAGGCGCTGAGCTGGGATCAGACCACTACCTAGTCATAACTAGGATTAGGGGTCTGTTCGCGGGTTGGCGTCATCGTACCGAGTGTCCTGAACCTGAGCCGACTTATGGCATCAAAAGCTGGAAGCTGCAGGATGCATCCATTAGGGATAAATATAATGAAAGAGTAGCCGAAAAGCTTGGCGACGTCAATGTAAGCAGTGAGAATGTGGAAAGTGTATGGCAGAACCTTAGGGACAGTATGATAAATGCCGCTGTGGAAGTGTGTGGAGAAACGAAAAGAGGCAGTAGTAATAAGCGTGATGCATGGTGGAATGAGGAAGTGAAAGAAGCAGTTCGAATGAAGAAGAAAGCATGGCTAGACTACTTAGCCTCGCGGAATGATTTTAATATGAAAGAGAGATACAAGCTGCAGAAAGTTAACACGAAGGCACTGATAGAAGAAGCTCGTGAAAGGTGCAGAATGAAAGCGGATGAAAGGTTGTCGTCCAATTTCCGGGATAATGCCAAGCTCTTCTGGAAAGAGGTAGGCAAGACCCGGAGTTGTTCGGCAATCTGCAGTATGAATAAAGTGCTTAGTGTTAACAATGACGTCCTAACAGACCAAAGTGACGTCCTGCAGAGATGGAGTGAATATTATGGAAAGATGTATGCAAGAAAAGACAGAGATGCCACGTCGGGAAGTGGAGCTCACTTCGATGCTCCGGATCCCGATGTCATTGAAGTCATTAGTATGAAAGAAATAGAACAAGCGATAAGAAGTATGAAATGTGGTAAGGCTGCGGGAAAAGACAGAGTTACTGCTGAGATGATCAAGTACGGTGGGTCGCGTGTCTGGGACACACTATGTCTGTTATGCAACTTGTGCTGGCGGACGGGTGAGGTCCCAGATGACTGGCGAGTAGCAGTTGTAGTACCTATTTACAAAGGGAAAGGCTCGCGCCTAAACTGCTCCAGCTACTGGGCGATCAGCTTGGTCAGCTTAGCTAGTAAGGTGTATGCAAAGGTTATAATGGCACGAATGCAAGAAAAGTCTGAAAGGTATTTATGGGAGGCTCAATGCGGATTCCGACGTGGAAGAGGTTGCATGGATCAAGTGTTTTCTCTCCGCATGATCGCGGAAAAGTTTCTGGCTCTTAGCCAGAAGGTTTTCTGCGCTTTTGTGGATCTAGAGAAAGCATTTGATAACGTTGTGAGAGAAACGCTGTGGGACTTGCTGCCAGGATATGGTGTGGACGGCTCGCTACTGCGGGCAATACAGTCGCTTTATAGGGACTGTAAGGCTTGCGTGCGAGTAGGGGGGGATGTGTCACCTCTTTTTGATGTCTGTACAGGCGTCAAACAGGGATTGTCATGTCCGCCTGGCTGTTCATAGTGTATCTGGACAGCTGCCTACAGAAGTTGAAAGATTTTAATATGGGTGTGAATTTGGGTGACTTTACAGTAAACTGTCTGCTGTACGCTGATGATGCGGTGCTCATGGCCTCATCAGAAGCCGACCTACAGGCATTAGTCACTAATATGAAAGAGGGGTGTGAAAGTAAGGGTCTCCGCTTGAATGCAAGTAAAACTAAGGTTCTAGTATTTGAAAGAGGTGACGTAAGAACTAAATGCGAGATTAGAGTAAACCAGGAACGTCTAGAGCAAGTGAATGAAATTGTGTATTTAGGAAGTATGTTTATCGCGGATGGAAGATGTGATTCGGATGTAGAACGGCGAGTAGCTGCCGGAAACAAAGTGAACGGTGCTTTGTCCCAGTTAGTAAAGCGACAAAGCATCGTAAAAGAAGCACGAATGGCGATTCATAACGCAGTGCTAGTGCCAACTTTGCTTTACGGTAGTGAAACCTGGGTATGTCAGCAGATGCATGAAAGTAAATTGAATGCTGTGGAGATGCGATCACTTCGAAAATTGTGCGGCGTTACCTTGGCCGACTGAATACGTAACGAAGTGATACGCAATATGGCAGGTTTGAATGAAAGTGTCAGCGTTAAGCTGGAAAAGGGCGTGCTCCGTTGGTTTGGACACGTCCAACGAATGAGTGAGGAACGATTGACGAAGAATATATATTGTTCAAAAGTAGAGGGTAGAAGGAGTCAGGGAAGGCCGAGACTTACATATGAAGACCACGTGAGCAGATTGCTCAAAAACGGAAAGGTCAAAAGTACTCGGATACCCAGACGTGCGTGTATGAAGCGATTGATGAATTTCGAAAAAGCGAAAGAAGTATGCATGGATCGCGAAGCCTGGCGATCTGTCCTCTCTGACTACCCCGTCAGGGATACAGCGTGAAGATAGTTAGTTAGTTAGTTAGATATATATATATATATATATATATATATATATCTTTTACTCCGATAGTTTAAGCTATATAGTACAAATAGTCTAGGGTAAGACAAGTATCTTTCTCTTTAGCAGTACTAGTAGTACATACATACATATTGCCATGCTTTTATCCTCGAAGGGGGTAGGCAGAGGCATATTATAAGCTTATATTTCACCGTACAAGTAGTAGTATTGTTTATCTAATATGTTTTTATCTAATAATAAGTCATTTATTCCCACTTTCAAACACGTTTATAAGTATGTATTATAACCAATTTCCACTCGGGCGGTCTAGTAGTTTTGTCTATAGGTTTGTATACAAATCTGGAATTTTCCTTTTCTTAAATAAGCAGTCGCTTAAGCTGACAAGTGGTTGTGATGAAATTGAAGCCGACTAAATAGGAGCAAAAAGTAACGATAAAATACATTATGGGATTCAAACATTACGAGCTTTACGACTTAATATATTAAAAGGGTTGACCGGGAACAAATATAAAAAGTATTATTTTTGTTTAAGTATTTTTACATTTATTGCGCAAATGTAGATGGTAGAAGGAGTCATGGTAGACCAAGACTAAATACAAAGATCACATCAGCAGATTGCTCAAAAACGGAAATGTCAAAGTTCTCGGATGCCCAGACGTGCATGTATGAAACGATTAATGAATATGCAGGAAGCGAAAGAAGTATACAACGATTGCGTAGCCTGAAAATCTTTCCTCTATAAGTACCCTGTCAGGGATACAGCTTAAAGATAGATAGATTAAGAATGATGTACTTTCTTGATAGTTTAAAATAGGAAACGTTATCGGTAACTAGTTCACAATCAGATTGTAACGCGTATAGATTTCCGGAAAGAAATAACGGTACACCGGAGTGTTTCCATTCAATTAAGCGATACGTCATGTTGGTTCACATGCAACTACCTAATTGCACCAACGCTTACACCAGAGAAACGGAAAGATAAAAACTAGATAAGCATGCGAACCGATTCTCTCACTTTGTTTTTCTACAATAATGTGCAGTTAACTATCTATTATGATGTAGAGCGGTTTTTGAGTGCTTGTGCGATGAACAGAGCTGTGTGTGAAAATGACGAGAGTGAGCCCGTTGATCTCCAAAGTAATGGATTAACATGGATTCTGAGGCAGTGGGGTTCTACGAGGCCACAGCACTGCCCTAAGCTAACACGGTCTCACATAGGTGAGACCGTGTCTATGAAGAATCAAGTATTACGGCGTATACCGGGTGTCGCGCAGCATAGGTAGGCCTGTGTGATCGTCTGCCACCGATGTTTTAGTTCCGTCAGCGCTCTGATGATACGGAACACTGAGAGCAAGGCTTCTTGAGAGCTACGAGGTTGTAAAGCCTTTCAGACTGTGTTATAACCGTCTAAAAGGAAGCGAGTAAAAAAAATCCCAATGCTCTTACGGTAAGGTAGAAATTACACATGTGGGCGCCTCCACATACACTGAGTCTCTCCTACAGGAGTCACAGTAATGGGAATGCGGGGGATAAGCTACGGTGACCACTTTCCATAAGGTGTGCTTTTCTGTAGTGATATAAAATAATTGCGGTGAAAAACCGGCTCAGTATTAGTTTGATTTGATTTAATTAAGTAAGAAAAGTGCCCATAAACCCAAGAGTATGTAGGTAATGAGAATATGAGCTGATATTGACATGGGTAAATGTTTGATATGTCAATGTTATCCAAACACTTTCATTCAAACATTCAATTATGCTATTTCAGATATGAAAGTTTACCGTAAAGTATATCTAACAGTAAATATCAAAAGCAAACATTTGCACTGCTTCTAGTAAATCCCTGACTCCTGAATGATCTTTAAATGACATAAAAAATAG
Source organism: Thumatha senex (assembly GCA_948477245.1). Classification (NCBI taxonomy): domain Eukaryota; kingdom Metazoa; phylum Arthropoda; class Insecta; order Lepidoptera; family Erebidae; genus Thumatha; species Thumatha senex. The sequence continues at coordinate 25,386,224 of OX419724.1, forward strand.
CAAATTTAACTATAAATAAAGTAAGTAATGAGTACACAAGTAAGGGATATCTTTTAAATTATAATCTAGCTCGATTTATACGAGTATAATCTAAGTGTCAAGTTGCTAAGTGAGGTGGGTGTAAGAGGCCCCAACAAGATCTCTGGGGTGCAAGCGACCTTATTTGCTAGCGGTGTACGTGACGACGGATAAGACAAAGTTGGTAGTCGCTTCCAACATTCCGAAAATAGCAATTAGGTAATTGCACCAACGCTTACACCAGAGAAACGGAAAGGCAAAAACTAGATAAGCATGCGAACCGATTCTCTCACTTTGTTTTTCTACAATAATGTGCAGTTAGCTATCTATTATGATGTAGAGCGGTTTTTGAGTGCAGCACAAGTTGCAAAAGAGCTGTGTGTGAAAATGACTAGAGTGAGCCCGTTGATCTCCAAAGTAATGGATTAACATGGATTCTGAGGCAGTGGGGTTCTACGAAAAATCAAGTATTTCGGCGTATACCGGGTGTCGCGCAACATAGGTAGGCCTGTGTGATCGTCTGCCACCGATTTTTTAGTTCCGTCAGCGCTCTGATGATGCGGAACACTGAGAGCAAGGCTTTTTGAGAGCTACGAGGTTGTACAGCCTTTCAGACTGTGTTATAACCGTCTAAAAGGAAGCGAGTAAAAAAAATCCCAATGCTCTTACGGTAAGGTAGAAATTACACATGTGGGCGCCTCCACATACACTGAGTCTCTCCTACAGGAGTCACAGTAATGGGAATGCGGGGGATAAGCTACGGTGACCACTTTCCATAAGGTGTGCTTTTCTGTAGTTATATAAAATAATTGCGGTGAAAAACCGGCTCAGTATTAGTTTGATTTGATTTAATTAAGTAAGAAAAGTGCCCATAAACCCAAGAGTATGTAGGTAATGAGAATATGAGCTGATATTGACATGGGTAAATGTTTGATATGTCAATGTTATCCAAACACTTTCATTCAAACATAACATAACATACAATTATGCTATTTCAGATATGAAAGTTTACCGTAAAGTGTATCTAACAGTAAATATCAGCAAACATTTGCACTGCTTCTAGTAAATCCCTGACTCCTGAATGATCATTAATTGACAAAAAAAATAGCAAATTTAACTATAAATAAAGTAAGTAATGAGTACACGAGTAAGGGATATCTTTTAAATTATAATCTAGCTCGATTTATACGAGTATAATCTAAGTGTCAAGTTGCTAAGTGAGGTGGGTGTAAGAGGCCCCAACAAGATCTCTGGGGTGCAAGCGACCTTATTTGCTAGCGGTGTACGTGACGACGGATGAGACAAAGTTGGTAGTCGCTCCCAACATTCCGAAAATAGCAAAACGCTAGCTGCTCCTAGCAGCCAAATAAAACTGGACAAACTCTATCTATAAAGCTGGTTCATAGATAGAGTTTGACAGCAACTAGGAAAACACTTTGGATGAAAAAGAAGCTGCTGTAGTCAAGTCTAGACTACTGATAAACATACTTATAATGTTTTCAAATCAATTATATTACTCATAAAACATCCGAAACAAACATTTGCAAATCACACAAAAAAAAAATTTAGAACACTGCGACAGTTAAATTTAAAGACACCATCAATTCGTGATAAAATACAGTAAATACCTATGTAAATTTATTTTACACTAGTTAATGCCCGCGGCTCCTCCCGCGTAATGAAGTTTTCCCGTAACCGTTGCAATTATTAAAATTTTTATCTCCAGAAAAACCTTCCTTAGAGTACAAGGAACAAATAAAATAAATACTCGAATTGGTCCACCCGTCTCCGAGTTTTGCGCTTAGCAACATATTTTACGATTCATTTTTATTTATATAGATTAAGGTAGATAACATGAGTACGGATTCCTTCTAGGAAAATAGCAACCGTAGCTTATGAACGGTTCCTATGAAAGCCTGTCGTCGCACCAATGCGCTGTCAACCCTACAAAAACCTGAAACCTTATTTGAAGAACATTACCATCCCTATTTGAGTTGAGGAAATGGTGTAAAATCATTCCTTTTTTTTATCACTGAAATCACGAAGGAATTGGGTCGACTAATCGAAAACCACACGGTTGGGGAAGCGGCCATATGTTAAAATAATAGTTATATCTAACTAGCAGACGCCCGTGGCTCCGCACGCGTGGTAAGTTTTCCCGTTTCCGAATCCCACAGGAAACCTATGTAGAGTAGCCTATGTGTTAATCTGATGTGTAGGCTATATTATTGTAAAGTTACATCAAAATCCAATAAGTAGATGTTGCGTGAAAGAGTAACAAAGATCCATTCTTACAAACTTTCGTGTTTATAATATTAGTAGGATATTTTAGGGTTAAAGTTTATATCTAAAGTTTACCTAACATATTTTTTAGGTTTTAAATTAAATTATTTTAACCTTAACTTTCGTTTTAGTCTATCTTTATTTCAAAGCACTGTAAAGTTAACGACTACGATATTTGCATACGGAAATTACATAAGTGAATATAATAATATTAAATAATATGGAGATTTGAGCATTTCTAATTAGAATATGAAACTACGAGTATTGTGATACGTCTCACTACACGCCAATATATGTGAATAAACATCAATTTTATGCATAAATATTAAACTTTTGGTTTTGGTGGTTTTCCATCCATATAAAATAACCAGACAAGTGCGTGTCGCGTCACGCGCAAATGCAAGGTTCCTTAACTATTATTTGGTGGGTATTTATGCAACTGAAAAGGTAGGTGATCATATGTACGTTCGCAACATCACAAATTTTTTTCCATATTTATCACCTAGAAAGTAAGCTGATGATTTTGAAATTTTATAGCTAATAGTAACTCAGTCGCATGATCAAAATATCCGCCCAAAATTGGTCCATCGCATCCCGTCGGGAGCTGTGGTATCGGTTCCCCTTGGGGGTTAAAAATTAAATAAATAAATATCCATCACGCCTTATCCCCGAAGGGGTGGCAGAGGCATATTATATGCCCACTTTTCACCGTGTGGATTCCTGTCCCACGTAATAGGTGGTGAGCCCATTGCCGTGTCTAAATAGACAGACGCAGGTTGTGGCGACCTGCTGTTGAAGGTTTTCAAGCCGCCCATAAGGCCTTCAACCAGGCTTAACGACTGCCATTTAACTGGCTACCAGGACCAACGGTTTAACGTGCTTCGTGCTCCGAAGCACGGAAACGCTCGCAAATATAAATGCCACAAAGTGGTCACCCATCCAAGGACCAGCCATAGTGAAAGTTGTGTAACTCAGTGATCGTTTACAGAACACGAAACCACAAGAAACGGGGGTTAAAAATTAATACTATGAAGCCCATAATTTATAAACCGATCCCTGAATCATAAAATGATTTTGGCAAACCTGAATCATACTGCATAACCCTACATCAGGCTCAAATAATTCACAAAGTTGAAACAAATATTGTTTAGCTGTAAACTTATAAAGAGAAAATAAAGTAATATTATTATTTCAAAATTATTTTTTACCATTTTATCGATCAAATGTTTTAAAACCCTACCAGGATTTAGATTTTGAGCTACACATTTTTTTTTCGCCAAAAGCAGCTTCGTTTGGTTTTTCATTTTCGGCATTGTTGGTAGTGATTTCCGTCTGACCTCCCAAACTGCTGTTGCCTTGTAGTGCACCGCTGGTAGGTAAGGTCGCTTAGTCTCCAATATTTTGGTGTATCATACCAAATTGTAGCTTTCCGATACTATAAAGATTCGTTTATCGATCTGTGTGTTCGCAATCAACTATTCTGCATACAGTGAAATACGGGTATATAGTATGCCTCTGCCTACCCCTTCGGGGATAAAGGCGTGACAATATGTCTATGTCCAATTTAATGTAAAAAAAATGTTCATAAGCTTTAGCGGGATTCAAACAGGGTCTCTTCCCACACCGGTTAGCAAGTTAGTGAAGTATCTACCCGATTGGCTACAGTTAAATAATTCGTGAATTCTATTCAATATCAATAAAACACAATAAATATTTAAGTAGTGTAGTAACTTTTTGAATTTATAGAAGAATAATTTGAATCATATATGAATGATTCAAATTATTCTTCTATAAAATCAACATTTATTATCTCTTCTTCTCGGGTATCTCCTTTTTTTTTCTTACGAAGATACCCGGTCTTTTGGTAGGCTTACATGGGGACATAGTGGTCCAACACGCAGAGGCCCTTTGAGAATTTTAATGTAACAGGGAATGGGACCCCCACTGCAGACAATCCACGTCCGCCTTATGTAGAAGAACGGTAATGGACCATCTCCAATGGGAGTAAAACTATTGTTATCTCGTACACAGGTGTCGGATTATTATTATTATATTATATATTTAATATGAATGATACCTGACTTTTCGAACAAATTGCAATAGTCATGAATGGAATCATTATCAGTCCAGTTATGTGCTTATAAGTCTATCAACTTGACATTAATTAGTTATGCGGTTCTAAATCATATTTTAAGAAAATGATTTTGAAGTGCATTTTGTAAATTGACACAATACAACTACCCTTGCATTGATTTGAAGGTATCCTTCTGAAGGGTAGTTTTACCATGACGCATTAATAACTAAGCAATATGTAAAAAAAATACCTGTACGAGGTTCAAAGGTGCTCTTCCGGGTGGGGTACTGACTTGACTTGCCACCAGGGAAGCCAATGCGACTCTCTGGTTTCCCGACATTGCTCTAATAATCGGCAGGATCTGCGCAAACTTGCCCACATGATCTTTTCTCTCGAAGGCTCTAAGAACAGCATCTTTTATCATGCTTTCTTTAGCCCTTAAACTGTCAGATGATTTATACATTTTGACTAAACTCTGTCTAAGAGTTGTGTCTAAATCCTCCAAAATCTCAGGAGACAGGTCTTCATATGAGTCTAAATTAAATTGCGGTCTGTGAGAGTTTGTCACTCCTGTTGGTTTCACTATCCTAACTGGAGGTTGAACTACAGTCTGATACTGCCTCGACTCCTGGGCAATCATTACTTCGTCAGGATCGCTAAATACAAAGTCATTTAGATCATCCTCAGCTTTCGTGACAAGGACTACCATTAAAATTACAATTTCTAATAAGCGAGCCATTTTATATAATATCACTTTATATTTCTACAGATCAGTCATAATCACTTTTCACGACACATACTATTTGTACATATAAATATATTCCACGCGCGCGTTAATGTCTTTTACGCGACGATGAGCGCACGCAGCCCTCTGCGATTCAACGTTGAATGCAAGCATGCGCGATCCCCCACACACGCACACAAACATACTCTCTCATCTCGTACACAGGTGTCGGATAATTCCGGAACTGACAACTTTCACCTTCACGGGGTCACTTTTGGTCAAAATCTGATAGGTAAGTTATTTTCTTATCAATACACAATAGTGCTTTGTTGTACAAACGTCGAGTTTAAATTACAATTGAAGATATTACATAAATATAAAAAAAAAATCATTTGTATTGTAAAGCCAGTGATAATGCAATATGCTAAACGAACAATAATGCTTTCTAGTTATGGACTTGTTAAGAAACCGGCGATTACGTCAGGGTGATGAATAAATATTTTAGATACTCAGATAGAACCACGCAAACATATTTAAAATAACTAATTCGTTTTTGGCTTATATTACCAACTAGCTTCCTTCACCTGCAACAAATGACGGACAAGGTAAATGAGGATTTCCTTCCGGATTTCAGTAGTAGTAGATTATATAGTTCGATTGCGGTAGGCTCCCCTGCAAACTGACTTTATACAGAGATATTCTTGCTACCGTGGGTATCACCAAACCTGTCACAGCACATACCAAAATAAATTCATAGACCGCCATTTAATGAACAGTATGGTGATATCACGATTTGGGGCATTATTTTGGTTTATTATAGATGAACCGACATGGCTAAACTACTAGAGATGCTTTTCCCCCACAAAATCCATAATATCCTTAAAGGAATGTCTTCCGTCACTTTTCCGGTAGGCCTGATTTTAAGGTAATCACTTAAGCTTATAACATAATTTGTAAGGTAATTAAAAGCTCCTCGTAAAACTTGTTTTGTAAGTTATTTTCAACTACCTCTTAAATCCGTGAAAGCAGCTATGTTGCAAATATTCGTAAAATAAAATACAACTTCAAGTTATATCACCATCGCATATTCAGGGATCAATATCAAAATAAATTGTTACTTATTTGATTAAATAAAATCAATCAAGAATTCTCAGGCTTCGCGATCTTTTCTGTCTGACAACCCTATCAGGTATATATCAAGTAAAAAATTGAGAGAAAATCCGTTTCGTTTAAATTTTCGATGAAATTATTATTTAATTTCTTATTATATCTTATATTTAAGACTATTTAAAATCACCTGGTGCTGTGTTCAAAAAATAAAATAGTTAATGGATCCCTATGAAGGTGACATATTCACAATGTAATCAAACCCTCGTTAAAAAAAAATAAAGTATAAAAATATTACTTTTGTCTTTAATTTAAAATATTTCTTTTGTTGATAATTATTCTATAATTCACGCCGGAAATAATATCTTATATCGTAGCAACAAAATTTCGGTACGGTTATAGGAGGGGGTTTGGGACTCAAAGGTCCTCGACTGCTGGCAATGTAGTTGTTGACTATAATACGGAAGCCTGGTGCTGTCTACCTTACGGCTTTGAGAGGCCAAACGGCAGTCATTCTCATCATTACCGAAATTAAAAAAGGCAAATTATAACTACTCTTAGCAGACATGAACATCGGACGAAAGTCTCAGCATACAAGTACAGTTTGGAAACCACTAGGGAGACGCTACCGTATCAGCTCAGAATGCCAACTTCTCATAATACCAACTTCGTAAAATGCCAACTTTTCACATTGCCAACTTCGCGAAATGCCGACTTCTCATAATGCCTACTTCGTAAAAATCCAACTTCGTAAAAACTTTTCACATTGCCAACTTCGCGAAATGCCGACTTCTCATAATGCCAACTTCGTAAAAATCCAACTTGGTAAAATGCCAACTTTTCACATTGCCAACTTCGCGAAATGCCGTAAATTCGTAAATTCCCAACTTTGAAAAATATCTACTTTGCCAAAACCGACTTATAACACTCATAGTGCAGTCTGATTGAAAAACTGTGCACGGGAACTATATTTTTACAAGATTTTAGTAAATCTATTAATGATTACATATTATTATTGTGCCACAACTCAACTCTATTCACAGCTTCTTCCAGAGACTCGTTACACCTACTTGCGTAGAAAATATTTACATTATGTATACATTCACGCTCTACTTACACCAGATGTAAAAACACTACCATAATTAGTCGGTAATGGTAAGCGAGCTTCTATCAATAATGGATGTCGCTAAAGAGAAACTTTCGTAAAAATATTATATTTTGTTGAGATTTTAGTATGGTATTATTGGATATATGGAAAGGTTTGGTGTATTATTACTACCTACTACTTATATACATTTATCTTTAAAGATCAACATGTTTAACTCACTGATCTACTATGATCAAGACTGATTTAACGTTTCTTGCCCTAATAGGAGTACATTGAAATGTTATTGGTCCTTTAAATTTGGTTCATTTAATTATTTAAATTTGTAAGATTACCTATTTGTAACAAATTACATGAATAAAATTTAATTAAAAAAATTAAAAGTTATTCTAAGAAATATAAATATTAAATTTAATTTAAATTGAAAGTTAAAGAAATCGATCATGGAGAACAAAAATCCCTTAAAAGGCTTACTATCAGACATACAAAATAGACTCGCGTATTTACTGGCATATTTAATGCAACATAATATCTATTTTTGGCTCATAAACTGTTGTCTGCCGAACTAATTTTAAGAATGTCTCAATTTTTAAAGTGCAGCCGGATCTAACCCTCGTATTTATGCATTTATGCTAACTTGTAGTTACGAAATAAAGTGCATTGAGTAAGATTTATTCATTTTCGTCATACTCGTACTTTAATGCGTAATATTTTTAAGAAGAAAGTAAAACATAAAATCAACGTTCAAGATGATCAAAAATTTTAACTTTTGAGTAAAAAACAAACATCAGTTAGTAGTAAATACATTCACATTTCACCGTATGTGTTTGTCTCACGTAAGAGGTAGTGAGCCCGTTACCGTGTTGAAATAGACAGACCCAGGTTGTGCTAACTATATCCTTTTATTGTAGATTTTATTTTAGTCTTCTGGCTAAACGCACCAGACTCTTTACCATCTATCTTTACAGGCTATCAAAACCCGACGTTGAAACCGACGAATTAATCTACCTTTTTCCGACTTAAAGCTAATAATTGTAATTTAGTGTATAATTAGCATACTAAGTATTTGCTTTTTAAAATTATTTCTTATGTTTTGGCAAGTGTCATCACAAATATAATGATTAAAGGTATAATTCTATACATTCGTGCCCTGTAACTTTACTAAGTAGTACATTAGATGGTATGGCGCTTTACGTCGCCTTAAGATGTAAAGAAGTGGATTTAAAATTGAATGAAATCATTAACTTCCGTGATACTATTTTAGTATGTCATATCATCATAAATAACGCATTTTCACTACGAATTAATCTATTTCCTTAGTTTGTTTTATATGGAATAAATGAGATTTTGATTTAATTTAATTATAATAAAATCGTAAAGTTGAAAGCTTCTGTAGGTACAATGAAATACTTTCACTTAAACCGATTAGGGCCACTATAAATGTGTAATCAAATATAAATCAATAATGTCTGTTTGGCTGTTGCTTGTTACCTAATTAAGGGAGAACGACTGAATGGACTATTATGATGCTTCTGGGAACAATAAAACTTTAAAAAATAGAATAGGTTTGTGCGTCCCGATTGAGACGTTTAGTTTTTCTTCTCTAAACTATTGCGTCGCCTATAAAGCAGAGGTATTACAGTGGATAATTCACCTGAGATTCACTGGCAGGCTACTTAACTTCAAAAATTCAAAGCGATCTGCGTAGGAGTGCGGTAATGAGGAATAAAGCTTAAATTATGTCTTACAAAATGAAACTCTTTGAAATACTTATCACCTCGCACTATTTACCAACTCCAACATGGACGTATCGTCTCTCATGTCAATATGTTATGGACATCATTTAACATTATGATTAAGAATATTATTATAAATACAAGGTTGCTAGTGTCACATGCGCTCACTAAACTTATTCTCTTTTTTCATTCGTAGCAGCTTTACTCTTCATAATATTCTAGGCTAAGTGCTAGTGGTTTTACATAAATTACCGAAAAATAGTGTTGACTATACTACTTCCACAGGGTTGACAGACGTCAGTCACCAGGAGTACCACTAGCAGAGAAATTGCTACCGACTTGGTGTGGCCTCTTACACCCTTTATACAACGTAGCTCTTACAGTAATTAAATTTTTTTACTACGTAAATGTACATATTACTCAATTCAAAAGTAAAATGCACTTCGTCACAAGCAATGGGCGTCACCTAATCTTGCACCGACAGATAGCTAAACATCCTATCATTGAGATAATGATAGCTTATAACTGCGTACCGCTGAGAAGCCACTTTCGTTAAACCACAGCGATGGTTGCTCAATGAGTTTTACAGGAGTCCTTCTCTGTATACAGTCAGACACAAATTCTCGAGTTTTAAAACTGTGTCACGTGGATTATTTCTTTTTCTTCAGTATTTCTAGCTCAAATATAATTGAAGGTATGTGGCATAATCAGCCCCATTAAGGATAAATGTTAGAGCAATTAGTATGTTAACTTATTCATATAAATTTAAAAATAAAAGTAATAAGAACAGACTGAGAGCATCAAGGATTTAAAGTTTATGAAAACAATTACCTATCATCAACTCCGATCATTCATATATCTTAAGGCCGTAATGAACATTACATTCCATATTTCCGTAGTGAAATCAAACGTTTCTTGAGAATTTGACAAACGAAACGAAATACGGCCCTTAATCAAGAAAACACCCTGTGTATATAGTGCCTAAGCTCTGTGTTACGCACAGCGAATAGTTCAATCACAAAGAAAGTAACAAGTCATATCGGCAGACCGCAAACTTCTAATAAACAAATTGTTTCCTTCTTTCGTTTACATTATTGCACATTACACGCTACGATGCTGATTTGAATAGGGTAGTTACTCTGAACTACTCTCTCAGGGTGTAAGGAGGCCCCACCAATATCTCCAGAGTCCAAAACCTCACCTGCTGGCGGTGCACGCGCTGACTAACGATGACTAGCAGCCAAATAAAAGTAGACCTCAAATCTATCCAAGTAGGGTTTTAAAGAAACTGGGAAAATACCAAAAATGAAGAAGAGATTTTGCTCTACTCTCTGGTTCCCACACTGAGCTTTAGTCTACTTTACATTGGCAGTTGATAATCATGGTTGAAGATAGCGTGCTTGCCATATGCACTCCTAACCAAGACTTCTAAGTACACTTGTTTAATAGACTGTGTAAGATAGTGACCTAGCCTTAGCGTTGTGAGTTAGTTGGGGGATTTTAGGCTCTATAAGCTTAGTCGTTAGTTACTTTGGGTGTATTCCGAATCGCTTCCAATTCCTAGTTGGATTTGAAGCACGGGATCCACTTTTATTTGGCTAGTAGAAGCAGCTATAGATAGCCTTTTGATTTTCAGTATTGTTGGGAGATGTGTCCTTGACAGAGTAATCAGAGAGGAGCCAGGCTTCGCGATACATGCATGCTTTTTTCGCTTCCTGCTGATTCATTTTTTTATACATGTGTTTTTTTGTCCATAAGTAAGCAGTGAATATATATTGTGACCAGATAGTAACTACATCATTTTTATACTGCGAAGGTGGCTGCTTAACCATACGGTCCTCCTAATTGCAAGTAGTAACCTACAACGTTTACAACACCTGTGTCACATTCTCGTTTTTGAACCAGTTTTAAACTAAACATAAATACAATTTTTAAATACGAAGCGAGATTTCTGAAGACATGGTATATAATTTATCGTGGAACAATATAATATAAAATGCCATGCCATCTAGTGGTCGTACTAAATAATTGTGGGTTTTAAAATATGTTGACCAAAACCAGTACTATTGAAACCCACTTGTTGCTTAAATTTTTTTAGTAACTATCAATGGAGGAGTGTTCCGCAAATAGTTAAAACAATATAAAACAGATGGCGCTGTACTCTGTTAAGCAGCAATTTTTAAAATGCGATGTGAGAAAATAAGTTTCAATGGCCTTTGACTGCCTCCGTGGTGCAGTGGTAGTGTATGCGACTGTCGTGACCGGGAATCGAACCCGGGGCCTCCCGGGTTCGATTTCCGGGTTGGACCAAATATTTGAGTGATCCATAAAGGTTTGTTTCGGAGTTTGGGCGTTTCCTATGTATAATATGTATGTATTTAGAAATATATAAGTAGGTATGTTTATCAGACGTCTAGATCCCACAACTCAAGCATAGATTAGCTTACTTTGGCCTAGACGGCGATGTGTAAAAAAATGTCCCACTATATTTATTATTATTATTTGCTATAATATGTTATTTAATGAATGACAGTTTTAAACGAAGCAATTAAAATAAATATTCATTTCATGTAGTTGACAAAATATCCAAAATCAAGCGACTTTTGTTTATCATTAATACATAATTTACATATCTTAATTCGGATTATGTACTAGGTACAAATAAAATTAAAAGCATAATCTAACACTAAATATAAAAAAACAACTAACTAAACTTAAATAAATATACATTTCCTACAACGCGTCAAAAAATTCCTCCGCATCATCGCTGACCGGAAACGTTCCCAGAAGACTGGCAGCATTGCCACGTTGAATGGCAATACTAATCCTTTGTGCAAGGAAATAACCAGCCTTCTGGTCGCGCGAAGCGTCGATTAGCCGCTTTGCCAAGTCTTTAAATAAAAAGCGGGCTCTTGGACCCCAAGGTCCCAAAGTCTCAACTCCAAACGGCTCAAACATGTAATCCCCTACTAGATTACAATATTTGCGCCGCTTGAGGTTTTCAGCAGAAGCAGCTGCGGCACCCGCACAACCTGCTGTGCTTGGAAGATGTGATGGCGCCAGAGTGTCGACGCATGTGGCGTCCCACACCAACGGCCGACCCATCTTCCAAGGCAACAGAGACATACCGTCAGGTCTCTTACCATCGTCACGCACCAGCCCGTTTGGTTCTCGTACGGCTGGTACGCCCGCGCAGGCAAGAGCTCGACGGATACTGTCGTTGAGATTGGCGTGGCGAGATATACGACCTGCGCTTCTGCTGCACGAGAGGCCATGGCGTCCAAGACTATCGACAATTTCTCCACAGTGGCAATGATGCGGAGAAACACACGGAGCACCCAAACGGAGACAAGTGGCAAGGCGGAAAGTAGTATCATCCAACTTAGTACCTATGTTGGGTGATGGAAGCGCCTGAATCCATAAGCCTGACTCCCACTCTCCCACAGCCAGCAAACGCGCACGCTCTGCCACATTATTACATTATTTGCTTGGCTATAGTTATTTTTAAATAATACATTAATTAACTAGTTGGCCCAGCGGAATTTGTAATGCCTTAAAATCAATCAATTTTGTGTTTTATTATTAACTGAGTTATATTAACTTTTCAATATTTTAATTTAAAAAAAAACATAATAATGAGAGAAATGCCTGGAAACGCTTTTAAATTTAACCATTTTTAAATTTAGCGATATCTTTCTTAGTTATTTATTCCCAGTTCCAGGGCACACCACTTTCCATCTCCTATAGTATTGAGATCCTCGGCGTTGAAGTCATCTAGAGGGTAAGACCAAGCTGGTGTCCAAAAGCTCGGTTCGTTTATTAAGCCGCGGCTGTAAAACACATGCAGTACTACTGTCACCTTAGGTTTGGTGCACCTGAATACCAGCTTCAACCTTTCATTCGGCACAATGGAGAGTTATGAAGGTGCATGGTGATGGATACATATCTACATCGACTGTACAATTACTTTTACTGTGAGCTTTTGTCTGACACGCCACGCCCACGGCTACTTTCTTTTTTCATCCTAACACTTGGTATCTGCAGCGTTTGCTTACAGTACGGTACGGTACCTATCTAGTAGGTTTTTGCCGGGTGGACAGCGCGAGTGTAGCTGCTCTGCTGCATGCTGTTACAGACGTCCATATGTGACGGTGACCACTGTCGATCAGGTAGGGTTTGATGAGCTGTAAGCGCAGTAGAGGATTTGGATCCGAGATTTGTGAATTGCACAGCAGGTATGCTTGTCTGTCATCTCAATAGTATAAAAATCTATTAAAAAATCTTCTTACATAATTTGTTAGAAGAAGTTTCTCTTGTACAGCAATTTTAGTAATATACCGACAAAAGCTCTACCCTTCGAATCCAATAGTATTTTCAATCAATTTGAAATGTACACATGAACTTTCGACCAAACGAGTCTCTTGTAGTGTTAACTTTAGATGCACGAAAGCAGCAGTTGAGCACCTTTTAGTTATTTGTACCTACTAGACTACGTAAGTCATGCTTGTCGCCGAAGCTCTGTCCCTTATTTTATTAATATGTAGGAAAGAACTGTCGTTTGACCTGAAAAAAAAAACCATTAACAAAGTGCAATAGCACGCTATATGAGCAATAACATGACTTCAATAAGTTAGTGAGATAGTCAAGCTTATAGATTTTTAGTTGTTACTGCTGGTAGGCAGTTCCATGTCCAACAAGTTGTCAGTTTATAGTATCAATAAATCACGCCTTTATCCCCGAAGGTGTAGCAGAGGCATATAATACGTCCTCTTTTCACCGTGTGCATTTTTGTCCCACGTAACAGGTGGTGAGCCTATTGCCATGCTGAAATAGATAAGCGCTTGTTGTGGCTCCCTGCTGTTGCAATTTTTCCAGACCTTTAACTTGACTTAACGACTAGCATGTTACTGACAGCCTATAACAAAAGTTGCTTAACGCAGTGATCATTTATAGATCATTCAGTTTCAATATATCATTATCATCAATAAGTCATTGTATATTGTCATTTCCAGCTTATACTATCTGTCTACCTTCCTAAATGTTTTAACTGGACCATGAGATTTAGTGGCATTTTCTTATAACACCGTACCAATACGAGTTCAAGTGATTAAAATTTATATGTCAAATTGGTTTATTATGGGAATTAATAATATTCAACGATAAATAAAAAAATAAAATTTTGAAAGCATGGTCCGTGCAATCCTGTCAGGGTACTGAAAGGTTTTCGAACCTATCATTTTATTATTATTCATTACTAACTAACTATCTTCACGCTGTATCCCTGACGGGGTAGTCAGAGAGGACAGATCGCCAGGCTTCGCGATCCATGCATACTTCTTTCGCTTCTTCGAGATTCATCAATCGCTTCATACACGCACGTCTGGGTATCCGAGTACTTTTGACCTTTCCGTTTTTGAGCAATCTGCTCACGTGGTCTTCATATGTAAGTCTCGGCCTACCCTGACTCCTTCTACCCTCTACTTTTGAACAATATATATTCTTCGTCAATCGTTCCTCACTCATTCGTTGGACGTGTCCAAACCAACGGAGCACGCCCTTTTCCAGCTTAACGCTGACACTTTCATTCAAACCTGCCAAATTGCGTATCACTTCGTTACGTATTCGGCCAGCCAAGGTAACGCCGCACAACTTTCGAAGTGATCGCATCTCCACAGCATTCAATTTACTTTCATGCATCTGCTGACATACCCAGGTTTCACTACCGTAAAGCAAAGTTGGCACTAGCACTGCGTTATGTTATTACACAATATGACGACTGAAGAACTCAGTCGTCATATTGTGTACCTTTGAGAATGCCGTGAGGCGAAACCGGTCAGGTTTACAAAGTAAATGTTGTGGAACAGTACAAGTGGTGTTATTTAATATGTGGCATATAAGTATTCTGCTTATTTAATCGACGAAGGTTTAGTTAACAGCTCTCATTAGATTGTTACATTTTCTCAGTAGTATTTTTTTCTCATACTCATATCGAGTGGGACTTGATCACATAATAAAATTATAGTTTAGAAAACCTCTCAGTACTCTGACAGGATTGCACCGACCATGCTTTCAAAATAGTTACTTTATTTTCTTATTTATCGTTGAATAATAAAATGAATGAATTAGGGTAAACCAGGGTAAACCAGGAACGTCTAGAGCAAGTGAATGAAATTGTGTATTTAGGAAGTATGTTTAGCGCGGATGGAAGATGTGATTCGGATGTGGAACGGCGAGTAGCTGCCGGAAACAAAGTTAACGGTGCTTTGTCCCAGTTAGTAAAGCGACAAAGCATCGTAAAAGAAGCACGACTGGCGATTCATAACGCAGTGCTAGTGCCAACTTTGCTTTACGGTAGTGAAACCTGGGTATGTCAGCAGATGCATGAAAGTAAATTGAATGCTGTTGAGATGCGATCACTTCGAAAGTTGTGCGGCGTTACCTTGGCTGGCCGAATACGTAACGAAGTGATACGCAATTTGGCAGGTTTGAATGAAAGTGTCAGCGTTAAGCTGGAAAAGGGCGTGCTCCGTTGGTTTGGACACGTCCAACGAATGAGTGAGGAACGATTGACGAAGAATATATATTGTTCAAAAGTAGAGGGTAGAAGGAGTCAGGGTAGGCCGAGACTTACATATGAAGACCACGTGAGCAGATTGCTCAAAAACGGAAAGGTCAAAAGTACTCGGATACCCAGACGTGCGTGTATGAAGCGATTGATGAATCTCGAAGAAGCGAAAGAAGTATGCATGGATCTGGAAGCCTGGCGATCTGTCCTCTCTGACTACCCCGTCAGGGATACAGCGTGAAGATAGTTAGTTAGTAATGAATAATAATAAAATGATAGGTTCGAAAACCTTTCAGTACCCTGACAGGATTGCACGGACCATGCTTTCAAAATTTTATTTTTTTATTTATCGTTGAATATTATTAATTCCCATAATAAACCAATTTGACATATAAATTTTAATCACTTGAACTCGTATTGGTACGGTGTTATAAGAAAATGCCACTAAATCTCATGGTCCAGTTAAAACATTTAGGAAGGTAGACAGATAGTATAAGCTGGAAATGACAATATACAATGACTTATTGATGATAATGATATATTGAAACTGAATGATCTATAAATGATCACTGCGTTAAGCAACTTTTGTTATAGGCTGTCAGTAACATGCTAGTCGTTAAGTCAAGTTAAAGGTCTGGAAAAATTGCAACAGCAGGGAGCCACAACAAGCGCTTATCTATTTCAGCATGGCAATAGGCTCACCACCTGTTACGTGGGACAAAAATGCACACGGTGAAAAGAAGACGTATTATATGCCTCTGCTACACCTTCGGGGATAAAGGCGTGATTTATTGATACTATAAACTGACAACTTGTTGGACATGGAACTGCCTACCAGCAGTAACAACTAAAAATCTATAAGCTTGACTATCTCACTAACTTATTGAAGTCATGTTATTGCTCATATAGCGTGCTATTACACTTTGTTAATGGTTTTCAATTTCAAAAAAATATTAAATGTGGAACAGTACAAGTGGTGTTATTTAATATGTGTAGCAAATTCCACCAAGCGCCATCAATCAACAGTATAAATAACTTATATGCCACTTTATCTTAATAATATTATAAATGTGAAAGTTTGTATAGATGTTTGTTACCCATAATTTATGGCTGTAATATTAAGCGAAGAACATGTAGGGTTTTCTACTGATGATTTTGCTGATTGATTTGATTTTAAAATATCTGAAACATACTACGAATTGAGATGATTAATACACGATTTCATCATCCTCTTGCCCTTGTCCCAATTTACTTGGGGTCGGCGCAGTATGTCTAAATTCCATACTGCAAAATGTTTTGGATTGGTTTTTATGGTCGGCCGCCAGCCTGACACTAACCCTCCTTGGGAAAGCTATCGTTTGGTGATTTGCCCGCCACGACATGGTTGCCTTTCTAAGCCTTTCAGTACTCCGAACCTTTACAAGAGGCAGGGTGCTTTTTTACAGGGTTAGGTTCTTCTTTGGTGTTAGTAGCCCTTGTCTATACAATGCGTTGACATCAGCCATAGCTATGCAATACGGCATCTCCCTGTCGTGTACCATACGTGCTACTTATGCAGCCCGCACTCCTTATACCATGACGTCCATCGCGCTTCTTCTTCCATATATATATTTACGGTTCCTATAGTATCTAAGGCTTTAAGAAACTGCCTCTGACCATCTCTAGTAAATCTGATCTCCCAAACTTGGGTGTTTGGAGCAGATGAGAGAGCACGATCCACTTTGACGGATTATTTCTTAACTGGACGTAAGAATATCTAATTTGTTAAAGGCATTTGTTATTTAATGTAAATTTTTAAATAAATACACGATTTAATTTTTTTAATACATTTTATTCTTTAAAATAAAATAATTCTCTTTATTCTTACAATATAATCAGATCTTATGACCCACCAACACTATGATACAATCATACAAATTTACGAGACTAGACAGTAATATAAAACTGAGTCGGGATAGAAAATTACTTAAAACTTTGAAATTATAACATGTTACATAACAAAAGCTATATAACATAACGTATATAATGATATCTGTTATTTACAATATACTTAACATTGATATAATTTCACATAGCACCATTGTGATCGAACATTTTATTACAATAATTTTCACGTTTAATAGCTTATATAACTATGTATTTAGTAACATGAAATTTATTGAAGTGAAGTACTCGTACGTAAAAATATTATAAGAAACTAGATCATCAAAAGCCTAGCTGTAAATTTTTATAAGGTAGACTTCTATTATATTGATACTTTGTATCAATCTGCAGCCTACCCATCTAATATACACATACACATCAGATTTCTATTTACAATATCCTAAAGACATCCGCACCATCTTTTAGTATAAAAATACTGGTATAAATTAACAAATTATTTACAATTATCAACACTTTACGGAATACAAAGTAAAAATTTCATAAAAATGTCACTTGTATAACGTCACTCGTGCAGAATATAGTTGGTTGTCAAGACAGAGCCGTTGCTACCAATGTTTGGCAAAGTCTAAACACATAAACCTACATATACTTTCAGTCGAGATTCCTTACTTGAATGTTTATTGTATATATAATTGGTAGATCCAACTCTAGGACTACACTCTACTGTTCTTCAAATTTAAAGATACTTATCTCAAAGTACATCAATTTTTTACTATTTACAACCCTTTCCACAGTATCATTAGAATTCCACGCTCTTTATACTAGATATACAAT
The DNA here is from genome assembly GCA_948477245.1 of Thumatha senex. NCBI lineage: Eukaryota > Metazoa > Arthropoda > Insecta > Lepidoptera > Erebidae > Thumatha > Thumatha senex. Next base: position 25,404,554 of record OX419724.1, read on the forward strand.
TATCAGTAGAAAACAGTGTGCCTTTAAACTAAAGGTCAACCATAAACATCAGTCCTTGGTAGTAATTTACAGGCATTTATTTTAAATGTCACATTCAAACTCTGAAACTCTCTTATTTCTTCCGTCTGGAGACATTTGGAAATGATTTTCTCTATCTCTGGTGCCTCCTACTCTAGGAAAACCATTAAAACTGTTTCTACTGACCAAAGAATTCTCTCGTTCTCTATCTCTATGAAAGCTTGCTGTGGACAGTTTTCCATCTTTTCTTTCATTGAAATTTATGTCGTTGAAATTTTGATCTTGAAAATTACGTTCATTAAAGTCACCCTCGGAAAATTTTCTGTCGTTGAAAGGCATTTCACGGATGCCAAAGCCACCCATGCGAGGTGTTCCAATCCCAAATTTACTTCGCAGCTCTTCGTCACGGAAATTGAAGACTCGATTCTCGAATTTGGAAGGCCCAGTTTTGAGTCTGAAAATATGCAACAAAATCACAGCGTTTATAATGTTATAACCCACTAACTATCACCATCCATAAAAGGGGCACAGAATTTTGTATTGAACTTTAAATATGTGTGTAAAACGTAATGTTTACACCCAATGATAAACTGAAGAGTACAAAAAATTAAAAAAACAACACTGTCGTCGGCATTTAGCAAATTTGAATCTGGGAAAAAAACATATGGTACGACCACCATGGAGTGTATATATATGTGTGTTACATTTTCATTTCTTTTATTTTACGTTGTGCATACTTAAATTAGACGCCAATAAACACTCTCAAAGTTTACTGCTCTCTCAGTCACTCTCTGTCTAGCTGCAGGAGAGTGAACTCTTTTAGTACGGTAACGTTTTGTAGCGACCATTTGATTCTATGTATGATTATGCTCTACCATCGCCAGGTCGCAGAGAATGATATGGACTCACTACCATAGTGGCTGAAGACATAGTAAAATGGACAGACAACAACAGCAATGAGAATGCCGTCTCCAAAATAATATTCATATTTATTCAGCTGAGAATAACGTTTGCATAAGGGTAATAGGGGTTATTAACCATTGTAAATACTTACTCTCTAAAAGACCGCCGCTCCCTGTCGTACTCTGCTGACAAACCTTCTTCGTCGTTAATAATAGCTGAGGGATCACTGTAAACTGAAGATTCTTGATAAAAAGAGTCCAGATCTACATAATTTCCTTCAGCAGGTTCATTATCTAATAGCTCAGCAAGTTGTGCTTTCAATGTTGAGAAGCTTGGTCTTTGAGAAGGATCTGCATGCCAGCAGGAGTGCATGGCTCGGTACAGTTGTGGCTTGCAGTGAGGAGGTCGCTCCAACCGGTAACCCTCAGTAACAGCCGCTAAGACTTCGCGGCCAGACATTGCTGCATACGGCGTTGAACCTGAAATATTATTTATTATTAATGAATGCTTTGTTTCTTTTAATGTCACTCAGGTTTGCAACTAGAGGTGGTATACTCTTTAAGACCTGAAGAGCCCTATACTATAGATGTCCGGGAAAACAAAGGCAGAAGCCCCTATCGGTTGTTACCGAATACGAGTGGATGTAAAGTTAGAGGATGACCATCCTGTCTGTAGCAACCGGTGCACTGCGATATAGAATTTGCGGATTTTTTTATTTCGTCTGTTACTATTTTGAAGCCGTGCACCTAGGGAATTTCAAGTGCTATGTAATGATCAAAATAATGTATGACCGGTAATAGCCTCCATTTCCAGATGACAATATTTTCTTGTGGTAATTTTTTAAAGTATTATTTGATTTTCTCGGTAGCGCAGCGGAAAGTGTATGCGACTGCTGTGCGTAGGTCTCGGGTTCGAATCCCGAGTAAGAAATATTTGTGTGATCTGCAAATGTTTGTTTCGAAGGGTGTTTTTTCCATGTATAATGATTATATGTATTAAGAGATATATAAATCTTGTATGGTTATTACTTGTTTAGACCGTGTAGCACAAGCTTATGTTAGTTTAATTTGGCTTTGACGGCATTTTTGTAAGAATGTCCTAAAATAATTGTTTTTATCCAAAATTATGATATAGATATTTTATATAAGCTCAGTGTTACATTGTTTAACATGAATAATATAATATGGAACTAACCGAGTGTAACAATCTCCCATAAAAGAATTCCAAATGCCCATACATCAGTATGATGACTGTACACATTATACAGTAAAGCTTCCGGAGCCATCCACCTAACTGGTAATGCTCCTCTTGGTGCTCTGGCACTGGCACCAGCGCAACGTGACATTCCAAAGTCAGCGATCTTGCAGAGCTTATTATGGTCCACTAGAACATTACGCGCTGCTAAGTCGCGATGAACGATCTGAAAATGACAAAACATATCATCGATATAAATTACAACGGCACAATGGAATATCAAATTAAAACCTTGAAAAAAAATGACAGATTTAGTGCAGAACTTGTACTTTACATTTACCTTTCCTGGGTAGTATTCTGAGTCATTTTACTAGTTAGTTGATAAGTTGAAAGTTTAACTACATTTTCTACATTACATTTATTCCTAAATTAACAATTAATTAGTCTAAAAGTTTATTGTAAGCCGTAGGTCTTTGGTTCCACCATTAATCAGGAAATAAGTAATTCAAATTATATTTACCCCTTTAGAAGCGATATAATCCATGCCTCTTGCTACACAATATGCGAACACGGTAAGATCTCTCGAGGTGAGGGCACCGCTACCACTGAAACGGTCTGGTCTGGAGCGACGCTCCCTTAGATATGTGAGAAGTTTGCCACACATAACGTATTCCATTATAAGTAGGTAGGGTTCTGAAAACATTAAAAAATATTCAAATATCAAAATAAAACAGTAAAGATTACTGAACCGCTCTTTTCTATGAGAACGACAAATGGCTTTGAAAACGTAAACCCAACATTTACTGATCTAATTAGGCAACATAGGAAACTTCTTAATCATAGTGCAGCAGGTACGGTTTTATTATTTTTTATTCTCGTCTTCTTCATATTTGCTTATTCCTAGTTACTTACAAACCCTACCTGAATTTGGAACCTGGGGGTCCGCCTTTATTGGCTACTAAGAGCAGCTTTGGCATGGCTATTTATTTTCAGCATTATTAGGAGTGACTGCCGTCTGACCTCCAAACCTCGTAAGAGCGCCTGCGTCGTCGTGGCCTCATTTGTCGATCAGCATGTGCACCGCTAGCCAGTGAGGTCACTTGGGCTGAGGAAATATTGGTGGGGACACCAATATCACCCAATAATTTGTTTTAACATTTTTATTAAAAATATTAAATTGTCTGACTCGGTGGCGCAGTTGAAAGTGTATGTGACTACCTTAGTGAGGTATCAGGTTCGGAAACACATGCTTTATCATATTTTGGGTTTTTACTTTACGTATTAAGTAAATGTGTGTAAATGGCTAATCGGTGTTGTGTGGAAATGTCCTATTTGGGAGTTCTCACAATTAATATTATAATATCGTACCTTGCTCCGTGCAGCATGCAAGCAATGTCACTACATTAGGATGAGTTCCGATCTTCTGCATGATGTAGATTTCGTGAAGGAGTTCCTGTTTTTCTTTTTGTGAAGCCGTTTCTTTAATACTTTTAACAGCGACCAGCCTAGTCAACCCATCATGACCATTGAGATCATCAGCTTCGGCTTTCCAAACCTAGATTTAAAAATGTTTTTATTGCAATCTTCTTCATCTTAAGTTTTTTCTCAATTGCTTCCAAGCCCTACCTGAATTTCGAGCCTGTAGTCCACTTTAATTTAGCTGCTAGGATCAACTAACCTTTGATTTTTAATTTTTGGCAATTTTGGGAGCGACTGCTGTCAGACCTCCCAACCCATTAAAGGCACCTTTTTATTACAATACGAGTATAATTAAAATATTTTACATCAACTGTATACGAGTATATATAGAGTACTGGGGCGCAAGGATTACCATCTTTGACTTGCCTCTTGGTCTAGAGGCTACAGTACATGACTACGCATCCAACGATCGTAACTTCAATTCCCAATTGGATCTAACCTCGCGTACCAAGTACGTTAATCTTTGATTGGCTGTTATATATAATATTTACGCGTTTAAAGATAAACCAATACTTTTTTTAATTTGTTTTGATAGAACAAAACCAATATTATGTTTATCATGTTATTTTTAAACCCTCGCGGTTTATACTCATATTTTATTGACAGAGGAGGCGAGCGTAGCGAACCAACGAAAGTCTCCGTTTTAACTCCACTGGTACGGGAAAAATGCTATTGATGTCCGTCCGTTCATTCAGTATACAGGTCGCATTTTTCATCGGATTTGCATGCAACTTGGCATGGACAATTCTTGATGTAGACAACAACTTTTAGCGAGGGGGTTTTTCGATCGAGAGGAAATGTAGGCAGGGGAGGAGAAATGGTCCCGTAGTGGTTGGCAAGAGCGCTTAAAACGAAAACAGCAATGTTGAATTTTTTTTTAAAATCAATAAAAAAAGAGAAAAGAATTTAAAAAAAAATTAAATGAAAAATTCTCCGAAGTCTACGGTTCACAGAACCACTACTATACTATTTGGAACATCACGTGAAACAATTTTGTACTTACTTATTTTTCAATTTTATCAGTGAATGTAAGTACAAAAATGTGTCGCGTGAAGTCTCGAGTAGTATATATAATATTAATATGTTTATCAGTTGTTAGATCATACCACAAGCTATTATTACCTTAATCGAAGCTAGATGGCGCTGTATAAAAATGTTCCAATACATTTATAACTATATTTTATTGTCTTCAAGAGAGCACCTGCTGACCAACAACGGTCGAAACTTTAGTAATCGATCCTAACAATACGGAATATAAAGAGCTAAATCATAAATGCTCCTAGCATCTAATAAAAGTGGACCAAATCCAGATAGTATTTAGTAGCAACTGGAAATTTGCTAATATAAAGAAAAATAAAATATTGACTGCAAATGATCTTTTCACATTAACTCACCTGACCAAAATTACCTTGACCCAATAATGTCTGCAACCGTAACTTATTTCTCGGGAACTCCCACTTTTGGTCCGGTTTATTAGTTGGTATTGGCAGTGGAGGCCTAGCAACTGGCGTTATAGGTGACTCCTTTTTTATATCACCATCATCGAAGTAACCATCATATTCTGTATCAATATCTTTGGTTTTTTTATTTAAGACACTTCTTAAAACAAAAATTGCTATCGCTCCCACGGGTAAAAATCCCAGTCCAGCTAATACATAAGATGCAGTATAAGCTTTTTCAGCCTCTATGACTACTTCTTCATTCTGTGACACTGGGTCTTCCGATATTTCAAAATCAGTTTTATTAACCGTTTTTCCAATGGTATTTTTGGTTACATTGCTAGGGACTATCACTGGTTTAGAACTAGATTCTGAAGATGTTCTTGATGTTACTATAAATGATTTGAAAGCAGGCGTTGTTTCTGATGGAATAAATGTTGTATGAACAGATGGAGATGGTGTTGTAATTCTAATTGGAGGAAAGGTAGGAGGAGTATCTGTGTATTTTTCTGTAGATGGTAATGATGTTGTGGTCGTAGTTGTCGTCGTCGTGGTGGTTGTAGTAGTTGTTGTCGTAGGTCGTCTTCGTTTCAAAATATTTTTGGGTCTTATGGTACCGTTGCTTGGATTTTCCTCCACCAGTGGCTGACGAAATAAAATTGCTAATCTTTCTGAAATTTTGGATTCAGTTTCATTTCTCATCTGAATATTATTTTTCGTTGATGATTCACTTAATTGTGGCGATTCTGTTGATAAGCTTGCATTCGGATTATCAGTTGTTGTAGTTCGGATTCTTATTCTGTGTCTATACGGTTTTGGACTTGATGGTATGACTGTTGTCGTTTCAGTTACACTCATAGGCATGGTCTTAAGTGTCGTTGTGTAATTACCTTCTATATTAGTATTATTTTTAATTTCATGTGTTGTGCTATTATTGATAACTGCATCAGTTTTATTCTGACCCTTCATAGAGGATGTTATTGAGACAGATGTTACAACTGCCGTGTATAAAGCGGTTGAAGCTTTCTCTGTAGTGGTATTAATTGGCAATGTAGAGATTATTGGAATTATTTCAGTACTCAAAGCTGAAATCACTCTCAACGGCCTTCTTCTAAGATTTAAATAAGTACGTGTATAATTACGGGGTGCAGACGTTATATTGGTTTTATTTATGAGGTTATCATTTAAAGTGGTAGTGGTAATATTTTGTTTGCCACCCGAGGTATTTGATAGCGTAGTGTTGCTGGTATAGGTTCTGTTACTGTCTTTATTTTTATCTATAGTGCTGGGTGTCGTAATTTGTACAGTAGCTTCAGTGATATTTAAATGTCCTATATTCGAAGATTTGGTAATGGGTGGTATAGTAGTTGAATATTTCCTATACGCGTTTACTAAACCTACGTGCCTACCAGGTGCTGGACCTTTCACAGAATTCCGTATTTTATTTTTTTCTATGATATTTTTTACGACAGATACGTCCATGTCCTCATTAACTTCTTCTTCTTCATCTACGCTAGTGTTTTTATATTTTTCAGTGGCAGAATACCTTGAATTAAATTTTCTTTTATCTGACGGCGGTACAATAAAGTTGACCGTTTTTGTAGATGCAGACAACGATGGAGAATCAGTCAAATTATCTGATAAGACTGGCCCAGTTAACTTTTGTCCAAAAAATTTGAATGGAGCCATTTCTTCATCTGGTAACTCAGACTCAAGTGGCCTGAATTGATTGTAAATTTCATCTGATATAAAAATACTGCTATTGTTCTCTACGTTCATCAGTTTTGTACTTAAGGCATCAGGTACGGTACTGTTACTAATAATATTAGGTTCCAATTTTCCTTCTGAATCTTTTTCTTCAGTTTTTAAAGTGGCTAGTTTTTTAGAAACCTCAGTGACTTGTGTTGTAACTTCCACTTTAGTACCACTTTCTTGATTTCCATTACTACTAACTGTAACATTTAAGTCAGTATTCTGTGTTACATTTTCTGTGTCAGAGTAATTAAGAAGATACAGGCCATGATTTGATTCGTCGACTTGAAATTCTTCTTCAGGATCCAGTTCAATATCCTTATCAAGATTTTCATACTTTTCAGGTGGAACGTAAACTATGTTAGGTTCAGTGACCTCAAGCTTCTCTGGTATCGTAGCAACCTTGATAACACTCTCTCTTCGTCTGTTATTTAAGTAAGTTGCTTTGTTCTTGTTTTCTTGATATGTTTTAGGTATGAATAAATGACGTATTTCATGTGGTTTGACATCTTGTCGTATTTCTTTTATACCATCAGATGTCACTAGCTTAAGTGTAGGCGTTGGTTCCTTATTCGAATTATTAAAAGTAATTCTCTTCACTGTAGAGCTATTTGAATCTCGTATTTCTAACTGGGCAAATGTTGTATTTGTTCTGAAAAAGAAATATAAAAAATCCGTTTAGTTTTAATCTATATTAAGTTTTCTTCTCTTATTATTTGTTTTGTGTAATTTTAACATTTACTTTGATTAATCTTGTAAAAACATAATATAATTACTATAAAGTTAAAAAAACATCGTAAAGTATTATTATTATTATTATTCTATGACAAAAAGAAATATATGACGTACCTATCACATAAAGTAAAATGTTTGTTATTTCCAAAAAGTACTAGCGATTGTTGTACCGATTTAAAGTTAAAGTAGTAACACTACCTTCGTACTACAATATGAATATATATATATATATATATATATATATATATATATATATATATATCTATATATATATATATGTATTAAGAGCATGATTTTATACTGACAATGGAAATGTAATACTAACTTGTTAGCTTTTTGTGCTAAAGAAGCAATGGTGTTAATATGTGTCGCCAATCTTCCGTGAAGCAGCTGTCGCCGACGAGCAGCGAGTAAAGATAGAAGTTGAGAGTCTCTCGTCGTGTTTGTACTATTTTGCGTAGTTGTTCTCCGAACTGAACCTGTAATAAAAACAAAGGTCACAATTTATATAAAGATGACTACAAAAATTTTAACTGAGGATAATGTAAGTTTAAGTAGTTTTGTGCAATATCACGTTCAAGTGCTACACTTATTGACCAACAGAATGGGCTCGGACGGACTAGATACTAGGACAGCAGGGGCTTCTAAGGGACCCGAAACTCCAAATCATGCAAGTAGAAATGACAAAGAAGAACATGAAATAACTTAAATTTTATTTTTCTTTATGCCCGTGTAATAAATTGTGAAGAGAAATTTGTGAAATGTGTTCTTATGACAAAAATTATGGTAGCTGGTATGTGTTTTTCTGTTTCAAACTGTATATCATACATATACCATTTAACCTTGCAATGAAAAACAAAAAGACGAGGGGTAAATGCTTGATCTGTGAATCCATGTCCCCAAACCGATGGACCGATTTTGAATCTGCTATTATAATTAGAAACCTGACGTAAAATATATGGTTTTTATGGTTTTTGTTTCAGGACCGCTGACTAACTTTTAGAATAAAATGACGAAGATGTATGATTTTTTTTTTAATTTTAGAATGCTATCATAATTAACCATAATAACAGACGGATATCCTATCTTCAATCAAATAATTTCCAGTTGTGCAATAGCGACAGACATAATTGAACCTTCATAGACATAATTATTACATCCACATCAAGACATCCGACAGTCGCACAATGCAACGGTCCCATATATGACAGATGACCACAATTGATATAGTTAGGTACAATATAATCAAATACTTTGGAATGGACACAAGACCTTCACCTAGTAATAGGTCTTAGTAGTATTTTTTCATAAATAACGAGTGATTGTAGTACCTTTTAAATATTGTGGTTTAAACATTTTGATGTTCATCAAATAAACATTTTTTTGTTTACAAATAATACATTATTAAGAGCATGATTTTATTTTTGATGATTTTGATTTTATTTGATGATTTTGTTTACAAAGAATATGTTTTTTTCTGGCAAGAAATTAAACATATATTGGAGAGTACCAACCATTCCATTACATTTTTTTTCAGTCTTTATTTACGGAGCTTTGCCACAATATGACTATTTCGCTCATAATATACATTTATTTGTTTATATGTTTACCAATCAATCCTTTATCCTCGAAGGTGTGGCAGAAACATCCTATCCAGCCACATTTTATCATAGAATTTTTGTATACATGAATGTAAATGAATATAAATGAATGAAAATGAAAAAAAAAAATCATAATTATATCCACTCAATCATGCTCATAGTTTGCGCTATAGACTCATGATTGGTAGGTAACACACATGAAAACGTTTACTGAGTACTAAGAGTTAAATAGAACGAAATTGGCTATTATACTTTGCAGCAGACTGTTATTGCACGCCTCATAAGCGAAGCGTTGAGGTGGGTACTGTTGTCACTTCGCGCATAACATCTGATTTTTCAAACTTAAAATGTCTCTATTTATTAATATTGCAGTAGTAAAATAATATATACACACACATATTATCAAGAAAAAACACTATTTTTGACACTCATGATATTTTTGATGCCATTTTTGTTATTTAAACTAGTTAAAAAACTGTTTAAAAAAGTTCCGTCTTGGACGTCCGTTTGTCTGTATGTTACGGATATTTTCTTGTTAACACGATAACGACCGAAATACTTTACTAATCGAGTCTTTTTTTTTCTCTTACGCTTCAGTATAATTAGGAATAGAACCCTTTCAATTTTCACGGTCTGATTCGATGTGGTTTAATTGTTTTTATTTTTACTTTATTTATTTCATAACCCCTACGCGATAATTCATAGCAAAGTTTGTAAGCTTGTAATTCTATTTTTTTTTATAATATAATGAAAGGCGTGCACTTTTGGGTTTTCCTAATTTTAGTTATTTGCAATTGGGAATGGACTTACCTAGGTACATATAGATCGGTATGCCATATTTGCCACTATGGTCAGATTCACATTAAATCCAATATACATAATACTATACAGAAACACAACATTTTCAAAGATCTATTGCAAATTCATTACAGATTTTAATAGATTTCTTCGGCCTACGAAAATTAGTGCCAACAAGAGATTAACACGCTAGTACTTTCTCTTTTATCGTCACATCAAGTCAAGGCTGACCGTGTGTATTACTTTTCAAGTGTATTCAGTATTTATGTGTTCAATTATTGTTTTATCTGCTCTTGGGAGCAAATGTAAAGTTACTGGTGACATTGAATTTACCGTTCATATTGACTGTATGTTGAAAGAGACGTTACTATTATTACCTGGTCTTTCTTGTCATGTAGATGATTTAGATCAGCTTCTTATCAGGGTCAGTGTTTAACACTTTCCAATTAAGTTAACAGTTGAGATTTTTTGGTCCGTCAGCCCCAGAAGTAGAATAACACAATACAAGGTTACAGAACGGTTATGCAGAGTATGAGAGAATTTACGTGCACATTTCACCAGTTGTAAGTCGTCCCATGTCACCACCTACTAACCCATGCGCCTATTACCATGTTGACACGGACAGGGATTTCGATTTTTTTTTAAGTTGCTCATAATACGTCTGCATCGGCTGAACGACTCCAATGTTATTGGCAGCTGGACCATGGCTCAAACTGCCTACCGAAGCAGGGCAATGCTTGTAAATGGAAATAAGTACCACAAGCCTATCTTAGTACTGACCGTAGCGTGCCAAGCTTAATGCAGTAATCGTCTACAAAACCTTAAACTAGCCGAAAAATACAAGTTTAAGTAGTAGACTATGAATCGAATAGTTCAAAAGGATGTTGAAAGTATCACTGTATTTTATAATTTTTACTTTGTTTTTCTTTTGATAGGAGATACGTACGATATAATGGTGGCAACTGTTGTACAAAGATTATCGCTTACATCATAAGCATGTATTGCCTATAATAACAACATGTAATGGTTATAATAATAATTATATTGAGAAACAAAATATCTCAGAAACAAATAACTACAGAACTATTTCACACGCCATTATCGAATTATATACATTTCCGTATATTCGAGCTATCATGTGTATTGATCAGTTATGTAAGGTTACATAAACAAAATTCGTGTGTTCGTCATTACGTGATTTTCAGTAACCATTTGTTACTAGCTCTTATCACGACTTTGAGTGCACGCGTAGTATGTGATCATGGTAGTTTTGTGATCAAAAATTACTGAATGAAATCTAAATATTTGTTGTTTTATTTCACCGTTCTTTAATGATTCAATATACAAAAACTACCTTCTTTATCCAGACAGATTAACTCATTCATCAAAACACAGTTAAAACCGCTGAATGAATATGATGTATGCCAGACGTACAGTACCTGTACCAAAGTTCGTTTTGGAAGAACCACAGAACACAATAATGTGTTCTGTAGTTCTTCCAAAACCAACTTTCTGATATTCATAATTATAGACCCAAGCTAACCTCACCTCTCCTAACCAGTGCGCTAGTTTCAGAAGTTAACAAATCAGTAGCCAGTTGCTTACATTGTTCGGTTTTTCAAAATTAAGGTGTCGTATAAGCCCGTATCGGTCACGGCTCTGCTTTTGCGTTTAGCTGACTTACTGCCCCAGAATAGTAAACACTGTTTATTATAGGCTGCTCCTCAGCTGTTTACTAAACAGCTAAGGAGCCGCCCATACTGTATAACAGTCAAAATTAGCTTTTTTTTAATAAAAAATAATTACACCGTTGACGTAAAACATGTAGGATTTTCTAAAATGGGTGGGCAAATGTTTAAGTCTTTAAAGGACCCAAGATAGATAATCACAAGATATTCTAAGAGTACAAGAATAATTTGCCATTGTGTTTTTTTAATCTAAATTATACAAGTCATTGAAGAAAAAACAACGATGCTCAATGAACGCAAGAAACTCGTAAAAATGAAAGTAACATTTTAAAACAAAAAGAATAAACAAAGTTTCTAATATCACACAAAAAAAACAATTTTAAGCGAGTTATGACTTTTGAACTAGTAACACAAAAGTATTTCGATTTCACACCAGCTATTGTTTTAAAGATTCGATAAAATATATTACACAATAAAAGGTATGAAAAGACTCCTAATTTAGCAATACATATTGTTAATAACTAACATAATTCAATCAAGGTATGCTACAATAGGTACTCATAACAACTTGTCTACGTCTGTAGATTAGTTATTATGAGTTTTTGATTACAGTTAATAGAATCGGTGTAACACTTACTTTTATAATTACTTGATAATTAAGGTTTAATAACTTGTTGTTATTGTTTAGAGTTTTTTGTGACAAGCTTTACATTAGTGCTAACTATAGTTAAACCATTATATAATTAGAACAATGTTATTTTGTTTTATTCTTCTTACACAAGACGAGAGAATATTGCTAAAAGAATTTACCTCCAGATTCTAAATTTATCTACGGGCAGGCACCCATCTTATATTATTTTTGTACTCAGTAGTTGGCCCTGTATACCATATCCACACAAAATTACAAGCATCAAGTACTAATTGTGAAGCGTTTGTGGTCCCGCCGACTCGGTGTTCTTTAATCAATGACTGCGTTAAGCAACTTTCGCAATGGCTGGTCACGGATGGATGACCACTTTGTGGTATTTACATTTGAGAGCGTTTTCGTGCTTCGGAAGGCACGTTAAGCCGTTTGTCTCGGTCTGGCAACCGGGACCAACGGCTTAACGTGGTTTAACATGTCAGTCGTTAAGTCAAGTTGAAGGCCATATGGGCGGCTTGAAAAATTTCAACAGCAGGTAGCCACAACCTGCGTCTGTCTATTTCAACACGGCAATGGGCTCACCACCTATAACGTGGGACAGGAATACACATGCTGAAAAGTGGGCATATAATATGCCTCTGCCACCCCATCGGGGATAAGATGTGATAGATTAATATAAGTGCTAATTGACATTTACTCTAAACCAAGTATGACCTGCTACAGTGATGACCAATCTATTAACTAGGTCCATTCTAAGAACACATTACACAATATTCCGAGCGTTTAGTACTTTAAGCGACTATTAAAGGTCCGAAGGCTGGGAAAATTTGTATTTCGTAATAAGGCAGGCCTAAAACGACGCTTTATACTTTCAGCTAATTTAGTGACTGGAGTTGAAAGCAGCGCACGCAGCGCCATTTAATACTTGTACTATGGAATCCTGACAATATATATTTATATTAGAAAACAACGAAACATTTGTTCCAATCAGGCATTATAAGCCATATACCTCATTAATAGCAGCTGAGTACGATACTGAGCAATCGAATGAATGAAAGAATCTGTAGGAAGCGAAAGAAGTATGCATAGATCGCGAAGCCTGGCGATCTTTTTTCTCTGACTACCCCGTCAGCGATACAGCTTAAAGATAGTTATTTAAAAACTTACCCAATTTTCGAAGAAATACGTACATTTTCTCGCTCTACATTTTTAAGCTATTGCATAGTTTTTATCGCGGGCTTTGAGTAGGCTTGAATCAAGAATTTCCGTAAGGAAAAAAACCTAAGACGAAGGTCGACACGAGGTCACTCGAAGTTCACCGAGCACGGCCGAGCGTTGGCTTAACGTGTATGTACATATATTATATGGTACGATTGTACGAAGCTCGCACGGATCGAGGCGTGATGATAGTGAGTGTGAGTGTGAGGGTGAGGGTGAGGGTGAGGGTGAGGGTGAGGGTGAGGGTGAGGGTGAGGGTGAGGGTGAGGGTGAGGGTGAGGGTGAGGGTGAGGGTGAGGGTGAGGGTGAGGGTGAGGGTGAGGGTGAGGGTGAGGGTGAGGGTGAGGGTGAGGGTGAGGGTGAGGGTGAGGGTGAGGGTGAGGGTGAGGGTGAGGGTGAGGGTGAGGGTGAGGGTGAGGGTGAGGGTGAGGGTGAGGGTGAGGGTGAGGGTGAGGGTGAGGGTGAGGGTGAGGGTGAGGGTGAGGGTGAGGGTGAGGGTGAGGGTGAGGGTGAGGGTGAGGGTGAGGGTGAGGGTGAGGGTGAGGGTGAGGGTGAGGGTGAGGGTGAGGGTGAGGGTGAGGGTGAGGGTGAGGGTGAGGGTGAGGGTGAGGGTGAGGGTGAGGGTGGGAGTGAGAGTGTGTGTTTTTTTTTAATGTAATCTGAATGAATATCATAGAATAACAAAGGTATGCTATGCGATAGTTTTACCGCGGCAGTCTCCGAGTGCCACACGTCCTTTTTTTATTGTAATACTTACAAACCGTTCAATTCAGTTCAGTTACAGGGGCCATGTTTTTAACGGGTCTGTCAATACAGACCCGTTAAAAACATGGCCCCTGTAGAATGTGGTTGCATAAATTAAAGAGGCATAATTTAAAACAGCATAACGTTTTTTGTCATACTCTTCGTTGTGCATACCGTTCAAACAGAATAAATCATTAGGCAAAATGTCAACACTAACTTTATATAGAATCTAGACTATAATATACTATATATAAAATTTAAATAAAATACAAAAAGAAGTAGGTAACTAGATCAAAACCAGCTATTCAGTTCAGGCGCATCGCCGACCGCTGCTGCGGTTCACTCGCTACGCTTGCGCGATGTGATCACAAGTAACCTAACACTCCTCCTCGCTTCGCTCGTCGTCGTACCTATTTACGACTTTGCCCAAGACTAGCCTAAAATTAATAACACTTAAAATATCATTTCACGTGTTACAGCTTACAAACTTTGCTATGAAATAAAAATATTTTTTTTCATGTATGACTTAAACGGTTATGCGTACCTCCATTATGCGTTTTGTATTTTATGATAAAAATCTTTAGGCGTATAACAATTATACCCTTTACATTTATGCTGATTAAAATTATAATACAGAAAATTAGAGTAAGTTAAAACCATTCTGCGTTTATAACACTCTGCTTATCATAATTTATGCTATAAAACTTTAAGCTGAAACTGTTATGCTGAAAAAGATTATGCGATCGAAAGGGCTCCCGTTTTTAACATCCACGATTTGCACATACTGCCGGTTATTTCTATCGAGTTATGAAATGAATGCCGGTTATCGACCTAAGAACTACAATCGATGAAAAATTAATCGTAACGTCAGGAAATCAAAATGTATTAATTATCTCAAATGTTAACTTCGTTCTAGACTCGTTTATTTTAATAGTAATATTTGTTTTGGATTTATTCAGCAGTTTTATATGTTTGTTACCAAACAGGTAAACAATAATATAAACATTTAACTTGATTACTGTTGTTGAAATATAGGTTTTGTTAAATACTAGTTTGTTAGGAACGATCAAGGTACAAGTTTAACTTAGGTCTAAAATTTTATTATAATTATATGTACAATAAGTTCCTGCTTATTCATCTTAGCTTTTGCTATTAAATAATAAAGAGTAGAACCGCTTCTCAGTTTAGGGGGCCATAAGCATAACGGAAATCAAGACTAGATCATGGATGTTTTTTTTATTTTTATGTATGGAAATCCCAGCAAATGTTACCTCACGACGCAGCCTTACCTAAGTGTTCGGGTGTTATCCCACTTCTTTAAGGTTATTCTGCTTCATAGGGCGTGACGCGTGCGTATAATTTTCACGTCGTGCTGCCGTATTGGGACTGCTTCTGTAAGAACGACGAGCATTTCACCCGCCGTCTACAGCCCCCAGTCATATCAATCTCAATATACCTTTGAGCCTACTAATAGTACATTATTGCAAAGGCCGGAAAATAGGCAATTGCAGGTCGAGTATGAATCTGAAGGCCGTGCCGTCGGCGAGGACTTAACTAATACGAGAAAGGCAATTGCCATTCCGTCCCAGGCATATATAGTGCTTTTCTCAAAAAAATGCAGGGAAATCAAACATACTTTTTATATTATACATTTTATTTAAATAATATTAAAAGTCATAAATTTGCCATAATGGACACTTACCTTCTTAAAGAAAATATTTTTGATTTACCTTTAGTGTATTATACGCAGCAAGATAGAAAATCTAAAAGAAAAGTATATGTGACTGCCGCACTGTGCTCTGGGGTTCCATTCCTGGGTCAGAACAAATTTTTGTATGATCCATAAATGTTTGTTTCGGCGTTTGAGTGTTTCCTATGTATATTTTAGATTAAAAATATTTAAGTTTCTTTATCAGTTGTCTAAACCTCATAGCACAAGCTTATAGCTTTGTTTGGGCCAGATAGTGCTATGTGAAAAACCGTCCCAGAATATTTATTTATTATTTATAATAATACGTTGACACAACTTTTATGACCAAAATCCAACACTCCCACACATAAAACAAGATCTATACTATACTTACAGTAAGCGTCCGCCGCAGAAGAATGATAAAAGAGTTTAATCAAAGAGTATCTAATAGCCTCAGCGCACCGTTTCATACAACATTGCTGGAGCGTTATAAGGTCAAAAACATTTCAGCAGTGAATTTCATTTTCTCTGTCCGTCAAAAAATGTACATTTGTAAATTATAAACAGTTTTTGATTACAGAGAAGCTTATGCAGCTCTAAGAGCAAGCATGCAACATTTTAGTACTCCAGTTTATGTGGTCAGTTGTTGAATAGCTGACTGCAACATCGTGCGTACATTTCGCTATCAAAGTCACTGTGCCGTCTAAAATATAGGTTTTAAGTCTTTTTGCAATTTACATGAGATTTGCATTTTACATAGGGTTTGCAAAAAATCCCGGGTAGCAAAAAATATTTGTTTCTAAATTGGGGGTTTTCTATGATGTTTATATGTATTTAAAATATAAGTATTTTTATCAATTGTCTAGATCTGGTTATGTAATAATGACCCACAGTATTTATAATACTAGAGACCCCGGTGAACTTTGCACATCTCATAATCCGTATTCATTTAAAATATATAATATAACACCTATTTATTTTTAAAAATTTAATTTTTTTTTCACTTAATTCACTATTCGGAGTAAAGAAATCAGTTTTAAGAACTAACTTTTAAACTTTTGCGCTGCATGACAAAAAAAGTGCGCTTTAGATCACACGACTGAAGAAAAACTTCTTTAGTTCCTGGCTATAAAAGAAAGAGAGAAAGAAAATGTGTGCTCGCACCTCTCTTCCTTGCCCCTACAATGATATACGAAACGTAACTTTCTCTCTCTCTTTCTATCATCACTCTCTCTCTCTCTCTCTCTCAACTTTCTTTCCTTAGCCCCGCCCAATCACACCTAACGTAATGCATTTCACCAGCTTACTAACCTTGTCAATTTTGCGTAAAAAAGTTTTACTTCAACAAATACTCGTATAAAACACGGGTATTAAAGCGATCATGCTTATTTACCTTGAATTCGCTTGACGTTTCGACTGGGTTGTACTAGCCATGATCAAAAGCAAACTCTTTTATAATATCTATTTTACACCTATATACGGAACTATGTCAGCAACTAATAAACATGAAAAATTTCGTAATGTCATTGAAAATTTGCAATCTTTCCACATTCCCTTTGATTGCTTTAAGATACTAGATGATCTATGTATGTAAAATTTGTCCAAATATTAGTCCATCGTACACACTACACGACATATTCGCAACATAATTGTTCCGCAATTTCCCACAGACAGACAAATACATTTGTAATACTAGATTACATAGGTACCTTTTCCGCGATTTAGCAAAAAGCTTACAAGTTACATATATTGCACAAATTACACATTGTTTAAACAACGAACGTATTACAATAAAAACAAGTTTTGAAATCTTTGGTATGCTACAGTTGTAATTAGAATAATTAATTATTTTTGTGATAATGATAATGCATCGAAATGTTGTCACGAATTTGCGAAAAGATACTGTGAGAATGAGTAATAGAATGGTAGAGTTGAATCGTCACAATCTGAGTTAACTTCTGATTGCTCGAAGATTTTGCCTCGGGTCTAGACTGCTTTCCAATAATGTCACCGTAGCATATGGACGTCTGCAACACCAGAGGTGCGGCAGTCATTCTGCCGACCCTTAGTAACTATACGTATTCCTAAGTAACTTTTTGTAGTTTAGAGAACCCAACTAGAATCGTGAGACTAAATTCAACGACAACTGCCAGGGGTAAAGCGCTGACTGACGGACGAGGTGCAACAAGGGTTTGGCGCTCAGACGCTCCCAAACAGTACCGAAAATAATAAAGCCAAATCATAGCTGTTTCTAGAAGCCAATTCAATAGAACCTCAGGCTCCAATTGCAGGTATGGTTTGAAAGCAACTTAGAAGATGTTAAGATCAAATAGAATTACAAAGAAATTATATTTCACGAAATCTCGATAATATTTATCACATATCACATTTCCACAAAAGTGCCAAGCATCCCTAGATAGATAAGTACCTTATGCATTTATGTTCTTCTCTCTTATTTTCAAGAAATCTTAAATGATTGGAATATAGTCACATAACTATCGACACCTGCAGCCCCATACCGCTGTTATTGAAAGCAATTAGGTCGCTTATGCACCATGCAATGCGTGTGTGCGTGCTAGTAAACAATTAACATCTTCTCAGTGCGCGTGTATATCTATGTTATGTTAATACACATTAATCGTACATGCATGATGTACGTAAAATATAATGCGGTTTTTATATGAGCAACGTGTTGGCAGCTAGATATTTATTTATGCGTTAGCACAATGACTTCTATTGAGGTTAAACCTTTGTACAATATGCTATCGTGTACTAGTACATACAACTAGTACAACAACGCCAAGCATTCAAGGTGGAAACCAAGGAACCCAATTCGAAAGTTTGAACGCGACAGAGATCTGTTCCTCATATATGCACAAATAAAAAAGAAAACAGTTATGTTGAAGGAAGAGAAACAGTTTATTTTTGTTCCCAACAAAATATCTCAACAACTTTTAAAAGGAAATTTCACCGTGTCTTAAATTGAATAAAGTAAATATTAAAAATGAGACTTCAGGTTGCGTTAAGATTGATCTTACAGCAACAAGGTTTCGTTAAATTAATATCATAACTATTGACAGTGTGGTATACAATAGTGTCAGTATCGTAGGAAAAGTAAGAAACAATAGAAATATTAATGTCAATTTACTGATTTTTTAGTAGTGACGTAGTGATATACTGCCCATGTCGACAATTCAAATAGCTAGCTAGATCCACACCAAACAGAAATAGTCATGTTGACATCGTATTGTCTTAATTTGAATTCCATTATTATATCGACTTCTCTATCAAAGCCGGATTGAGATCTGTCGTATTATAAACTTTAATTTCATGGTGAGTGAACATAACAAAGATTTATTTTGCAATGTTAAATAGCGTCCTGTGTTACTAAAGATTTTTAAACGAAGTGCAATCCGTGCAATACATTTACCCACTTTACCATCCTGCTGCGAGGATGTGAGTATGGATGGATGTTTGTTACTCTTTAACGCAAAATCTACAGAATGGATTTTGATTAAACTTTACAATAATATAGCTTACACATCAGAATAACACATAGGTTACTATTTATCCCGGGAACGAGTTCCCGTGGGAAATAGGGATGGTAAAACATCACCACACGTATGAAACAGCGGGCGTCAACTAGTTTATAATGTACGTTCCACTATTACTTTTCAAAAGTTTATTATATTACAGCAGCGACGAATATTCATCCATCATTGCAATCATTCAGTAATATCAACATTTTGATTAGATACTCCAAAAAATGTTTATTTATTCAACGAAGTTATCGCTTTTCCAAGTAATTGATTATTTAATCCAGAATCGATTACAAACGTCTCATAATAATATTACATAAATTTTTTTCTGCCCAGTCCCTATAATGGCGTTAACGATAAATTATTCAGCTATTTGCATGTAATGCATAAAAATGGTTCTTGGACATAAACTACCTATTTACAAAAACAATCAATACTAACGTTTTCCTTATTTTAAAATAATATTTACTTGTACACTACACACTACCTATTGATGATTATTTTATTGGTATTGCTGTTAAATATCAGAGAGGAAGGGGGGTAGGGTTTTATATATATATATATTTAAAAGGCAAAATCTCTGACTGACTCATTGATCATGAAATCTCTAAAACTACCTAAGCTATGAAGCCTAAACTTTGCATAGGGGTTCCTTTTAACACGTAGTGCTCCATATGAAAGGATTTTGCGAAAGTCTACCTAAAAGGAAGTAAATAAGCGATAAACGGTTGTATGGACGAACGGTTCGTAATTTTCAAAGTTAGAAACATTAATTTACGTACACCTGTTTCTGGTTTCAAATAAATGGGCACGTATATCGCGGTTTCGCTAAAGTTTACCTATAAGGAGATAAAAAGGGGTTGTATTAACTGACTCATTAACCACGAAATCCATGTAGCTAACGGAGCTCTGAAGTTCAAACTTCGTATTGGAGTTCCTTTTAACACATAGGTGCTATGAAGAATATGAAGAAATTTTGCGAATTTTTACCCCTAAGGACGTAAATAAGGGATAAACTGGTGTATGGAAGATTGTCATTTTAAAGTTAGTAACATGTACTTACGTACCTACACCTGTTTTAGAAAAATCTCCTAAGGCCTGTATTATGAGCGAGTTTGGTGTTCGCAAAAGTTTACCTATAAGGAGGTAAAACAGGAGCTGTATTAACTAACTCATATCACGAAATCCACGGACCTAACAAAGCTATGAAGCACCTTTTAACACGTAGGTTTCCCGTAAGAATGGTTTTTTCAAAATTCTACCACTCGTTTTTTTTTTTCGTGTGGAAATCCTCATGGAGGCTAATAAAACCACACGTATGCCTTCCATCTGTCTATAGCCGGGAGTCCCGGGTGAGCCCTCGGAAGGGTAGCCCCAGGGCTCCCGACAGACTTTACCTGCTTCCGCGGCGGCGTTCAGGGGGAGGGGGGGGGGGTCCGAGTGTTATCTCGCTTCTTTGGGGTGATCAGGCTTTATACCACTTCCTTGAAAGGGGGAGGGGCGTGCGTGCAGCTCTCACACCACGTCACCGACCGGGGCCTGCTTCTGTAAGGACGGCGAGCAGCCCACTCGCCGTCCTCAGGCTCCCGGTCATGGAGGACGGTAGTCTTGGGCAAAGACAAATCTGCGGCGTCCTTGCCGCAGACTGCGGAACTCGGGAGGGAGAGTTCTCTCCCACTCCCTCACCGCCGCCTCCTTTGCAAGCATGACATGCTCGCAAAAACATGAAGCGGCGTCCCACTTGCTCCCGCTGGAGACCATAGCTTTCACCATGGTTTCCAGCATGAGAATGTCCATGCCCAGACCCACAACGAGGTCCCGGCGCTGCAGGTCCCACGATGGGCACTCCGCCAATGTATACAGCGCCGTATCCTCGCTGCAGTTCGCACAGTGCTGGCACTCTGGTGTTACCTCCCGGTTTATACGCCACAGAAACTTACCGAAGCACCAGTGCCCGGTAAGTATCTGTGACATCCGGTAGGTGAGGCTACCGTGTTACCTCTCCAGCCACTCCTCCATGAGCTCCGGAGCAGGGATCCCTAAGCCTCGATTTCTCGGGGCACAGGTCTGTAGTCCGGCTCTAGCGCCTCCTTGCGCCATTGATACAAGGACGCAAGGGTCCTCGCTTCCAGGTCCCATGGAGGGGTCCCGGCTAGGAGACATGCCGCCTCGACTGAGATCGTGCGGTAACCTCTAATCACCCTGACGGCCATCGTTTTCAACGGACTATTTAAAATAGCCACGTTGGTGGCCGTCAGGTTCCCCGCCCATACAGGTGCCCCATATAGGGCCATACTCCTCACGATCCCGAGGTAGAGTCTCCTGCAGGGAGCGCTGGGTCCCCTTATATTGGGCAGAAGACGCGAGAGCGCGGCCGCAGCCCCTAAGCTTAGGGACTAAACTTCGCATTGGGGTTCCTTATAACACATAGGCAGTAAACCACGCACAGCCTAAACATTGAAAATGGAACTTGAAATTAGATGAATGTACACTTGAAGTCTATGGATAAGTAATAAAAACGGATTTCCAGATATTTCCATGGAAACGGGAACTACGCGGATGAAGCCACATACAGTCTAAACTATCAAACATAGGTACATACCTGAAATTTGGTGAAAGTATTCATAGGTACCTTGAATCAATACTAAGAAAGAAATACCCGGTATTCCTACGGGAACGGGAACTACGTAATTAAAACCATACACAACCTAAAATTTGGTGAACGTTTTCTTTACGTACCTACGTTACTTGAGCACCAAGAAATAATTCCCGGTATTCCCACGGGAATGTAATTTTACTAATATTATAAATGTGAAAGTTTGTAAAGATTTCTATATCATTTGGACGTTACTTATTTAATCAAAGGTAGAACTTTTCCGAAAGTTGATGCCCGCTGCTCTGCTCAGGTCTCGCACAGGCACAGGATATTCAGTTTAAGCAGTTTTGCCCACGTATGTATTATTCAGTTGTAAGTAACTTATCAACAAGTATTCCGATTTCATTCAGTATTATGTTGTTAAAAAGTCAATACTTCAGAAGTTGTTTCATAAGAATAGCTCTTTATCTAACGTCTCTTTCTTTGTCTGTTTCTCGTATGTGGCGCAAACGAAGTTGCGCGGGTCAGCTAGTACTGTATATGTGTGTAAAAATTGTGAACAAACCTGCAATATTTATGAAAATCTTTTAAAAGGTACCTTACTATGAGGGGTAGACAATAAACAAAAAAGCATCCTTACTAAGAGTGTTGGTAGGGCTGTCAAAAAAAAATCTTTTACCACTTTGTTGGCCTGACTTAGTAAAACTAGATGTTTGTCCTTGACAAATTACACCTTTCTGTACTAAGGGTCTCTGGGCTAGATTACGGGTAGACAGACATATCGACGAACGAATCGAAAATGTAACCCACAAAATTTCACCAATTCAGCTACTAAGCTATATCGAAGAAGATTTGTACAATGGATTTGTCTACATTCCAAATGTCGTCGAAAAAATACACGATAAAATTATGAACAAAAACAAATTTTCTCATAAACAACAAAAATTTTAGACTGTGGTGAGACTAAATTTACTAGTCTCATCATAGAAACGCTTAACATCTGACGTAATGATGTACCTGTATACTTGACGCTTGCACAGCTTAGCCTCATTCCTACAACTACCGATTATGCTTCGCGTGCACTCGCTTGACCTCAACTAGCTGTGATTTATTAGATGTAGCATCGACGTGTATTGGCACCAATAACATTATAATAAGCGGTTGAGATAACTGCCACCTGTCTAAATTGCGTACTTTAAATCTATAAGTAGTTTGCCGAAAAAAGTATGAAAAATACATAGGACAGTGTTCTGTAAACAATCACTGTGTTAAGCACATTCTACTAACAACCTTATTCCGCCCACACCTACGGGATCCAGAAACCTATTTGTGCAGAAGGCATAGCCGTTCTCTTTAATATATTTCGGCACGTGGAGGTTACTCGAACGCCCCACCAGGTCCATCTTTATACCACCAACAGGCTAATAAGACAGTTTTTGTATCTATGTACTTACTTAGGTAAATACTTTCGAAAGTACTCGTAATGAATTGTGTAGTAAACCCCAGTGACCAATCTACAAATCATGTGCTTTAATTAAAAGCACGACACAAGACCTTTCACGATCCAGCTACTAGAACTATAAAAACTCTAGCCTCCATTCCGTATTACAAATAAAATGAACAGATTATCTGATTTATTTGTTTTATTAAGGTAATCATTCTCAAGCGATCTAATTTATATTGCGCTACATAGGTATTTGCTATCTACTCTTTTATTAACGGAACATGACAATTATTTTACTCTGCTAGCGACCTGCTGTGCTATTTACCTCTCTGTGTATACCCTTCTAATTTTTATACGACTTTCCTTCTAACGTCAATTTTTTATATCACATTAGCTTGTATTCGATTGCGATTGTCATTTTTGGGATATTACGCTTCATCTATACCTTCAGAGTCAATCCTGAGGTTAGTCAATCACAGTATTTACATCGTTCACATGCTTTGAGTAATGCAAATACTGTTTCCATCAATCAACCTATCACAGTACACTATTGGTCATAGGTCCAGTCGTTTTGGGAGGGTATGGCCATAGGCCATGCTAAAGGTACCACGCAGGTGTAGAGTTGATACAAGATTTTTTTAAAGTCTCCGTTCTCTTCGTTATGACTTCGGGCATAAATTAACAGGTGCACTAATTGCAGACGCACTACAGTTTGCTTGGGCCCCGAAAATCTCGATAGTGCCTCATTGCATATTGTTTGCATATGTTTATATTATTAATCTGATTAAACAACAATACCTCAAATAAACCATTGACATTTAACTCCCAAAAAACAGTGTCCGCCCACTAAATATAATTAAAAGTTACATCACTTCGCGAGTAACTAAAGGAAAGATTGCATAGGTCAGGGTAACCGCTTATCATCACGTGAACTATAAACATTTGTTTGCAGTTTGTTTTTTTTATTATTCAAAGTAATTCTATATAGTTTACTACTAAAATGTACAATGAAATCTCGATTGTTAGCTGTTTTGACTGTTATACTTCGGTGGAATAATATTTTTTTTGAGTTGTTAGTTGTAGATATATATTTTAAATGTTTGCAGTTTATACTTTGACTGCCTCGGTGGCGCGTGGGTTCGATTTCCACCCAGGATAAAACTTTGTGTGATGAGCACGATGGTTTATTCTGTGTCTGGGTGTTATTTATTTATAATATGTATGTATTTATAAATATATAAGTATGCTTATCAGTTATCTAGATCCCATAACATAATATTAGCTTACTTTGGGCTAGATGGCGCTGTGTGAAAAGTGTCCCACAATATTTATACTTTTACTTTATATCATTTCTTTTACAATGTGAAAATAAAGTATTCATGATATTATATTATTACCAGCTCCGCCCGGCTTCGCCCGTGACATACTTCGAACCTTTTTTTTGTATTATTTGTGAATCTAAACCATCCTGGGCGCCACCCAAACGCATACAAAAATAATCATTCAAATCGGTCCAGCCGTCTAGGAGGAGTTCAGTGACATACACACGCATACAAGAAATATATATAAAGATAAGTGGTTCATATAAATTCATCTACCCCCCGCTTAAGTGACTCCTATAAACGAGAATTTACAGGAATGTCATAGAACCGAAAAATACTGAATTCAAAATCAGGAAAATCATTCAGAGAACGTTCAATGGCCGCTGAACCTTGTAGTAGTTAACCAGAAAGGAGTGGAAATAAGAGTAAATGAATTTGCCAACATTGCCAGAAATGGGGAGAAGAAACGTCAACTGGGTGAAATTGAAATTGATGCAACGTCCTCCGGATTCGTTGTCAAGCTATAACCCGTAAACCAAAAGGCAATATTGAAACCACGAATACAGATCATAATAAGCGACCTAAGTTTTGGTACCAATAATAAGTACGGAAGCACTTAATGATATGAAAAATAGGTAATCACCATCCATTAGACGTTTAAAGTTTACTTAGTTGATTCCTTTGCGGAGGTGGCAGTTTAAACACGTCATTAAGCATTACTGATTATGGCAAGCACAGCAATGACCCGCGTTTTATTGTGCTTTAATTCAAGGTGCAGTCATTTGTACGTAATGACAGTACTTAATTGATACTTGACACGTTATAATGGGCATGCAGATTGTAAATTTGAAGAGAAAAATAAGCCGATTTTGAAAAAAAACACTAAATCACTTTGCAAATTTCAATTATATTGAAATATTTAAAATTATATATTATAAGATAGAACTTCTTTTTGTAATACCAAGTCAATTAGGTTTCTAAAGCTATGAGTCAAGAACTAACTAAATAACTAAAGCGACGTCAGATATATTAATCTACAGAAAACATAACGCTAGTCTATTCAAAAATATATATGTCATACCTACACTTTGTATATTATGTATGAAGGTAGAACCAAGACCGCAAGTAAGCTGGTGCTCGTAGGCCTGCTAACAGATAAGGCTCTGATTCAAAAACTCGTTGTAAATAATACCAAAAACCTAATGAAATCAATAGTGTCATCAAAGTCAATCATTATACTTTGTAGTAGAAATTGAATTCCGTAGGGTAAGACACTATTAAGGCTGATTTACAACAGTCAGTATGCATGACCAAAACATGAATGAATTTAAAAGCAATTATTTCTCTTCTGCATATAATAAGAACCAATATTGAATTTTATTGCGCCTAAATATATACAAAAATTATAAGACATATAATCGTATTATATCCTCGAGCGGTTTTTCGACGTAACTTGTCTGACATTCATTCCGGCAGCTCAGGGTGGCGGGAGAAATCGGCTGTACTTGGCCGGTATCAAAATGTATTTATGAGCGATAACCTTATTTATAAATTGGTATTATAAGTTGCCTTTTATTTTAATATAATGGCTAAAATTAAAATAAGACATATAAGAGTGGTTTCTAAAATCGTAACAGCTTCTTATTTTAATTTTAACGTAGCGTAGCTTGTGAGAGTTTACAAAAAAAATGTCTTTATTTTGCATAGACCTAGAAAAAGGGTCTATACAAAATAAGACAATTTTTTGGTAACCTTTTTTGACTATTTTTGAATTGATATAGATTGTAAAGGTTTAGTATTAATATTGTTTAATATAAAATAATTAGATTATTGAATCTAGATTAACTCGAGTCTAATTAAATTAATTTAAATAAAAAGAATTCTATGATATTAAGTAATTAAAATTCATTTTGTATTACTATTTTTGTTGCCGACCATGCCACAAAAAAGTGGCGTAACAATATTTCCGCTGTCATCATCATCATCCGAGCGTCTGTCCCAGTTGCGTCTCGCGACGCCCGGGGTCCGCTTTCCTACATTTTCTCCTCCACTTCGCACGGTCGTCGGCATCCCCTGTGGTGAGACCATTGGCACGCATGTCATCCCTTACGACGTCAAGCCAGCACTTCTTGGGTCTTCCCCTCTTACCGGGACCCGGCGGGGCTGACATGGCCAGACATTTGTTACCTACGTAGCCCGGCGGTTGCCGCAAGACGTGACCATACCAACGAAGGCGACACTCTTGCAACTTGTCTGCAATGTCACGGACGTGAAGGCTGCCGCGGATGCGAGAGTTCCTCACGCGGTCCATCCGCGTGACTCCACACATCCACCGCAGCATCTTCATTTCCGTGACACGCAGCTCCTGCTTGTGTCGCTCCAATATCGGCCACGTCTCACTGCCATGTAAAAGGACAGGTCTAATAATGGTTTTGTAGACCTGTCCCTTCAACCGGATCGGCATTTTAGGGTCACAAATGACACCGGTCATCTCCCGCCATTTGGCCCACGCGGCAGCAATGCGTGACTTGACATCGCAATCAACAATATTTCCGCTGTACGATAATGTAATTAATGAATTTAAATCAATGCATCGCTGATATTAATGATTACATTTTAATTACATCTTATCATTTGTAAAGTTTAATAGAATAAGTTCACTCCTTAAGTATAAACTACTAATTAAGCTATAACAAAGGAATTTATCACAATAGAACCAAAGTTTTAGAAGTAGACACATTCCCAGGGTTATGTTTTATTATAGATATATATACAACTCTTCCATGTTCATTGGAATAATAATTATCTATGACTATCTATTTTAATTGCGATTATAGATAATTATAATATATATATATAATAATTATCTATAATCGCAATTAAAATGTGTTTATAACATCAATTTTAAAAATTACCAATAGACACCCGCGGCTTCGCATGTGTGGTGAAGTTTTTCCGTTCCCGTTTCCCACAGGAACTTATTCCCTAGATAAAAAGTGGCCTATGTGTTATTCTGATGTGTAAGCTATATTATTGTAAAGTTTCATTAAAATCCATTCAGTAGATTTTGCGTGAAAGAGTAACAAACATCCATCCATATCTACACACTTTCCCGTTTATAATTTTAGTAGGACTAGCGGACCCGGCAGATTAAACTCCGACTAAAATTTTAAAAGTTATGTTTAGGTACTTATTATCTGATTTATATTAACTTTTTGTTACATTAAAGTAAAAAAAATGAGAGACAAATGCCCGGTATTTTAAATTGAACATTAATTTTGTGATTATCAATAATTACGTCTTTTTCTCTTAGCCGTAATTCCAGAGCACACCTTTCTCCATCAATCAATTAAATCAGCTTAAATCAGTCCTCTACTGGACGTAAGCCTCTCTCGATTTACGCCACAATACACGGTCCTTTCTTCATATTCAATATTATTTAAATAGTATCAATAGTATTTGGGAGCTTCGATGTTGAGACTGAAGTCCAATACCGTAGTCATTTAGAGGATAAAACCAAGCTTGCGCTCAAAAACTTCAGAGTGCTCAACAGGGTGCGGCAGTGTTTTACGGCGGTGCAAACACTACTTCGGTTAATCGAGTAAAGTGTACATGCAGTCCACTTTGGGCTGGTGCACCTGAAGACCAGCTTCGAGCTTTTCACCCGACACAAATGGGAGCGGATTATCAACGATAATTTATTGTCGAGTGTCGATAAATTCGTGTCGAGCTCTTTCTTAACAGGAAAGACTTCATCTCCGTATGCGTGTTATATCGCCTATACAATATTATGTGCTGTAAGAATTTGTTTAATTAATTCACGCCTACTTTCAATTATCGCATCGCTCACCACATATAGGGATCAAACACACAAAGCCTCTAAAGAGATGGGAACTCATACACATTGAAACAGACAAATTTTTTAATGCCCTTATAAATATTTGATAACCAAGTGACTATTTTGAATTTCTAAACAAAAAACAAAAGAGACTGAAAGAACATCAAAATTTCACAGGAAGGATACGATTCTATTAAAAATTTTATGGTGATATTTAGTATTTGCCTTTATTAAGCTATTGCATAGCTTTTATCGCGGGCTTTGAGCGCGGCGACCAAATCAAGAAATTCCCTAACGAAAAAAACTCTTAAGTGGCGCTAACGAAGTTGTGCGGGTCAGCTAGTACAAGTATAAATAAATTATTATAATTGCATAAGTTGATAAAAAATGCTATGCAATAGCTCTACCGCGGCAGTCCCCGAGTGCCACACGTTTTTTTAAGCTATTGCATAGTTTTTATCGCGGGCTTTGAGTGGGCTTTAATCAAGAAATTCCGTAAGGAAAAAAACCTAATACGAAGGTCGAGACGAGGTCATACGAAGTTCACTGAGCACGGCTGAGCGTTGGCTTACGTGTATGTACATATATCATATGGTACGCCTGTACGAAGCTAGCACGGATCGAGACGTGATGATAGTGAGTGTGAGTGTGAGGATGAGGGTGATTGTGAGAGTGAGGGTGGGGTGAGGGTGAGAGTGAGGGTGAGGGGTGAGGGCGAGGGTGAGGGTGAGGGTGAGGGTGTTTTTTTTTGAATTTTTTTAGTGTAACTTGAATTAATATCAAAGAAAAACAAAGGTATGCTATGCAATAGCTTTACCGCGGCAGTCTCCAAGTGCCATACGTCTTTTTTTTTTGTAGGTACCGGTTATACATCTATATGCTTTTAGTGAAAAGCTATTACTTTTGTTAACAAACAGACTGTTAAACTTTAATTATTTGTAATATAATATAATAAGCTCAGTTTTAGCAATTCGTCATAACAATAGGACAATATCCATTCCGTAACACGTTACAGTTCACTGAAAACAGTGTCATCTTTCCAAATATTGAGAAAACATTTGTGAAATATTGCAATAATGGTGTTTGATTTCCATCTCGGCGAGTAATCAATTTTCTATGGGATATTGTACATTTTATTAATGTCAGCACCCCGTGACGGTGAGATTGATTGGAAGATTTCAGAAATGTGTGTACGCAACATTTTTTATTAACCTACTTCAAGATCACAATGGCTCTTGCAACAGGGTCAAAATATCGTAAACTTAACAACACGGAACAGGAATGGCGTTGTAGAATAATATGTATCAACTAATGCCAGATAATATTTTACTCTATCAGTTCTTGCAATATGGGCGCGGGATGTGATGTATCACACAACGTGTATACTATACAAATATGCCACATTTACACATTTACACTTTGACATAAACATTTACGCCCGTCATAATTGTCAATTGCAATGCTCTTAGTGACAGTTGATCAGGATACTCTACAGGAGAAAAACTGCATTTTGTCCTGCTTTAAGAAACTATACTCTCTTTTTAGGACAATGCTTCGCAATCCTCCAGTTTTAAGTTAGTCAACCAAGGACATTATATTCAAATATTAATTCATGTTCATACTCCATCTGGTTTTTAACTGATGACCACGCCATTTGTCACGCAATGACACCAAGGTTAATATTTATACAGCAGTCAACCGCTTCCTTTGTGAAACGAATTATTATAAAGAATACAAAAAGTACAAAGATCAATGTGATTAATATTTGGATATATTTTATAGTTGCCCAATGAAAGAAACAAATATTATTCGGATTATAATGTTTTGTATTCATGCAGCACATATGTTGATGTCATTATATCATTATTCGTTATTTTAAATATTGAAAAACTACTCTTGTTTTTTGTTTTATCATATACCTGTACATTTTTTTAGCGAGTATAGTCCAGGTTTAGAAATAAATTGACAAAACATCTCAAATTACCACAGGTTACAAATTTATTTTATTTCGCTTGAATTGTAATCATGCCGAATGAATCAATATATATATATGTTTGTTTTTTTTAATTCACGTCAATGATAAATTTAATAAATTCAAACCACAGTTAAGGTATATGTTGTTGTATATGTTGATTTACAAATCTCTTACCAATTTTATAAAGTAATCAGTAACGCAATTCACAAATCTCGGATCCAAATCCTCTACTGCGCAAATGTCATCGATATTCGAGTTCTATGAATATCGATAAAGCGCTCGTGGCCCCGCGGTCTCAGTAAACGATCACTGAGTTACGCAACTTTTACTATGGCTGGTCCTCGGATGGGTGACCACTTTGTGGTATTTACATTTGCGAGCGTTTCCGTGCTTCGGAAGGCACGTTAAGCCGTTGGTCCCGGTTGCCAGTAAAATGGCAGTCGTTAAGCCTGGTTGAAGGCCTAATGGGCGGCTTGAAAATTTCAACAGCAGGTAGCCACAACCTGCGTCTGTCTATTTCAACACGGCAATGGGCCCACCACCTATTACGTGGGACAGAAATCCACACGGTGAAAAGTGGGCATATAATATGCCTCTGCCACCCCTTTGGGGATAAGGCGTGATGGATATTTATTTAGTTTTTATTTATGAATATCGATGACATTTGCGTAGTAGAGGATTTGGATCCTAGATTTGTGATGTGATGTGTGCGCTGTTCAGATTTTGTTACATAGAATTCCGGCAGGTAGTTCAACTCTGTTTAATCTGCCAGTGGTTTCTGTAATACAGGGTCCATGACCTCAGATTTATAGTATGTATTAACAGAACACAAAGTACAATTCCGATATTTACAATATATTTTGCCAATAGGTGACCAAATCACACAGGCCAAATGACTTTGGTCAAGGGTAACGGACACATGTATTTGTGTAAACTTAGGTATTATTAAAATTGACTATCTAGTTAGAGAATCCGCCGGAGACAAAAATAACAGATTTTACGTGGCGGAAATTCATCATAAAGTTAAAGAGAGGAAGAGGATACTCACTACACACCCACATTAACAAACTGTGAAATATTAACAATAATGTAGACAGAGATTTTACTACACATTTCGCCTTTGGAATTTCACCAGAATGCTTTACAACGCTAGAGAGGAGTCAGCTACTAGACAGTAGTCAACCCATTTCCTCCAAGTCAGTTTCCATGCAAATGACAATACAACTGGACCTTATGGGTAATAGTTATCTTGAGAAGTGATGCAAAAATAACCGAGTTCTACCCATTTTGTAGAGATTTAAACACGGCTTTTGGTGTTTATTATTTTATTGCATCGAGTATGATATTGGGTATGTTATTACCATACGTACCATCACATTTTTACTTTCTTACTTAAATGTGATAGGTTTTTTAATGTAATGAACGAGTCTTTTAATAAATGATTTGTTATAAAATTTGGCCTTTTTTCTGACCTCCCAATACCTCATCTTAATACCTAAAACCCTGTATTCTTTCAAGCAATCACTTTATCTCTCTCATCATAACAAATTAATTTTGGCTCTTGTTCTCTTGCACTATCTACTCATACTCAAACTCTCTCTCTAACTTCCTTCCTTATTTGTGGACTGCCTAAAAGCCTAGTCAATACAACCATGAATAGGATGTCAAAATGATGATGATAGTAGATGTCAAAAACATGCCAATGGCATACCTAAAAAAAACATCACAAAATTTGATAAAATGAGTCGCCCTCGACACACTTTACAGATATAAATACGCTAAAACAAAACCAAAATATGCTAAAATGTAATAATTATTATTCTTCAGATAACCAAATTATATCAGAGTTATATGACACATGTAATGTTATGATAATAGTTAATACGGTTACACCTATTGTGAAATCAAAGGTTAACGTCCATTACATATCTATACACTTGCTATATAGTTAAACCTTGATCTCTCAGGTGATGAGATGCATATCAATTGGTTGATACTCCTCCATCTTTTCTATTTTCTTCCTCTTTTTATTATTGAATTCCCAATTAGTTCCAAGCCTTGTCTGGACTTGGAACCTGGGATCTACTCATATATGACTGCTAGTTATCTTATGGTATTTGTTTACCATCATTTTTAATCCCAACTTTTGTTTTATATCCCAACCCCATAAAGGCACCTGCGTCGTTGCATCACTAGCAGATGATGATGCTTAGACCCCGGAGTTCTTGGTTGAGCGCCTTATATCGAACCCTCGGCCAAATGGTATAAAAGTAGGAAACGTGTCCCGTGTTCAGCGGGACGTGAAAAAAAACATCTTGAAGTCTTTGAAGGCCTCTACTGTTAAATACCATTGCCGGCTATATTTGTGGCTCCTCGGACGGATAAAGTACGAACATCTCTTGAATATGACGTGACGTGTCTTACTTTTTACATAATCTGAAATAAATACTATCTGAAACTGTCGTCTTTACCATAAATAAGGATCCTGTACGCGTATATACCTAAATTGATTTATAGGTAATAATTTGCATGCTTCACCCATGACAAGACGAACTACGAACGGTTTTATAAAAAATAATATAGTACTACATATAGGTAGTTTATGTCCGTGAGTGGCCCTCTATCTGGAACCAATATTACTACAAAAAAACGTGTGGCACTCGAGGACTGCCGCGGTAAAGCTATTGCATAGCATAATTTATCAACTTATGCAATTTTAATTATTTATTTATAACACTATTATCTGACCCGAATAACTTTGTTAGCGCCACTTAAAAGATTTGTTACAAAAATGTGACAAATGAAAAACAACTCGACCGATTTTGTGCAAACTTCACATAAACCATCTACTAAATAGTCCGAACAAAGCCTAAACAGCCTGGATAGGTGGGCCGGTTTTCGAGTTATAAAATTACAACGAAAAATGACATTGAATTTTAAATATATAGATTATTAATATATAAATTATATATTATTTTTACAGCTCGTCTCGATCCGTGCGAGCTTCGTACAGTCGTATTATATACATACA